>HG995393.1:649777-1297054 GCA_905333075.3 Atethmia centrago
ACTAACTTTGATGGATGATACTGTCATGAAAGGGAATATTATTGAAGTTTTAATTAAACAAAATGGTTGAATATTTGACTTTACGTCGGTCTGTCTAATTAAAATGTTTTCAGCTTATTTTAATAACGTACACGACTGGCGATATATTAAAATAAAAACATAACTTATACATAACCTGAACCACACCACCATCCAGGACTGCAGAGCGACGCCAGGAATCACCGCCTTTCCCGCGCTTTCGTCGACGTCGTCGGTTAGTTAGCTTAGTGTCCACGCATCGAAGCGTGACCGTTAAAAAGGCGCGAAACCGGTTCGCGCTCGCGTAACTAAATTACTTGTGCGCGTAATTAATATAGTGATATATTTGTTCGTAGACATTGATCAAGTGACATTGTTTAGTGCTCCAGCGTAACAAAGAAGTGAAAATTCTGACTTTGTAAGCAGAGACCTTACGTGTTAATAATCAGTGATTGTGTATCTTCCGGCTCCAGCTGCTGCTCAGGGATTGAGTAGACGCGTGAGTAGGGGGTATAATACTCGACCAAGTGCCACCCGATCAATAGCCCTTAGGGTTACTTAATCCCTCATCACTGACGTACTTACGACTACCACCCACCTCCCTGTCGAACAGACAGGGAGGGTTGTACAACCCTCACACCCCCAGGCCCCAACCTGGGGCCGATTTTTAATCATTGTTCGCTAATATAGCACACCGATTTTTGCTGGAAAACTCAGTATGGAGCACCATGCCATACTGTTTTTAGTCCAGGAGATCCTCTTTAATGAACCATACATCCTTAAGAAGTATGCGATTGAAATAGCCGATTGCAAACTGCTTCCCTTACCCGATTGCCCTGCCAGCCGCACCGGCTCACCAGGCCCAAGCAACACCCAGAAGGCCTCTACGCGCCCCCGTTCCCCATCTCCTTCAGCACCAACCGGTGAATGTGAGATGGAAGAATGGGAAGACGTCTCTAATTCCGATAACGAACTGGACACCCCGGTTCGTAATTCTAAAGCTCACGAAGCTGCCCGCTCTTCTTCCTCCGACGACTACACCATAGTCGAAGGAAAAAGGAAGCGCAATGCCGCCGCCCGAAAGGCCAAGGCCAAGGCCGCCAAAAAACTGGCCATCGCCCCACCATCCCTCGCTGCCTGGAGCCGCCCTATCTCCTCCAAGGCAGGACCATTACCGACCCCAGTCGTGGCCCCCAAGGCCCCCATTCCACCACCGCTCTACATTCACGACAAAGACCTGTGGACCACAGTGTCCAAGGCCTGCGCCGATGAACGTATCGGTTACACCCACGCCCGCCCTACGGCAGTGGGTATCAAGGTCCAAGTACCTACCTCAGCGGACTTTCGTTCGCTGACCAAACTCCTCAAGGAGCGTAAGGTGGCATTCCACACCTACGCCCTCGGAGAAGACCGTCTATTTAGGGTCGTCATAAAACGAATCCCCAAAGAACTCAAAATCGATGAAATTTCTGCGGACCTCCGAGCCCAAAAATACCCCATCGTCGAAGTTCACCGCATGCACCGCGGTGGAAACGGAGCCCCATACGATATGATTCTAGTCGCACTAGAACATACCAAGGCCGGTACCGCTATCGTCGACATCGAGTCGATTTGTAATTTAACCGGGATTCAGGTTGAAAAACCATATCCAAATAGACTACCCGGGCAGTGTCACAACTGCCAACTCTACGGGCATGCACAGCGAAACTGTTTCGCGCGAGCCAGGTGCGTAAAGTGCCTAGGCGACCACGCAACAGCCGACTGTGCACGACCCAAGGACTTGGCCGCGTGCACCGAGCCCCCTAGCTGCATCCTTTGCGGCCAGTCCGGACACCCCGCGAACTACCGCGGGTGCCCCCGAGCCCCGCGCGCTAAACCCCATCAGCTACCCAAATTCCCACCGGGTAGCGCTCTCCCCGATGAGCTAAGACCGCAGCGTCCCACGCCGTGGAACCGCCTGAACCACGAGCAAGCGTTCCCAGCTCTTAGGCCCTCCCAAGCAGCCCCATCAGCCATCCCCCAGGCGATGAACTACTCCACACCACCCCCAATGGGTATGTTTGCAAACCAGCAAACAATACCCCTCAGCGCCCCCGCGCCGCCATTAAAACAGGCCCCCAAGCCAGTTACCAATACCCCCAGAGCGTCCGCGCCATCATTCGCGCCTACACCGGCCCCCTACAGCCCTAGCACATTTGACGTGCTAGCGCGATTCTTCGATCCTAACATCATTGCCCGAAGCAATGAATTACATGCCAAGCTCATTGCAGCTAAGGGCAATCTCCAGGCTAATATGGCCCTTATGGCCCAATATTCAGACCTATCTTCATTCTACATTAACTTCACACCGTAGAACACACCCACACAGACATCCCGTACTCGACGGCGAGTACCTCCGCGAAGTAGAGTAGCATAATACTCCCCCCTGTCTCTTGATAACTCCCGCCCGTGCGGAGCAAGTAAACTAAATATCCCTAATAATAATAACTCACAGATATGACAAGTCCCCACTTGCTCAAAATCGGTAGCGCTCTAAGCCTAGGTTCGAGTCCCACTATGGGACGCCCTTAGCTGTACTACCTAATTTTTCCTTTTTGTTTGCTAGGTGAGAGGCCCTTCTGGCCCCACCGAAGTCAGATGACGTAGATAGAGTCCACAAGGATACCTGCAAATAAGCCCATATCAAAAAAAAAAAAAAAACTTATACATCACTCCTGTAATCCCCGATGGGATAGACGGACATGAACCTATAGTATACCCACATTTCGCCAGCCATGTTTAAGTTCCAGGAATATATTATTTATTTATTTAATATTTTAAGCACACAATTGTACAGAGGCGGACTTCATGCCGTAGGCATTTTCTACCAGTCAACCTTTGGGTGATGCAGAGACAAACAGTGGTAGGTGCAATAGCGAAAACTGTGGAATAAATTTATTTAAATATATGGTACATACATATACCTATTAAAAACTTAACATATATATCTAATTATACATACATATAAGACCTAATCAATACACATAAATTCACGAATATACTAAAACAGATAAGACAAACAATGGGAAAACGTTACCGTTGTGAGGCTCTTTCAGGTAGATTAAGTTCAGCTGCATATGCAGTAAGAAAATTAGACAGTTGACTGATATAGCCACAGCTAGGTTAGTATATTTTGCTTATTTCCACAGTATTATGTCTTATGGCGTTCTGCTGTGGGGATCGACAGCTGATGTAGATTAAATTTTTATCTTACAAAAGAGGGCAATCCGCGCAGTATATAGAATGGGTCCTCGTGAGTCCCTTAGAAACAAATTCAAAGAAATTAATGTACTAACTCTGCCTTCTCTTTATATCTTAGAAAGTATTTTGTATGTTCGCAAGAACTTATGTCTTTTCAAAACAAGAAGTGATTTCCATAATATAAATACACGTAGTAAACATGAAATTGTGATACCCAAATTTAGATTAACAAAAACAAGCAAATCATTTGTTATCAACAGTATCCGCTTTTATAACAAGTTGCCAAAGTCAGTTACAGAACTTAGCGATGGAAAGTTCAAAACCCACATCAAACGTGTCCTTATCAAAAACGCATATTACAAGATTAAAGACTACGTTGAAGACAAAGAAGTTTGGCAATAATTCCTTCTGCACATGTGGCTTCCCTGGTACATCAGAAACGGCATAATTATGTAAATATCTATTAACTGCTCCCAAATTACGATGTTTATTATTATTTTTTTTTTGACATACTTTTTTGACATTATATTTTCATTGTTTGACATTATATACCTACAATTTATGTTTCAGACTTAATATTATTAATATTATTTTACATGGATTCTTGTGTACGTTGTGAATGTGAGAACGTTGTAGGCTTAATAGACTAGATCTTTTTTTTTTAGACCGTTTCCTTTTCTCTTTTTTTGTTAAGTACTTCTCGACAGGCCTACACTGTTCTCCCATACCTAATTTGTGTAATTTGAAAACATTGTAAAAGCCAATTATTTTTAAAAGAGTAACCGTGGAGTTTCTTGCCGGCTCTTCTCCATAGGAAACGACCAATTGCAACCGTGCACCTAGCTTCTGACGTTTCTTAAGTGCCCATGTAGGTTTATGTGAAATAAAAATATTTTGATTTTGATTTTGATTTAGGTTGGCTCGCGAATTTTGACTTTAAAGGATAATCGGTATGTTTAAATTAGGGGCGAGCCTAAAGTCATCAACCGGGCACAAATCCTGATCTTGGAATCGAACCTCATGCTCAGTAGTAGCGCTTGCCACCGCTACACCAACGAGGCATCACTTATACTTGTGTGATAGTCTGTTTGCTCTTTGCATAGCTCGGGGAGTCATAATAACGAGCGGGTAAAAGAGAAATAAACAAGATTATTTCCGTCTAAAAATAGGAAGAAAGTTAAATCAATACCACAGGGGAATACCCGAACTGTTTCCCTTTAAAAATGGCTGTCAAAGTAAAAGCCATAGATAATCTTTATGTTGGACCCTCCTGGCACAGACCGTTTACCGAACCCGTCAACCCGCCTGATAGGGTAGGGTTGTCAAACGTCCGAGGAATATGTGTTCTACACTGACTTATTACTTGTTAAAATTTTATGAAAATCGTCTACTTTTACAATGTTTGTAAATATGTGACCACCATGTATCTATCACATATAAGTAATTTATCGTCAAAGGAAAAAACCGGCCAAGTGCGTGTCGGACCACGCACAATAAAGGGGTCCGTAGTGGGCTAGTTAGGATGAATTTATCCCAAAAACAAATTTAACATTGTAGTTGAAAACATGTTCTCCAGTACATTAATATACGTCACGGTCAATTCTCCAACTGCAACTGTATGTTTTTACGCACAATATTGAGAGATTTACCAAGTTATTTCAACACCATAGAATTCTAGGTTTTCCTGTAAACTTTATAGTTACAGTTTACAGTTTTTTTTTAATACAGATAATAGTTCTTTACTTATGTAAAGAACTATTATCTGTATTAAAAAAAAATGTCTCAGTAGTTTCGGAGATGTGGTCCATTTTCATCTATTTTCTTAGATAACTTTAAAATTATAAAAAAAAAATGTTCGATACCCTTATAACAAGCCCTTTCATTTGATATATATCCCCTCAAAAATGACCCTCACATTCAAAATTCATTTATTTATGTGTTTGGATCACAAATTCATGTGTGTCAAATTTCAACTCAATCAATCCAAAACATTCGGAGCTAATCGGCTGTAGTTGAAAAACATGTCCCGTTTTTCAACTACAATGTCATTGTACGGAACCCTCACCACGTGAGTTCAAGTCAGATTTTTTACCTATTGTGATGTAGTAATTTTATTGTAGGTGCGCTGTCTCCACATATAATTATAAAATTAATGTATACAAAATATTGTACAACATTTTAAAAGAGTAACGGTGGAGTTTTTTTTCCCAGTCTTCTCCATACGGAACTACCTTTTGGAAGGGCCGACTATTATCACTTCTTATTTTCTGTTAATTTTGACGTTCAAAAGTGCCTAGTGCCTATTTAAAACAAATTATTTGACTTTGATTTTATTGCCTTTTGCACGAGGCTTCACCTGTGTGGAGTTCGGGAATTATCCCACGGGAAGTTTCCGGGATAGAAAGTAAAGTATCCAGAGTCCTGGTCCAGGTCTTGGTCCAGAGTCCTGGTCCAGCTCTTGGTCTATCTGTGTGCCAAATTTCATCCAAATTCGTTCAGCCGTTAAGGCGTGTAGACAGACAGATAGAGTAATCAAATGTAACATACACAAATAGAGTTAATTCGCATAAATAAATTTAAGTTAGGATTCATGACGGCATTCGCTCCTTGTAAAATACTGGTATTGAGCTGCATCTGGTATGTCAGACTGGAAGCCACTTACAACATAGTTAGGAATAGGCGATGCAGATTGATTGGATACAGGACGGTACTGGACAACTGTCCACTTGTGTACTTTAGCACTTTTTTGACCAAATGCTTGTAACTACAAGCATTTGGTCAAAAAAGTGCTAAAGTATAAATGTGAATGGCTATGAGAGACAGACCAAAGAAACGATGGATGGGTAAAAAGACTACAGAGATGACGACTGATAGAGATGTGTGGAAGCAGATGACATGCTGCGCCGTCGACTAATATACTAGGATAAGGGCAGGAAATTAAGAACAGGTGTGCGCACGAGCCCTTTGACCTGATCTCACTAGCTCCCTCTCACTACCGGACTACCAGACGTACTGCACGGTGCCATCCGCACTTGGTTGATATCCCGACTAGACTGAGCGCTTCTCCTCCACACGTAGCACACGGACAAAGTGTGGAATTCTATGCCAGCGTCTGTGTGGTCTACATATAACCCGTCAGCCTTCAAAGCAAGACTGAACAGGCATCTTCCGGGCACGCTCGTGCCATCATAGACCTCATCCGTCGCATTACACTAGGCGAGATCGAGGTCAAGAGCTGCCACATTTTGCAATAAAAAAAATCTTTTAAGTCCACATCATCTGCCTAGTATTTTTCCCAACTATGTTGCGGTCGGCTTTCAGTCTAACTGGATGCAGCTGAATAACAGTATTTTGCATGGAGCGACTTCCTATCTGACCTCCACAACCCACTAACTGCCGTAACTGGTAAGACTGGTTGTCAGAGTTTCAGGCTTCTACCGACCCGTAACGACTGTCAAAGATCAACGAATGACACCCGGGATCAACGGCTTAACGTGCTTTCCGGGGCACGGAGAGGTTCCGGTACGTACAGATGGTCACCCATCCACGGACTAACCCCGGCAAGCGTAGCTTAACCTGGTGGATCAACCCGTGCGGCTGTTATTACTTAGCCACGAGCCCCTCAACAAAAAAAAATCTTTTCGGTAACGACCCTATAACGTTCCATCTTAAGTATGAGTGTAAATAAACTAAAGATGTCGTTCATATGATTTAGTTATACATAAGTTCCAATAGAATTTGATAAAGCTAAGGTAAAAATGGTCCAGGGGTCCAATCTGGGAAAGTACCATTGTGACTTTTTCAAATTAAATGTACTAGGTTAATCTTGAACAATACTTACACCAGTGACAGAAAACATCGTGAGGAAATCTGCGCTTATGCAGTTAATATAATAATAATATTATAAAGAGAAACGATTTCTGTTTTTGTATGTTTGTATATTTGTTTCTAATGAATAAATTGAAAAACTACTGGACCGATTTTTTTAATTCTTTCACCAGTAGAATGCTATATTATCGCTGAGTCTATAATTTATAAAGATATTTATTTATTTAAACTTCTCGCACACAATAAGATACAGAGGCGGACTTAATGCCTTAGGCATTATCTACCAGTCAACCAAGGGTGGTGAAGAGACAAGATGGCAGGTGCTCTGAGAGGAAATAATAATAATGAAAAATATTAAAAGATGACATAATAGATCATAAATAGAATAGGTACAGAAGTACTTAAATATGTTACAAACTTATAATACAAATACATACTTATTAACTACAATCACGCGGGCGAAGTCGGAAGCTAGCATTTAATATAAGTCTGAAATCGCCGACCGTTCTTGACCAAGCGTGGTGATCAATGCTTGTGCCTTCTGTATATGAGAAGAGAGGCCTTAGCCCTGCAGTAGGACAGTAAAAGGCTGGTATTATAAAGCAATACGCAGGATGCGAGAACTACAAGACCGGTCCATGTGGCGAGGCTTGGGGAGGCCTATGTTCAACAGTGGACGTCGAAACGGTCTAAGTGGCGGTGCATGTGGGAGGCCTATGTCCAGCAGTGGATGTCGTAACGGTCAAAGTGGCGGAGCATGTGGGAGGCCTATGTCCAGCAGTGGACGTCTTTCGGCTGAAACGATGATGATGACATGCAATAGCGGATGCAGTGGATGTATTGTTTATCAAATTAACAACCAACTCAAATAGTCCGTATATTCAAACCACAAATATTATTTGACAGTTGTATGAATAGGCTTTAATACGAGATATTTACCTTGGTAGTCTACCCTTCTGCCTACCCCTTCGGAAAATACATGCCTCATATTATGCGTTTTAAAGTGAAACCAATTTTCAAATCTCACACACATTATTTAGACATTTAAAATCCTCATAATTAATTTTAGTCTCTAAACAATTTAGCTAATGGGCTAAATCGGCGGTCCGGTAACATTAGTGGCGTAATATCCGGACGGCCCGGACGGCCGGGACGGTTACGGTTTAGCGAATTATTAAAATGTTAGCGGAAATTGAACGCGCCGACAACCGCGGCGCGGCGGCCGCGGGGTGGTAGGGTTGATACAACAGACAAAACCGAGTAACGAAGTTTGTTTGTACCAATATTTCTTTTCTTTTCTTCTGGGCCACTCTAGGGCCCGTATTACAGCACCCTAATTATATTTCATGGACTTGCGATAGTTAATGTAAATTATTTAAAAAAAACCAGTGAGCCTAACAGTAGTCGCATATGAAGTGTAACATCTAACATCTCACCTTGGTAATAAGCAACTGAGCAGCGACAGAAATTAACCTTAGAATTTAGAAAAGCTAAATACTGAAATATTTACTCGAATAATTACTTGTCGAAATTCGAGCCCCTCTACTTACAATCTGTATAGTACTTACTGATTCCATCAGTACACTAATTGCATGCTATTATAAAGTAAGGTGAGTGGGGGTAAGGAGGAATGGTTTTTTGATTAGATAAGCAGTGTTGATTTTAAACTGTTGTAAATTATAGGGATTCATGTCAATTGCATAAAATGTTGTTTTGGGTAAAAGAGTATAGTCAACTTATTTCTATAATGCTGACAGAAACCTTTTTTAAATATTTTTTAATGTAAAAAAGGTTAATCCTTTTTACACTTACGAAACAATAATGCAGGGGATAGATGGAACGGCAAAGGGGTAAGATTGACATAGTGACTAAAATTGTATTCATGGTCGTTATGCATGCGTGGTGATCAATAAACCCTCTCCTCTGACAACCTAAATAGCCTGAAATCCATTCACATTAAAAAATCTCTTTCTGAATGCAAGAAAAAAGAATTCATCAAAAAAAATATATCAATCTTACCCCGTTGTAACGCCTGATAGTCTAAGATTCTCAAATGTTATTATGTATAAGATGCTAAAAATAAAAATTAATTGGGCTCATGTCAAATCTTGGGTAAGGTCGATGAATAAAACACACCATTTAATTTAGTACCATGTTACTTACATTATATCATTTTTATAAAATACAACAATTACTAAAAAAAAATACTTCAAAGGATAGTAACAATCACAGGTAAAGAAAATCAGTCGTATTATCACATCAGTAATGTCAATAAATCAGGTACTTATACGTGTACGTTTTTGCCTTCCTCAAATAATTCATTAAAAAAAAACAACAAAGCTAGGCGTTCTTGCTTTCTTAAACTTAGTCCTCAGGAGTATAACAAGTTGCCCGTAACGTTTTCCTGATATAGTTACGAGGCATGTTGATCCTAAAGAAAAATAAAAAGTTAAATGCAATTTGAACTTTTATATTTAGTATTCCGTACTGTGGTTGATTTACCAATTGCAATAAGGTAAGTTTCTCTAATATTTAATTTAAAAAAAACGTAGTAGGTACTACATGCACAAAATAATAAAAAAGTAGTGTCAAACTAGTTTAAAGAGTATTAAAAAAAATATTTCTACAGTTTGAGAACCTGTGACCTTTTCTATGAGTTTCGTAAGCGGGGTAAGGTGGAAGATTTTATATTGTCATCTTACCCCGTTAAATTTGGAAGGGGAAAGTTGGAAAGACATCATAAATCTTAAAATATGAGAAATTAACTAATCACTACTATAAATAGTATATTGAATATCAAAAATATTTATCAATATCAAATCAAAATGTTTGTTACTCACCTGTGTAAGGAGATACAGCAAGCGGGGTAAGATGAAAAAACTCAATTTTCAAACTCGATAAAAAAAACGAAATCCACACAAAACACACATGTGCTCTCACTTAGCGACTGATGCACATTGAGGGGCGGGATGGGAAAAAATGGTGTCTACAACGATGTTGCCAGCATTAAAAGAATTCCTTGACATTCGGCGTTAGTTTATTTTTTTTAACTTACCCCGTTTTTTATCTTACCCCCACTCACCTTACTTACTTATTCCATATTGAAGCTGTCTTTTGCTGTTACACACTTCCGTCCCTTTTTATAAAATCACTTCCACAGAATGCGAGCGGAAAGAAAATGCTAATTTCTCGGGCTACCTTGCACAATTATTCCCCTCAATGTACCTACTAATAAATGAAGGTCCCTAGGTAAGTAAAATAATATAACTGCCACATTAGTCTACTGGTCGCAAGCGCTACTGCTGAGCATGAGGTCCACGGTTCGACTCCCGGGTCGGGCAAAGTGTTATTGGGTTTTTCTATCTGGAATTTCTCAGTAGCACCCCGGAGTCTGGATTTGTGCCCGGTTGATGGCAACAGGCTCGCCCCCTATTACATGGGACTTAAACATAACTGGCGAAATGTGGGTGTACTACAAGTACACTTCTGCCCAAACCGTTCGGGGAAACAAGGCGTCATGTTATGTATGTATGTGTATGGTCAGTAAAATCTACAAATATTGGTACCAACCCTACCTTATCCCCTCAGAGGACGAAGTGTGATATAATGGCGGAAATGAACATAATGTGGTGATGAACATCGCCGGTGATCAGAACGAGGATTAGTTCGGGGATTATGTAATTTAAGGAAGAGTTATGTAGTTAATTAAATAAGTGATAAAAAGTTGAGTGATTACTTAATAAATAAAGTTACGTGACGTGAAACTATTGAGTAGCAGATAAATGTCAGATCAAATCAATTGATGTCAAAAGCACACAGCAAAATAAAAATTAATTAAATAGGACATTAAATGAAATTAACTAAATGAAGTTATGTCAGAAGTAAAAACTAAAATTATAATATCCATAATACTACATAATTACTTAGTTACATAAAATGACAATTCAAGCACCAGCAATATGAGGCGCTACAACAATGGCCAACGTAGGGGTAATCCAGTCGCTGAGCAATCATCGCCAAAACAGTGTTAGAGCTCGCCCGCACCCTGCGCACCAAGGTCGCGCACCGCTTGCGCATGGCGGCGTGGAAACAGTCGGTGCGCGCTTCCGCAAGATGCCCGAAACGCTGCAGAAGCGGGGAAGCACCAACACTGCCTTAAACGCGTTGTTGTGTTGGACACGAAGGACACTGTAAGCAGCTTGTGAGTAAGATGCCTATAGGATGCACGTTTATGGTATGTTATGGATCTAGTATAACACATAGAATACTTTTTATTCCGGTAGTACGTTCTTGTGGGATAATTTCCGACAGCCACGCGGGTGAAGCCGCTGGCAAAAGCTTGTTAAATTATTAGACCAAATCACAATAACTTCAAACAACCACGAAACATAAACAATGCCGTTATAACCACCACAATTATAATAGACAGTCGCTTTCGTTAAGAACACTGAATATAAAAGTCATTCAATTTAGTCGTTTTATCGGACGACGCGTACGCAACACCAACATAAGAAAAATAATTAACGCAATTCACGGTGAGCAAACGCGCATTGGATGGTTTGGTTTGTTGGTAACTCGCACTCGCTCGCAAACGGTTGTCGATGCGTTTGACGTCAACTCGATTTATGCGATGGTAAAGTCATACGTGCAATGTTGTAAAACTCACACTAAGCATACTTACGTGGATGGTTTAAGTTTAGCAGATAGCGTTTTTATTTTTGCCCTAATATGGCAAAGCCTAGGAGGGTTAACGCTGGAAGATTTTTTTTATAATTGAAGTTGAGTTATTTTTAAGTCAAGGAATTTAATTCTTAAGCAAATTGACACCCAATTACTGTAAATTCATACTGACAAAGAATGACAGTTGTTATTTGAATATACGGACAATAGTTAGTTTGTAATACGGTAGTAAGTTTGCTTAACAATTAAATTTCCTGACCGTACGTAAGAAGAACGAAGAAGAAGAAAAACAGTTTGAACTCTGAGAAATATCGAAATAGCAGCTCCTTACAAACATGCTGCTGCCGGCGATCAAATGCAGGCTCAGATTAAACTAGCTAACGAACCTTTACCCACACGTATGAATATATTCATTTAAATGTTTTATCTTATTCAGAATTAAAATAATATGTACATAAAAACAAATATACCAAATGTATTAATAAAAATAACAAAATTATATTTATTTTCGATATCAATACCCAATACGTGAGTATTGATATCGAAAATAAAGTAAACAAAAAAAAAAATACATTTTGTATTTCATCATTAGAACTTTGTTCAAAAATTTTAAATGGCATTGTGACATGTAAATTAAGGCAACTAACCAGCCGTTGGTTTTTGGAAATTCGTAAAAAATCTAAGTTAATCCACGAAACATTACAAAAACAGCTGAGAGATACCGGCTGCTTGCCGCTCGCTATACCTCGCTGAGGTAAATGCTTACCTTCGACCACAAAGAACATTGGTACTGCCTTAATTTTGAGGGTTATCTTAAAGTGTAAGGTCCGTATTACAGAACCTTATTAGGCAAGCATTAAGTAAAACTAGTTCCAACTAATCAAATGGCTTTAAACGAGTATTCAGCTGCATCCTTTTAGACTGGAAGCCAACATAATTGGGAAAAGGCTAGGCAGATTGAAATGGCTTTAAACGAGTTTTAAGTAATACTTGAGTTTCGAGTGAGGTCTGTAATACGAGCCTTTTTTTTGGGTGGGAGATCATCAAATAACTTCTCTCGCTCTGGGCGGAGCGGGAGGGTGTGTCAGGCTCTTACTGACTAAAACCCACCCGTACTCCTTCCGTTGCCTGTATTGCCAGAGGCCTCGGTAACCCTTTAGTACCTTCCCGCGACCCCGGCAGTCATCGGCCCTAGTGGACCCCTACACATGTGCTGACGACATCTGTTTGAGGCGCTCGTGGAATACAACGTGCTGTCGACCCGGGCCTGGTCCTTACTGGACGGTGAGCTACCCATTGCTCACCGTCCGCAAGCCCGCGTCTACGGTGGCCGGAAATCCGCCTGGGATTCCCGACGCCCAGGGTGTCTCCTGCGGCGGCTAGGGGTGAGAGGGCGCGAAATTTGCCTTTCCCTCAACCGTCCCGCCTCCTCCTTCGCGAGCATTACTTCTTCGCAGAAGGAGGTGACGGCTGCCCATGCGCCCTCTCGCTCCGTACCATGGCGTGAACCAGGGACGGACGCGAGAGATCTTTGCCGCCGATCGCCTCCACGAGGGTAACACGGGCCTAAGAAGGACGTTCACGCTTAAAGAAGCTTAAAGAAATTATTAAAATTTCTATGTTTACGTAACTTTTATTTAGTATCTGTTGGTTCAATAAAAGCTTGTAATTAAAAAGATAAATTTAAAATTTAAAAAACCCCCTACACTAACAAAAGCATCTAAAAATAACAAAATAATACGTATTGGACCCTTTCAATTTAATATAAATTTAGGTAATATTTTGAGCCAAGCGTCGTCGAGTCGGGGGACGGCTAATGAAAATAGGAAGTTAACAGCGGCTATTCTGTCTACAATAGCAATAACATTTATTATTGCTCGGTATAAGCCTCGCCTGTTTGACGTTATCTTCAGCCGTCCCCCGACTAGACGAAGCTTGGCTCAAAATATTACCTAATATTATATTAAATTGAAAGGGTCCAATACGTAGGTATTATTTTGTTATTTTTAGACGTTTTTCTTAGTGTCGGGGGTTTTTTAAATTTTAAATTTAACTTTTATTACCTACTTTTTAAACTTTACTAGTAGGTCAGTCACGCTGCCACCGATACGTGCCTCGCCGAAATATGCGCCCCTGTAGGTATTTTTCCCAAAGTGAAGGTACTTACTAATTTACCCTCATTTCTCTTTCTTTCTCCATCATCAGACCCTGATCACCGTCTAGCTATAACCTATTTATTGAGACCAGTACAATGAGCCCAAAACACGATACCTGCGCTGTAAGTTGGTGAGCGAGTTAAATATCAACTAGAAAAGAGCTGATAACCTTCAAACGACTGAACTGATTTTCTTGAACCATAGCTAAGAACACTCTCGATTAAGTAACCTTTCAAACAAAAAAAAAAAACAAAATCAAAATCCGTCCATGCATTCGGAAGCTATGATGCCACAGACAGACACACACACACACACACACACACTCACAGACAGACACGTCAAACTTATAACACACTGTCGTTTTTGCGTCGGGGGTTAAAAAGTTTTTTACTTAAATTTTATTTTCTAATTTTATGCATTAGAATTTGTTTAAAAAGCAATTTCTTTTCATAAATTGCACTGGTTTATCACACACGAATGAAGCAAAATAAATAAAAATTAATAGGTTAAGTTCTATAAGAGGTACTTACTTAATTCACAGTTAGGTAATAAATATGAAAGATTTTCATTAATTCTTGGGTACTCACCGCTTAAAATATTGTACAGTATTATTATTAGATATTACCTATTCAAAATATTAAGCTATATTTGCAATATCAAAAAACAGTACTAAATTAAGAAATCTACAATTTTATTTAACATTCGATCATGCGTATCTACTCATTAGTAGAAGGTAATATTAATATCGTTTATTGTATAATATAATATGATACTACGAATTTTCTAATAAAAAAAACCAACACTTTGCCTGACCGCCGATCGAACCACACGCTCACTAGACCCACAAGGCATTAAATCTCGTCTTAATCTTAAGTACAACTTCAAACAAAGCGTAGATTTTGAAAGTCGCGGTTTCCAAAGTCGCATAACATTCAAATGAGGCGAACTAACTCAAAGATCTGAAACGCGGCTTCCACGGGATTATGTGATCGATTGCACGCTGGCTATCGGTGTGGCCACGAAATACGCGAGAACTATAGTCTATTCCAAAACTATCTGATGAACCTGTAAACAAACCCTGTTCAGGTTTCATTCTTACGCAATCAGTCAATATTTATGTACATATGGAAACTAAATAAAAAAATAGTTGTCTGTAAAGTCGGTTTACGGACGATAATTTTACGTGATAACGAGAAAGTCGTCGCAAGCCGAACGCTTAGGCCGATCGTGCCTCTCTATCGCTAGTTCCGCGCTCTCGCTTGCACGCTCAGCTCAGGCGGAACGTGACAATGAGTCATGCTTTTTCGTGCGAGCAGCCGGCGTTCATCGATTTATAAGACGTCACGTCAAAATATCACGCTTGCTTGCAGGCAAAATCCAATGACACTTACTTTATAAGATCTCACTCTTACCAAAACAATGTATTTCTAGCAAATAAACGTTTGGTTACGCTTACGAGTTGTAGGTCGTACGAGTAGGTTCGAGCCCGGACAGGCGCTTTACTTTGTGTAAATTATTTCATCACCACTGCTCTCAAAACGGTGAAGAAAAACATCGTGAGGAAACCGGCATGTCCTAGAACCAAAAATTCGAAGACACGTGACATCCACCAACCTGCACTGGGCCCGCGTGGTGGATTACGGCCCACTCCCCCTCACAGAGAGGAGGCCTGTGTCCCAGCAGTGGGAACATTATAGGCTGATTATGTAAACGTTTGGTTTGATTTGATTTTATCCAAAGGGAGATCTTTAGAAGGTTTAAAAATTATATCTCACCACTTTATCCAACAACTACTGTGTAAATAAATATTAATATATTAGACTAACAGAATACTGTCATAGGAAGAAACTAAAGCTAAGTATAAATGCAATTACCTTACTTTCGCCAAAAACAAGCACATTATTAACTTTGCGTACACCCTTTGTCACGTGCCTCTCACAAAATTAAACTCAATTCGTGATCTCGGCGCGCGGCGTTATACTCAATTCCAAACTATGCCTAGATCTACACATTAACAAAATTGTAAGTAAAGCTTACCAATTGTAAGTAAAGCTTACCAATTGTAAGTAAAGCTTACCAATTGTACGGATTTATATGTCGTTGTGAAGTTGGTATGAAATTATCCCAAAAACAAACTTAAATAATGTTAAGTTTGTTTTTGTTGAAAAACTCCCACACATCCATTTATGCCACAATCAATTCTCCAACTGCAAATTGAAGTTGGTCGAATATTATTCGCTAACTTAGCCCACTCAGCTGTGATCGTTTTCCTTTTAATTTCATTATATGTACTACTGCCATGATTTCTTTTACATCTCCTTATACAAAAATTTAGCTGGCAGGGGAGGGGACACACAAACACACACACACACACTTGACTCTAACATAAGTTAGCTCTTTAATGCTTAATATTACGCAAGCGGATCCTTGAATCAAAAAGTGGTGTTCACAAACCTGCAATATTTGAACGGCCTATCTAACGATACCCCACACTATGGGATAGTCGAGAAAAAAAAATACCATCCCCACATTACGTGCAAGGCACCCCAAAAAACATTTTATTTTAGCACTTTTCGGCGTGATTAATATGTATACCTAAGCTAAACAACAGCTTTCTAGTACTAAGTGTCTCTGAGCTACAGCGGAGTCAGACAGACAGACGGACATGGCGAAACTATAAGGGTTTACTACGGAACCCTAAAAAATATGCTGAAATGGTTGAAAAGGTTCAGTACATTTTTTTACGTGCTATGCACAATAGATGCCATAAATCCTACCTACCTTACTCTCAGATACTCAGCAAGTACAAGCTGCTGCCCCCTTAGTTCTCGCAGAAAATACCCTGAAGCCATTATTTTATATAAAATTGTTAGAAATAAAATTAATTGTATAAATCTAAATAACATGATTTGTTACGCTGTACCTTTCACTTACGACAGGTACGCGCAGGTACTCTTTTTGCTGTGAACTCTTGCCGAACCAACTCTGGCCAGCGCTCACCAGTCCGCCGTATGGTTGACTCATATAATAACACTTTTGTAAATATTGACATCTTCAATTGTCCAATGAGTAGATTCAAAAGCCTCAATAAAGAGGAGTGGGTGAGGCTTGCTAAGGTTATATTTTATATTATATAAAGTTTATTTATTATGTAAATTTTAAACGTTATTAATTAATGCACATTATGCTTCGTAATCTCGTCCTCATTGTGTACTATGTAGTTTGCACCTTGTTGCACAACTTGCTGTCACATTATTTAAAGATGAAAGCCTTCATCATAAAAAAATAAATGTTATCTGTGGTCTGGTCACTGGCGCGCCCGCTTGACATCTGTCAATCATTGTACTTTTTTGTTCCGCTGATCACGTTTCCGTTGCGCTTCCGTAAAAAGTTCAGAAAATTCTCAACGAATTGGATAAATGAGACAGGAAAATGGAGGAGCTGCACAAACATCTGCGAAAACTAGAAAATCGAGTGAAGAAACGTAAGCGGAGTCGTCATCGAAGCTCGGGAAGTTTTTCCGACATAGGTACTTTACAATTTGTTGTTAGCTGAAATAATTTCCCTAAAATTACCTTGGGTGCCGTAATAAGCACATCAGTCTCTAGAGTTTTCACGAGAGGTTAACCATATGAACATTAACTGTGCCGTATACTTACAAAAGAACGACATCACACGAGCTTTCACGAGAGGCTAACCAACAACGGTCAGATGATATAACGTTCTGTGTTAAAACACGTCCCTGCTGCATCCCTAGCAGTCTCTAAGAGTTTTCACGAGAGGCTAACCATGAGAACATTAACCGTGCCGTATACCTACTTTGACATCACACGAGCTTTCACGAGAGGTTAGCCGATGATATATATACATATACGTTCTGTGTTAATAACACGTACCTGCTGCATCCTTAGCAGTCTCTAAGAGTTTTCATGAGAGGCTAACCATGAGAACATTAACCGTGCCGTATACCTACTTTGACATCACACGAGCTTTCACGAGAGGTTAGCCGATGGTCTATACGTTCGGTGACAATAGATCTAAAAAAATCATATTATTTCTAAACCATAACAAAATAATGATGTTTGTAGTTGTCTCCAGTTTCTATTTCAAGACACAGTGCAAGAGTATACTTGCCTTCCATCTGGGCTTAGCACAGCACCATAAATATGTATTCACAAGGATCATAAAGCCAGTTGTCTACCATCTGAGGTCATTAGGGTTGCTTTCTGTCTTCATATGCAAAGTGCTTAGAACATGTGTTTTGTATTCAAGCTGCGTTAAAAAATCTAGGATTTACTATTAATATTGGAAAGAGAGCCTTACAACCCAGACAGTGTGTGTATTTCTGTTAGATTCCATCCAGTTTGCCACTTAAAAGGAGATGCAAAACAACAGTTTGCCTAATTACTAGGTATATTCTTGTTGCTGCGTGCCCAGCTGTAGAATACCGTTGACTTTACACCAAAATAATGGAAAGTCAAAACAGCAGCCTTAAAAATAACAAGGCCACAACTAGATTATTTTTTTTATGATGAAATGATTATATAATTTATTTGTAAAGGTTGTTGGTTGTCCCACATTTCAACAAACCACAATAGAATTAAACAATTTGATTTTGACCTTGATATTCACTGATGTTTCTCAAATTGGCTGTGGACTGATATGTAATGATATCAAAAGCCACGCATACTGCACAGCTAATGATAAAAAAGTTTCATATAAATTACTATCAGCAGCATTTATAGGGCTCAAAACAATTGCAAGCAAACTCAGATACTGTGAGTTTATTACTTAGAAAAGATATTACAACAACCATAACCTATATAATTAAGATGGGTCATATTCATTTTACTCATTTAAATAGCTTACCTAGACAGCTGTGGCAATGGTACAAGGAAAGACAAATATGGTTTTATGCATCTTACATTAGTTCCAAAGAAACACAATAACAAATCTAGAATCTAGGCATCCTAACATATAAATTGAATGAAAGTGATGTGATTATAGCCAACAAGTTAATTGTTGTACTGGGTCAGCCTCACATTGGCCTGTTTGCAAACAGGTCCAATACCCAAGTGTCAGAATGGCATATCGTAACTCTCTGATCCAGGTGCATGTTCTGTAGATGCATTCACTGTCAAATGGGATATCCACACCCATTGCACAGAAGTCTTACACTGATTGCTGCCATATTATCAGGAATGATTTCCTGAGAAGAGGAAGACCGATCCCTTCAATACACATAGTGCCAGCTTTGTTGTCTAGCAAAACAACAAAGCAATATGAATCTGCAATAAATCAGTGGATTCCCTTCTGTCAGAATCAAGATATTGACCCTAGGCTCAGTCACCACAGTGATATTATTTTTAACACTAAGTTTAACGAAGTATTGTCACAAAGATCACTCAATCCTTAATGGTATTGAATGAGTGTTAAAAATACTCAGCAACTTCTCTAGTTTTAGGCACCCACATTGACACAGACAACAGTGTCAAGGTTTCTTTGGGGTATATTTAAATTAAGACCAAAGAACCCTAAATATGAAATAGTTGGTGACCTCAATATTGTTTAGGATTATCTATCCAATTTATTTCCTTACTAAACAAACCCTTAGTTTAGAACAACTAACGAACTTGTAATCATAATAGCTCTTCTAACTGAACACAGAATTCAAACCTTGTCACTCAAGAGTATAGATAACATTTCTTATAATGAGTACAATATTAACATAAACATTCCAGAAATTATTAAATTTCTACACCTGGTAAATGTCAACCAAACTTGATATTATCATTTCTTAAAAATAATTTATCTATCTGCTTTGCCACAACCCTTTTGTTATATCTAAATTTTACTAAGAGTCAAAATTGCAAATAATTAAACTATAAGAAATCCTTATCATGCCGCCTCTAGTGTAACCAATTGCAGATGGATAAAACAAAGTGTATGCAGTGGTAGAATAGATATTTCTAAATTCACATATATACAGACATGTCTCTACCTCAAAGGCCTCTGAAGGAGGTATCAATATTAAGGTCATAAGAACCACAAATTTCTCAAATTTGCATAAGAGACCAATAGCTAGTGATCCTAATGCTTTTGCACAAACTGTGTGCAAAAGTTCATAAAACTTATTACATTTTAATATCAATGTTAAAACTCTGATTGTAAGTATTTGTTGTGTGCCAAAATAGATTATTGATGACACAAGTTGTTTCAAGACTGAATAAGAATTTCAGAAACTAATAGTAATTAGAGAATTATAAATTAAGCTAGGTAACTATTTATCTTAACGGAAGACTGCTTCTTAAATAAATAAAATACATGCATAATAATGATTATGTAACAAACTTAGAATAACATGTTAAGTTAGAATGTTCAATTATTAACAATGCTGAAGTTATTACCAACACAACTGTATTCTTTGAACATCTACATAGTACACAATGAGGACGAGATTACGAAGCATAATTACATAGATCGGACTAACTTACCTGGTGACGTCCGATCCTTAATTATGTGAAGTAATCTCGTCCTCATTGTATCCCAACCCTTCCCAGATAATCAAACTACTGATGTGTATTGGAGTGCCTTATCTAAACCCCTTCTAAAAGTTGTGTTGCTGTACGCACTATGCCGGGACTATACGATGCCCGTATCGGTCATCGTGAAGTCCCGTTCTTATGCTTTGAAAGAATGATTGACAGATGTCAAGCGGGCGCGCCAGTGACCGGACCACAGATAACATTTATTTTTTTATGATGAAGGCTTTCAACTTTAAATAATGTGACAGCAAGTTGTGCAACAAGGTGCAAACTGGGTACACAATGAGGACGAGATTACGAAGCATAATTATTAAGGATCGTACGTCACTAGGTAAGTTAGTCCGATCTATGTAATTATACAACAATTGACTCCTCGAACTGCTACTAAAACTCCTAGCGATTACACTCTTTTTAGGGTTCCGTATCTAAAGGGTAAAACGGGACCCTATTAATAAGACTCCGCTGTCTGTCTGTCTGTCTGTCTGTCTGTCTGTCTGTCTGTCTGTCTGTCCGTCTGTCACCAAGCTGTATCTCATGAGCTGTGATAGTTAGACAGTTGAAATTGATGTATTTCTGTTGCCGCTATAACAACAAATACTACAAAATAGAACCAAACAAATATTTAAGGGGGCTCCCATACAACGGACATGATTTTTTTTTGCCATTTTTATAGATAATGGTACGGAACCCTTCGTGCGCGAGTCTGACTCGCACTTGACCGGGTTTTTTTTACTTTTATGTCTACCTATGGACAGCGTTGTGGGTTATATTATTACTAAAATTGTTTATGTTAAATTAGTTGTAAGTTTCCTTTCAATAATAAAACAAATTATTAAAAAAACAAAAAACCCGACTGCCAAAATACATAACTGAAAAGAGAAAACAAGCATTATAATCTATAGAATTTTGGTATCGCAGGCGGGGACAAACAAAAGTTACACCATATTTCAGTTTATTGGTTTGTCCCCCGCCAGCGATACCAAAATTCTATAGATTATAATGCTTGTTTTTCTCTTTTCAATTATGTGTTTTTGCAGTCGGGTTTTTTGTGTCTCGAAAAACATTACCCTCCTTCTGGGGCAGTCGGGTAAAAATAAAATATATTTATATTAATACAACATGACTAAAAATTAAAAAATAATCAACGTAAATTAAGATTACAAAATTAACCTCGATTGTCAAATCAAATGAAAAACATCTATAATGTGATTTAAAATTAGAATTTTGGGTATAATTATTCAATTACTCAAATCAAAGCACTTAACTTGTAAGTGGCACTACAAATTGACATCTAAAGTTTAACCTTTTCTGATAAATTTACATTTTCATCAGATACTTTTGGTACTGATCATACAGACCTACGCTTAGGGATGTCGATTTGTTTGCTACCCAAGAACATTTATATATTTTTATCCCATCTATTCGAAAAGAGGCGGAGGGTTCCTCCATAAGTGCGAGCAAAATGGGTCATTCAATCTGTGACGAAATGACTTTTGAATTTTGAACACTATTTAATTAAAAAGTTTGAACGCAATTCGCTTTGATAAAGTCCCAGCCGGTAATAAAAAAACAACCGCGCCTGCCGACGCGGCATTGAACAAACAAATAAAAAAAAATACACGGGAATTCCTTATTCATTTTTTCATTACTTTTTGTCAAAATATTACAGACAATTTTAATTTGATATTAATATCAATAGTAACTTGATAGTAATTTGGTAAATATAAATATTCGTCACTAATAAAAGCATCTCTTATTTATTTTTCTCATAGAGGGGGATGAAAATCAGAGTGTGCCACACGGTATCATAATTATTTAACCTCGAGTGACGTACTTTGAATCCCTCGCTCTCGCTCTCAATACATTACTTTGGTCCCTTATGATACAATCTACTATTCTTTCTTCTTTATGTCTATTGCAACTTAGTCGCCTCTTTCGTGGCCCAATAAACCACCATCGCCAGTAATTCCAGCTGTCGAACTATTCCAATATTATCTGTGCAGTGACGTCATGGGCACGCGGTATGTATTGTCTATGTAAATACTTGTACAGTCGACAGTTCCAGGCAAGGAATGTTTGGGTATTTAGAAATTAATATCCTTAAAACTTGATTTGTATCATCATCATCTACCTCGCTTTTCCCGACAATGTAGGGGTCAGCTTCTAGTCTAACCGGATGCAGCTAAATACCAGTATTCTACATGAAGTGACTGCCTATCTGATTTCACAGCACAGCTACTGGATATCAAGATACTTCTTGGTAAGACTGGTTGTCAGACTGGACTTCTGATTACCCGTAACGACTGTCAAAGATCTCCGAATGTTATCGAAAGGTTGTCTGTAAAAAATCGCTTGAGAGACGACGAATAAGACCGCCCATTGTGTCACCCCTTGTAAAATGTCAACATTTGTATCTGTAACTTTTATGGTGTACATAATAAAGAGTATTCTATTCTATTCTATTATATTCCGAATGATAGTCGGGACCAACGACTTCTCATTGTTTTGGGGGGCTCACGGTAAGAAATGGATGGTCACCCATCTACTTACCGACCTCATGCAGTGTAGCTAACCTTGATCGATTGACCCATGCACTAAGCCGACCCCCTCCGAATACAGGGCAAAGTTTTTTACAGTTTTTAATTAATTTATTTATTTATATAATCACTTACAACTATTATTACAGGTACAACCCAATGCAATAGCGAAGCAAACTTAATAATGACAACTTATTTTCTAAAACTTTTTACATAAAATGTCATCATTGTGAATTCACTCCGTGTAAAGAAGTATGAAAGAAAGTGTTATGAAATCAAAAACGATAACAGAACATCAACGCAAAGTCATTTGCAAAACGTGTGACCCAATAAAATTCTTTAGGTAAGTACTTATTGATATTTCAAATTTAAGAGTATTATAAGCTTTAAGAAGGAAGCCAGATGGCGGCGGCACTTAATTAAAATTATTTTCATTATACTTAATTTACTTCTAAAACGTTTATGTTTTGAAAATGGTTGCGAAGGGAAATTCGGTCATTTATAGAGCTGTGTCGGTATCCATAACGCCACATAGGCGTAGTTTTTTTATCACACGAAGCGACGCGCTTTTTACTTGTGGTTACCAAGTGTACAAACACACTGTGAATGTGTGTGTAAGCGCTGGAGCTCGCGGTACCGTCCGAGACACTGGCGAAGTTGGAAGTGTGTGTGTGTGTGCGTGAGTGTGTTATGTGCTGACGCTACTCGTTTTTACGCACACATTCGCAGCGTGTTTGTACACTTGGCTACCACAAAAACAACGCGCATCGCTTCATGAGTACAAAATACTGTACAAGCTACGCATTGCACGCGACAATACGCATATCGCAGGCAGAGTTATACACGCGATTGACAACTGTCGGGTGGTAGCCCACCAGGCATCAACACTCGTCTGGTCGGAGGATCCTCCCTACTGCAATGAAGGACGAGGAACTTTAGACCCTGTTCCTCATACGTCTACAGAAATATTTGTTATTTGAGTCATATAAGTATTTTTTATTTAATGGATGACAAATAAGCAAACAAACCACCTAATGGTAAGTGGTCACCGTCGTCTATGGACATCTGCAACACCAGAGACATCGCAGATGCGGCGCCATCCTTGAGATATCGCAAAAACATCGCCATCCCAGAGACAACGCAGATGCGTCGCCATCCCAGAGACACCGCAGATGCGTCGCCATCACAGAGACATCGCAGATGCGTCGCCATCCAAGATACATCGCTGATGCTTCGCCATCCCAGAGACATCGCACAGGCGTCGCAATCCCAGAGACATCGTAGATGCGTCGCCACCCCGAGACAACGCTGAGGTCTTTCAAGTGCCTGTAACTACACCGGCACCCATACCCTTCAAACCGGATCACAGCAATGCTTGGCGACAGAAATATGTATTCTAGTAGATAGTTGTCTGCTTGACTGCTGATTCATTATCATCCTCCTTCCCTTATCCCAGTATATTAGTGGTCGGCACGACATAGTCTTCGCCTTCCATACATCTATTAGCCGTCATCTCAGTAGTCACCCCCTTACTATGGTCCGCGCGCAAGTGCTGGTAACCACCCGAGTTATGTGAACGGTGAGACGGGAGAGGTAGACAAAGGCCACGCTAAGTCAGTCTGCCAATCTTGTCAATCGCGCCGTCCCCGTCTCGCCGCTGACATATCTCAGGCGGTGACTAGCACTTTCCATCTATCTTCACTGACGAGCTGCTTCACAAAGTGCTCTAAATAACTATTTAACTCATTATCTCTGGCTACTCCTTTGGGATATAAAGTATTTTTTATTTATTTTTATTAAAATACTGACTGCCTCGTTGATCGAATGGTCACAAGGGCTACTGCTGAGCATGAGGGTGTTTGATTTCCGGGTCGGGCAGTGTTATTGGGTTTTTCCATCTGGAATTACTCCGTAGCAACTCGGAATCTGGGTTTGTGCCCGGTCGATGGCAATAGGCTCGCCCCCGGACTTAAATATAGCTGGCGAAATATGGGTGTACTTAAGGTACACAACTATCTAACACTTCAGGGATTACAGGCGTGATATTGTTACCTAATTTTTTTAACGTCTAATAAATTCTTTGTGTACAAAAAGAATCCACTTCATATTGTGTAGCAGCTTTTCGAAATAGCTACAATAACAAAAAATATCTTAACTGAAAGCGTTCTTCATAAGCAACCAATTTTAGTTGACATTATTTAAGAAAACGCTGTCAACGTTTATTTATCTCGTAGAACAAGATAACTAGTAGTTCTGCGAATAGTAGCCCTCGCGAACACAAACTTTTTTGCAACAAATAATATACCACTAAAGTTATTCGGGATTATAACGATGTTTTTAAACATGGTTAAGAAATAATATGAGCAAAAATTTGTAGGCCAGCTAGAAAACTTAACTAATAGGTTTTAATTGGCAGCGGTAATACTGCAGCCTAGTTTCGTGATGAGAAGGTGGTCCCAGGTGCTGCATTTGGATAGCTCGCTATCCGACAAGGATCAGGCCTGGGTCGACGGCGCGTTGTATTCCACACGCGCCTCAAAGAGATGTCAGCACAAGTGTAGGGGTCCACTAGGGCCGATGCCTACCGGGGTCGCGTGGAAATTCGAAAGGGTTACCGAGGCCCTTGGCAACACAAGCAACGGAAGGAATACGGGTGAGTTTTAGTCAGTAAGAGTCTGACACACCCTTCCGCTCCGGCCAGAGCGGGAGAAGTTATATGATAATTTCCCACACACAAAAAAAGGTGCTCCATCAATCCCTACCTAGTAGTTAAAGGGCCCATTCTACTGGTATAAATATAAAACTGAGCAATTTACTGCATTTTGAGAAGTTATTCTGCCATCACGCCGAAGATCCTCATCAGCATGTTGATTCTGTAAAAATCTCACCGTGAAAACTCGAGTGGAGTGAGCTGTCAGTGTCATCCCACTGATGCTAGGGAGTGACCAAACATTACATTTATAATCATAATCGAGATTTTAATAATATTTTTATGCTAATTCTATTGATCATTTTATATTATTTCAAAATTAGTATTTAAGCGTTGAAACGTTACTATTTCGTTTTTTTTTTTTTTTAATAAAATAGCAAAACAGAAACTCAGTCAGAAACTCAATTTGGTTTTTTTTATTTCAAAAGGATTGGCAATTTTTGCAGCCACCATCTTGCTTTTTAGATTTGAGCTCACTATATCGGCTTTAACACCCCCGAAAACCATGAAAACGACACCCATGATGAAAAATCTGAACATTTTCGCAGCCGCCATCTTGCTTTTTAATTTAGACCACACTATCGGCTTTAACACCCCCAAAAACCATGAAAACGACACCCATGATAAAAAATCTAAATATTTTCGCAGCCGCCATCTTGCTTTTTAGATTTGACCTCACTATCGGCTTTAACACTCCCGAAAACCATGAAAACGACACCCATGATGAAAAATCTAAATATTTTCGCAGCCGCCATCTTGCTTTTTAGATTTGACCTCACTATCGGCTTTAACACTCCCGAAAACCATGAAAACAACACCCATGATGAAAAATCTGAAATTAAAAAAAAAAACTCAACTTGATATTAATAACAGCGTCTCACGCGCAAGCGCGGCGTGATCTTATCACTTCACCCGATTCTCGTAACCATATTAACCACGAATCGGCTAGGTGAAGTGAGTCGGTTAGCGCGACGCGCGAGTGTCGTGATCTCATCACTTCACTCGATTCTCGTTGCCATAGCAACATCATTTCACTTGGGCTGGATGAAGTGAGCCTAGCCGCCCGCCGGCCGGTGCGCGCGCTGCGCGAGTTTCAGTTGAACTGTTAAATTTTGTTATAGTATTGATGACGGTGATTTTATTAATATTATTTTATTATTGGCAACGCGTAGGTCGGTATAAATTTACCTACCTAAAATAAAATATTAGAAAGGTACTTATTAAACTTATTAAATAATCCGCACTTTTTTTATTCAAATGGCTTATGTATACAGACACACACATCGTTTAGTTAGGTTTCCACATAGTTTGTGAGGAGATAAATTCTATGGTCCGTCAGCCATGTATACACTTTTAGCACTCGATCACTTGACACACTCGGTTATCTCTTCTTATTGAAAATATTTGGGTTGATAACAACGCTGAATAACGTCGCACAGTCTTTAGTCGACTCAATCCACTAGGTATCGCTTCTTCAAAACACATCGCAGTTGGGTCATGGGATTGCGTTTATTTAATCAGTTAAAACACATCGCGATTGGGTCATGGAATTGCCTTTATTTAATCACTTAACTGATTATGATCAATAGAATTAGCATAAAAATATTATTAAAATCTCGATTATGATTGTAAATGTAATCCTTGGTCCATCTCTAGCATCAGTTGGGATGACACTGACAGTTCACTCCACGTTCACTTCACTTAAGTTTTCACGGTGAGAAGGTTACAGAATAGCAGACTAACTTAAAGTTACTACCTTACAAATAAAAAAAAACCATCGAAATCGGATCGCATAAGGCAAAGATATCCAGTAGGCTCCTATTTCCGCCTTTTTGGATGAAGTACCCCTCCAATTAAAAATCCCTGACGACAAAAAAATCTATAAAGTCGTAATATCTGTATTCCAAGTTTCGTCCAGATCGTTTGTAAAATACGACCTGTAGAGGACTACCAACAAAGTGGCAGAGGAAAGCAAATTTTGTCAAACTTGATTCAGAGCCGTTTCGCTCGCTCGGTAAATTATGTAATTATGTAACTTTGAGCTTTGGATTGATTGTGTGAAAGATGATGTGGCTAATTAACGCAACAACAAACGTTACAAGTCCGGCTGCCAGGACGGAATTATAAAAGCGTCCCCATAGACTACAAAGAACTAAACATTCCGGCGCGAATTGTTGTTAAATGTACAGCATGCGATGTTATATGCCTTTCTTGTTCTTTTGTCTACACTCTGTTAAAGTTAGAGGAAGAACGGTATAGTTGAGACAGGAAATCTTTCACATTAAGTTGGACCCTACGCTCGCAGACTGAAACGGCTTGATAACCAATGCTTTGAGTTTAAGGATGATAATGATTCAGCAGTCAGATAGACAACTCAGAACTGCCAGAACTATCTGCCAGTACTCTTAACCAATATTTTCAACCAAAGTGATAACATACATTACTAAAAATATTAAAATCTACATTTCCCTCTTCATATTTTTCCAGTAGCAAATCAAATCACAGTTCTGTGCACCTTAACATTTTAACTCCACACAAAGGATAAATAAATACGGAAGTCCCATTACGTTCTAAAATATAATATTTGGTCCAGTTATAATGCAACTGATAAGTACTGTAAAAATGCCAGATTGTAAATATGTAATTGGTATTTAACATTAAGTACTTGGTATGTAATGATAAATGGGGTCGAACACAAACAAAAACTACCTGGAGGTCTGTCTAATGGTAAGCAGTTTTGAATAATTACTTTTTAAATATTCATGTTAACTAAAACCCATACTTCGGAAAGCTCGCTAAGCCGTTGGTCCCGGCTGTCATTTGTAGATCTTTGATAGCCGTCACGGCTAGTCAGAAACCAGAAAACCTGACAAACAGTCTTGTCATCGTGTTACCCAGTAACTGGGTTGTGGAGGTCAGATAGGCAGTGCTCCGACTGATAATTAGACGGTCCGTCGGTTAGACTGGAAGCCGACCAACATAGTTACGAAAAGGAAGGCAGATGATGATTAAAGTATGGTAGGTTTTCTGCTTCTTCCCTGTCTAGAGCATACAAGTATTCGTAGCTAACGAGGTATCGAGCAGGCTCGCCTCTACGATGACTGACTGAAAGGGAAATAACTCGACTTTATGTAAGCGGACTTCTTTTACGTTCATAATATGAAAGGTATTTATGTTAAATATGTAATAACTATAAGTCTTTAACTATGAAATTGCCTATTTGAATTGTTTAGTATACCTACAGAAATTTAAAGTAATTTTTATATAAATCTTTTTTATTTCTGTCAATCAAAATATGCGCCCATGCTATCGATGCATCTCTGCCAGCGCAGTGGCGCAATTTTTCAATGCCCTTCTTGAAGAAGTCAGGTGTACGGGAGCCACTCTTCAAAGTCATTTTGTAATGCCTCTCGCGTATTGAATTTTTTCTCTGCCAAGAAGTTTTCCAAATTTTGGAAAAAAGTAGAAGTCTGTCGGCGCAAGGTCTGGTGAGTACGGTGGATTACGCAAAACTTCCAAACCTAGCTATTGTAGCTTTAGAGACTGTCGGTTTTGTTGTATGAGGTCGAGCGTTGTCGTGTAGGAGCAGCGGGGACGAGCGACTAACCAAGGCTGGACTAACATTTCTCCATCATTGTGGCCAGTTCCTCACAGTAAACATCCGCAGTAATGCTGGTGCCATTTGGCTGTAGCTGTGATGAATTATACTAGACCACCAAACAGTGACCATGACTTTTTTAGGGGTAAGATTTCATTTGGGGCATTGCCTAGGCGCTGAACCAGAGTCTAACCAACATGATGACCGCTTACGATTATCAAAAATAATCAATTTTTCATCGCAAGTGACAATGCCGTTCAAAATCCCTTCGTTTCTGTATCTGTTAAGCAACGCAAGGCATACCTCAACGCGTTCGTCGCGCTCGCGATCGTACAGTTCGTGCGGCACCCACGTATCAAGTTTTTTTTATTTTTACCTTCCGATTTGACGCAAATGGACCAATATTGTTTTGATGTTAACGTTGAAAGCTGCTGCTAATTCAGCCGTAGATGAGTATCGCCACCACTATCGCCTTTAATTCGTCGTTGTTGACTTTAGTTTTCGGGCGACCACGGGGTTTTTTTTTAGATCTAAATTTTCCATATCGGAAGCATACAAACCAATAACGAGTCGTGCGTACGTTTGTAGTGTTCACTCCGTACATGTAATTAATGTTGCGAGCCGTTTTTTTTGCTACCGCTGCGGAACTCCATAATTACTCGTATTTTTAACTTGTTCATGTTGATGAGAAATATATAAATGTAGTGAAAACAAAACACTAATCATTATACAAATGACTGAATTTGAAAATAGAATTCCATATTTTTTAAATAATATTCATTTGAATTTAGAATTTATTGCCAGCCATACATAAATTTCGTTTCAAATGGCCAGTATTGTAAAACGACAATTTCATAGGTAAAGACCTTGAATCGCAATATGTTAGGATTTCTTCTTCTTCTCTCGCATGGAAAAAAGAAACAAAAAAAATCCAACCAGTATTTTACATGGAGCGACTGCCTATCTGACCTCCACAACCCAGTTACCTACCGGGTAATACGATACCCCTTGGTAAGACTGGTTCTCAGAGTTTCGGGCTTCTGACTACCAGTAACAACTAGCAAAGATCTACAAATGACAGCCGGAAGCAACGGTTTAACGTATTTTATTCTAGGTGCATCATCTTCAAATGTAAAACATTTTAAAAGAGTAATGGTGGAGTTTCTTGCCCATTCTTCTCCATGCAACAACTACGTTTTGGAAAGGGCGAGTCGAATCAATTTGTATATTTTTTTGTACATTTTGACGTTCAAAAGTGCCTTTTATGTGGCTTTCTGAAATAAATAATTTGATTTTGATTTTGACTTAATCACCAGGTAGACGGCTGGTTTTTTTACCACTCATTGACATAAAAAAAACCGGCCAAGTGTGTGTCAGACCACGCACAATGAAGGGTTCCGTAGTTGGGAAGTTGGGATGAATTTATGCCAAAAACAAACAACATTGTAGTTGAAAAACATACATATAAAACATATAGTTTCTCCCATACATCGATATATGACACAATCAATTCTCCAACTGCAAATTGAAGTTGGAGAATATTCGTTAACTTAGCCCACTCAGCTGTGATCGTTTTCCTTTTAATTTCATTATATGTACTACTGCCATGAATTTTTTCACATCTCCATAAATAACCATTTAGCTAACAGGGGGGGGGGGGGGGGCACTATTGACTCTAACAAAAATTTGCAAGTGGATCCTTGAATCGAAAAGTGGTGTTCACAGACCCGCAATATTTTTGAACAGCCTATCCAACGATACCCCACTTCATGGGGTAGACGAGAAAAAAAAATATGATTCCCACTTTACGTGCAAGAGGGGTAGGTACCATATTTTTTTTTTTCAAGATTTTGTTTTAGCTCTTTGTCGGCGTGATTAATATGTATACCTATGCCAAATTACAGTTTTCTAGTACTAAGCGTCTCTGAACTACAGTGGGGACAGACAGACAGACAGACGGGCATGGCGAAACTATAAGGGTTCCTTGTTTACTACGGAACCCTAGGTACTTTCTTTTGAACTTTTGGGCAGCACCTTCACCTTGCTTACGGTCTGTATGAGCAGGCGGCGTGATCAACGCTTCATGGGCAAGCTGAGACGCGTCGCGGCGGCGCGGCGGCAACACGGCTCGGCCCGACGACCACTCGCTTCCACGGACTCCACCGCGACGGACGATACTCCTTTCTAATATAGATGTATGAAGGAACAGAGTGTAAGATTCACTTATCCTCCATAGAAAAGGGAGGATCCTCCGACCAAGCGAGTGTTGTGGCTGGTGGACTACTGACAGTTTATGTCGGGACGTTGTTATTTGTTGTTATTACATGCTACGACGTTGTTATTATCTAGTCGCGCGGTAAACTCTGCTTGCGCGACGCAGAATTTTTGCGTGACGTCATTGTGATGCGTAGTTCGTATGTGGCAATGTAGATGCCGCCACTCTAATTTTAGCTGTTTTTCTGGGAAGTTATATATAATATTGTAAATAAAAGCGTCAATAAACAGGCCACTTTCATTCCACCCCGAACTAACAAGCCCTACTTTTCTTTTTCTATGCAATTGAAAAACGTTTCTCAAAACAGTTTCAAAACACTTAGGTTCAGCATTATTTCGTGTAATTACTACCTTTATAACTACAGTTCTTTAGAAATAGGAAACACAGTTTCTGTAGTACGATAGGCCTCATGTCAGCAATAACAAAACCAGGATAAGCTGGCCTCTTCTTCTATTAAAACTTCGTACTACACTAGGCCAGCTCAAGGTCGAAGTGTTACCACTGTCGTTCGGTCTACTGTATGTTTACAGGTATAATTTATACTGCAGTGTGTCGCGAGCAATCTCGGCTGCTTGTGAGTGAATCGCTTTCCACATCGGTGTTGAGCTTGTAGCAGGGATTCTCAGGGCCGGATTTAGGGCAGGGCAACAGGGGCACTGGCCCCGGGCCTCCACAAAGAAGGGGCCTCCACAATTAGATTTTTCATTGATTTTTATATGAATAAAATACTTCGTTTGTGTCCTTCAAAAAAAAAAAGAGTCCACAATCATAACTTCGTAAGGTTCCTTCTTTGAATTGTTTTTTTTTTTATCTGTTTCACAAATTTTTCGGGGCCTCCACTTCTTGGTTGCCCCAGGGCCGCCACAACTTTAAATCCGTCCCTGGGGATTCTCATAACTATTGGGCAGTGTTAGGTTTAGTGTGTAGGTTAAGTTTATTAACACAGTTGTTGAGAAATATTGTTACTAACATATTGAGTCCATTGTTGCTTGTTAATTTAATATCGCCCAAACATGTAGGCGGAAGTATAAGTACCAGATGTGTTTAAATCCCATGTAACAGGGGGTGAGCCTATTGCCCTCAACCGCGCACAAATTCAGACTCCGGACTACTAATGAAAAAATCTTAATCTAAATGGAACCCAGAACTCTATATTTAGTAGGCGCACTTGCGACCATTAAGTGCCATCTCCACGATAGAATCACGGCAACAGTCACGCTGAGCCTTCAAATGATCGGCGAGACGATATCGCCGTGTGGAGACTGATTTATTGAATTTGATGGGACTACGAGATTATTGTCGTGATTTTCTCGCCCGTGGAGGTGGCGCCTTAGACCAACGAGGCAGTCCATTTTTTAAGACAGTGATAATTTAAATTTGACACAATTTTAAAATCATTTATTTTCCCTGAGACAAGTCATAGGCATGCACTAGTATAGTTCTTACTAACTTAATTAAAACTTGTTTCATCACTAGTTCTAAAAGCCCACATTAAGTTTTCTTTCAGTTAAAATTCTCATTAAAAACCTAGGGATTTTTAAGGCCGGTTACATACTTTACTCAGGCGGCTGACACGCCATGTTTTTGAAAAACCGGTTTAGAATGTTAAAAAAAAGATATTGAGAAGAAATTAAGTGAACAGAGTGGGAGGGAGTAGTGTGTATCTTGTTGGATGTGTGAAGTGTATTTTTTAATTGTGTTTTTTTTTATTGATCATGTGGCCTGCAATAAATAATAATAATAATAATTCGGACGGACTGCACAACTTTTGGCTGAAATGGCTAACTAGTTCACACACTTGCCTGGCATCTCAGTTCCAGTCATCCTTAGAGTCTGGGTCGCTACCGCAGTTTATGACGACAGGCATTACCCACCTGCTCCATAAGTCAGGTAGTCCCGCGGAACCCAAGAATTATAGACCGATCACGTGTTTGTCGACGGTCTATAAACTTCTTACATCCATTTTGAGAGCAAAAATTAACACACACATTGACAGTAATTCCATTATGTCTGCCTCTCAAAATGGATGTAGGAACGGGTCTCGTGGCACTAAGGAGCTACTTCTCATCGACATGGCCATTAGCCAACAGGTTCGTCGATCCCGCAAGGATCTGTCGACTTGCTGGATAGATTATAAGAAGGCCTACGACTCGGTGCCACATACATGGCTCATGAGGGTGCTGGAGTTGTACAAAATAGATATGACTCTACGCACCTTCCTTGAATCGTGTATGGGGCAATGGAGGACAGTCCTTCGCTATCCGGGCTGTCGACAGATCCAGGGGAATGATGAGTCTGTATGGATTAAACGGGGAATATTTCAGGGCGACAGTTTAAGTCCACTTTGGTTCTGCTTAGCCCTGAATCCTCTAAGCATGCAGCTGGAGGATTCAGGTCTAGGCTATCGGTTGAGGAGAGGTGGTCAGGTCATATCTCACCTCCTCTACATGGATGACTTGAAAATCTTTGCCCCCAACAAATTGCAACTGATGGAGCTACTGAAGGTAACTGAAACTTTCAGTAGCCCATCAGAATAGAGTTTGGTGTGGACAAATGTGCAGTCATGCATGTGAAGCGAGGGGAGATAATGGAATCCGAGGGAATTCGACTTTCGGATTCCATACACCTTAGATCCCTCTCCTCACCCGAAAGCTATAAGTATTTGGGAATGTCGGAAGCGTTAGGCATCAACGTTACTGACATGAAGCAATCGTTGAAGGAGCGCTTTTTTGGCCGCCTGAAGAAGGTATTGATTAGTCTTCTTTCAGGCGGTAACAAGGTGCGCGCCTTCAACGGTTGGGTCATGCCGGTTTTGATGTACTCTTTCGGCATACTCAAATGGACTCAGACCGAACTAGACGCCCTGGATAGGAGGGTCCGTACACTGTTGACCGCAAACCGGATGCATCACCCACGATCATCGGTGATGAGACTGTACATCCCGCGGAAGTGCGGGGGTCGAGGCTTTTTAAATGCAAAGACCCTCCACAACCGCGAGATATGCAGTCTCAGGGAATATTTTTTGAAAACCGAAGTGGGTATGCACCGTGATGTGGTCGCAGTGGACAAGGGGCTCACCCCACTTTCCATGGCTAAAGAGAACTGGTGCAAACCTGTAGTACTTACTACCGATGATCGCAAGGAGATATGGCAAAACAAGGAGCTACACGGGCGCTTCTATCGGGCTCTTCATGAGCCCGATGTAGATTTCTTAGCGTCCGTGTCCTGGCTACGTTTCGGGGACCTTTTCGGGGAAACTGAAGGTTTTGTCTGTGCAATTATGGACGAAGTTATCTTGACGAATAACTACCGGAGACATATTATGAAGGACGGGACGGTTGACGTGTGTCGGGCATGCCACCGTCCGGGTGAGTCTATCAGACATATTATCTCTGGTTGTTCTCGTCTGGCTAACGGCGAGTACTTGCACAGACATAACCAAGTAGCTAGGATTATTCACCAGCAACTTGCTTTGAAATATAAACTTGTGAACTCTGAGGTACCGTATTACAAGTATGTGCCCGACCCAGTTCTCGAAAATGACCATGTCACGTTGTACTGGGATCGGTCTATCATTACTGACAGGACTATTGTCGCCAATAAACCTGATATAGTGGTGATAGATCGATTAGCGCGCCGCGCAATGATAGTCGATGTTACCATTCCACATGACGATAACCTCGTGAAAGCTGAGAAAGAGAAACAAATAAAATATCTCGACTTAGCACACGAGGTTGTTGACATGTGGAATGTGGACTTGGCTGTCATTGTGCCGATTGTCGTTACGGCCAATGGCCTGATGGCCAGAAGCCTCAACCATCATCTCTCGAGGCTCACGTTAGACGGCTGGATTAAGGGCCTGATTCAGAAGGCAGTACTCCTTGATACGGCTCGCATCGTGAGGAGGTTCCTGTCTCTGGAGCCCTAACCGCCGGTAGCTTGGACCCTGCTCCCGATACCGGCGGATCACTATTTTATATATTTTTAAATGTTTTTTAATATTTTTTCTAAGAAATATTTAAAAATGTATTTTATAAGACAAACAATATAATAAACGAAATAATAATTCATTTAATCAAGTAACAAGACTCAACGTTTTAGTAACAAAATACTTACAAACTATGTTAGTAAAACATTAACACAAACAATATGTGACGTCACTGCTGCAAGGTCACAGGCCCAGCCGATACCCTGCAACAGTGGTTCATAAACGCACAATCTAGCCTGCTACTACCATAGACAGGATGCTGTTGGTGCTGCCCCGCACCCTACTAACTAGGGATGCGCACCGCTTCCGCATCACAGTGTAGAAGCAGTCAATGCGAGCTTCAGCAAACCTCCCTGACGCGCTGCAGTATCGGGGCAACCCCATCAGCACCCTGAATGCGTTATTGTATTGAACGCGAAGGGCGCTGTATGATTTCTGAGTATGATGAGCCCACAGACTGCAAGAGTAAAAAGACGTGCAGTAAGCACTAAATATAGTGCGCTTAACCTCTTTAGAGGCACGCCTGAATCTGCGGGCAATCATGTTAGCTCTCACACACAGCGCCCTCCGCTCCCTGTCAATATCCTCATCATCTTTGAGGCTAGTGGTCAATAAGTGACCCAGAAAATAAAGAAAGAATAAATAAAGAAAAATAAATGAGTAAAGATTTTTATTATGAATAATCAGAATAATACTCATTAAAATCATCAATTTTAAATTAGGCCTTAAATGTCATGATTTCATGAAATATATAGTCATTCAATACGGTAACTTGTACGTAGAGAGTTATATTGACAATATTAATTATTATAATTCTGTAAATACATATTTGTTACGGTCGCGGATCATATTTTGATCAACATCCAACCAACCTGATACTGACTTGCAAATTAGATAAAATAAAAAAATAAAAAGTCTCGGGCTACCGTGAAGCTATAGCCTTAAAGTATGGACTGACTTAAGTATGTATACACTTACTTAAAGTATGTATACACTTACTTAAAGTATGTAAGCACTTTCTTATGTGTTGAAACAGCTGTTACTGTTCCTGTTGATCGTGAAGGCCTTAAACGCTGCTCCCTCCGCTTCTCAATATAATCTCACCCTAACCTCGACCCTTAACGTCAACTCGCTTAAATTTGTGAAATATAATGAGTTGTAATTAAAATGTTTTGCCAACTGGCGCTGAAAGGAAGTGAAACCGTTCGTAACACAGCTGTATTTCCCGAAGGGGGTAGGCAGAGGTGTTTAGTACAATGTCTCAGTTGAAGTTTCATGAAATTGTAGTACATAGTGTGTTTTGTGGGATGACACTGTTGATGAGTGGATTAAATCCAAGCATTTACCCTGGCAACCGCCCGGGTACTCTTGCGATATAACTTTTTTGGATATTGAGGGTCATGTTCAAAGTATTTTTAGGTTTTTTTATTAAAACAAAGTGACGTTTTAAATGTTATAACTTTAAGTTTAAATGTCCCCACGACCCCTGTCCATCGCATGCATAAGCCAATGTATTTGTTTGCACACTCCCGTTAACAGTATTTTTTTATACTAAAAATAAAAGTCGTTTCACAGCAATTATTTTTGTACTTAATATTACTTACTTAATTAGTTTGACGGAATGACCATAATGCCTTGGAAGTTAGTCAGGCCTTTGATGTGAGATGCAACATGTGTCGACTACCTTGCGCCATCCTATCTTTCTAGCACGGCAGATTGTGCTGGGGCGGCTGCTGCAGGTGCGAAAACCCTCAAACGGGAAAATATTCCAATCTTATTGGGTGTTATACGAGTACATGCAAGCCGTTTGGGGATGAAACACTAGGGCCAGGGGGACCAAATGCCCACTTGGTTTTTTGAGACATCGCCAAGCGGTTAGTCGACTCTTCACCTGACCAGAGGGCTGGCCTTTTTTTTTGGCCAAAGAATCAGGATCGCCATTCAACGTGGCAATGCTGCCAGCCTTTTGAGCACTTTTCCTGCTGACTGTGATGCGGACGAATTTTTTGATGCCCTATGATTGTTTCCCTCTTTTTATATGCATGTAAATAATTATTATATTAAGTCCCAAATTAAATCACTTCTATTAAATGAAAGAAAGGAGAAAAAGTATTAGTTTGATGGACAACCTGCGTATGTCTTATACGCAGGTTGTCCATCTTTGACTGACTTTGTGAGTAAATGCTGTGGAAATGCGTTGGTGTGTGTGCAGCATGTGTGGTGTGACTATAAATGATAGGCTGAAAATGATGTGATAAGGCAACGATGCGGTTTAAAGGAAGATGTAGTGACAAAAATTGAAAAGAGTATGCTTAGATGGATGGACCATGTTGAGAGGATGAATGAAAGGCGACTAACAAAAGGTATTTACAAGGCAGATGTGAGTGGAAACACTGGGAGGGGACGCCCCAGGAAGACATATAGGGACCTCATTGGTGATGTTCTTCAAAAGGTCAGGTGCGTAGTACTCGCAACTGGTGTGCGTGTATGACCACATGTATGAACGTAAACAAAGCAAAAGGAGTATGTAAGGAGCGTAGCAGGTGGCGTTCTATAGTTTCTGCTTACTCCCATGGGAAGAAAGCCTGAGTTTATGTATGTGTATTTATGTGATGAGTCTTTTTACACCTTGTCTATGACACATCGAGCTTTAGAAAGAGACTGTCACAGGTATGAGTGAGACAGACGACGCGAGATAAGGACGAACTTTGTCCAAACTCGATCGTCCACTATACTAACGACTATAAGTCAACGATAATTGCTGAAACTATTTCTAATTTAGCCTCCATTATTATCAAACCCAATGTCACAAATAGTTCCCTTAAATCGGTTTGTAATAAATAACATTTAACAAGGGCCTATTATGTTAAAACAATGCGAACACTACGAGCTTACTAAATGTAATTGTTACTAACTATGCCCATTCTAATAATTTTCGTAAATATACATTTGGAAATGTTTGGTCTGTCTAGCTTGTACCCAACTATGCTGGGGTCGGCTTCAAGTCCCAAATACCAGTGTTTTACATGGAGCTACTGCGATATCTGATATCTGACCTCCACAACACAGTTACTGGGTAACACGAGTCCCTTGGTCAGGTTTGTCTGTATAACAGAACTATTAGAAGTCACTTATAGGGCAATGGAGAGGGCTACGCTCGGAATTTTCCTGCGTCAACAACGAAATTAAGCGATCCGAAGGAGAACCAAGGAAATCGACATAGCCCGGAGAATAATCTAATTGACAATTTTTGAGAAATCGATTAATAATGTCCCTTGTGGTCTATTTTCCCCAAAATATTTATATTTCAGCGAAACACTAACATTTACAAATTCTTCATTTTTATATCGCAATTTAATTTTGATTGTTAATCCTATTAAATGCCTTGCAACGATCAAATATAATACTTTTCTCCTACAATTTATTTCCTAAGCAGAACCACAGTAAACTCCTAGTATTTCAACCCTTCAATTATGTTCCCCTCCCTCACAGCGGACTATTAATCTTCGGAACAATGGCGTCATACTGTAACATAACTTTATTGTATTGTGAAGTATTGGCGCCTTTGTTCCAAGATAATATAATTATGTGGCTATTGACAGGGGCTCGTGGCTGAATAACGTGATGTAAGGACTATTAGAACTGGAGGGGCTCGTGGGTAAGATACACCATGATGGGTCCATCAATCAAGGTTATGCTACGCTTGCCGAGGTGAGTACGTCGATAGGTGAACATCCATTTCATACCGAGACCGATCCGTGATCTAGAAATTCGTGGGTTCCAGCCATCTTTTATACATCTCTGGCAGTCGTTACCGATAATTTCCGACCTCCACGCGGGCGACGCCGCGGGCAAATGCTAGTAAAGTTACATTTATAGGTAACGTTAGTCTGTAACAGTTACATTCCTCGTCACTGCCTCGTTGGTCTAGTGGTTGCAAGCGCTATTGCTGAGCATGAGGTCCTGGGTTCGATTCCCGGCTCGGGCAAAGTGTTGGTTTTTCCATCTGGATTTTCTCAGTAGCAGCCCGGAGTTTGGATTTGCCCCCTGTTGATGGCAATAGGCTCGCCCCCTGTTACATGGGACTTAAACATAACTGGCGAAATGTGGGGGTACACCTCTGAAATGAAACGAAATGAAATTCTTTATTCTGTAAATAGGAAAATTATCAGAATCACTTTTACACGACATATTTAAAAAAAAATAAGCTAGTTAGAGTTGGAGATGGAGAGACATTTCCTATCTCTGAGAAGAAATGGCGAAACAAACTCAAGGGTCAAAGTCTCTTTTAAAGTCCAGACATAATCTTGGTCAGATCATGCGTGAAGACCATGTAGTCTGTCTTTAATGTCTAAAATGTTTTTTTGAGGAAAGAACCACACAGATGGAGTGGACCTGTCCAGTCAGTGCACGCTTTCGTCAGTAATCGTGTAGCTCAACTCAGAACTTACAGAGTTTGTTTTTATTACAGCTTTTAAATCGTTTAATGGGTAAATTTCAAATGTCAATAGGCAGTTTGTTGTAAAACCGTATACATTGACCCCATGAACGAGGATTATGTATAGTCCTGTTATTTAAACTGTGGATATCGGACATTTTCTTAAAATTTGGTATATTTTTGTGTACATACATAAGATTATCAAATATATGTATATTGAGAGGCTACAGTCAGAATATAATAGATATTCTGACTCTTTGATTTTTTCTCGAAGGGAATCTCTTAGGCCTAGGTTGTAAATGGCTCGAACAGCCCTTTTTTGTAAAACAAAGACGGTATCAATGTCCGCACAGGTTCCCCAGAGAAGAATCCCATATGTATGACATAAGACCATGAAAATAACAAAAAAAAAACAGTTCTGGCCGTATCTACATTGGTTATCTGTCTATTTTTTTAACAGCATAAACGGCCGAACTAAGCCTTCCTGACTGACAATTTTTCTATGTGTTGGCGCCATTGTAATTTAGCGTCAATAGTTATTCCAAGAAAAACTGTTGACTCAACAGGGTCCAACTCTATTCCACTCACACTCTTCTCTGCCTAACCCTTGCGGGAAACAAGTCGTGATGTTATTCTGTAACAGTTTTATTCCTGAAGATAATACAGCAGTTTGCAACAAGTGCTATGAAACTTTTAAAACGGATGCATCCCAGAGATGATACTAACATATTAAAACACAACATATTACTTTCGCTAAGCATTGTCTACAATAATAATTTTAGTGGTATTTTTGCCTGTAGGGGAGAATCCCTGGTGTCCTGAAATACAAGTCACGGCTTAGTTTAGGCACCAGTCTCCCACAAATGTACATTGTCCTACATCATAATAATATTTTTGCCATTTGTAAGGTGTTATTTGTGGAAGAAAAATAAACATTTTTATTATTTTATTTATTTAAAACTGTTTGTAAGAACCAGGCATAACTTAAAGTAGTTCATACAAAAACTCGTAAGGTGTACTGTGTATAGTCAAGTCTTGCATTATCTTCGTCAGTTTTCAAATTCTAGGCTTTATCAAGTCAAGAAACATAATAACTTTCAAAATTACGACACTGAGCAGACCAAGTCAGTGACGCTGACTCGCGTGTACTCGGCTCCAGTCGTAAGTTTTCAATTCGATCATATGGTCTTAAGCACACACCCTCTTTTTAATTAATTGTCATTGAATAAAAAGAGATGGCTAAATGTCATTCTGCGGTATTTTATTACGACGCTGAGTCGAAAAAGCAGATACTACCGTGCAATGAGCAGACGAAAATAGCCCTTGGGTGACGAAAATATTATTTATGTTGACTACAATGAAAAAGCATATATAAAGGTGACAATGAAAATAAAGATGAGAATATAATAGAAACGTGGTGAGTACTGAGATGACGGCTGATGAGGAGGGATGAAAGAAGACATGCTGCACGGACCACTAATAAATGAGGGTGTTCTGGCAACACGGAGACGTTAGGTCAGGACCTGTTGAAAGTGTCAAAGCGGCTATATTTTCTTTAGTCGTGACTGAATGATGAACGAATGAATGTAAAGAACGATATACGTCATCATATATTTTATAATCATTGTTGAAATGGAAGACCTCTTGTCAAAGTGACGCCAACTGGTGGCGTGAATTTTCATGAAAACCTTTATTGGGATAAGCACAGGAGGATGACGTTCCTTTGACATGAGTCAGCGGTTACTTTGGCATGCATATCTAATAATATAATGCATTTGAAGCTGCCGTTTCGTGGTAAGTTTTGTCTGCTTAGCGTTTTCAAAACTATGTATGTTGTGGTCGGCTTACAGATGCAGCTGAATATTAATATTTTACATTTCTTTTGCATAATGTAAATTCTAGATCCACAATAGGGTGTTTGACTGTTCTTTTTACCCGACTGCCCCAGAAGGAGGCTAATGTTTTTCGAGAGTATGTATGTATGTATGTCTATTTTTAAATTTGATTTTCGAAACGTAGAAAAAAATTAAGGCGCAGTAAAAACAAATTGTTTAAATATCTAAAAAAACCGGCCAAGTGCGTGTCGGACCACACACAATGAAGGGTTCCGTAGTTGGGAAGTTGGGATGAATTTATCTCAAAAACAAACATTGTCGTTAAAAAACATGTTCTCCCATACATCGATATACGTCACGGTCAATTCTCCAACTGCAAATATAAGTTGGTCGACTATTACTCGTTAACTTGCAGTCTACTTAGCTGTGATAGTTTTCCTTTTAATTTCATTATATGTAGGTACTACTGCCATGATTTTATTCACATCTCCATAAACAACCATTTGACTGGCAGGGGGGAGACACTTGACTCTAACAAAAATTAGCACTTTAAAGCTTAATATTACGCAAACGGATCTTTGAATCGAAAAATGGTGTTCACAGACCCGCAATATTTTGGATAGCTGAGAAAAAAATATGTCATCCCTACATTACGTGCAAGGGAGGTAAAAGTTTTTTTTCAAGATTTTATTTCACTAATTTGTCGGCGTGATTAATACGTATATCTATGCCAAATTACAGCTCTTTAGTACTAATAATAAACTAATAATAAACCCTCAGGGCAGTATGTGAGCTTCGGGAGGTTCCTGTGTCGGATAAGGCGGGAGGAAACGCCCGGGTGTCACCACTGTGTGGATCGCCCGGAGGACACGGTGGAGCATACGGTGGAGGTCTGCCCGGCTTGGGCAGAGCACCGCCGTGTCCTCGTGGAGGCGATCGGCGGCAGAGATCTCTCGCGTCCGGCCCTGGTTCAGGCCATGGTACGGAGCGAGAGGGTATGGGCAGCCGTCACCTTCTTCTGCGAAGCAGTAATGCTCGCGAAGGAGGAGGCGGGTCGGTTGAGGTAAAGGCAAATTTCGCGCCCTCTCGCCCCTAGCCACCGGAAATCCGCCCGGGATTCTCCTGAGACGCCCTGGTCGTTGGGAATCCCGGGCGGATTTCCGGCCACAGTAGGCGCGGGCTTGCGGACGGTGAGCAATGGGTAGCTCACCGTCCGGTAAGGACCAGGCCCGGGTCAACGGCGCGTTGTACTCCACGCGCGCTCAAAGAGATGTATTCAGCACAAATGTAGGGGTCCACTAGGGCCGACGCCTGCCGGGGTCGCGGGAAGGTACTAATGGGTCACCGAGGTCCCTGGCAATACAGGCAACAGGAAGGAATACGGGTGGGTTTTCATCAGTAAGAGTCTGACACACCCTCCCGTTCCGCCTAGAGCGGGAGAAGTTACTTGATGATTTACCAACCACAAAAAAAAAAAAAGGGCAGCATGTGGCGAGCTGTTGGGCATTAGCGACCCCACGGACCCACGTCCCTATACCCCGGGAAAAGTCTTGTTCCTCATCTCTGGCTTCCTTTTATCGGCCGGCTGGAGTGAACACTGACGAAGAATAAAGCTCCCACCTCATTCTTGCCTTTATTGGTCGGCTTGAGCTGAGATTCGCAAGAGCAAACGTGCTCGGAAGAAGGAAGTATTCCAGTAAGTGCTGGTAGGGATCTTGACCATGTTACGGGCTCTGGGATTGTTCTGATAGCCGTGGAATACCTCTCCACTCCTCAAGCACCTCAGGACGTGTTGCCCCCTTGTTTAGTGGTAGCGACCGTTTTCGGGGGCCCATTATTGAGTGTGCAAGTCACCCCCTGCCATTTATTCCGTGTATATAATAAAACATAGAACAGGCAGGGGCATTATTCGTTCCATAGTTCTGGTAACCTATAATAAAAATAGTCCTACACCAACCGGTGGTTGTCCTTGGGTGCACTTGCATAGTGCGTACAGGGATTATCATCGGTTGGTGCCTCATTTCATTAAAAGCGTCTTAACGGGCCTCTGCGAGTTGGCTTCGGCCCCTCGTATGCCTTCCAAAGGTCCCGGACCCCAGGTTCCCGACATAATAATATGTCAAAGATAATTTAAATAATTATATTTTTTCTATTTCAGACATATAGTCCACTTTGTTCGTAACAATTTAACTTATACACTATGCCTTGATCGAATATCCTACGAGTACTAGTAGGTATTCGATCAAAACCCGGATGACATAAAACATACATAACATCACGCCTTGTTTCCCCAAAGGGTTAAAAAAAAACAAAAAAATTGAGAGCTTGGGCAGAGGTGTACCTGTAGTACACCCACATTTCGCCAGTTATGTTATTAAGTCCCATGTTATAGGGGGCGAGCCTTTTGCCATCAACCGGGCACAAATGCCAGACTCCGGGCTGCTACTGAGAAATTCCAGATAGAAAAACCCAATAACACTTTGCCCGACCCGGGAATCGAATCCAGGACCTCATGCACAGCAGTAGCGCTTGCTACTACTAGACCAACGAGGCAGTCAAAACCAGGATGAAGGTTTTCATATTTGGAGAATCGAATTTCTGCGCAATAACCTGCAAGATGCTGTTAGAACTACCGCGCAACCTGCTCAATAATGAAGCAGTTCTTTTACATATGATGTTGTAGAAGCCATCAACCCTTGCTTCCGCAAACATATTCGAATCACTACAAAAACGCGGTAGCCCCAACAACATCGTAAAGCCATTATTGTATTGGGCTCGCAAGGCACTGAGCGATATCTGAGTGGTCCACAGGCTGCTCGTGTAAAATGTTTGGCAGTATGCTTTAAACAGGGTGATTTTTACCTGTGAACTGCAACGTAAAAACGTGCAAACCTAAGCGTCTCTGAGCTACAGTGGGGACAGACAGACAGACAGACAAACAACACTACTAGCATCTGACGTCACAACACAGGAGAGCCATAGCAAATTCGCGCTATTCAGTAAAATGATCGTTTTGTGTGACAAAGGACAGAAGAATAATTTCAAAAGCGTCTCAATTTTTCCAATTTTTCCATTGATTTTATTTGTTTTTTCACAAAACGTCTCTTTTTAGTAACATATTTAAAATAAGTATTTATTTCGTATATTTCATGTATTTCTTTGGTAGTAGTCAAATACCCTAATTGCATTGAAGTGTAAAAACATCTTAAGGTCCAGACTCCACCAAAGTGGAGATGAGAGGAGAGATGTGTTGGAAACACCGATAGGATTTCGTTATCTACATATCTCGTCTCCGCTTAGCTTCAGTGGACACGGTTGAGCAGAGATGAGAGATGTCTCATATTTGCTTAGCGCGAAGAAAATAGAGATGTGAGCTATGCCTCGCACGCTTTTTTTTTTTTCTTTTGAGGGTGGGAAATCATCAAATAACTTCTCCCGCTCTGGACGGAGCGGGAGGGTATGTCAGACTCTTACTGACTAAAACCCACCCGTATTCCTTCCTGTTGCCTGTGTTGCGGGGGCCTCGGTGACCCATAAGTACCTTCCCGCGAATGCCTCGCACGCTGGCGACGCACTATTGGAAACTCGCGTGTTTCGTCTCAAAACTCCGTATCTCAGTTGTTTCAAAACTAAATGAGCTGTAATTTTGCACACATATACTTTCATGGAAATCATGAAGATATCTTAAGTAGTTTGAAAGTAATATCGTTTTTAGGGTTCCGTAGTCAACAAGAAACCAATCTGTCTGTCTGTCTGTCTGTCCTCAGCTTAGCTAAAAGACTCTTAGTACTAGAAAGCTGTAATTTTGGCATGGGTAGGTATACATATTATTCACGCCGACAAAGGGGTAACAGAAAAATATGAAAAAAAAAATTGGGTACCTCCTTCCTTGTGGGGTAATGGTACCAATATGGATAGAGCATTTATCGCACAAAAAAAGTGCATCAGAGCAATAAGTGGTATTAAACCTGATGACTCATGTAGACCAATGTTCAAGAGGTTTGGTCTGCTACCTCTACCATGTCTGTATATATATGAGGTATGTATATTTGTAGTTAACAACAAACATTTATTTAAATCAGCAAATGATGTAAATCCCAGAAACAGACGAGATCCTCATAAACTGGTATTAAGTGATTTGCCAAGACTTGCTTGAAGAATACAACAAAAACTGCCTTGCAATGTGCGTACGTATTTATAACAAAATACCAAGTCGCTTTAAAATATTGAACTCGAGAAAATTACACAAGTGGCTTATTGAATGTATTTTTTACAGTTTAAAAGATTGATATGATTGATTGATATGGATGTGAGATGTTGATTCCTTTTGTCAAAATATACATTTTTGCATGCTATGTTATGTCTTAGCGAAACATGTTGAGCTGCTGTAATAATATTAACATCAATGTATACCATGTTTTACGCAAATAAATGATTTACTTACTTACTTGCACGTAAAGTGGGGATGATCTTTTTTCTCATCTATCCCATGGTGTATCGGGGTATCGTTGGATAGGCCGTTAAAAAAAATTGCGGATTTGTGAAAGCCTTTTTTCGATTCAAGGATCCGTTTGCATAATATTAAACTTTAGTGTTTTTTTTTTTGTTAGAGTCAAGTGACAGCTAAATGGTTGTTTTTGGATATGTGAAAAAATTCATGGCAATAGTGTATAAACGAAATTAAAAGGAAAACTATCACAGCTAAGTAGGCTTTGCAAGTTATTGGGATAGTCGACCAACTTACATTTGCAGTTGGAAAAATGAGGAAGGTTTAAGCGGACAATTCATTAAGGTTTTGGTTAAATTGGGTGAAATATGACGACTATTGTTGAAGATGTCGGAAAACATCATGCCGACTGGGAGCTTTACGCCGCGTGAAATGTACGAGATACTCGTACGTAAAATTTATGTTCTACACGATTGTACGACATCTTAAAAAAATCAACAAAAGCGTCTGCGATAGCATATTATGTCTATCTTCTAAGGATGACCCACAGTAACCATTTTTATGTTTCAGAATTTGATTGAATATAATAACAATTTGATTACTAGTTCCAAAGCTATTTTATATCCATGAATATATATTAAATGTAGAAAAAAATATGCCTTTAATCACATCATTTAAATGAATACTGTAAAAGATAACACAGATTCAAAATTACGCAACAAACGGGAGTAGCGCTACGAGTCAATTACCCTTTCCTCGGCTGTGAGGTATGCGATCGCTACGTTTCCTTTTAATCCCGGTAGTACGTTCCCAAGGGATATTCTCCGACATCCAAGCGGGCGAAGCCGCGGGCAAAAGCTTAAAGTCGCTTTTTGTGTCTGTCAGTGTGACCGCGTTTATCTTCTAAACCATACAACGGATTTTAATGCGGTTTACACAATCATTTAGAAATAATTTATTCCGAAAGATTTATGTGTACCTATACAAGGTGTCGTTTTGCATGTTCGTCAAATTTCAGGAGGCTGCTATGAGAGACTTATATAATTAAATAAAATTACGATACCTGCTCAATAATTAATACATACTTGGTTTGTTAGTTTTGACAGAGTTTTAGAATACACCACTTTCACAGAACAGAATCACGCCGTTGAGTATGTGGTAGTGTGTGTGTGTAAAAGGGCAGTTACAGTGCGGTATTACACGGACCGCGTTTTAACATGCGTTTCCCACACATGTAGATTTCCGAAAATTAGAAAATAAAAAAAATAAAAAGACCTACTTATTTTATTATTGATTCTTGTCGAGAATCATTGGCATAGTTACCTACTTCAATTTGACGAGGATTCAAAACGAGACCTTTTATAATTCATTAATATTAAACTTACACATAATAAAGAATTCTCGATATTTTATGAAGTCATAAAACCCGTACGCAGGGGCGCGCTAGTACAAAAATATACATCATTTCACAACATTTGGCAATTGCAATAGCAAGTTTATGACAATAACAGGTTGCACTGCCAAATCTTTCATTTGGAAGATTGCTCACACTTTGTTGACAAAGCTTACCGTCACAATCGTAGGTAACTACTATGCTAATAACAGCGAGTTCAAATAAATGATATGAATTCATGAGTGCTCCACAAGGCTCGATATTGGGTCCCTTCCTCTTATATATATGTATATAGTGTATATTAATGATCTGCTCCATTTATTAAAAAATCAACCAAAAATGGTGTTATTTGCTGACGATACTTTGTTATTTTTTAAGGTAGATAAATGTGCTACAAATTTTGAAGACGTAAATAACGCCCTACTGCAGATTCAAAATTGGTACACTGCTAATTTAATATTAAATGGAAAAAACTAATCAAATCAAATCAAATCAAATCAAACTTTATTTGTGAACATAGGTATTACAATAAAGGTGTTATGTATACAATACAGTTTAGTCGATCTCTATGTCCTACCAATGAAATTGGTGTACAAATCTATTCATTTTTTAGTAATAAGTCTGAATTTATACAGTAAAAAGTCAAGTTCAGGTAAATAATGTCAATTAAATCAAAATACGAATTAATGGTACTCTTATTAGGCAATTAATCAATTATAATTTATTTTTACATGCATGTCAAAGGTTAATTGAATTGTTAGTAATGCCACATTTTATCATTTAAAAATTCTTCTATGGAGTAGTACGTCTTATCTAACAAAAATAAATACAATTTACTTTTGAATTTGCGGATAATATCTTCACTCCTTATACATTTTGGTAATTTATTATAGACCCCTGGTGCCATTACAAAGATACTATTTCCATATAGCGCAGTTCTAGACCCAACTGTTTGTAACCGATCACAACGGCGCTGACTAGTTACTCGAGCAAATTTATGCAGATTATTTTTGACGAACATAGACGTTTCATATATGTACAGCGAGGGCATCGTTAATATTTTTGTACTTTTAAAAAATGGTTTGCAGCTCCCTGTTGTCTTTAAATTGTAGATCGCTCTAATGCACCTCTTTTGGCACTTATATACCATTTCTTTACCCGTGGCATTCCCCCAAAATATAATTCCGTATCTCAATGTTGAGGCTACTAAACCATGGTAAGCCGTTAAGACTGCTCGATTGGCCGTCTTACTTAACATATTAATAACTAAGTGCATAAGATTTTCTTTACCAAATGTCAAAAGTAGTCATTATGAGATAGTATTGAATCAAGATAAGTTAGAATTAAAACTGTTTGCCTGGGGATCACGCTCGACTCTAAGCTACAATGGGATTCTCATTTAACATCTCTTGCACGACGGCTAAGTTCAGCAGTATAAGCTGTCAGAAGAACGGTCAATTTACTGATGTCGATATCGCGAGGCTAGTCTATTTTAGTTACTTTCATAGTATCATATCTTACGGTATTTTACTTTGGGGATGGGCTGCAGACATTGCGTCTATTTTTATTCTTCAGAAAAGAGCCATCAGAGCCACATACAAACTCAATTTTAGCGTGAAAGCGTAACAAAAAAAAAACAAACTCACATTCGCAATTCATCATCTGCCTGCCTTTTTCCCAACTACGTTGGGGTCGGCTTCCAGTCTATCCGGATGCAGCTGAATACCAGTATTTTACATAGAGCGACTGCCTATCTGACCTCCACAACCCAGTTGCTGGGCAACACGATACCCCTTGGTAAGACTGGTTGTCAGACTTTCGGGCTTCTGACGACCCGTAACGACTGTCAAATGACAGCCGGGACCAACGGCTTAACGTGCTTTCCGAGGCACGGAGGGGTCTTGGTATGTAAAGATGGTCACCCATCCACGGACCAACCGCGGCAAGCGTAGCTTAACCTGATCGATCGACCCGTGTGGCTGTTATAACCTAGCCGCAAGCATTTATAATATTTAATTATCATTATAAAAACAAAGTGAGCGGAATTTCCGTCACATTATTTTGACGCAAAGGATTAACTTGGGTACTAATCCAACTTAGTTTATATAACTATAAACTTCAGAACTCTGTTCTCACCTCCTTTAGAATACGCAAACTTTAATTATTAACTCTGAAACTTAAACTACGTAAGTAAACCACAACCTTGGTTTAACTTTTCTGTTAAAAACATTAGCCTCCTTTTCGGCTCCGCCACAGTCGGGTAAAAAATAACCTCTCTATAAGTCTTCATTTATTTTCGTTGCCTTATACATTTAGTATGTATATATGTATATATAATTTAGGATATGTATAATTGTATAGCTAGGTACTTATTTTTTGCACAAACGACAGCCCCACTTTATGTCCAGGCAAATCACTGTCCATTCCAAGGTTGCCTAGAAGAGATCGCAGTAAGTGGTAAGGCCGTGCATTGTATATTTTGTAGGGTTTGTTTTTTTAATGCATTATTGTGGTGTACAACAAAGTATATAATAATAATAATCTGTATTTATATTAAAAAAAAACAGATTGTAGTATATGTAACAGTTTTCACAAAGTAGGTAGTAATAAATCTCTGACAATCAAGTGGGTGACGTGCTGTTCTCCTTGCTAGGCTATGAAATAGCCTGTATTATGGAATAACAGTGCCGGTCCCCTATAATTGTATTACTACAATTTTAATTAACATGTTAAAAATAAATACAGGTATTAGTGCGGGAGCGCATTTGTGTGTGTGTGTGAGTGCGTCTGTGGGTGAGTGTGTGTGTGCGTGCGCGTCTGTGGGTGAGTGTGTGTGTGCGTGTGTGCTGTGGGTGCGTGCGGCTGTGTAAGCGTGCGTAAGTACGGGGATTGGATTAGTGTGGGCCTGTTTTGGGTGAGTGGTACAATATACAAACTTGTCATAACTTAATTAAATTAAATATGTTTCTGTTTCGTCGTAGGTTTTATTTTGAAGGAATGTGCGTTATAGTTATGATAAGACAATTTATATATTGGACATTTTTGTTTATTGTTATAAAGGGACGGACGACCTAAATAACAAAAGAATCTTTTATTAAACGACAAGCGGGTTTTTATCTTTTCGGCGTTTGGTAATTTCAATGGGTTATGCGGAGTTGCAACAGAATTGATTGTAAAATAAAGTGTTGCCGCACGTTGAGGACGTTGCAGTTTTTGTATAACTGATTAGTGGGATAAGTTAGTGGACGGAAGGTAGCAACGTTCAGTATGGCGCGATGTGCAACTTCCAACGGTTTAGTTTTTACAGCACCACCCCAACAGGGAATACAATAGGTAAAAATAGATAGGCATAAGGCAAAATAGACATTACTTATAATTATAGGATTATTATTAAGGTTTTAAATATATAAGTTTGCGAACTCTGCCAGTAAGGACATTATATATGAGATTTGAATTTAAGATTCTTATCTATGACTATACCTCTAAGGTATTTGATTTCATCCGTAAGGGATATAGGTGCATAGTGGCATGAAACTTGAGTTTGCAAATTGCATGTGTGAGCTTTAAGTGATATTGGTCGGTTTGATTGGGTAGCAGGACAGATCGATAAGGTAATTAACTTTGTTTTGGAGGTATCAAGTGTAAGCGTATGGAAATAAAACCAGTTTAGCGCTACGTCAAAGCCATGCCGTGCTTTGTCCTCGAGTTCAGGCCATGGGTTGGCGACGAAAGTTATAGCAGTGTCATCTGCAAAGGTTTTCATCTTGGCATTTGGGATATAAATATTGCACGAGTCGTTTATGAAAACTAGAAATAAAGTGGGCCCCAATATGCTTCCTTGTGGAACGCCATAGTAGATGGGGAGCTCATTGCTGCTGTGACGATCAATCATGTTACTGGGAGGGATTTGTGAGGTAGCTTTGAAAGAGATCAAGTTGCAATAAAGTAATAAATAATAATAATACAAAAATAAAAGAATAAAAGGAAAATTAAAAACATACATTTTTTTTTTATAGTGGATTAATTTGTTACTGTCTTTGGTGTATAGTGTATTTGGTGTGTAGTGTTTGTGGTGTGTATGAGTGTGAAATGAAGGTATGTGGTGCGTGATATTTATAAATATGTTTGCCTGTGTGGGATGTGTGGATTGTTTTATTTGTACCTATAATTTTAGGAGTTCGGTTTTTTTTTTGTACCAGGTCAACCTTTGGGTGATGCAGTGACAAACAGTGGTAGGTGCAATAACGAAAATAACTAATAACTTACATACATAAACTCATGCCTTTCCACAGGGCTAGGCAGAAACTAGAGAACGCCACCTGCTATGATCCGAACATACTCCTTTTGCTTCGTTTACGATCATACGCCTGGTCATACACGCACGTCGGTTGCGAGTACTACGCACCAGACCCTTCTGAAGAACATCACCAATAAGGTCACTAAGTATATGCGCTTCAGTATTTTAATGGAGCTGTCAGAGTTAACTCAGCCACTGTACCGTGGCTGACGCATCATGGTCGTGACGCGTCGTGGACGTGACGCGTTAAACCGCAGATTTATAGAGCGGACCATTGAGAGAGATGGCGAGCGAACGACGCGGGTGAATAATTCGGTGTTTACAGGTAAAAAGATGTTCTGGTACACAATGAAGGTCCACGGCGAAAAAAAAGGAAACGTTCGCTAGGAAACCGGCATGTCGTAGAACTAAAAATTCGAAGCACTCAGAATTTTAAAAAAATATTTAAAATACCAAAAAATCCCGATTGCAAAAACACATAACTGAGAAGTGAAAAACAATCATATATATAGAATTTTGGTATCGCAGGTGGGGACAAACAAAAGTTACCCTATATTTCAGGTTATTGGTTTGTCCCAATCTGCGATACCAAAATTCTATATATAACAATGCTTTTTCTGCACTTCTCAGTTATGTACTCGTATGTTTTTGCAGTCGGGTTTTTTGGTTTTCTTTTAATAATTTACTTCAAGCTTTTTAGTTTTATTAACAAACGAATTGTTCTGTTAAGTATTGGTAAGTAAACAAGGCATACTTAAAGTATGATTAACAGGTTATGGATTTTAGAAAATAGGAAATGTATGTAGCTGATTAAATTTCCGGTAAGTTTTATTCTGCCAAGTGTAATCTACTTCAAATCACCAATACACTAGTTTGGAAAGTTCAAATCTCATAGACGGTGAAGCTTTTTCAAAGAATTTTGATCGTGTTACCAGATCCAACAGCTATAGCTAACCCAGCCACTGTTTTTATGGCTAAGGGCTACATAAGCTTGACCCTTCGCAAAGATGTGTGAGCTGAGCTCCACAAAGGCCCGATCGAGTGTGGTACCTTGTAGCTTGTGGACAGTTACAGCCCAACAAAGTGTTAAAGGCAACATCCTTCGTTCAATTTTTCCTTGTCCACGAAGCGTCGATCGTGCAGGGCTCAATCCGTATGCCTACCCCGGGTTGATTACCTTTGATTGTAGAGTCATCAAACTCAACAAATATTGCTTATGGTAACTCTCCGGTTTCTAATTGGTCCCTGCAAAGAGCTGGCCACTCAATCTTTCGAATAACACCATAGCGCCGTTCACTAGACCGTGGTTAACATTCATGTTACAATACTAACAAGTCCAATACTTAATGTGCTGAGGATTCCCCGTCTTGTTTGGATCCTCAGGTATGAATTGTTTGCGTGGGCACTGCCCGTAGGTTTTTGATTCTAAGCAGATGTCGACAGCGTTTACCTGTTACAGTTTAAAAGATTTACCAAAATCCGCAGTCATTGTTGAATTATAAGCATCAACTTCTCTTGTAGTCGGGAAAATCCTTACCGCTTGTCCATCAGAAAATGGACCTACTAGTGGGATCCTGTGGCTGTCCAGGATTTCAAGTTGGTCCATCGTCAATTTTCCAACGCGAATAATATTGAGAATATCCACGAAGGTCTCTGCCTGTCTCATGTTTTGGGTCAACTTAGAGAAGTTAAACAATTGCCACAGATTGGTTCCACCGATTAAGTTCGAAGGTTATCGAAAGCAGTAAGCACCACCTATGATTTTAGACACAGGCAGTAGCTGCATTAGATTCAGCTGCTGCAGTCATAGATGAATATTGCTTATGGTCAAATAGGGCACCATAGATATTTCATCAATGTTGATCCAATTTATTGACCTCCACGTTTGTCGCTCTCTCTGTAGCCTTTCACCAGTGAGAGGACGTAACGTTTCAGCTCTTCTCTTTTCAATAGGAAGAGCAAAAGTGGAGTGTAGAGTGCTTCCACCAATGAGTCTAGCCGCTACTCCAGTTGGCGCAGTGACTGCTACGCTGTTACTTGTCTCTATGGAACTCAACCTTCGAATTTGTTCAGTCATGACTATAAGAATGATTTTTTTTCCAGTGCCAGCTCCTTCGGTAACAAAAATCAACATTGATCATGGTTAGTCACGTCTAGTAACTTTTGAGATATTTTTTTAAACAACTGTCGCTGACCCAAATTTAACGATGCAACAGCTGTTTCGAACTGATTATTCTGCATACCAACGTCATTTTGTTCTTCAATCTCATCAATTATAATTTAGCCAACATCATCTAGCACACTATCAATAGGCTGATGGACAGTATTATAATTTGAGTCACTATTTTGAATCACTATTTGGCTTATAGCTTGCTGTATTTCGGTTTCCACTCTCACCATGGTTTCCGCATCAAAGCCTTCTTGCAGCGGACGTAATCGATTCCTTTTAGCCCATAAAGCTTCTCTGGCTGAATCAAATCCATCTAACAATTCTTTCTCTGCCCGGAATGGAACATGAGTCAAGATTAAGGAGTAGTAATATGATTCAGAGTCTAAAACGAATGTAAAATACCGCGTTGGAAGTACTGCTGGACGCGTCCACCTCCTCATCCTATCTACGTTGTCTAGTAAAGTTATATATTGACCTCTGGGAACGCCCTCATTGTGAGTATCATAAGCATCAATATCTTGCTGATCTTCATCAATATCGATTCTAGAAGAAACCACATCATACCAGATTGCAAATTCACCTAGACTCAGATGTTCGAGAGAATGAGGCTTGTGAGCATACCTATCAAACACGTTTTTGTATAGTTCGGAACTTTCTGTGTCAAACCTTAGCATTCGATATTGTTGTTCTGGTGCGCAAGTGTTTACGAATACGCATTTTCATGAGCCGTCCCTTAGTTTTAAATGAAAACAGACGAAACGCACATTCATTGGCAGAGATTTCTCTATGCATCAGAATTGCATTTTGTATAGCGAAAACAAGTAGCCCTGAACTGCTCGCACCGCGATCCCGTACATTTTGTATAGACTGTCTTATTGACCTAGAGACCTCTGCAGGTTCAGTTTTTGAGATATACTTTGAAATGTAGTACGCTGCACCTAAAGCTGCACCACAAGGCTGTAGGTCAACATTGGCACGCCACAGTTTCAACAACTGGGGATTATAACAATTTACCATTGTTTCCGACTCGGTTCGTTTTAGGATATAATATCTTCCACCGTTTCTTACTGCTTGCTCGTCGTCTAAGACTTCAGTCCTTTCTGAGATCGGCTTCGGGAAACTGAATCTAAAAATATTGCGGTTTTTTTTCTTGCAATTTTGGGTATGTCGATAGTGTGTGTAATTGAATAATCAATTCATGCATCTCTGAGTCATTTTCGGCGAGAACCTTACACGTTAATACATGCTCCAGTAACGGTTTTCCTTCAGAGCTGTCAAAAGTTGGCATATCAGCGCACCATACGACTATGTGGACGTGGGGACTACCTCTTAGCTGAAACGCCACCAGAAATCAACGATTTTTTTTTCCTAAAATTTGATCATTTTCTCTTCGTAGCCTGATAAACAAAGCGTTCAAGCACAACATGAAATGCCTTGGCAAAGTGACTGGATATGCCGCTACAAGATGTTGTTCGTCTAGGAAGGTCAGGTTTTGAATGGGAAAATTTGGGCGACCATCAGCAACTAAAAGTGTATTTAACAAGTCGGGCCAGTTTATATCATTACAAGATAATGTAAGGTTGGTACCTTACGTTAAAGGCATTTAAGGCTTAAATGTAGGCCTCCCACACTGGTGTGCGGCAGGCCTACATTTTGCCTTGTGCCAATACGCAACGTACCACGAATGTTGCGCATTACAAGATGCATATTTTGAATAACATCTTAAGGCTCAGCTCTGTCCTGGCGCAACCGAGCACATACAACATTTTGTTATGCCTTGCATAGTTTCACAACTGAAAGAGCATTAAATATATATTCGTTAAGATGAAATCTTTTGTCGCTGCTCATAACACGTGCTTGATAATAGTCAAGCGGTGTTATAGAAATAGGCTTTTGTTCTTTGAGTCGATTTCGACCGTCTGGGAATAACCTTAGCCACGCTAACTCTTCAGCTCTTTGGTCTTTCAATAAACTAATGGGGGGCGCAGTTTTGCGTTTTAACTTGTAGATGGGAATCGATCTTTCTTCCACATCAGTGTTCGTAATAACTTCAGAAGTTATTACTGTTGATTGATACTAATCAATCGGCATAAGTGCTGTAGTAACGAAAGTGATTCCCTCATTCAATGCATTGCTGATATCTTGATCTTCGCAGCTATGATTCTGCGTGATGTACGTATTGCTCATTTGGCACTGGTAATTAATTTAAAGAAGCGTTTAAATCTGTGATACTAAGTTGCATATCATGACCTCACTTAACCTGCCACTGTAAGACGTTGACATAAAGCACCTTGATCTGGCAACTTCATTAACATCGAAGCGCCTCTGATAGGCGCAACAGAACCTTTGGATCCCCTAGAATGTGAATCAAATAAATATTAGGTATCATTTAATTTTATTACCGCTACTGCAATATTCGTGACGACTCCTTTTACGTATGCTGAAAAAAAATCAATCCCAGATGATACAAAAGTATCCGTCAAGTACTTCAGATGGTGCTCTGGAACATCAACATCAGGTTGTATATTTATATCAAATACCTTTGTGGCCACAGAAACAGAACACACCATGGAGCAGACAAGAAAAAAAAATATCATCCCCACATTACCTGCCCTAAAAAAAAACTTTTTCAAGATTTTTTTATCGGCGTGATTACTATGTATACCTATGCCAAATAACGGCTTTCTAGTACTGTACTCGTCTCTGAGCTACAGCGGGGACAGACAGATAGACAGATAGATGGACATGGCAAAAATAAGGGTTCCTTGTTTACTACGGAACCCTAAAAACGGCGAAAAATCATGTATGTTGTATGGGAGCCCCCGTATATATTTATTTTATTCTTTTTTTTAGTATTTGTTGTTATACCGGCAACAGAAATACATCATCTGTGATAATTTCAACTATCACGGTTCATGAGATACAGCCTGGTGACAAACTGACAGACAGACAGACAGACGGAGAGCGGAGTCTTAGTAATAGGGTCACGTTTTACCCTTTGAGTACGGAACCCTAAAAAACTACCTACTAAAAATATGATTAACTAGTTACATTTTTAATCCCGATGCAAAAAGGGGGGAGTTATTAAGCCCCGATACAAAAAAGGGGAGTTATAAGTTAAACCGATGTCGTTCCGTGTAGATAAGTGTGTGTGTGTGTGTGTTTATGTGTGTGTGTGTGTTTGTGTCTGTGGCATCGTAGCTCCGAAACGGATGGTCCGATTTCAATGCATTTTTTTAATGGGTGGTTTAATCGGGATGGTGCTTAGCTATGTGTGATGAAAATCTGTTCAGCTAGTTGAGGATAATCAGCTGGTATCCTGAATGATGTAGGGAAGTTAGTCAAAATGGAAATGAATACGAGGGTGACACTGAAAGTTCTTAGAAAATCAAAAACTGAACAAACTAGCAAGTTATTAGTTTTATTATATTTTTTCAAAATAGTGTTCATTTACATCAATACATCGCTGCATCCGATGGAACCACTGAGCACTTTACCCACTTTAGGCCCATAGGGGTCTCTTCGACGGCATTTTGAAACGCAGCCACTGCTTCCTTGGCGTCCATGAAACGCTTTCCTCGAAGTTTTTCTTTTATTTTCGGAAATAAATAAAAATCGCAATCGCTTCGGAAGGACAGGTCATTACCTGTCCTTCCGAAGAACGAGGTGACCATCTTTTTTCCAACGCTTCGACCTCTCTTCACTTTAGCTGGCAACTCCTAGGAAGGAAACACCCAGACCTGCTGTCTGGGTGTCTCTTAGTTTCAGGATCATAACAATAAATCCAGCTTTTGTCACCCGTAAGTATGTCGAACACAGCATTTGAGTCGGAGGTTAAATCTTTGAACCATTTCACAACACCAATCAACACGACGGAGTTTTTGGTATCCACCGGGCACAAAGCTTCCTGACCGCTAAATGTTCATGGAGGATTTTGTGCACTCGACACATACCGATGCGTAAGCTTTTCCGAATCTGCTGATAAGTCTCTCTTTTCTCAGTCTCTATCATACGCCGCACAACACTGATGTTATCTTCAATCGTCGCCGTAGGAGGCCGTCCCTCACGCAGATCATCGGTGAGATTAGTGCGACCACGTTTAAACTCATTAAACCAGTTATAAACAGTGGCACGAGATGGGGCTTCATTATGAAAGGCCGAAAAATCATTGTACGAAAATTTTCTCACGTTAAATTCATGCTGACGTGACACAGACAATTTTCAATTTGCCGCCAAATTGTAAACAAATGATAAATGAACAATATACATATGCAATAATATTAGCAAAGAGTTCCATTTTCAAAATTTGAACTTTTTTTTTTTTATTATATTGTTTACAAGTGGCTAGTTCTAAAAACTGTGTTTCGCCCTCGTACGAGTATAACATCACTTCCTCTCGTCCGATTGACTTAAAATTTGGTACACTATATTAATCCAATAACACTGCAATATTATGAACTGTAGTAACTTTGACCTGATGCTGCAACCAGAACAATCTGCAGACAACCCAATTCCTAGAGAACTTACAGCAGATGTATCCTGTTTGGGCTTATTCAATTGGTCTCGATGAGTAATAGGCTTGACAGATGGTGACGGATGGTGACCATTGTCTGATAATGGAGCAGGAAGGTGGTCACAAAAACCCGGCTTTATAAATCGTAGACCAAACGATTTTCGACTCGTTAGATTGGTCTGAATGAGTAGTTGGTAGACAGTCGGTGAAACGAATCTGACGATATAACAGGAGGGCAATCGGTAATCGTACTATGTTATTTCTACTGATTCCAGGTTAGGAACTTAACCAAAATGGACCGATGACCGTTCCAATGTTGTGCTTCATAGTCTGTAACGATTACATCCCAACAAAGAACGTAACTGTGTTCGGATGTGGCAGTATTTTTTTTTTTTGAGTGTGGGAAATCATCAAATAACTTCTCCCGCTCTGGGCGGAGCGGGTGGGTGTGTCAGACTCTTACTGACTAAAACCCACCCGTATTCCTTCCTGTTGCCTGTGTTGCGGGGGCCTCTGTGACCCATAAGTACCTTCCCGCGACCCCGGCAGGCATCGGCCCTAGTAGACCCCTACTATATGTGCTGACGACATCTCTTTGAGGCGCGCGTGGAATACAACGCGCCGTTGACCCGGGCCTGGTCCTTACCGGACGGTGTGGCAGTATAGATGTCATCACACTACTTCTTTAAATGCACTTTTTTTTACTTAGCGTCGAAATAGTAGCATAAAATGTTATAATATATAATATAATTATATTGTATTTAGAATTAGTAAGTAGTATAGTTTATTTTAGTTATTTTCATAGCGTTATGTCCTACGGTATTCTGCTGTGGGGCAAAGCCACTGACATTCAAAATATATTCATTCTTCAAAAACGAGCTGTCCGAGCTATTTACCAGCTTGGTGCCAGAGTTCCTCTGAGAGTTTTAAATATGTTGGTATTCTCACGGTGGCATCACAATTCATCTTCGCCGACATCTTATATATTAGGCAAAATATACACTTATACACTAAAAATAGTGATATTCACAATATTAACACTAGAAATAAGGACAAATTACGAGCTCCATTTCACCGGCTTCATAAGGTACATAACTCATTTGTTGGGCTTGGTATAACTTTTTAAAGAAGAGGGCAGCATGTGCTGCCCTCTGCTAGATTTGCCTTTTAATGATAAATGATAAATTATTTATTTTCTGTAAGTAGGTTTGTACAAACACTTTTACACGTCAATCATATTTTTAAAATAAAGCTGGATGAGGTCGGCGTTTCCTATCTGACTACTCTGAGAAGAAAGGCCGAAACAAACTCAGAGAGTCTCCTTTAAAGCCCAGACATAATCTTGGTCAGATCATGTGAAGGCCATGTAGATTGGTGTCTGAAATGGTCCTTTTGAGGAAAGAACCACACAGATTGAGTGGACCTGTCCAGTCAGTGCACGCATTTGTCAGTAATCGTGCAGCTCAACTCAGAACTTAAGAAGCTCAACGATTCGACGAACAATACCAAAGAAAGAACATTTGGGTAGGCCGCATAAATTAATCTAACTACCAGACCATGATTAATACTAAATGAGAAAAAATAAAAAAACAATAATGACCCACATAGGCTTCACATTCACAATAATTGAAAACAATATAATAGTTTACAAGTAAATATTAAGTTCCAAACAGTATATTGAACTCCACAAAGTAAATATGTCAAAATGGTATATAAATAAAATAAAAGTTTCAGTATGCAATAATTGGAGCAGCTTAATCCCAAGCCTTTTTGTCCTCAATATAATCTTTAACGGTATAAAAGGCTTTCTGGCACAACTTAATTTTAATAAATGATTTGAATTTATTAAGGCTTAGATCTTGAACGTGGCTTGGAAGTTTATTATAAAAACGTATACATTGACATCTGAATGAGCCACCTATTTTCTTGAGCCTTGTTGTAGGTACAAATTTGTGTTTGTTCCTAGTATTTATATTATGGATATCACTGTATTTTTTAAACAATTTTATATGTTTATGGGCGGGCATATGAAAGATTTTCAAAAATATACTGAGAGGGCACAGTCATTACATTAATCTCCTTAAATTTCTCTCTGAGAGAGTGTCTCGCACTTAATTTATAAATTGACCGAACAGCTCTTTTCTGCAAAACAAAGATAGTCTGAATGTCAGCGGCATTTCCCCACAACAGAATACCGTACGACATTACACTATGAAAATAGCTAAAGTACACTAAACGGGCTGTCTCTATATCAGTTAATGCGTTTAAAACTACAGTAAAAACCACCCTTTGTTCAAAGACATACTATTGTATCAATGACTACTTAAACGATAAGAATAGTTGGTCGCTGTGATTAACTCAAGACAATGTTTATGTTCTTTCTCCAGAATTAGCTTACCTACTGACAGGTTATATGAGTTCATATAATTGATTATTTTTTTATTTGACTGTATAAGTCAATGTAGTTTAATTTAGTTAAATTTTAATTTATTAGTGACATAATCTACTCATTACAATGTGTGTTTTATGAGTTGTATTGCAATAAGTGGTTAGCTAGCGTCCTCGACTATTGATTATACTATTCTTGCCTGAGCAACCGGCAGCAAGCTCGTCATGCTCCCTTAGATGTCACTGCCTGCGGTAGCGTCGGGGGTCGGGTTACCACCTTCCCTCCAATATGGCGAGGGAGGTGATGGCTGATCTTTGTGTTATCCTCGTGAACGGGTGTTGCTTGTGGTGACTGGTCGTCTTGCTGATCATGGTTTAATTGTTATTAGTAATTGTTTACTTATTATACTTCGATGGGGCTAGTTTATCATTTCTCACTTCGAGCTACAGCAATAGCCTTATGTAAGCGGTCACGCCCTTTATGCCTGGAGGCTTTTATTTAAGTATTAAGTTCTATTTACGTTTTTTTATGTTGTAATTTTTATCTGCTTGAGTACAGTTTGTTCATTGTTTTGTTGGTATACTGGCGTGTGCTAGCTAACATATGGCAAGTGTGTAATTTAATCCAATGTTTTGTGTTTCGTAATGTTAATTACTTTGCATTCGATTTGTATAGAATCCACTTTATATAACTAAACAGACAGATGTGCTGCTGGGGAGTTTGTTCCACCACTTCTTCTTCCCAGCTAAAGCACTAGGAAGTGGTGAAGGGCGGGAATTTTTGGGGGACTGTCTTATGTAATTTTGACGTTCGAAAAGTGCTGATTTTCAGCCTTGTTTGAATAAATGACTTTTGATTTTGATTTGATTAACTCATTACTAGCTTGTATTTGATACCAATAATGTCATAGTTAAAATTAAAAAAATACCTTCCGTCCTTTTTCTTTATATTTGCAAATGCAATATATAAATATTATATAGCCTATGTCACTCCTACAAATAAGACGAATCTTACGACACCTCAAATGTTAAAATCCTTAAAGCGGTTTAGGCTACAGAGCGTGCCAAAGAAATAGACATACATACATACATACATACACTCGAAAACATAACCCTCCTTCTGGGGCAGTCCGGTAAAAAGTTAAATACTGAAATAATGATTTATTTACTTGTGTTCGCCCATTCGTCGAAATTCGACCCCCTCTACTTACAATCCATATAGTACTTACAGATGTTCTATGTCACGAAGTCCGTTTGGCTATGAATGTTGTCAAGCGTGCACATGCACATTGTTTTTGTGTGCGTAACCTCGAGAGCGCTCAGTGTCGATCGGGACACGGTCCGGATCAGTAGTGGTTTTTAGTTCGCGCCAAATTGTTTCACGGAGTAAGGTCAGCATGGCAACAAAACGAAGAAGAGTTGTCCATAGTGAGGTAATATTTATTTATACGTTTTCAATTAAAATGTTATACAACATTTTAATTGAAAACGGATACTTAATATAGCAATAGAAGTATTTATAAAATTAATGTTTTTTTGTGTTAAAAAATGTTTATATTACTGAATTATTTTGATTACATATTGTTTTAGGGTCGAAACATGATAGCTAGTGTTTATCATTTTCTGCGAGAAGAATATGAATTTACATAATCATTAATGGAACTCAACTGTGATTTGTCTCATTTACGAGACATTACACGCCGTACAGCTGAAGCTACGGGTGTGAGCCAAAAAACAGTTCAAAGAATATTAAAAGAAGAGAAGGAATTGCCATCCACTTCATCAAAATTCACTTCACCTATGAAGAAAAGGAGAAAGCGAGATAATAAAATGGATATAGATAATTTTACAGCCGATGTGGTTCGCAGTACTGTACAAGATTTCCATATTGTCCATAAAGAAATTCCAACATTAGCTAAGTTAAGAACAGCATTGAATGAAAAAATCGGATTCGAAGGTTGTTTAGAAACTGTTCGCAAGTTACTGTTGAAATTAGGTTACAAGTGGCGCAAAACAGAGAATAACCGTAAAGTCTTGACAGAGCGTCATGATATACAAATGTGGCGTTTAAAATATTTAAAAAAAATAACAGAGTACCGCTCTCAAAGTCGGCCCATTGTCTACACCGATGAGAGCTACGTCCTTTCGACACACGTGCGAAACAACACCTGGGCAAAAAAAAAGGAAAGAACTCCGTTTTTAAAAAAAATTAGCACAGGCACTCGCTTTATTTTAGTGCACGCGGGAACCAAGGATGGTTTTATTGAAAATGCTTCCTTGGTTTATAAGGCCAACTCAACAGCTGGTGATTCTCATTCAAATGTGAGCTATGATAACTATGTAAAATGGCTAAATGAAAAGTTGCTACCCAATTTACTTCCGCGCTCTGTCATTGTCTTAGACAATGCATCTTATCACAACACACGGGCTGAACGACTACCGACGCAATCTACAAAGAAAGCCGATATGCAGAAATGGCTCAGGGATAAGGGTATAGCATTTGATGAATCTCTTCTTAAATTGGAATTGTACGATACAATAAAGAAGTACAAAGCCCAACACGTAATCTACAAGATTGACGATTTCATAAAAAGCAAGGGTTTTGATGTCTTACGCCTTCCCCCTTATCACCCAGAATTAAATGCGATTAAAAATATTCGGGGGATCGTTAAAAATTATGTCGCATCTAAAAATATCGAGCAAAACATGACGAATACGGAAAGACTGATCAATGAAAGTTTGGGCCAAGTTAGCAGTGAAAGGTGGCAAAAAACTTGTGCTCATGTTGAAAACATTGAAAAAGACTACTTGAAATATTTTGATCTCGATTTTGAATTTATAATCAATGTACAAGATGATTCTGACGACAGCAAAACGGAATCGGAAATCGAAAATTTATCTGATAGTGATTGAAAATACTGAATAGTCCTACTTGTTTCGTTTCCATTCTGTAACACCAATGCTTAATTAAATGCCTACATATTCTTAATATTTTTGTATTTATTGCAACCTAATCTAATTTATTTACAAAATGTATATACTTTTAAAACCAAAATTTTATTTAGATTATTAAATCTCGACTTGAATATATATCAGATTTTTTTGCTAACGTTACCTACTTTTACACACACAAGCGCGCTTGTCGGGATACGTCACTACTACAATCAAAGCCGAACGGACTTCGTGAAATAGAATATCTATACTAATTCCATGAGTACACTAATTCCATGATATTATAAAGTACTTATTAATACCATGCTATTAAAAAGTACTTACTTATTCCATGCTCAATCTGTCACATTCTGTCTACACACTTCTGTCGCTTTTCACGAAATCGCTCCCACAGAAAGATGTTATCAATAATTTCCTGTCTCTACCTTCGACTTGGTTTTGAGCGTTAAACACCCTACATAATGTTTAGTAACAAAGTAACAGTATGAGCAAGCTTACAGTAATAACTAAAGCTCGGAACAGACTTAGCCCTCGAGCCTCATACTCAGCTATACGTCAATCCGGCGTCACCACAGATTTATGTGACGCTCGCCCGCAACGAATGTGTTGTGTGCGTTGTAGTGACGTGTTACTGTAGCAGAGATGTGTGGTCGAAGGCTACTGTGTACTGAATGTGGGATACATAGGACATCACCTTTATTCCCATCTGCCCCCTTCGAGGTTGCCACCGGGGTGGTGGCTGGCACTAAGTAGTGGCGTTTACCACCCCGTGGCAGATGACACTTATTTAGTGTCATCTGCCCCCTTCATGATGATTGTAAGGTGGTCGATTCTCCACCGCGTTCTCATATTACGTACTGGACATTATCAATAGAAATTTAAATAAAACCACTGGATATCATTAGCAATAAAAATTAACTTTAATAATGGCAAATAATTTTGGAACTTTTCTATATTTATAAAAACAATTTACATGTTGTATAAATATATTTTTAAATTCTCTATTCCTTTATTAGAATAACAGTACTCTTACAACAATTTAAGATGGGTGTAAAATCATTACATTATTTTAACAATAATATACGAGTACATTTCGGACATCACGCTTGTAGTCTCCAAAGGGGTAGGCAAAGGTCTAAAAATACAGCCAGCAGCATTTCGTTCAGTTTTCTGTTCATAAATATTTATTGATTATATTTTTTATTTTACCTTCTAATTATTGTTTTATTTCAAAATATACTATTTACATAATATTATAAGTTAACTGACTTAAAATAATTTTTGTTTACGTCCCACGAGTGTATTAGGCGAGCATATCACCAATATTCTCAAATTGTTATTGATTTGTTGTCATTTGAGGAAGAGGTTTCGTTACAAAATATAAAAGAATATGAAGAATCGCTTAAAAAGGTACCTACACAAAAACAATATGACGCCAGCATCCACTTTCTCTGCACAAAAGCAATTCGTCCGTCTGTCCGGCACACTCGCTACTCAACTTAACGCCTCATTGACTTGATAACTTAACTTATTAACTTTGTTATGTTATAATAGACTGGCCTATTGTTATAAAAGACAGCCTATTACGGTCGGCAGGGAATAAGCCTCTTCTCATACAATGAAGAAACGTGATTTGATTGATCACAACGCCGAAAATGAAATGAAGAAACTTGCTCAAAAGTCACCCTTTGAGCGGGTTCCTCAGTACACTGCCTTGGTATCCGAGGTTTGATCGCCAGGTATAACAGCCCAGAATTTGTGCACGATTACTAGCAATAAAATAAGATAAGATATTTATTGATGTGTAACATCTTTCCCCTCGCTTTCTGTGGGAGTGTTCTCGTGAAAAGGGACGGAAGTGTGTAGACAGGAAGTAACAGCTTGATAATGGAATAAGTAAGTAATTTTTAATAGCATGGAATTAGTATGTACTTTATAGATTGTAAGTAGAGGGGGTCGAATTCGACCAGTGGCGACCACTAGTAATGAATAATTATTCGAATAAATTTTTCAGTATTTCGATTTTTAATTAAATTACGAGGGTAATTTCTGTCGCTGCTCAGTTACTTTTTACCAAGGTGAGATGTCAGATGTTACACATCACATGCGACTACTGTACGGCTCGCTCGTGAAGACCTACTATGCCGTAAGCACGTCACGTCCCTAAACCATTAATAATAATTCAGTAAGTTTTAGTTAATTAATGGTTTTATTGTGTACTTATTGATATATTCTATTACTGCGTTTGCTTTTTACAAAAGTAGTTATTTTTCTTCTCTCTAATCGGCATTTTGTTTTTGTTTTTATTGTTTTTTGTTGTCATTTGTCAGTGTCGCAACACAGAGTGCGAAATGTATATTGTCTTTGGTCCTTGGCCCTGACATCAAGCAATGGACAAAATTGACAAAGTTTGTATGTGTGTATTTTATGTTTTTTTTTGTTAAGGGTTGTGTGCGTTTTGTTTATGCAGAATAAACAATCTTTCTTTCGTTTATTTTTTTCACGGGTTAGGTAAAAACCTTACTTAATATGTAAGTACCGTAAACTGGGGTGTATTGCAACTACTGGGGTGAAAGACAACATTTTTAAGAAAAAAGTTTGTCATCATAACGGCAACATTTACCATTCTCTATTATATGGCAAAAATTGGTTTGATATACAAATTTACTATAGAGAGAATGGTAAATGTTGCCGTTATTATGACAAACTTTTTTCTTAAAACTGTTGTCTTTCACCCCAGTAGTTGCAATTCACCCCAGTTTACAATACATATTATTTATACATAGTTAGGTATGTGCAAGCTATGAGTACAAATATAGAACGTCTTACAATAATAGTGTAAAATATTTTAAAAGGTAAAATTTACTACCAAAATCAAAATATTTTATTTCACATAAACCTACATGGGCACTTATGAAAACAGAAACTAGGTGCACGGTTCCTATTGGTCTTTTCCTATGGAGAAGAGCCAGCAAGAACATAGTTGGATTTTACAATGTTTTCAAATTACAGTGTTAATAGGCATGGAAGGACAGTGTAGGCCTGTCAAGAAGTACTAGGCACTTAACAAAAATTATATGGTTCAGTCTATTAAGCCTACAACGTTAATGATATAATATATGTATGTGTGTAAATATTAATAAAATAATATAAACCTATTTAAAACAAATGACATGTTTGCCGTTACCGTCATGTAGTCCGTACGGTCACAGTCAGGGAAATTAATTGCTTATCTAATTGACACACTACTTCAATTTACCGTGTTATCATAACTGCCAAAGAATGACAGTTGTTTTTTTTTTTTTGAATTTAGGGACAACGGAAGTTGGTAGTAAATTTGCTCAACATGTTCAATGTTCCAGACTTTGCAGAAGGTCAAATAAAAAGAAAATCCTATTTTAACATAAGCTCAGTCGGTTTACAAGGCGCCCATCATCTAAGGTCATTTTAAAATTCAACCATGTAAAATACCACAAGTACCTAATTTTGATACTTTTAAACTCGAACCCAAAATCATGTGACCGAGAAGTGAATCCTAAACCACAACGAGAAACATGCAATTACAAAAGCATTTTAAACGCCATATATTTTATTTTTGCGGAAACAAAATGCGTGCGTCCATTGTGTCAGATAAATTGTGAGTAATGTTGACAGCTTACAAACCGTTGTTATTATCAGAACGTTAACATTGACAGCAATATATTATGGAATTTTACACGAGGAACGTAAAGATAAACATAATTTCATTTGTCAAAACATACGTATACATGCAAATTAAGCATGCAGGATGTCACAATATTTAATAAATAGTACGTACATATGTATGAAATACATTTCAATTCAAGTTCATAACAATCAGTAATAAACATTGTTATGAGTACAACAAATTAATCAAAAATGTCACAAAATAAAAAAATGTCAAATAGTGTCATTCAAAAAGTCATTTATATTATAATAGCGGTTCTCTGCCCTTTCGCCGAAAATTGTTTGCCAGATTTTCACTTGCCATCTAACGTTTCGCAGAATTTTATTTCGCCGAATTATCATTTGCCAACTTATCATGTAACTTTGTTTTATTTCCCAACCTCACAGCTACTAACTTTACGTTTGGTCTGTTTTTCATAATGACACACTAACTTTACTGTTTCCTTTTACAAAAGCGATTCGCTTCTGGCACATCGCCGGCCGCTGTCGTAGCACGCTCGCTTCGCTCGCTTGGCTCGTGCGTTTTTTGTCACACTCTAACCTAAGCTAACCCATTGTAACCTAACCCAAACGTTTTGTGTCATTATAATAATCAGTTTAACAATAATTCTACCAAATAATAATAATAATAATAATAATAGTGGTGATAGATCGATTAACGCGTCGCACAATGATTATTGATATATCGGTCCCGCATGACGAGAACCTCGTAAAAGCTGAAAAAGATAAGCAGATTAAGTATCTTGACCTAGCTCACGAGGTTGTCGACATGTGGGATGTGGATACAGCAATCATTGTGCCGATAGTCGTGACGGCTAATGGCATAATACCCAAGAGCCTCGACCAACACCTGAAGAGGCTCTCGCTAGGCAGCTGGATCAAGGGCTTAATCCAGAGAGCGGTACTTCTGGACACGGCGCGTATCGTCAGGAGGTTCCTCTCTCAGGAGCCCTGACCACCGGTAGCTTGGACCCTGTTCCCGATACCGGTGGGCTGCTATTTTTTATATTTTTAAATGTTTTTTTTTTTTATATTTTTATAAAAATATTTAAAAATGTAAATGATATGTTTTCAAGTGGAATAAAGGAAATAATAATAATAAATATTTATTTTATACGGAATATAGCAAAAGTACAGAGAAGTGTCTTAAGAGTAAGTTGTACAACAGTGGCAAAAGTTCAAAGTCGAACGTCTGACTTCTAAACTAGGCAATAAGCCTGTATCTTAGAAGCCAATGTTCCCCAAAATAACAATGACATACAACTATTTATATGATACACGTGCAAGTACTTCTATACAACATTCTATACAACAAGAAAGAAAACAAACCTATGCGCATACAGCATTTAACTATTTAGGTATTAATTTTGAGAAGATTTTCAGTTTCATCGTATGATAACTTTTGCAACCACTTGGTGAGAATGTTCTTAACCTCATATTTTGTGCGAATATAGATGGACAAAATTTTATTTATTTTATTATAAAGTCGAGAGCTTGTAGCGAGAAACTGTCGACTAGCTAATGCGGTACGACATTTGACAGTATCACTGACAGGGAATTGCTTGCGTCTTAAAAGAACACTTGGCGTTAAAGGAAGCATGGAGTGTCTACGCAGAACGGCACGGAGAATAAAAAGCTGCCTAACTGTCAGAACTTGTGCCTCGGAATACAGTTGGGCTGAAGAGAAGTCTTTGCGTTTAAAATACATTAACTTTAGGATAGTTCGTTGAGAACGTTCTATGGTAAGTAAAGATGTTTTGTAGGTTCCACCCCAGGCTGAGATGCAGTACGAGATAAGGGACTGACAAAGACTCTGGTATACTAGAAGCATCAATTCTCGATCAGCAGAATGCCTAAGCTCCTTGAAGATATATATCAGTTTCCTGATCCTGGTACATAATGCTTGAATATGGGGTTGCCAGCTTAGCCTATAGTCTATGAAGACTCCCAGATATTTTATATCATGAACCAGAGATAGGGCAGGGCAGTTGCAGCCATTACTACTATCTGTGCAAGTATGAGCTATAACTAATCCTGATTCTGGGGGAGGACTAGTAGTATTAGGTAAGGAAAAGCGAATAATTTTTGTTTTTGCGATATTAAGGGTCAACAGATTCTCTGAAAGCCATTCCATTACCATGCGAAGCGCGCATTCAGCTCTTTGTTTTTATGAAACGTTGTCATACAAAAATTTGCTAATAGTTAGTTCTCAAAGCGAAACATCGGCGAAACGTTGATTGGCAAGTGATAATCTGCAAAACAATTCTCGGCGATAAGGCAGAATACCTATAATAGAATTTGTCTGTTAATAAATCTTGCATCTTTTTTTTAACAAATTTACCGGCATTGCTTTATATGACTGTGGTATTTCATTATATATTTTAGGAGCCATACAGAAAACGTTTTTTTCCCATTAATGCAGTTTTTGACGTATGCAAACACAGTTGTTTATTGTTACGTCAGTTTGAAGGTGTCAGTTAGTCGCGGAAATAAAATTTTTGAAATTTTGTATTTTTTGTAATAACAATGTACATTTGATTTTTCGAAAAAGTACAGGGTGACACTTTATTTAAGCGTGGAAATAGCCTGGAATAAAATAAATGATCCAATGCTGAGAAAAACCTGTGTTACAGGGGTCATCAGGAAAACATCGAGAGGAATCCGGTACGTCCTAGAAACAAAAACCCGAAGACATATTATAACATCTACCAACCCGCACTGGGCTCTCGTGGTAGATTTCAGCCCACTCCCTCTCACAGAGAGAGGACGCCTGTGTCCCAGTGATGGAGACATTAAAGGCTGGTTATACTTATGCATATAAGAGGTTATAACCCTATTTATTGTCCGACTTAATTATCAAAAATCGCCAAACCTAATATGTAGAAAAGTTCGGTCATCAAGTCTCGTTCCTTCTCTGTAATGCGTCTCTGTGTGAACAAAACCTTTCGCTTGCAGTGACACCAAGTTATTATTCGCCGCTAAAGGATGCAAGCTGCATGAAGTCAAGTTGGACAACTTTGCACTTTTAGAGTAAGTAAATAACAATTGTGACGGATATATATAGTAGCGCCCTCTGTCGTTGGACATCGAAAGCAATGTCAGAGTGTAATCCTTCTGTTTGTTCCACTCGCTGCTAGAGCGTCAGCATTTATGCATGAATGGAATATTGGATAACTGCTTACGACTTTCGACACCAGGGGTTCGCTATTAAGAATGAGTAATTGTATAATTTATGAATGAATAATGCAGTGATCGCTTTCCGACTCTAGACGGCGCAATGTAGAACAATCAAGAATATTCAAGTTCATTCTAGAAGCCGGAAGTTGATGAAAACGTTAGCTTTTTCCGCCCACTTTCATGTTTGTCAGTTCGCTTCCAGAAGTAAGAGTGTTCACTAGTCTCGTAATTGTTTTAACCGCGTATTGTCATAGGACACGGTATCTTTAACTGAAGCCAGGCTTGCCTAAAATCATTGTATGTAACAATGATTTTAAGCAAGCCACAAGTTTTAGTTTTAGAATAACTATTATTTAACTAAAACTTGTGGATATCGACGATAAATCTGCTAGTCGTGTTCATATCATGTTTTATTGCCACCAGTTACTCCTCTATCATCAGCACAATTTTCAACCTACTGCAAACCTTCCTATTTATAGTAATAGACCTACATATGTACATCTTTAGAGAGCACCCTCTATCTACTCTGTTTTTAAGTAACTGTACACTGACAAAAAATTTAAAAGGTACTCCCAGTCATTTAGTTCACTCAAACCACAACAGATGGCGCTACCTAAGTGTTTCATCATGTTTATTTTTACATTGCGTAGATGGCGTTGTTTGTAAAACAGTTATTTGTGTGCAAAGCGTATAGAGGGCGGAACTTTCTGTTTTAAAATTGTGTACTCTTTTGGTATGTTTTAGTCAATGAATACGGTGTGTTTTTTTTACAAAATGCTCACTACGGGGGCGAATTACTTTTGAAAAATCCTGTTAAATAAAGGCAAAGCTTAATGAACCTTCCATTAACTTCCGTAAGTTCTGTTACAAAAGATGCTCAATTAGCTTATGAGTTGAATTACCTGAAGCATTCGGGTTTCTTTCATTCAGAAAAACGAGTTTTTTTTATATGTTGCATTCGTGTTTTAGATGAGTGTTGAGTCGTCGAGCGTTAGTTATTGAAAAAGGTTTTTCAATGACAAATTGACGCCGATCCATTGACTTTACTTTTTATTTTTACGTTACATAAATAATAGTCCTTTGGACCGTATTTCGGCCATGGTGAGCCATCTCAACGGAGCCGATTATTCGGTGCGGGAGATATTATAGTGCAAAAGTGTGTGCTCAGACAGCGGTACACTCTCTCTTCCCTCACTCGCGTTATACTACATAAGACTTGGCACACATAGGTGTGTGGTTTATTTCTATAGAGAAATAAACTAAAAATATGGGTATTTAATTTATACTGGCGACCGACGGGCAATATAGGTAACAACCATTAGACAAGCTCCTATATTCTAAACTGACCTGTTTGTGGATTCAGCCTTCTCTTAACATATTCCATGAACTTCTCTGTGATGCCTCTCTTCTTTGATTCCTTCTCTTCTCGATCATTCTGTAACGAGAATAATTAATTTTTTACAGATTTAGTTCACACTCTGTAGAATTATCTTACCAAGATAAAATCTACTTTTTAACTGCCTACTATCGGAGGGGCTCGTAGTTAATAAAATTAACAACAGCCGCACGGGTCAATTGAAGGTTAACCTACGCTTGCCGCAGTCGATTCTTGGATGGGTGACCATCCATTACATATCGAGACCTCTCCGTGTCTCGAAAAGCACGTTAGTGGGGTGCGTTAAGGTAACCCGAGAAATTTTACAGTAAGTGACAGGTTATATATGTAGATTAAAATATGATTCGCGACTGTAACAAATATGGCTTTACATAATTATAATCATTAGGATCAGCTATACCGACCATATGATATGCAAAAGCAACCCCTTAAGTTAGAATTGGCAAATGTCATGATTTCATGAAATAGTCATTCAATAGGGTATATGATCTTAGAGAGCTGTATTGATGATTTTTTTATGATTATAATTCTATAAATAAGTATTTGATATAAGAATCATATTTAGATGAACTTACAACCAGATATTGACTTGCAAATTGCAAAATATGTAAGGTAATTTGAATTTCGTGGGCTATAATGACGCTTTCGCCTTAAGCCATTGGTCCTGGCTGTCATTTGTAGATTTTTGAAAGTCGTTACGGGTAATCAGAAGCCCAAAAGTCTTACAACCAGTCTTACCAAGGGGTATCGTGTTACCACGTAACTGGGTTGTGGAGGTCAGATAGGCAGTCACTCCATGTAAAATACTGGAATTTAGCTGCATCCGGTAGACTGGAAGCCGACCCCAAGATAGTTGGTAAATTGCTAAGCAGATTGGCAGATTGGAACAGCCTACTGTCGGTCTAGCCTAGTGGTTGCAATAGTAACTGCTGAATATGGGGTCTAGGTTTGATTCCCAGATTAAGCAGTGTTATAAGGTTTTTCCGGAATTACTTGGTGATAGTCACAATTCCAGTTTTCAGGATTATGGAAAAACCCAGTAACAATTTGTCTGACTCGTGATTCAAACCCTGGACCTCATGATCTACTGCCATATAAACTAGCGACAAGATCATAAAGGTGCTTAATATAATATTTACGTACACAAGACACCTCTTGCTCTTAATACGGCATCACTATTGCACATAAGTGGCACTTAGTGCGCAGATTGAGATGTAAATATTAAAGCAGCAGTGAGTTGTGCGGTCAGAGACATCTAGCGGCAGTCGGGGGAACTATTCTATTAATAATGTTAGTTTCGTCCTCGTTTGTCTTGTGGTCGCAAGCACGTCTACAGCAAGGGGTCTTTAATTCGGTTCCTAGAAGGTGAATTCCCGTATAAAAACGCAATTACAACCGTAGTCACAATCTCATCTCAGCCACAATCATGCATGCTAATTTTTTCTTTAATTTGAGATCTTTTCGACATATCGAGACTGAGACAATGCGATCGTTCTTAAATGTTAAGGAATTCTGGAATTTATTAGTAGCAGGAGTCTGGATTTGTTGTTGGCAATAGGCTCGTCCTATTACGTGGGACTTAAACATAACTAGCGAAATGTGTTTGTACTAGAGATGACACGAATATTCGGCTTCTATTCGGTATTCGGCCCATACGACTACTTTTTTTAATGATGATAAATAATGTTTATTTCTGTAAATTGGTAAAAAAAACACTTATACGTAAAAATTTAATTATGTTTTTAAAACTAGATGAGTTCGGTGTTTCCTAATTGCTACTCTGAGAAGAAAATCAGAAACAAACTCAGACGTCACAGTCTCTTTTAAAGTCCAGACATAATCTTGGTCAGGCCATAATTATGAGGACCATGCAGGTTAGTGTATGAAATTTTGAGGAAAGAACCACACAAATTTGAGTGCACCTGTCCAGTCAGTGCACGCATTTGTTGGTAATCGTGTAACTCAACACAGAAATTAAGAGCGCGCGTTCAATTTAACGCAAGTCAAAATCTGCGCGATCTATCAAATGGCACACACTGCGACACACTACAATGGTTTCTCTGTGTGCGTGAGCGCTTAACCGTTTGCACGAATCATTTTGATACTTTTATTTATTTATGATTTAATTTTTTTTGCTAATTGTTGAAATAAATTTTAACAAGCGAAGTTTAAAGTAAGTATTTAATTTTAAAATCGCACATATCTATTAAGATTGGCATTAAGTGACTTTTTCTTGAGTCGATCATCTCTGGCAACCAAGGGTGGATCCAGGATTTATTTCTGCCCCTTGTGCCCCACAAGGGGCAGACAGGTAAAAATAATCAATCATGTCTGTTAAAAATAAACTTATAGTATTTATATAAAGATTTATTAAAATATTAAAACAATAAAAAAAATACATGATTAATACAGGCAGTTTTATGTTGTTTCCTGCTGATGAAGATGTCCAGCACTTCATTAGCGTTCATTTTTGTCGCAGTCTTGATGGATATGCATTAAAGCCAGTCCATTCAAATGCTTTTCCGTCATCCTGCTGCAAAGATATGACTTGAATCGGCGTAAGGTGGAGAAAGATTACTCGGCAGTGCTAGTAGTCATAGGAAACGTGCAGAGCAATAATTGACAAAGTGTTCTTATATTGAAAAACGCTGGCAACACAGCATTAAGTAAACATCGCCCGCGTATTTAAAACTCGAAATAAATAGTAAACAATAGTACAAGTGATGTGTGTTGTAGTGAATCTTAACAGACGTATCGAACTATATAAGTGAAATTGTTGGTGACTTCTATATACCAAGATATGCAATAAAAACATTGTATTTAATATTTGGACTTTTAAACATTATTGTGCTTCAAAAAAGTGCTAATCACGGACTATGCAAGTGTATTGGAACTATACAAATATATTCTCATCAGTAGAACATTTATAAATATAATAAGTGGTGAATTAACTACTAATAACTGTATATAAAACGGTTAAATTGAATGTTTTGTTTTAAAAAGTGAACTTTGTACCTTAAGTGGTGCCCCTAGTAGTGAGTAGCGAAACTAATATTGACATTGACATATAAAAATTGACATTAACATTAGGGTTGCTACTACAAATAATAAATATTTCATACCGAACAGCGCCATCTAGTGTCAAGTAGCAGAAATAAAATTGACATACTGGCTAGTGTTGCCATTATAAAAAAATATAAAAGTGTTACTACAAAAAAACTTGTGATACCAGTATAAAAAGATTAAGTTGTTTGGTAAAATTTGACACATTGATTAAATGTACGTGGTGTTCTAAGAAGCTATCATCGTAAACTAGGAGAATCAAGTTCGAGCCTGGTAAACCGCAGTCAACTTTTTGTGATTATTTAGAGTAAAATAATCATGAACTTCCTCGAGAATATCACATTCCGTCGCATGCGCACTATATCAGAACCTACTAATGACACCAGCGAAATTATTTCTCAAACATTCAATGATACAACAAATAGTATGCCGGTAATGTCAGAAGACGAGGAAGATAAACAAATAGATATTCTTAAAACTGAGATTGAGGATCTGAAGTCTCAGTTAAGAAGCGCGCATCAAGAAATTGAGATTATCTCTGTGGAAAATAGCTCTTTAAAACAAGCTAATGCTGACTTAGTGAAGAAAAATGAGATGTATAAAAAAGTTACCAGTAGTCCTTTAAAGAAGAAAATACAAACACCAAAGAGAAATAAAATTATTCCTTCAAACAAGCCGTCAAATAACTCTCAGATATTCGAGGTTCCTGATTGCACGTCTGCTACTGCTGAATATTCTAGAACTGAAGCGTCGCAATATACGTCACAAAATATTGATAAATGTAACCAATTGTCGTCATTAGTAAAGAATAATTTATGTATTATAAGTAGTGAAACATCGAATAGACTATACACAATTTGTCAAAAAACTAATTTATGTAATTTTAATATATGTCACTATCGCATGCCAAACTGTGGATTGAAGATACTGCTTGATAATATTGATAAAAAAGTGCAAGATTTCACAGGCTCAGACTACTGTGTCATTTATGTTGGGGAAGAGGATTTCAGAAGGACGCATAATTATATAGAATTAGTTGCTTTCATTCGCGAAAAATTACAACCCCTAACCCATACGAACTTTTTAGTATGTCTGCCGACTTTTAAGTATATGGTAAATAAAAATGTTATGATCAACAGTAGAATCGATACCTTTAATAATTTATTATACATGGATATTGAGACATATAAATATGCGTATCTATTGGATTCCAACCTAAATCTCCCATTCACTTACGAAACATATACCTTAAGAAATGGAAGTTTAAATAACAAAGGCCTGAATATTATTTTAAGTGACTTACAAGACCTTATCCTAGATATAAGTTCAGATACAGAAAAACAAGTAATAGACGCTGATGGTATATTGGAAAACTTAGTAAATAATAAGTCTAATAATATTTTTTTTCGTGTATAATAAAATCCATATACTTCACCAGAATATCAATGGTTTATTACGCAAAGCTGATGAATTTACTGTAAATCTAAATAATATTATAAATAACCATATTGATGTGCTATGTGTTACCGAGCATAATATGATAGCAGACGATTTAAAACATCTCCATATTCCAAATTATACTATAGCGGCAAACTACACAAGGACAAATAGAAATGGTGGGTCATGTATCCTAGTACGAAATAATCATAAATTTAAGACTATACAGGAAGCAAAACTTGTAAGCATACCCAACCTTTTAGAGTGTTCGGCTATTGAATTGTTAGAGCATGGATTGATTATCGTATGTATATATAGACCTCCAAAGACAAAAAAAGATTGTATACAATTATTTTTCGACCGTTTAGCGGCTTTACTAGCAAAATTATGTAGTAAATTTAAGAAAATTGTTATTTGTGGCGATTATAATATTGATCGACTGAAGGACACTCCTATTTCAAGAGAGTTTGAAAACTTGTTACAGAGCTTTAAATTAAAACTTGCAATAAATGAGCCAACCCGCTTGCAAAGTAAAACGTGCATTGATAACATTGCACACAATATTAGTGGCTGTCAACAAAGCGTTATTGAACTAGCTCTGTCTGATCATACAGCACAAATTCTCTCATGTCCAGTTAGAAAAACTTACTCAATAACCCATTGGTATAAATTCAGAAGAGACTTTAGCACCGAAAATGTTGAGAAATTTATTGAATGTCTAAAAGCCCTAAATTTTACTGAATGCTATGAGAAAAGTGACGCAAATGCTTCTTTTGAAGAATTCCATAAGGTATTTAAACTTTTTTATGACCTCTGCTTTCCAAACATCAAAATTAAAGTTCCAATTATTCGCAAAACCAAATGGCTTAGTAAAGGATTAAAAATATGTTCTCTTCGTAAAAGAATGCTTCTTAAAATATATCGACTCTCAGGTAAAAAGTCAGATAAGGGTAACTTTAATAATTATGCAAAAAAGTTTAAAAGAATTGTAAAACTTACTCAAAAGTCGCAAAATAATTATTATATACAAACAGCCACAAACAAACCTAAAGCAATATGGCAAATAATAAACAAAAATAAAAACAATAATCCCCCTGAAAAAATTGATAGATTAAGATATAATAATCAAGTTATAACGGCCCCTGATACTATAGCACAAACATTTAACAATTTCTTTATTGATGACATCTCGAAACTGACAAATAATAAAATAAATTACGCAAAGATTCTAACTTATAATAAACCAAACTCCTGTTTCTTAACCCCAGTTACCCTAAACGATGTTGTGAAATTAATCATGGCATTAAAAAACACCAAAAGTACGGGCTATGATGGAATTTCAACGCAAATAATAAAACGTGTAGTGTACATAATTGCCCCAATCATATTATAAATCAGTGTCTTGAGGAAGGCATTTTCCCAACATATTTAAAAACTACGGTGGTTACACCACTATTTAAAAAAGGAAACCCAGAAGATGTACGATGTTACAGGCCGATTGCTCTCATTCCAATATTCGCCAAAATATTTGAAAAAGTACTAAATAATAAACTTACTGAATATTTCGAGAAAAATAAAATAATAATAGATAATCAAGTAGGATTCAGAAAAGGGAAATCGGTAAATTCAGCAATTCATCAGTTTTTAGAAAAAATACTTACAGAACTAGATAATAAAAACCAAGTTACAGCTCTATACATGGACATGACAAAAGCGTTTGATTATGTTGATCATGAACTTCTTTTGCAAAAACTGGAAATATACGGAGTTCGGGGTAAAGCACTACAAATAATCAGATCATATCTATGTAACCGAATACAGTTCACTGAAATAACACAGTTATGTCCATTTACAAAGAGAGAGATTAAGTATACATCGAGTCCTAGATTTATAAAATATGGTGTACCTCAAGGGTCAATACTGGGACCACTACTGTTTCTCATTTACATAAACGATTTACCTAATGCTATTCAGCAACCTATGGTTTTATTTGCAGATGACAGTACGGTTCTTTTCACAAATAATAGAAACAAAAATCATGAACAAGAAATAAATGATTCCTTATCTAAATTAATAAATTGGCTTCAAATAAATAATTTACAAATTAATCTCACAAAAACACATTACATGAACTTTAAAAATAAAAACGCGACATCTGTTCCTTTAAGTATTGCATACAATAATGAAACAGTAGCTGAAGTAGCAAATACAAAATTTTTAGGAATCCATATAGATTCGAATATGTCATGGAAAACACATGTAAATAGTGTATGTACCAAATTGAATCAATTTTCTTACGCTCTATACATGCTTAAAAAAGTATCTAACCAGACTGCTCTTCTTACTGCTTACCATGCGTATGTGGGATCCACTCTGTCGTATGGGTTACTATATTGGGGAAACTCGACTGATAAAGAAATTGCGTTCAAAGCCCAAAAAAAGTGTATTAGGTCTATATGTGGGTTACGCCAAACGGATTCATGTAAACCACATTTCGTAAATCTCAAGATTTTAACACTCCCTGCTCTATTTATCTACCTGGCCTCAATTTTAGTTAAATCAAACATTACAAGCTATGATACGTTAAAAAGCAGAAGACTTAAACATACCTTAAGAGATAAAACGTCCCACACTAGAGCGTACAGTAATAGTGTTTTCTGTATGAGCACAAGGATGTATAACAAGCTACCTATGGACATTAAGATTATAAATTCAATTATTATTTTTAAAAGAATGCTGAAAATTTTCTTAATTAAAAAGGCCTATTACTCAATAGCAGAATTTCTTGAGGAAAAATAATTTTGTTCAATAAAGTACCTATCACTAAAGTAAATATAATTCAGTAAAATATTTTTAAAAGGATTATGATAATTAATATTAAATGATTACAATACTGTGACATAATTGAATTAATGAATAATGATAAACTTTAAATCAGGTAACTCATGACATGTGTATTTTTATTTAGGTATGACTTTAATAATTTATAATTAATATGATGTAAATGATAAAATTATATAATGTAATTAAAACGATGTCCTATATAAAATTTAATATTTATAACTTTTTTCTTTTTAATTAATGAATGTAAATAATGCATGTTCAACGGTTACTGTTACAATTATAAGCATATATGCATGATGATATTGCAATGCCCTAACAGGGCCACTATGTTCTAAGAACTGATATCCTCTGTTAAGAACTTTATTTATGTACACATAGTTAGCAATAAAGAATTTGAATTTGAATTTGAATTTGAATATTCGGCAACACCGATGCCGTCTGTTGCAATTTTTAGCTCTCCCTTTAAAGCTAAAAAACAAAGAAGGTCTTGATTATATACTTCAGGGCCTTGCAAAACATCCTCTATAACTTCAAACATTTTTTAATATTGAAAATAAATTTGATTTAATCTGAAAAAAATAAATGCCAAAATTAAAATCTACCTAATAAGCATGGTCAACCGAACGTCAGTTACATGACCTAGATCATCGTATTCATCATAGTTTAATGCATCATTGGATTTACTCGACTGTTCTTCAATTTAATTCTTTTTGGTCTGACAAAACCTACTCGTAAATTTGCTATTAAATAGTCGAAATTTCAAGTACATTTCACGCGGGCGAAAGCCGCGAGTGGAAGTTCATCATCATCTGCCTAGCCTTTTCCCAACTATGTTGGGGTCGGCTTCCAGTGTTATCGGATACAGCTGAATACCAGTGTTTTACATGGAACGACTGCCTATCTGACCTCCACAACCCAGTTACTGGGTAACACGATACCCCTTGGTAAGACTGGTTGTCAGACTTTCGAGCTTCTGACGACCCGTAACGACTGTCAAAGATCTACAAATGACAGCCGGGTATGTAAAGGTATCTTGGTATGTAAAGATGGTCACCCATCCACGGACCAAACGCGGCAAGCGTAGCTTAACCTGATCGATCGAGCCGTGCGGCTGTTATCACTTAAAAACAATCCCCTCGCGAGTGGAAGTTCATATAACATGAATATCCCAACCTTTTAGCCCTTGCCTAAGCCATATTTTCAAAATTTTTGCGTTTTTTTTTTCCTAAAAATCCCTTCTTTTTGTTTCCCATTTCGTCTGTAACATAAAGTCACTATTAAAATAACGTCGTTCATCAAAAAAATATAACCATGAAAACGATACCCATGATGAATTTGAACATTTTCGCAGCCGTCATCTTAGATTTACATTTTGAACTCACTATCGGCTTTAGTACCTTCGAAAACTACGAAAACGATACTCATGACGAAAAATGTGAATATTTTGGCTGCCGCCATCTTGGATTTTCATTTTGAATTCACTTTCGGCTTTAGCACCTTCGAAAACTATGAAAACGATACCCATGACGAATAATGTGAATATTTTCGCAGCCACCATCTGGGATTTTCATTTTAACCAAATGAAATGATAATAAAATCAAATTTTCCAAATTAAAACTTCAATTAATCCTACGACAGCATGTCGGCAGGGCATGTCGGTGACATGAACCCATAAGTTATTCCTCTACCAAAAATTGCTCAACGCGCGTAAAGAAGTTTTCACTTCCGAAAATACTTACCAGAGTACTTACGATCACACTATAAAATATTATCGATCATCAAAAATAAAATATTTTACTTTCCAAAGTATTAAGATTTGACGATCATACTATAAGCTTGCACTATCCTTGTATACGTACGACAAAGGTCAACAAGGGTCAGGCAGAGCGCTCAGCGACGTGTCCTCTCTCTGGAAGAGCTCGCGGCCGACTGATTTAAATCGTTTTTTTTTTTTAACATGGCTTATTGCGTGGGTCCGTGTGGACCTTTCCCTGCTTCAACGGGCTTCGGTGGGGCCAGAAGGGCCTCTCACCTTTTACTCAAAAGGTTAAATAGGTAGCACAGCTAAGGGCGTCCCATAGTGGGACTCGAACCTAGGCTTAGGGCGCTACCGGCTACTGAGCAAGTGGGGACTTGATAAATCTGTGAGTTATTACTAAGGACATTGTTTATGTTTACTTGCGCCGCGCGGGCGGGCGGGTTCAAGGGACGGGGGGAGTATTTTGTTACTTTAATTCGCGGAGGTGCTCGCCGTCGAGCACGGGATGTCGGTGTGTAGTGTTTTTTGCGATCTAACTTTACACTCTCTTGAAAGAGAGTGATGTCATCGTCTTTATCTGTTAGTGTATGTTTGGGGCGTCGGATGCGTGATACGTGTGAGGGTGTGTAGTTGATAGCTGCTGCCACTAGTGGGTTGCTGTGTGTGGTAGCAGACTCGAAGAAGCGTTTACTTGCTTTTTTAAGAAATTGTCTGATGGTTGGCAGATTTAAATCGACATGTAACTGTTCATTGCGTATGTACCAGGGCCTGCCCGTGGCTTTTCGCATGAATCGATTCGCACGCAGAGTTTTATAGTAGTTTTAAAATATTTATAGAAAAATAATAGAGATAATTTAGTTAAAATTTTAAAGTGTATATTATAAAGAAGAAGTTCTTCTATTATAGTAAATATTAATTATATTCAATTAAGTAAGATATATTGGTAAAAATAATAATTTTCTAGACTGTAATTTCAGAAAAAAAATCACATTGTTTGGATTTTAATTTCATAAGTATGTAGTCGAAAACAAAAAATCTGTTTAACTAACTATTTTCCTAAGGATCTTTGCAGTTAGTTAAAATTTTTTTTTCGCGAAATTTTTCAGGAATTTCAGATATTTTTAGCTTCGAAATTGACACTGAAAGTGAAATCAAGAAAACCCCTGTTCAGTTATCTTGATGGCATTCCCAAACACTTTATTAATCGAAAAAACTGTCTAACTAACAAACTAGACAACAATATTTCCTAAAAGTACCAGTAATTGGTATGTTTGTGGTTGGACAATCTGGTTTGAAAAATCACGTTTTTGAGCCAAACAGCGCTCGGACCGCGTGTACGCTCTTAAGGTGCTCAACGACTCGACGAACAATACCAAAGAAAGGATATTTGGGTAAGCCACAAAAAATACTCAAACTGCCAGATTATCATTAAAAATATGAGAAAAAAAAATACCCACATAGTCCTCATATTTACAATAATAGCAATATTATTCTGCACAAAGTAAATATTCATATCATTGTGTATATAATCCACGAATGTCAAATAAAAATGGCAAACATACATACATAAATAAACTCACGCCTTCTTCTCATGGGGGTAAGCAGAAACTATAGAACGCCACCTGCTACGCTCCTTACATACTCCTTTTGCTACGTTTACGTTCATACATCTGGTCATACACGCACGCCGGTTGCGAGCACTACGCACCTGACCTTTTTGAAGAACATGATTAATGAGGTCACTATATGTCTTTCTGAGGTCACTATATGTCTTTCCCGGCATTTCCAATCACATCTGCCTTGTAAATACCTTTTGTTAGTCGCCTTTCATTCATCCTCTCAACATGGCCAAACCATCTAAGCAAAACTGGCAAAAAAAAAACAGTGTGTAAAAATTGGAGCAGCTCAATCCCAAGTCTGTTTGTCCTCAATATAATCTTTAACAGTATAAAAGCTATCTGGCACAACTTACGTTTAATGAAGAGTTCAAGATCTAAACCTTAATTAAAATCAGAATTTATTAAGGCTTAGATCTTGAACGTGCCTTGGGAGTTTATTATAAAAGCGTACACATTGACATCTAAACGAGACCCCTATTTTCGTGAGCCTTCTTGTAGGTACAACAAATTTGTGTTTGTTCCTAGTATTTATATTATAGATTATATTTTTATGGGCATAGGTACATAAGATTTTCATAAATATACTGAGAAGGCACAAATTACATTAATCAGGAGAATATGTCGGATTAATTTATAAATTGATCGAACAGCCCTTTTCTGCAAAACAAAGATAGTCTGAATTTCCGTGACATTTCCCCACAACAGAATACCGTACGACATTACACTATGAAAATAGCTAAAGTACACTAAACGGGCTGTCTCTATGTCACGATTTTTTCTAACAGCGTATGCTGCGGAGATTAGCTTTTTTGACAACTTATCTATATCCACTGATGCTTAGCATCCAAAGTTAAGCCCAAGAATACTGTGCTATCTTCAGGATTCACTTCTTCGCCCTTTATCTACAGATCCATTTTTTTTATTCAATTAATTTACCTGCCTAACGTGAGGTGGCGTTAACTTAATGCATTTAGTTTTTTTTTAATTAGGAAGTAAATTATTAACATTGAACCAGTGAACTACTTTTGAGATCCCGCTATTTACATCATCAGTAACCAGCTGCTATTACTTGTTAATTTGTAAATTCTACTTAGCTGTGATAGTTTTCCTTTTAATTTCGTTATATTAATATATGTACGAGATAAGTACTGATCTTTTTTCACATATCCAAAAACAACCATTTAGTTGGCAGACACTTGACTCTCACAAAAAGTCGTACTTTAAAGCTTAATATTACGCAAACGGATCCCCGAGAGCAGTAGTGGTCCAGTGGTAACGGCCGCGGCTTACGAGTTGTAGGTAGTCGTAGGTTCGAATCCAGACAGGCGCTTTACTTTGTGTAAATTATTTCATCACAGTTCCTTCACCGTTTTGAGAGCAGTGGCCCTCAAAACGGTGAAGGAAAACATCGTGAGGAAACCGGCATCTCCTAGAACCAATAATTCGAAGACATGAGACATCTACCAATCCGCACTGGGCCCGCGTGGTGGAATACGGCCCACTCCCTCTCACCGAGAGCAGGCCTGTGTCCTAACAGTGAGAACATTATAGGCTGATTATGTAAACGGATGAAATGAAATGAAACGGATCCCTGAATCGAGAAATGGTTTTCACAGACCCCAATATTTTTAAACGGCCTATTCTAAGACACTATGGGATAGACGAGTAGAAGAAATATCATCCCCACTTTATGTGCAAGGGAGGTACCCTACAATTTTATTTTTCTCATGATTTTATTTTTTCACTATGCCGATGCCGTCAATCCGTCATTATTTTAGTCGAGACATCACTGCTTCTGCTACCTGGCGTGTGTGCTAGTTCACCGTACTCCGCGATTTTTCCATTTTGAAACTTTGTTTTGTTGGTTTTTGTTACGTTTAACTTTTGGTGTTATTGTTAAACTTTGTTGACTTTTTTGTTGTTGCAATGGCGACGTTCTCTAACGAAGAATGTGCTGACATCATGATGGCTCATGGAACAGCTCATGTTATCGCTCGTGCAGCGCAACAACATTACCAGGAACGCTTTCCTGGTAGACGATTACCTGGCCGCAGAGTCTTCCAAGACACATACCGACGCATACGCGAGACTGGCAGTGTCACTTTTCATGAACGAAGGGGCAATATTGTGCGACATAATGTTGAAGTGGACGAGAGAATACTGGCACTTTTTGAGGAAGACCCTACAAGAAGCATTAGAAATGTGGCAGCACATATAATACATACAATGTGGCATATTTCGATATGGAAAGTGTGGAAAGTTCTTCAGCAAAACGAAAAGCATCCATTCCACTACACTCCGGTGCAAGGTACGTAATTTTAAACTGACTTTAAACCCGTACACGCTTTGTTTGACGATGCCTTTGTTTAGCAGGCAATGGGTATGGTATGACGTCACTTCCAGGTAGTAAATTTGGCCCATACAGGTAATCCGTTGGTCCATAAAAATCTTATTGTGCAATTATTTACTGCTATTATATAATTAATTAATAAAAATAACAAAATGATATCCTATCTTAACTAAAACTATACAAAAAATTCGTCCGCATCGCTGTCAATGGGAAAAGTGCCCAAAAGGCTGGCAGCATTGCCACGTTGGATGGCAATGCTGATTCTTTGGGCTAGAAAAAGGCCAGCCCTCTGGTCACGTGAAGACTCTACCAACCTTTTGGCGATATCCCGAAATACTCGATGTGCACTCGGACCCCAAGGCCCTAGTGTTTCAACCCCAAACAGCTCAAACATATAGCTCCCAATAAGGTTGTTATATTTGCGCCGTTTGAGGTTTTCTGCTCCTGCAGCAGCCGCCCCAGCACAGCCCGCCGTGCTAGGAAGATGGGAAGGCGCGAGAGTGTCGACACAGGTTGCATCCCACACCAAAGGCCTACCCAACTTCCACGGCATTATTGTCATTCCGTCTGGCCTCTTCCCATCATCACGTGCCAAGCCATTGGGTTCTAAAACAGCTGGCACCCCGGTGGTGACAAGAGCCCGACGGATGATGTTGTTAATGCTGGCGTGCCGTGTGCTATCCAACCAGCACTCTTACTGCAGTTTAGGCCATGATGTCCGAGGCAGTCGACTCCTTCACCGCATTGACAGCGATGTGGAGCCCCGCAAGGAGCGCCCAGACGCAAACATGTAGCGAGCCGGAATGTGGTGTCACCCAACATGGTGCCTATGTTGGGTGACGGTAGCGCCTGAAGCCAAAGGCCCGACTCCCATTCACCCACAGCCAGCAGGCGGGCATGCTCAGCAGTATTGGTGGACGTATTAATGAGTTTATTCCGTACCAACCTGCAGAGCGGCTCATCCCACTGTCTCTGGGAAGATGGGTTCTCGGGCTAAACCGTATCCGGGCAAGCCATTTTCCAGGCGTTCATCGCATCGGTCAAACACGGCACTTCAGAGTCAACCTGAGAAGGAGCTAAGATTTTTGTGGTTAACTTTTCGGTGCTGTGGACCGAGGACAGGAACGCCGGTAGGCTTACACTAGAAATTTTGCGGACGCCGAGCCCACCAAAACGAATGGGTAGTGTAGCTTGCAGCCAGGCGCGTTCGTCCAATGCCACATTTAAAATGGATGTAAGAGTACTTCGAATATGATCAATTTTGTCTAAAAGGTGTGGCTGCTTCCATAAAGTGGAAGAGCGGAGAAAATACATAAAATTTGGACCGAAACAGCAATATCTGATAAGAGTGAATGCCGAGTGTAAATTAATTTTAGAAAGTCTATCCGAAATATCGTTAAAATGTTTAATTTTTTCCTCGACGAATGGTGAAATACTTTCTTCTAAAATTGGAGAACCTAGGAGGTGTAGTGAACTTTTTTCCAAAACTTTGATACCTGGAGCTATTGAATTGAATTTTTGTATGGTCGATTGTCTGTCGGTATTGTCACAAAGGTAAATTTCGTATTTGGAGTAGTTGAGGTCAAGGCCAATGGATTGGAACTGCTGCTTTAGTAATTGAAGATCTTTTAGAACGGTGTCTACAGCACCTCCTAGTGTTCCATCATCTAAATACCCCACATTAAATTTTGAATTTAGTTGTTGTATTATGGGATGGATAGCCAAACTGAAAATGACTGGCCCGAGAGGATCACCTTGTTGGCATCCGACTGCAGATTCCAAAACGTTGTCTTTATATAATAATTTTGATGGTTGCCTGTAGCACTGCCACATAAAGCTATAAATTTGTGGTAACTCCTTTTTTTACTTCAGCCAACAATGTGTCCCTGTTAACAGAGTTGAAGGTGTTCTTGACGTCAACCTTGAGGATGACCTCACCTTTATTGGCATTCAAAAAACTGGAAAAGGCCTGTACCGCAGCCTCGCAGCCCCCTTTGGATCCAAAGCCAAGCTGTAGGGGCTGGAATTTGTTAGTTAGAGTGACGCTGTACAATTTGCAGCATATTTTGGCTGCCGTACGCCTGTAGGTGTGCACCTACAGGCGTACGGCGTACGGTGGGTGCCCAACGGCAAGGACGAATGCCGCCGTCCCTGTTGGCCCCATACAAGACTTCAACGACGGCATCATTAACACCGCCGTTGAGCATCAGGTTAATTAGAGCTGCAAGCTCCTTCAAAAGCGACTCACCAGCTTCCCCGGCGCCTGAACTCAATAAATCTTTTAAATGCTGAGGAGTCAGGCCGTCGAGGCCGCCAGCAGAACCACTTCGGAAGGAGCTCACGGCTACAATCAGCTGGGGGCAGTAACATTAAGAGGATTTGAATCCGGATCGGGAGGGAGAGGGGGGTCGGGGAAGGTGAGGCCATCCGCAGGCGCTGGATGTTTACTCTCCAGGGCTGAAAGAGTTTCTGGAGAGTAGGGCGCCACCACATCACTACTGAACAGGAGCCTGGCCGCTCCTCTGATGTCACCTTCACTTAATTTGGATTCTACATGTGAGCATAAGCCTTTTCGTGAAAGGTTATTGGAAGCAGGTAATTTTGGATCTAAAATAAGGGTCGAATTGTTACAGTTATCTTTAATTTGGTTGGTCAATGTTTTTTTGGTTGCCAAATTTTTTTGGACATGTAGAATCCTATAAGGGAAGGTAAGTAATTGCTCCCAGGCACTTTGTGAGTTCTCCTGGGTCGCAAGACGGACACATTGTGCCAAATTCAGTGCAACAGACCGTCTCGCGCCCCGGGGAACTCTCTTTAATACAGGGGTAGAATTTTTGAATTTTGCCGACGTTTTCCACAAACTTTGATCAGGAGTTGTTGGGGATATGGCTGGGGGCCACAAAGTTACACTATGAGGTTTGTGAACCTTGCCATAGTGTATCCGTAGCCCCCGTTCGCCTTTAAAGAAGCGTGGCTGGGAGCAATGGGGACATCTCACCTGGACATCAAGCGATGTGGCAGGTTGACTGGCACTATATCCGGCGTCGCTACAGCCTAGGATACATTGTTTTATTACGGAGTTCCGGTGCCTACCTTCCGGCTCCATCATCAGATCAATTTGATGGAACCATTTTGATCAGAACCGCTTAAATGGAATTAAATTAAGTTAAAATTACAATAATAATGACATAGAGGAAGTTAATAATATCAATTGGAAAGCTCAAGTAGATAAATACATTATCTACTTGAGCTTTCCAATTGAGGAAATAAAAAAAATCGTATTTACACTTAGGAGGATCAAAAATTTAACAGACATTCCAACAACCTTATTGGTATACCATAGCCATGTCTGTTCTGTTTTAAGGTATGGAATAACATCATGGAGCAATTCAATAGATGCCCAGAGGTCATTCATAGCCGAAAAAATGTGTGTAAGGTCAATGTTCTATCTTAAGTGGACAGACTCCTGTAAACCTGTATTTATTAAGCAAAAACTGGTTACCCTCCCGTCTTTATATGTATTTAAACCTGCAAAGTAAGAAACAATTACTCGCTTTTGGAATAAGATGAAAATTCTATGGCAAAACGGAAAATAGACTAAAAGTATGCACCAAAAATTGTTATACCATGGCGGTGAAAATATATAACCACATAGCCGAAGAATTTAGAAATGCTACAGATTTAGAATATAATAGAAAGCTATATAGTTGGTTGTGTGAGAGATGTTTTTATTCCATCAATGTACTTATATTTTGAATGTAAAATGTAAAACTTTGGTATTTTAATTATTATGACATCCACATATTATTATTGACATTACTTAAATAATATTGAAACATTTTTGTTCTTGCTATTTTTTATTCACATGACATCATTATTATTGGTCGCTATTTTTTATATTAATTATTATTTGAAATGAATAGAATTGTATTTAATTTGAATTTTAATTATTGCATTGAAATCTAAACTAAATTATTATTAGTATTTTTATGTTATTGCTAATTTAATAAATGTCTACTGCGTGCTTTATGTATAATCAAGATGTAAAATCTAATTATTTGCACGGCAGGAATGCCGAATACAGTGAAACCCATAGATCCTTAGAACTTATGTCAGCTATCTAAATTATTTCTAATAAATATATCATTCATTCCAATCATTCATTCCACTTTACCAAATTATACTTTCTGAATAAAAATTTGAGGAGATCCCTCAATTCCTCATGGATCCCACGATCAGTACCTACTTGACTTTGATAAAAATGGGACCAATCGTAAAGTACATAATTTCAAATAAAAAAAGAATTTTCCAAATCGGTTTACAAACGACGGAGTTCTGAGGTAACAAACATAAAAAAAAAACATAAGTACAACTGAATTGAGAACCTCCTCCTTTTTATGAAGTCGGTTAAAGCGATTTCCATAATATAAATACACGTAGTAAACATGAAATTGTGATACCCAGATTTAGATTAACAAAAACAAGCAAATAATTTCTTATCAACAGTATCCGCTTTTAAGACGCTGACAACACCTAAACCGCGGTCACTGTCAGATTGCATAGAAAAGAACGAGAAGCGCGATGGATGACACAACGCTTTAATTTATTGCAAAATATGAAGCAATTATCTATTTACTCAAATATGAGTTGAATAATCGAAAATAACAAACAACCAAGTTCTGCATTCAAATAAGACGTTCTTGTTATTAATTAAATACGTAACGTATGTATGCTGATATTTAATGCAGATATTTTGAATTAGAACTCAAGGTAAGAGGTTTAACGTTAGTTTGTATCGAGATTTTTTTTTCAAAACGTGTTTTGGTAACAACCAAGTTCTGGGAAATATGTTCAAAATTGACATATATTTTTTCCGCTACCACAAACTATACAGATTTGGCATTTTTTTTTCTTAAGAGTAGCCTATTTTGGTCAATTGGGTCTTGTCAGCGCCTTAACAAGTTGCCAAAGTCGGTTACAGGACTTAGCGAGAAAAAGTTCAAAACCCACATCAAACGTGTCCTTATCAAAAACGTACATTATAAGATTAAAGAATACGTTGAAGACAAGGAAGCTTGGCAATAATTCCTTCTGCACATGTGGCTTCCCTGGTACCTCATAAATGGCATAACTATGTAAATGTCTATTTACTGCTCCCAAATTACGATGTTTATTTATTTTTATTTTTTTTATACATCCTTGACATAATATTTTCATTATTTGACATTAAAATACTTACAACTTTAATTTCAAAATATTTATTCGTAGCTTTTGTGGACGGGATATTAATTTGGACTTGTTACAGTTGTAATGGCAAACATGTCAAATAGGTTTTTATTTTTATTATTTTATTAATATTTAACATGGATTATTTTTATCGTTGTGGGCGTAATAGACTAGGTTTGTAGACCGTTTATTTTTGTAAGCACCTGTTACTTCTTTACAGACCTGCACTGTCCTCCCATACCAATTAACACTGTAATTTGAAAACATTGTAAAAGCCAATTATTTTAAAAGAGTAACCGTGAATTTTCTTGCCGGCTCTTCTTTATAGGAAATGACCAATTGGAACCGTGCGCCTAGCTTAAAGTGCCCAAGTAGGTTTATGTGAAATAAAATATTTACATAAAAAAAATATTTTTAAGACATTAGTAGAGATGTAATTTATTAATAAAAATAAAATATTTTGATTTGAATATAAATAAGGGAGGACCAAGTATAGAGCCCTGTGTGACTTCCATTGGCACTATAGATCCGGAAGATCTTTTTCCATTAACGTCAACGCTCTGAATCCTATTAGTCAAGTATGAAGTAATAAGATCCAGAGCGATGTTCTGGATCCCGTAGTGGCGGAGTTTCCTGATTAACGTTTTATAAAGAACGCAATCGAAGGCCTTGGATAAATCACAAAAGATGTCCATGGTATCGCATTTATCTTCCCATGCATTAAAAATATATCCTAAAAGTTTAACATAATTCAATCAGTGGTTATCTATAATATTCGGTTTAACTTAATATTCGGCATCGGCCCTAGTGGACCCCTACACTTGTGCTGACGACATCTCTTTGAGGCGCGCGTGGAATACAACGCGCCGTCGACCCGGGCCTGGTCCTTACCGGACGGTGAGCTACCCATTGCTCACCGTCCGCAAGCCCGCGCCTACGGTGGCCGGAAATCCGCCCTGGATTCCGACGCGGCGGCTAGGGGCGAGAGGGCGCGAAATTTGCCTTTCCCTCAACCGTCCCGCCTCCTCCTTCGCGAGCATTACTGTTCTGCCAGGCTTGGATACCGTTTTGCATTTACTGACCACCTCTTGTAAGAACGGTGAACCGTGCACCTTCTGACGTTTAATAAGTGCCCATGTAGGTTTATGTAAAATAAAATATTTTGATTTTGAATATTCATCACCTATAATGAGTTAAATACCCCGGATAGAAGTTGTTATTTTCATAATTTTTTACCGATGGAGATGACGTCGGGCATACGCTCGGCATGGCATGCATTACGAAATTCAGCGTCATTTGAGGTCTGTAAGCATCACGGCGTATAAAAACGCCGTTATTTACAATTCACATCCTTTTAATACATTTTATTGGTCGTTTTTTATTGGGATTGCGGCAATTGTGCTGTGTGGCGCTTTTTATCGTTTGTTTACGGTTTACTACGCCGTATTGTAAGCTTTTGTATAGCTGCATGGCTTCGGTAAAAACAACCAATACTATAAAACAAACATTTTTGCCCGTTTCACTAACACAACGCGACACCTACATGTAATGCCTGATAAAAACGCACTGTTGGATTTCTAACGCTTCAGGTTCAGCGCCGAGAGTCGAAAGTCCAACAGTGCTTTAGATTCGTAGTGTTAGTGAAAACAGGTATCTGGTTAGCAGTAATTGACTGCCTCGTCCTGGATTCGATTCCCAGGTCTCGTAAAGTGTTTTTATGTTTATTTAGAAGAAAATTCTCTGTAGCATCCCGGAGCTACTATTTGCCTCGGTTAATAGCAATAAACTCGCCGCCTTTTACATGATTTACATAGTATGTTTTTACCAAGGTGAAAATTGCTAGAAAGTTCGCCTTCGTCGGTCTGTCTGTCTGTCCGCGGCTTTTACTAGTACTCTTAAAAGCTATAATTTGGCATGGGTATACATATTAACCTAAATCTTAAAAAAAAAATTGTGTGGGAAATCATCAAATAACTTCTCCCGCTCTAGGCGGAGCGGGAGGGTGTGTCAGACTCTTACTGACTAAAACCCACCTGTATTCCTTCCGTTGCCTGTGTTGCCAGGGGCATCGGTAACCCTTTAGTATCTTCCCGCGATGGGTCCTCCCTCCCTTGCACGTAAAGTGGGGATGATATTTTGTTTCTCGTCACCATTTTTCGATTCAGGTATCCTTTTGCGTAATATGTAAAGCTTGTTGCTTTAAAGTCCACATTTTTATTACAGTCAAGTGTGTGTGTGTGTGTGTCCCTCCTGCCAGCTAGATGGTTGTATTTGGATATGTGAAAAAAAAATATGGCAGTAATATAATATTATATAACGAAACTAAAAGGAAAACTATCACAGCTAAGCAGGCTTCACAAGTTAACGAGTAATAGTCGACCAACTTACATTTGCAGTTGGAGAATTGATCGTGACGTATATCGATGTAGGTATTGGAGAAAATGTATATCAACCACAATGTTATGTATGCTTATAAATTCATCCCAACTACGGAAACGTTCATTGTGCGTGGTACGACACGCACTTGGCCGGTTTATTTAACCACAACCGTGAATGATCAGGTCAAAGGTGGAAGCGAGCTTCACCCGGAATCCTCAACCACAGAGGAACTGGCTATCTTACCTCTTACTGCTGAAACATAACAATGTTATTAACAGTATTGTTATGGCGACAGACTTAAATAAGATGGAGGTAGCTAGTCAGGTGGACTTAGAACAAGAACCACCACGAGGCACCATAAGTCTTACCAACCAAACCGAGCAGAAAACTTTGCCCTTACTGGGAATTGAATCCGGGACCTCTGGGTTTGTGACAGGTGGTCTTTTACCATTAAGCCACAGAGGCGGTTGTGTATGTGTAATTTTGAAATTAAATTGTATTATTGTTGTTGATTATTTTAATGCAATGTGTTTTTTATGATTTTTATATAATGTATGGACTATGTCTGAAATAAATGAATTATTATTATTAAAAACTAATAACTATTGAGATGTATGGCAGAAGACCACTTGCTGCGCCGAGCACTATCACACTGTGATGATAGCAGGAGGATGATAAAGAACGAATCAGACTCCCTTTTCCAATGTCACTATTTATTACAAGGTTACTATACAGATAAATAAAATTAGAGTGTCTCTTTGTAATATTAAAATAACCGCTTTTTACTAAATGCATATTCTATCATATCTATACACGGTACATATACCAAAATATTTTTTTTTACAATTTTGTCGGTCTGTCTGACTGTTTGTTCCAGCTGATCTCTGAAACGGCTGGACTGATTTTGACGGGACTTTCACTGGCTGATAGCTGATTTAATAAGAAGTAACGTAGGCTATTTTTAGAAAAAGCCATGCGGGCGAAGCCGCGGGCAGCAGCTAGTCCTAACTAAATTATAAATGAGACAGTGAGTTTGTTTGTTTATTTGTTACGCTTTCACGCTAAAACGGCTGAACGGATTTGGGTGAAATTTGGCGCATGGGTAGACCATGACCAGGAAAAGGGCATAGGCTACTTTTTTATCCAGAATCGCAAACGAAATCGTCGGCAACAGCAAGTACAGCAATAAATTAAACTGCGTCTAATGACGTTTCCATACGAAAATTCAACCAAAAATATCCATTAGTTCAGTCACTACAACTAGTCAAAGATTAGAAAAACTCACAGTCAGTCCATCACAATTATTTAGTTTGTTTGATAAATCACTTTTTTTTTAATTTCAGTGTTAGGATTTATAAGATAGTTCCGTATAACAAAATTTATTTTCGTGTGTCTGTGTGACCACTTAGAACCTCTACACCACACAATATATTTTGTAGCGGTTTTCACCAAAATTTGGATAATGTATTCCGGAAGCTTTATATGTACGTCGTGGTCCGATCTTAGAAATGGCCGTATTGTGATGTGCTGGCCATTTCACGATACGCCGCCATTTTATGATTTGGCCGGATATATCATGATGCGCCTTGAATGGGCTCAATTGGACTTTATAATAAAAGAAGTGGACTGTATTAAAATAGGTGTAATACCATAATTCACATGTACAACGTGTCGGAAGATAGTAAAAAGGAATGCCCGTTGTGGCGCGCGTCTGTGAGCTGAGTGGTGTGAAGGACGCGCAGCGGCCGTCGCGTACGGGTTCGGTACCCCGACACCCCGCGCCTTTCCGCGGTGAATCACGCACATATCTGATGCGCCGACACGCCTAGTGGAAAGCCGAGCGGATCGACGAAAGCCTATTTAACACTATTCCCAGCTGACCATATTTGGGCATATCGCAAAGTAGTTGTCATTCATGGATCTTTGTCTGCGCCATCAAGTGGTGTTATAGCTCGTTTTTGTATTTTTTTACTTACACCCGCATACTTTGACTTTCTGTTCACCGCTGCGTCAAGATAAAAATAAATCTATTCATTGTAACGATTTCCAAAATCAAGCATTAAAGCTGTTTGTGAAGAAACTGAGGTTTTATTGAAAACTTCCAAAATGTCCACTATCAGACAATATTTAACAGTCTTAAGGGGTCAACAGTCGTTAGAAGCCCGAAAGTCTGACAACCAGTCTTACCAAGGGGTATCGTATTACCCAGATACTGGATTGTGGAGGTCAGATGGGCAGTCGCTCCATGTAAAGTACAGGTATTCAGCTGCATCCGGTTAGACTGGAAGCCGACCCCAACATAGTTGGGAAAAGGCTAGGCAGATTGATTGATAGCATAGTACTTAGTTGCATTTCACGCCGCTAGCATAGTATAAAGAGCGGGGAAGTAAGTTATCTTCATACAAACGCACCGCGCGCGGCTTGTATGTGTACGCCAAAGTATCTATGCGTCGCCGCACGCACACTTAATCAAAATCTCGACCCGTTTCTCAGTGCGCCAGTCGGGGCTAACAACACACGAGGTTCGCGCGTCACGGCTTATCGGCACCGCTATGAATGAAAAATGTATGATAATCGCAGGAGAACGTATTGCTGTGTTTGGGTATCTTAATAATTCATCGATTCCAGAATTGTCTCTGTTCAGATTACCTATTGAACAGGAAAGGTAAGCAAGTCATTTATTCTAGCATATAATTTTTACTTTATGATGAGATACCTAATTACTTATTTTTTGTTGTATTAGTTTTCTATCAGACAGAGGAAGTAGGTAGGCCTACTTTCCCACTAGAATGTATATGTCCGTTTCAACCGCGCGGCCACCTCATAGTATTTGATGAAACTTTGCCAGGAATTAGTGTTAATTTGTTACTTTACACACTTCTTTTCGTGAATTTGTTACAAAAAAAACTAAGACGCTATGACAAAAAATAGTTGGCCGCTAGAACCGCCACTTGCCGTAATCATCGCCCGTGATTACACAGAAACTATATAATGCAGATAGACGAATGATGGATCAAAAGAAAGGCCATAATTTGTTCAATTTGTTACAAAAATAAAAAACGTCAAAACGTAAATAAACAAAAAGTTATGCAATATTTAGTTTTCAGGTTATGAGTAGGTAGTTATGTCACCATAAATATCAAATTAATAGAGGCTAATGTGTATGGACAATTAGTTACTAATTTGTTACAGCGAATAAACAGAAAAAATATATTAGAAAGTAGGTTCAATAATTTGTTAGAGTCGATTTTAGTTGGCCGCTCGGACGGCAATATGCCTAAAATACAATGGCGTTTATCTCGTTATTAAAAGTAGGTTTAAGCTTAGTTAAAGTACTAAGCGACGGGTAACGTAACCTAGTTTGGATAAATACGGCGAATATAACTGCAGCATTCATATTTTAAAAGATATTTACAAAAAACAGTAGTATGAAACCTTAAGAGAGTAGGGTGACCCTGCATTTTCACAATGAAGTGAGACTGAATAGTGACTGTTGTAATGTTCGATATTTATATCTTATTTTTTTAGGGCGAGTGCTTATATAAATACATTTTAAGTTAAGGCATCCTGTAGCATACTTCATAAAAGTAAAAGTCATTTATCGATTAAAATTTCTTTATTCAAAATCAACACAAAGGCAAAACAATCAAGTAATTAAAGTCAACAAGATAAATATAAAAACTTTATAAACTAACATAATATTTATAAATTAACTGACTCGAATATATGACACAGAATGTAGACAAATTTTCTTAGAGGTACTTATGTCGATTTTAAAAGAATTGTCGTCGTAACAAAAATATGTATTGTTATTTAAAAAATGACATTTATAGTGGCCTATTTTTGTGCCTGGTATAAATTCTATAGTACCAACTAAGAAATAGTAATTATCCTTAATGTTAATAGTAATCGGCAGCTCAGTGAGTAAGACTGAGTCTGCAGCTCCGTTTAAATCAAATGTTATGATCTCGCCTAACTTAAGTTCTCCTTTCAACTGTGTGTCACATTTCTGACACATTGTGTTAATTTTTTCATCGAAACAAATTGCTTCTTCTAAACTTGATATTCCAAATAACTTTAAAATATCAAGGTTAATTAAAATAAATACATGGTCTCTTTTCAATTGTATGTAATTACAATTTGTACAGGTTTTCAAGTATTGAGCACTTGTAAAATATTTTATAAATATTTTTTCAAATATGTAAGCCACATTGCAACTGCAGTCTTTATTTTGGAAAAAAGTTTTTGTTATTTCTGATCTACAATTGTAAATTTGCTCTATATCATGTGCTCCGTTCAAAAGCATAAAAATGTAATTAATAACACAATCTCCTTTTAATTCACTCAAAAAGCTTTTGAAAGCAGAACTTCTAATACAGGCTTGACCTATTAAATAAAATGCCGAATCGAAGGCACATGTATTGAAATAACCCGAGCTTTCCTTCAAAGCTAAATTCCCGTTTCTTATAATTACTATTTCATCATCTTTTTTCAGGCGATTATGTGTATTCGATTCTCCTCGCCAGTTCTCCAAATAGGATGGTCTATCACTAAATATAGAATCACTGGAAAAATATAATTCTTTTTGTTTTTGTTGGATTTGTTTTTTAGGATTTACCTTTTCTTTTTTATAAATATTTTTAGTCATGGCACGCCTAGTTCGGCGTGATTTAGATTTTAGTAAAGTAGTGGAACCTAAGTTTTTTAATTGATTTAATGCTAAATGCAATTCTCCTTTGATATAATCGTAATGATGCTGCAAATATTCGTCAATTCGTTGTCTCGCTATTTTTGTTTTAAAAACTAACTGTTTTAAAGTGCGAAAATAGCTTTCTACACATGAAGACGATGCGTTTAAGGTTTCCGATTTGAAATAAGAGCACATTACGTTGCTCCACAAAGGAAGTTTTATAAATAATCTTTTTAAAGTAGGGATGAAAAGTGGTAAATAATATGAACTACTTTTACCAACATAGGAATTTGCAGGGTTACTTTTTTTTTCATTATCTACCAACAGATCGAACCATGCGACAATGTCTCGAACGCCGGCATCATCAATGACAATTTGATCATATTCAAATTCTTCATTTTGATCCACATTTTTAAAATCAGCATACTTATGACTGTTTAACAAATTGTCAAGGTTTTGCTTGCTCTCCTTCAAACCTGAATCATCGTTTTCAAAATCATTTTGATGTAGGCAAAGTTTTATCATTTTTGTAATGATTTCCTTTACAAGTGCAAAGTCTTGACATTCTTTAATGTAGCGGATACAATGAATATAATACATTTTAATTTTTGTGTCAACATTTTCGAAGCAATTCAAATTATACAGAGTCTTTATAAAATGACTGGTATCTAATCTAATAAATGTTTTTGGTAGTTCTTCTTTATTTCCATTCAAAATACTAAAACAACGAAGTAAATAGTCTTTCACACATGTAAAATCACTGAATGTTCTAACATTTGCTGCTACTAACGCAGAAGAATCGTCTGTTATAACTTCGTCAGGATGACAACGAACATTTTTCAACCACTGTAATAACCATGCAGAAACAGACGCAGTGTCATGTGAATCGGTTATCATCTGACATAAAGGTACACACACATCGAATTGATTTATTAATATTATTACGTATAAGAAAAGTCTCTTACTCAATTCATAACCATTTGGTAATTTAAGAGGTTGAAAGATTGAACCTGTAGCATCCAATGTGATAGTTAATCTTTGAAAACAAGATTGATATTCACGGCAGTATTGTTGTTGTTCATCAGTCCAGTAATAAATGTGAATTCGAGGAAAAAAGTGTATATCACGTAAAAAAATTGGTTTGGTCACAGCCATCGTAAGAATGCTCAGAATAACGTTATTGTGTAACCACATTCTTTTTCGTTCTTCGTACTTAATTTTTCGCAATGCATTGAGTGTTGGGATTACTGGTGCTGTATCTGTAATTCCTTGTTTAGACATTTTTGCTGCCAGTTGTTTATGAACCAAAGAAGCTGAATCGTGTTTGAGCTTTTTAGCTAATTTTCGTCTGACCAATGCATTCATTCTATATTTTTTTCTCGGATCATGTTTTTTATTTTTTTCTCCGACTGTGATTTGGCATTGTCCTTCAATAATATTATCTGTTATTTTTTGACACGCTATTTTTGTAAAAGCGCTACATTGACTGCATTGACCTTTTACTAAAATATGATGCTCAGACTCCACTTTGTAACTTTTGAAATTCCATGTGCATGGTAATCTAGAAATAAGCCAAATCTTTTCTCTTAAAATATCCACCCATTTGTACTTAGGCAGTATTTTATATTTTTTAAATGGAGTACATGTTCTCAAGTCATTTCTTTTATACAAGACATTTAATGGTTGCAGTTTTTTCCAGTCATAGATATCTAATTCAAACTTGAAGTTCTTTGTGTCGTTTTCACTATGATGCTGGTTGGACTCGACATGAGAATGTGATATTTTGGATGAGGTTCTCGGGCTATTGCTTGAGGATGATGATAAAGATGACGAGGACAGACATACAGTTTGCTGCTTACATTCAGTGTTTAGAAACTCCCTGAAATTCCTTTTCAGTGACATGTAAAGGGCTGCCGGTGTCATAAGATTATCCAAATCACTTGCAATTGTATCAAATATAGGGTCTCTCAATTTAACATCCAGTAGTTTGTCGGCATATTTCATAAAAACTTCTCTCTGTTTTGATTTCTCAACAATAGGTTTTCGTCCAGCTTTACCCATTTTTGCTGCAATAAAACAATTGATAATATGAATACAAAGGTGAAACATCCGTTGACTGCATCACACACAAAATATACATAGGTACTACCAATTACTGCTATGTAAGTACATACTAAGGGCAAGAACTTTCTATAATTAAGAAAAGTCGACGTTACTGATGCAGCGAGTTATTTTAAAAAGATTTCTTTGATGTTTGTAAATATTAACGATATCATTTTTTTTTATTCCCCATAGTCATTTAACAGCGACAATACATTAATAAAATTTTTAAAAGGAGATTTTTTTCATTTGGGAGCAGCCACCGGATTGTAGAGACCAGTTATAGCGCTTAAGAATCTGTCCCTAAGACAGAAATCCTTACATTGGATATTACGCTCGTCACTAGGGGTTGCCTGGATCTAGGTCTCAAGATTCAAGATGCACGTTGATGCACTTTCACACAGAATGTTCACAGTTAAGTGAATTATCAGTTAATTCTTCCCTAGGGAATCACTATAGCAGTTAATAAGTTTGTTAATTTAAATTTTACGTATTCACTGTTTGAAAACACGAAACGTGGGTGGGCTGAATTGTCACTCTTTTACTATACCTAGACAATTGGCGGGAAACGCATATATAAAAGCAGGCTTGCGATTGGACAGAACTTAAGAGCCCTTTAAATAGAGCTCTGCCATTGGTTTAAAAAAAAGAATACTTAAAAGCCGTGATTTATCCTGTTCTATATTATCCGATTTGAAATTGGCGCCGAATATTACTTTTTAAATAACGAAAGGAGTGTGGTTACCACAATTATATTATACAGGTAAATTAATGTAAGTTATTAAGCTAAGAATATTTTTAAGACTTCTTCGTGATCTCATCATAAAATTGTAAAAATTAAACTTACCGCAGTCGATTTCGATCCCTCTGAGTCTGCAATACACTTTTTGGTGGTGAGTTCTACATTAACAAATCCAATATATAAGTGGGCACAACTCATAGCTAAGCAGTTTTAGACACTTCTGAATTTAGTTTTAATTGTCTCAGTAACTTAGTAGTATGAAAATCACGGGAATTAAATACGTACGAGCACACACTTCAAAATTCAGCACAGTAATGACAATATTCACAACAAAAAATTATGGCTTTTTAAACCCCGTGCGACAAATATTTTTAACAATAGTTTGGGAACAAAAGAGATCCTTTTTCTGGAATCGTTCCCATCATAAAACACCTGCGGAAAGTCAATGAAACGAAAATCTTATCAGTAAATACTTCAAAGAATTAAGAACAATAGACATCAATATGGCCGCAAAACGTACCGCATATTCGTTCAAACAGAGTACAACATTAAAAACATGCCTTTGTACTAATGTGATCATGGTCACCCTACTCTCATACGGTTTCATACTACTGTTTTTTGTAAATATCTTTTAAAATATGAATGCTGCAGTTATATTCGCCGTATTTATCCAAACTAGGTTACGTTACCCGTCGCTTAGTACTTTAACTAAGCTTAAACCTACTTTTAATAACGAGATAAACGCCATTGTATTTTAGGCATATTGCCGTCCGAGCGGCCAACTAAAATCGACTCTAACAAATTATTGAACCTACTTTCTAATATATTTTTTCTGTTTATTCGCTGTAACAAATTAGTAACTAATTGTCCATACACATTAGCCTCTATTAATTTGATATTTATGGTGACATAACTACCTACTCATAACCTGAAAACTAAATATTGCATAACTTTTTGTTTATTTACGTTTTGACGTTTTTTATTTTTGTAACAAATTGAACAAATTATGGCCTTTCTTTTGATCCATCATTCGTCTATCTGCATTATATAGTTTCTGTGTAATCACGGGCGATGATTACGGCAAGTGGCGGTTCTAGCGGCCAACTATTTTTTGTCATAGCGTCTTAGTTTTTTTTGTAACAAATTCACGAAAAGAAGTGTGTAAAGTAACAAATTAACACTAATTCCTGGCAAAGTTTCATCAAATACTATGAGGTGGCCGCGCGGTTGAAACGGACATGAATGTATTAGGTACTTTTGATCTGTCAATTGATTTGCCGCTATTGCTTTGACAAGGGCCGGACTTTAAACTAATGAATTGGTGGCAGTACCTTCAAATATAAATCATTCGAGTAGGAATAGGTGGAATAGGAATTATTACCCGACTGCGCGGCAGCAAAGAGGGTATTGTTTTTACGCGTATCTGGGTCGATATGTCCAAGCATCGCTGATTTGCCAAAGCGTTGAATTTAACGCTGAGCGTTGAACGATATGGCGGATGTTAGATGGTCAAATCATAAAATGGCGGCGTATCGCGAAATGGCCAGGCAGATCACGACATAGCCATTTCTCCGATCGAACCATGACGTAGATACTCGTAATACATTAATATTTAACTTGATATAGCATAGAAAATTAGATGTTTTGACATGTCGCCGTTGTACCCGTGTAAAGCAGGGCGACTCTTGTAGAACATCATAACATTTTAGTTGTCCAATTATTACTATATAGATACATAAACTCACGCCATTTCCTATGGGGGTAGGCAGAAACTACAGATCGTCAACGGCACGATACCTCCTCCTCCTTTTACTTCGTTTACGTTTAAACATCTGGTCATACTAGTGATGGGTAACTCATCAATTTTATTTGAGGTTGAGGGAGGACCTCACTTTACCTCGTGAGGTCCTCACGAGGTACCCTCATTTGAGGTGAGGAATCGTCAACGGCGTATTCACCTCACGACTCGTGAGCCCGAGCCGAATTCGACCGAACGTACGAGGGAGCGAGGCGGGCGGGCGCGAGGACGACTCACGAGTACTCGCGAGTCACGAACTCGTTCGCCTCACCCCTCGCCACAATTTCATATTGTCAATGTAATTTTTTGAGGACGCGTGAGCAAGTGACGTATGGTGAGATGGTTCAATGAGGAAATTCGAGTAACTCTTTCAATTTGCGATCATGATTACCTCAAACGAGGGACCTCATGAGTGAGGGACTCATCACTAGGTAATACCTGCACACCGATTGCAAGAACTACGCACCTGATCTTTCTGAAGAGCATCACCAATAAGAACCGATTATTACTATAGCAATGAGACATTACGAGTCGCGAGACCAAGCGGACGTGTGTTTCGTATTGATTATAATGAATGAAACTATCACGACAAATAAATATAATTATTTTCACCGTCAGTATAAAAATTAAGTGTATCGCGAGTGACTTGTAGGTTTTTACCGACTTTCTTGTGCAAGATGAACTAAATAATTTTATAAACAATAAATAAAGTGTTACTGGTAGAATATCTAACCCAGAATCGAGAGATCTTGTACTCGTACGTAGCCATTTACTACAGCGAAGTCCGCCACAGACGCCTACTTTTTTTTTTTTTTTTTGCCGGGGTGGAAAGTCCTCATTGATGTCCTCCGCCCTGGGGTGGGCGGAGGGGTCTGTCAGACTCTTACTGACTAAAAACCACCCCGGTGTTCCCTTCCCACACTTGCACCGGGGATCTTGGGAGCTAGTATTACTTCCGTGATCCCCGGCTGGTGCCGGCCCGCCTCTGCGGGCCACCTCAAATCTGCGGGGGGGTGAGGTGTTAGACCCCCCCACGACGTCTCAAAGGTGCGCGCGTGGAACTCTACGCGCCGCCACCTCGGGTCCAGTGTGATAGGGGGCGGCGGACGTCCCCGAGTCCGCCGTCCCTGGACCCATTTAGGGGGGCCGGAAGAGGGCATTATCTGCCCTCTGCCGACGCCCGGTGCGCCTGCTGCGGGCCGGGTGAGCGGACGAGATCTCCCGCTCCCTTTCCGCAGCCTCCTTCTGCGACACGACTGTTTCGCAGAAGGATACCACCGCGTCCCAGGACTCCTCGCTGCCGGCCATCGACTCGACCACGGCCGGCAGCGACAGGTCACTGCCTACTTCTGAGATGAGGGCACGGCGTGGCTCCTCCCAAGTGGCACACTCTGCCAGCGTATGCCGCGCCGTGTCCTCCCGGCAGTCGACGCAGTGGTGACACCGGGCGTCCGGCTCCCTGTTTATGCGACACAGGTACTTCCCGAAGCAACCATGCCCCGAGAGCACCTGCGTCACCCGAAACGACAGGGAGCCGTGCCTCCTCCCGAGCCAAGGCTCGAGTACCGGCCGGACCGCCTCGATGGTGGCGAGGCCGGCGGTAGGGCGTGAAAGCCTGTCCCGCCATTCCGCCACCAGGGCTGCGCGAAGCTGTGACCGACGCAACTCCACATGTCGCTGCATCAGCCACTCGCCCCGCGCCCTCACTTCCTCGCGCCAGCCACAGACGCCTACTGAACCAACCCGAGCAACCCAAATTCACCAGCACCCGCGGAGAATGAATTGCCACTTGAAGCCATCAGTACGCCGGAGATCCAGAAATGGTTAGGATCCATAGATTCTATTCTGAACAAAGTTTGCACTATTGTCGGTGATGGGAAAATGAACTCGGACCAAAAGCTTCGTGTCTCCACTCTTTGCCAGAAGGTCTCCAGTGGAACTTCTCAGATGGCCGTCTTATACCAATCGTTGAAGTCGAAAACGATCCAGGCCCATACTACAATCCAGCACCTACAGGAACACCAGAACATTATAAACTCTCTCCAGCAGTTCAAAGAGGTCGTAGAGACTAAGTTGAATCCACGGACAATACTTCTTATGCTAGCATGGTGAAGAAAGGTTCCGATAACTTTGTCCGTCCTGCAAATTTGAGATCAGTAGCCATCTATCCCAGCGATAAGACCCAAACAAGTGACGATACCAAGACACTTGTTCAAAAGATAATCTCCCCCGAACAACTTAAGCTTCATGTCCGTGGCCTGAAAAAAGGGAAAAATGGGGGCGTTCTGATTAGCACCGAAAATTACGGCGATATTGACAAACTTAAAAATTCGCTTCAAGAGGAAATGTGATCATCCTACTGGCGATATAAGTTGCCCGGCGCGCAAATACGCAGAAATCAACTACATTAACTCAATAGATTATGAAGGCGCCTAAGAGCGGCACCGAATATTTTTATTAGTAAGCACATAAACAGGTAACTTATCCTCTATTTATATTTCCACTTAGTTTGTAACCATCATGACAAATCAGCTAATTTGTGATCTAGATAGTTTTTCTGTGTCTGAATCTAAAATCTGTAATGTTGAGGACTGTAAACACCTCCTTCCTTCTGGAGACAAAACGTTAACTGTACTCACACAGAACATTCGAAGCATTAATCGAAACATGAATGGATTTGAAGTGTTATTACAGAATCTTGACATTAGCTGTGATATTATCGTCCTAACAGAATGTTGGTTGTCAAAACAGACAGTAAACTGTGCTCTTGATGGTTATTATTCTTACAAAACAGACAGAAACATTAACCAAAACGATGGATTATATCAAAAATAATTTAAGAACAATCAAAGAAGAACCGGTATCCCAAGATAGTAATTGCTTGATAGTTAAAATTATTCCCGATACAGTAGTCATGGCTATTTATAGGCCTCCTTCTCAAAATATGGACAGATTTTTGGACTCGCTTGACACTAACTTAAAAAACATAACATCTTTTAAACACATAATACGAGTACTTTTGGGCGATATTAACATTAACATTGCTTCCGGGAAAACCGATACCCATGTATACATAATTATTTGAATATTTCTCATTTCATGGACTTTTATTAAATAAATTATTATTTCGTTTATTTATTTGTTTACATACAAATAGATATATTTTTAAATATTTCTTGAAAAAAGGTATAAAAAACATTAAAAAAATATAAAAAATAGTGGTCCGCCGGTGTCGGGAGCAGGGTCCAAGCTACCGGTGGTTAGGACTCCAGAGACAGGAACCTCCTCACAATGCGGGCCGTATCGAGGAGTACTGCCTTCTGAAACAGGCCCTTGATCCAGCCGCCTAACGAGAGCCTCGAGAGATGATGGTTGAGGCTTTCAGCCATCAGGCCATTGGCCGTAACGAAAATCGACACAATGACAGCCGAGTTAACATTCCACATGTCAACAACCTCGTGTGCTAAGTCAAGATATTTTATTTGCTTCTCTTTCTCAGCTTTTATAATATACAACCATTTACCAAATAGTGTGCAAGACCTACCGCTGACAATGTTTAAAAAATATATTTTCAAATTGCTTCTACTGAAAAGTTATTATACGATTAAGGACTATTTAGAAGATAAGTCAATAGAATCTGTAGTTTGTGAGTTAAAATAATTGACATTATATGTATGTATAAATTTGCACGCCATCGTTTTGGCAGGATATGCAGAAACAAAATTATTGTAACACCATTATGTACCATATTCTAGCAAATAAATGTTTTTGATTTGATTTGATTTGAGCTTTCACGAGGTTTTCCTCATTTGGAATGGTAACATCGACTATCATTGCGCGGCGCGCTAATCGATCTATCACCACTATATCAGGCTTATTGGCGACAATAGTCCTGTCAGTAATGATAGACCGATCCCAGTACAACGTGACATGGTCGTTTTCGAGAACTGGGTCGGGCGCATATTTGTAATACGATACCTCAGAATTCACAAGTTTATATTTCAAAGCAAGTTGCTGGTGAATATTCCTAGCCATTTGGTTATGTCTGTGGAAGTACTCGCCGTTAGCCAGACGAGAACAACCAGAGATAATATGTCTGATAGACTCACCCGGACGGTGGCATGCCCGACACATGTCAAACGTCCCGTCCTTCTTAATATGTCACCGGTAGTTATTCGTCAAGATAACTTCGTCCATAATTGCACAGACAAAACCTTCAGTTTCCCCGAAAAGGTCCCCAAAACGTAGCCAGGATACGGACGCTAAGAAATCTACATCGGGCTCATGAAGAGCCCGATAGAAGCGCCCGTGTAGCTCCTTGTTTTGCCATATCTCCTTGCGGTCATCCGTGGTAAGTACTACAGGTTTGCACCAGTTCTCTTTAGCCATGGAAAGTGGGGTGAGCCCCTTGTCCACTGCGACCACATCACGGTGCATACCCACTTCGGCTTTCAAAAAATATTCCCTGAGACTGCATATGTCGCGGTTGTGGAGGGTCTTCGCATTTAAAAAGCCTCGACCCCCGCACTTCCGCGGGATGTGTGTGTCTCATCACCGATGATCGTGGGTGATGCATCCGATTTGCGGTCAACAGTGTACGAACCCTCCTATCCAGGGCGTCTAGTTCGGTCTGAGTCCATTTGAGTATGCCGAAAGAGTACATCAAAACCGGCATGACCCAACCGTTGAAGGCACGCACCTTGTTTCCGCCTGAAAGAGGACTAACCTGACCACCTCTCCTCAACCGATAGCCTAGACCTGAATCCTCCAGCATGCTTAGAGGATTCAGGGCTAAGCCAGGGCCAAAGTGGATTTAAACTGTCACCCTGAAATATTCCCCGTTTAATCCATACAGGCTCATCATTCCCCTGGATCTGTCGACACCCCGGATAGCGAAGGACTGTCCTCCATTGCCCCATACACGATTCAAGGAAGGTGCGTAGAGTCGTATCTATTTTGTACAACTCCAGCACCCTCATGAGCCATGTATGTGGCACCGAGTCGTAGGCCTTCTTATAATCTATCCAGCACGTCGACAGATCCTTGCGGAATCGACGAACCTGTTGGCTAATGGCCATGTCGATGAGAAGTAGCTCCTTAGTGCCACGGGACCCGTTCCTACATCCATTTTGAGAGGCTGACATAATCGAATTACTGTCAATGTGTGTGTTAATTTTCGCTCTCAAAATGGATGTAAGAAGTTTATAGACCGTCGATAAACACGTGATCGGTCTATAATTCTTTAGTTCCGCGGGACTACCTGACTTATGGAGCAGGTGGGTAATGCCTGTCGTCAGAAACTGTGGTAGCGACCCAGACTCTAAGGATGACTAGAACTGAGATGACAGGCAAGTGTGTGAACTAGTTAGCCATTTCAGCCAAAAGTTGTGCAGTGGTGATTTCCAATTCGGTAACGGACGGACCGCTCTAGCTATATCTGATGGCGTTATAATGACTACTTCCATTTCTGGTATAGTTTCACACACTCGCTCGACATCCCGCATCCAGTCAGCCTCAGCATGGCAGACAGGTACGGACCAGATGCTGCGCCAGAACGCAGTCGTGGTGGCATCATCGGGGCGGCACCCGTCTGTCTCGTTTTGTTCAGGTCGCTCCCAAGCTCTATATACCCACCTCTCATCGCGCTGGAGCATGCGATTTTGCGTGTATCGATCAACCCGCCGCTTATACCGCCGAATACGGCTCGCCCATGCACAAACTTTCTGCTTCAGGAAGTCGATGCGCTCTGTGACACGAGACATGTATTCTCGAGGGCTGATTCCAGTCCCCGAGAATGCCCGCCTTACAAAGCGCATCACTCGTGGTCGTGTATTTCCCTCCCTGAAGCTGTATAGTTTGCCGATGAGTACCCTGGCCCCATCAATACGACGCTCGATCCTGCATTGCCAGGCTGGTCCGGCTGGTTTTGGTCGCGTAGCTCCGTCACAGTTTCGGAACTTCACGTTCGCTAAACGACATGCCGCAACAGCCGCGCAATATAGGATCGAGTGTGTATCCACGAGATCCTCGCTGCTCTCGAAGAAGTCCTTAAGCAGCGAGTTCAAGGCACATACCAGCTTCGGTGGCCGGCCTCTCCCCTGCCGACGTACAGGTGTTGGTGACGTCGGCGGGGAAAAATGCTCGTCGCTCGAGCTCGACACAACTACCGCGGCCGATGTCGTCACAGCGCTCACGGTGGGGCTGGGTACTGGCGGCGGCGAGGCGGAGCTGAGCGAAGAGTCCGGAGGTGGTGGGCGTGCTCGTGCAGCAGATCTCGTCAACATATTTTAAATTTGATTTTCTTCTTCATCATTTTTGTTTTGTCGATGACATGACTGATGTCACCGTCCTCTGATTCGGTATTAATGTATTATATATCATTGATTTTGCTGTTGTTGTTGTATTTTTTTATTATATTGCGATCATGAGTTTCAGGCTTGTTTTGGGTTTCTCAAACAAAAAAAAAAAAACTGCGTCTAAAATTAATAAAAATATGGAAATTGTGAAAACAATTTTTTTACGTTCTGTTGACGTGAGTGTTGCTAGCTTATTATTATTATTATTTAAATCGGCCATTTACTTCAAGCCATTGATGGAGGCTATAAAACGCAGGCTACACTGATTTATAGACACAGTTACTGGTCTATAGACGTATTTATGGTATTGGGTTAACTTTGAAATGGTTGCAGTTAATTTAGGTGGGTTTTGACATCTATTGTACAGTTACTGGCGGTAAACATTGCATATTGAGGTTAAAACAAGCGAAGCTAATGAAGTGCTACTACTAAAATAGTTGTAAGCTCATTAGTTTTGTTTTTATACTTTACTTGCTAGTAAAGTATAAAAACAAAACTAATGAGCTTACAACTAATGAGCCGTCCCGCGGTTTCACCCGCATATGTCTCGATCCCGTGAGAACATCGGAATAAAAACTATCATATGTCCTAACCCCGGTAATGGATTACTCATGTGCCTAATTTTATCCAAATCCGTTCAGCCGTTTTAGCGTGAAAGTGTAACAAAAAATCATATCTTCTCTCTTTATAAAATTAGTTTAGATTTATGTTAGTTTGTAGTGTGTTTATGGGACGTTGTAGCCTGAAATATATATTTTTTTAAGGTTGTGCCTTCTCTCGAGTCTCTCTCTTACCGCCCTTGTATATATAACCTGGTATAGTGAGGTCCGTTTTAGAGCGGTTAGACAACCGGAAAAGAACGTGAGGAAAGTTTTGAATGTAGATTTATAAGAGTAGAGGAAGATCACAGAAACGATGGATGTACGAGTATTGTGTGAGTGATGATGTAGACGGAACGGGGTGACTAGCGAGATGACGGCTGATAGAGATGTATGGAAGCACGGTTTAAGTAAATAGGCTTGCCTCTTAATAACATGGGGCTTATAGCAATCTTGGCACTGGTTCACTCACAGCCTTAAGATAAAAGTCGCTACAGTGAAGCTTACCATGTGCACGTAGCAACAATCTCCTACGGCGTAGCTCATTTTACGCCTGTAGCACAGTCTGCTACGGCGTAGCTAACTTTACGCCTGTAGCACAGACTGCTACGGCGTAGCTAACTTTACGCCTGTAGCACAGTCTGCTACAGCGTAGCTCACTTTACGCCTGCAGCACAGTCTGCTACGGAGTAGCTTACTCTACTACGGCGTACCTTATTCTGTAGCTTTTCTATGGTGTAGCTCGTTGTGCTACGGCGCCTACCTGGACCTAAGGATTGATTAAGGCGCAGCTACTATGATTTTAGTGACTTTTAAATCTGTCATGGCACCTTGATATAATGCAAGTAAGTTATGAAACAAATATGTTAAACTAGAACGTATACACATCAACTCTAAGGGAGTATTTAAGTATTGTAGTAAAATGTTTTATGAAATAAATTCAGGAAGTAATGTCTACCCAAAGCATAAAAAACGATATTACTTTCAAATTACTTCAGATATTTTCATGATTTTTTTATATGAACAGTCTATTTTATTAACAATAATTATATCTGTGATTTTTTCAAATATTAATATTTTTGATACTAAAAATAAACATTTTCCATGAAACCGAACGGCCGCGCGGTGTGAGCGCGACGCGCATTTTTATGGCTAAGGTCAACGGCGATCACCCGACCCTTAAATAGAAATCATTTATAAATTCAAAACAATTTCTGTGGCAATTTCACCACTGTTTACCAACAACGACGACCCCTGTCAATGTCATTCGAGCGGCACAGACCCTCGTGCAGTACAAACTATTTTAATTTTGTAATGTGTAAATTTGCTTAACAATTATTTTCCCTCACTTTACATACTTCAGAAATCTACAAACCAAAAACGTGCTGTAATATCAGCCTCAAGTCCTACGTCTCCCAAACGTTTGAAACTGTGAGAACGTGTGTCAATTTAACGCGTCATTTGTTTGGCTCACGTGTTGGCCCAACTTTCTGGCACACAGCCAACGTTGGCGCTAGGTGGCTATCATTATGGTAATGTTCTCGACGACTAATCTTTTCAGGGTAGGTCTGGACATGACTATATGTGCGATAAAGATGGATTAAGTTTTTTTTAAATAAAATATGGCCTGAATTCCTCAAAGAGTTGGACACACAATCAGCCAATAATGTGCCCACTGCTGGGATTCAGACCTCCTGGGCCTGCTGACCTGCTGGGCTCTGTGAGAGGGATTTATCATTTATCAAGTAACCACACTATCTGCGGTCATTGACCCGGTAATTTTCGAAACCCATCACGTCTGTAGAGTTTCTATACTCATAAATTTGACTCTGTATACACCCACATTTCACAATTTATCTTTAAGTCCCATGTATTAGGAGGAGACCCTGTTGCCATCAACCGGGCACAAATCCAGACTCCTCCAGGGTGCTACTAAGATATTCTTGATAGAAAGACCCAATTACACTCTGCTTGACCTGAGAATTGAAGGACCCCATGCTCAGCAGTAGCGCTTGCGCACTAGACCACCGATATAGAGCAATTAAATTGCTGTAAGCTAGTATACACAGATTAAATGTATGTCCAAAGATAATATCTGCCTGGCCAATACCATAACTTATAGACGGATTACTTGGCATAATCTATGGGTGATCTATTGCTGGTGGTTAATATCTATTGGTGTTTATGTTTATGCTTCAGTTATTGGAGTTGCGGTTAGTTGCAAACGTATCTGTCGAAAAGGCTCATTTCAGTATTAATTCCAGACAGATGCTGTCTGACGCTGGTTTTCTAATGAACCTTTAGAGACAAGTGACAACAGTACGAACGAACAGTTTCAACATACCTAATACATCATTTTTATACTTATAAATAAACTAGTAATCAAATATGATTACAAAAATAACATAAACATAACATAATATCACGCTTTGTTTCCCCGAAGCGTTGGGCAGAGCTGTACCTGTAGTACACCCGCCAGTTATTGTTAAGTCCCATGTAAGGGGGCGAGCCTATTGCCATCATCCGGAAACAAATCCAGACTCCGGACTGCTACTGAGAAATTTCAAATAGAAAATCCCGATAACACTTTGCCCGAGTTTGCACTTTGCACTTTGATTACAAAAATAATAATATGGTAATTGGGATCGAGATCTTGTCATTTGGCACTCTTGAACAGATATAATCCACGAGCTCACGATTGGAATCGTGTTAGGTGGATTTTTGGAACCAAATTAAATCCACTTTACTCGAACGATGCATTTATTCGGTCCTCTTGACGAGATTTTGTCGTTAAAATGTCGAGTTTAAATTCGTGTTTAGGATCAAAGTTAAGGATTACAAAAAGTTTACTTTTTCGGGACTGAGTTTGTTATTGTGACTGATTCGTGAAGTTTTTATTGTGAAGCACGTTTAGAACTTATTTGTGATATTTTGGACAATGGTCATAAGTTAGATAAGAGACAAAGGCGGAATTTGAGAAGAATGGCGCATTATGCAGACAACGCGTAGTTAAGGAGATTATAGGCCGTTCAAAAATATTGCGGGTCTATTGACACCAGTTTCCGATTCAAGGATCCGCTTGTGTAATATTAATTATTATAGTGCAAATTTTTGTTAGAGTCCAGTGTCCGCCCCCCCCCCCCCCCCCCCCACCCTGCCAGCTAAATGGTTGTTTATGGAGATGTGAAAAAATCATGGCAGTAGTACCTGTAATGAAATTAAAAGGAAAACTACACAGCTATGTGGGCGGTAAGTTAACGAGTAATAGTCGACCAACTTAAAATTGCAGTTGGAGAATTGACCGTGGCATATATCGATGTAAGGGAGAACAAGTTTTTCAACTTTTTTTAGATAAATTTATCCCAACTCCCAACTACGGAACCCTTTATTGTGCGTGGTCCGACACGCACTTGATTTTTTTTATTTTTTTTATAGTAAGTAGAAGCAATAAAAAAAATATAATTGTGAACCTCATAAAAACAAAAATAAAGATCACTGTGATGTGAAATCATAGGTTAAATATTAAATAACTGTGAAACTTCTGTAATTAAAAGAACGAGGCAGTCAGTCGAGGGAGTAAGTAGATACTTTACTAACTCCTTAACTTAAGCATACTGTCCGTTCAAAAAACATCTGATGAAAGTTTAAAAAAATATTTTTATTCAAGATTTTATTTTAGCATTTTGTCGGCATGATTAAAACGTATACCTATGCCAAATTACAGCTTTCTAGTACTAAGAGTCTCAGAGGTACAGCGGGGACAGACAGACTGACAGACAGACGGAGAGGCACAACGGCAGACAGACGGACATGGTGAAACTATAAGGGTTCCTTGTTTACTACGGAACCCTAAAAATGTATAAATAAAAACGTTATTTTCGAAAAACTGGTTATTAGGTTCTTCTAGACCTGTAGCAAACAGACCGATGATACAGGCTGGGTAAAAAGGTCCCATTATTAAAGAGCCTTTGGGATTACGGTACCCTAAAAAATCTGTCAAATACAGACCCAATTGAAGCGAAACAAACCCCCAAACCTACGTGCTTTGAAAATAAAACACAATATTAATAATATCGTGACTGTCGCCGAGTTTCCGAACTCGGCTGAACTTCACCCCAGAGACCTGAGTTGTAAGCAGAGGAGAGCTCGTTGATTAAAAATGTACAACAGCAGGCATGTTCCTACTTAACATTTAAGGAGACCTTATGGCCTGTTTAACTGCCTTTAAATAAGTTCTGGTTAACTTAGTAGGTAGATTACCTACTGGCATATACATATAATATGATTAATTTCCGCATAATGTCTACACGCACCCACACTAAATACTACTGTATGGATTCTCTGTGGTCTGAAAATAGGAATTCATTATTATTACTAGCTGTGTCCCACGGTTTCACCTGCATAAGTCTCGATCCCGTGGGAATATCGGGATAAAAAGTATTATATGTCTTAACAGGTCATGGTCTACCCATGTGACAAATTTCATCCAAATTTGTCTAGCTGTTATAGCGTGAAAGCGTATGAAAGAAATAAACAAACAAACTCACTTTCGCATTTACGTATAATATGTATTAGTTAGGATGGCATTCTTGGCATCACGAGTCCAATTTGGATGAGATTTTATTAATGTTATTGGATGGCAATCAAGCCACCAGCCGACATGATGGTTAGCGTTCAGCGCCGCATGTGAACGTCTGCAATACAAGAGACATCGTAGATGCGTCGTAATCACAGACACGACGCCGAAGTGTTCACGAGCCTGCAACCACCCCGGCACCCACACCCATCAAACCGCAGCACTTAGCGGCTGACATATGTATGGTGGTAGCACTTCCCGGACGAGCTGCTTCACAGAGACCTCTAGTACGCATAATCCACCTATAATGCTCCCACTGCTGGGACACAGGCCTCCACTCTGTGAGAGGGAGTGGGTCGTAATCCACCACGCGGGCCCAGTGCGGGTTGGTAGATGTCACGTGTCTTCGACTTGGTTTGTTTCCTCACGATGTTTTCCTTCACCGTTTTGAGAGCAGTGGTGATGAAATAATTTACACAAAGTAAAGTACTAACATTTTACAACCGCTTGTCTGTGGGGCTATTGGCTCAAATATCCGCAGTGTGCAGATAAAATATCAAGCTATATATTTCACGTTTACAGCTTACAGCGTGCTTGGGTACACAGCACATGTTCGAGCTATAAATAAGGTACAATAGCTTGTAAATTTATGAGCTGTTTCATGCTGATATGGTTGAACCAGTAGAAATAAGCCTCTCAAATGTTTAAAGGGACTAAAGGAATTCGTTACGAGGATGGGCAGGAGTGTCCTCTCAGCTGAATGCAATCGTATAGTTAGAAAGTTTCTGTATCTCCTACTTATGAACGTACACCGAACAGTCAGTTATATCGTATCGCGACTTTAATTAGGTTACTTTCTACCCTACTAACTAAAGGAGGGTTATGATTTTACATACATATATAAACTCACGCCTTCTTCCCACGGGGGTAGGCAGAAACTATAGAACGCCACCTGGTACGCTCCTTACATACTCCTTTTGCTTCGTTTACGTTCTGTAGAATTATTCATTCTACAATATTTTTTTTGCTATTGATCCTTTTTATAATCATCTCATGTTCAACCTTATTCGCTAGTTTGGACCATTCATCATTTTTTTTTTCCTTCTTTTGGAATGTTCGATTTTTTTTATTTTTAAAAAATCTTTTTGCTTTTCAAAAATATTGTTTTGGTCATTCCTCTGCCGAGCTCCGCCATAGTCGGTTGGTTATATTACTTTGGTCATGAAAACACCAAAAAAAATGTATTGTTTAAAATAATGCTCCGTCTTACCTTCTGAATAAATGTGGTCACGATTTCAAGGTGTAATATAGATGTGATGTGCAGTCAGGAGTCTGTATTGTTGATTTAAGATATTTTATCTCAAGGAACTGATATAATATACATATAATAATATGTATATTACAAATTTTCTTATTTCTTATTACATTTATTTTATACCTTCAGAAACGTGGCTTGGTGACTCATTCGCTTTTATTTTGTTGTAGAACTGAAGTTCCATCAAGCCAGGCCTATTTTTTCTGATTTTATTATTCCCCTACTCTACCAGGTGTCTTTTGGTACGAATTTACAGAACTTCTGCTAAGCTGACCGATCAAGGACGTAGTTCCAGCAGCTATATGCCGGAATTTCGGTAACCCGAGGTGATCCGGCGAAATCTACGCCACATTCGCTTCAGGAATTCTACCAGCTAACTGCTTTAATTATTACTTTCTTTCATTGTGAACTGAATTTTGAACCTGTAGTTTTAAAATGCACGTCAGATATTAGATTGCCTGTTTCTGTTTAAGTCAGGACCACGAACAAGGTTTAGAGCTTAGCGCCATTTTGCATAATATAATAACCATTCAAGCGCTTTCAATGATTTTCAGGGATAATTATTAAACATACAGTTCTAGTTCGAGCGTTTAAGTTCTAAATCTGTATAACCATTATTTTTTTTAAGTATAATCCAAAGGCATGGGGAATATTTTAACGTGTAACTAATTTTTAATATTTAATCTGCGGTTCATAATTTTGTTATTTGTTTTTATATTATATACTAAATTATACGTGTAAAATGTCACGTGTGTTTTTTTTAATCCTTCCACACACGCAGTTACAGTTCATACATCGGGTCATACACGCACGCCGATTGCGAGTACTACGCACCTGACCTTTTTGAAGAACATCATCAATGACGCCACTGTATGTCTTTCTGGGGCGCTCCCTCACGACGTTTCCACTCACATCTGCCTTGTAAATACCTTTTGTTAGTCGCCTTTCAGTCATCCTCTCAACATGGTCGAACCACCTAAGCATACTCTTTGAAATTGTTGTCACTACATCTTCCTTTAAACCGCACCGTTGCCTTACCACATCATTTATGATTTAATAGACTATATGTATATGATGTTAGAGCAGTGGCCCCCATTGGCAGTGGCAGTGGGGGCGGTAACGGACTCGACTTACGAGTTGTTGGTCGTAGGTTCGAACTCAGGCAGGCGCTTTACTTTGTGTAAGTTATTTCATCACCACTGCTCTCAAAACGGTGAAGGAAAACATCGTGAGGTAAACGGCATGTCCTAGAACCAAAAATTTGAAGACATGTGACATCCACTAACCCGCGTGGTGGATTACGGCCCCCTCCTTCTCACCGAGATGAGGTCTGTGTCCCAGCAGTGGGAACATTATAGGCTGATTGTCTTCTAATAATGTTTGTATGTATATACATACATATGTTCATCTCTTCCCTCATAACTACTAAATTACTTGTCGTATTTTGATAACCGAGTATCGTTTTAAGCGTCGTTGTTCCGCGTGTTACAGGCTAAATGACGTTACAAAGACCAACATGGCGGAGCCGATGACACACGTAATCTGTACGATTTCATGTAGGTATGGACGTGTGACTCCGGAATTAAAAATCAAATGTCACTATCAAAACGACATCGTTGTCTTGTTTATACTTTTTTTGTTGGCTTTTTATCATAGTTTTAGTTTTTAACTTTTTAAGGCCCTAATTGACTGAATGCGATTACACTAGGTCTGAATTCAGTATCGCAGCTATTTAGACCACGTTTAGCCAATTGGAATAAACCTTTAACATTGGCATAACATATTACTGTTTGCAAGGTAAGTGGGTGAGTAGGTTGTGGTAGGCAGCGGTAGGCAGCGGTAGGCAGCGGTAGGCAGCGGTAGGCAGCGGTAGGCAGCGGTAGGCAGCGGTAGGCAGTGGTAAGCAGCTGTAGGCAGCGGTAGGCAGAGTTGAATAGTATCCACTCCCACATTATTTGTCAGTTAGTTTGAAGTGCTATTTAATAGGTATAATGCCTCTAGCCGTCTATTGTGATTAACTCAGCACAAATCTAGACTTCAGGCTATTTCAGATTAATTCCTAATGATTAAAGTTTGCCGAACCCGGAATTCGAACCCCCGGACCTCGCACCCATCAGCCGTGCTTGCAACCACTGCACCAACGAGGCAATCGGAAACTGTAAGTTGTATATGCGGGATGTTAAAATTATCAACTAGGTACATACATTTCAATTGCATTCTACGCGCGTGGGTATAGCGCGATTTTTTGTGTTGATACTTTACTCCTTACTTATGTATAGGGAACGCAATACTGGGATACCGGGATCCCGTAATACCGGGGACTGGCGGAATTCCGAAGAAAAGAAGTTTATCGTGTTAATCAGCTAGCGACCGCGTGCGAACCGTTGGAGTGGCGCGTGGCGCTAAGGGGAACGGTGTAAGTGCGCGGGGCGCAGGGGTGAGAACACGCGTTGGTTGTTTGGTTACAATTTTTTGCCCAGTTACAACTTGTAATTATGACGCAACTTTTTAAGATCAGGCAACAGCAATCTTGAGGTAGAAATAATCGAGTCGGGTGGATTAAAAGACACATACCTTCAATTCACCTTTAATTCATTGATGACGATTGTTCCTACTAACGTAATAGCAGAACGAGCCTTTCCTGCTGCTGGCTACCTAGTCTGTAAGGCTAGGAGTCGTTTGGCCAATGGAACAATTTAATAAAGAGTTTATGTACCAAAAAGCTTGTTTAATTTAAGTTAAAACACTAAAGACCTCATTTTCAGTCTACGTCTACGTGACATGCGGATCCCGCGGGATTAAGCAACGTCATTCCCGTAAATTCCGGGATTGAAATTATCTTGAGGGATTGCTTTCCCTGGTTGTGGAAGTCAGATAGGCAGTCGCTCCATGTAAAATACTGGTATTCAGCTGCATCCGATTAGACTGGAAACAATATAGTTGACAAAAGGCTAAGCAGGTGTGACTTTATTTAAAAATCTGTATAAGTTTACTGTTTAAAAATTCAGATACTTGACGTCTGTATTCTACAAAATGCCAGGTAGAGGTGTATTTTTAGTACATAACTGTATTTAAGCCCTATGTAATAAGGGAATTGCCACCTACCGGACCCAAATCTAGATACCGGGGTGCTGTTAAGCAATTCCTAATTGGGAAACTTTCTTTAACTGACCGGAGAATGGGGATAGAACCCAGGACCCCATTCCCGGCAGTCACGTTTGAATTATTAGACCCACGAGTACCAAAACTAACAAATAATAATCCATACTATGTTATATGCGTGCATAGTGCATATTAATATTAGAAATACTAAAGTAACTCTGTCTGTCTGTAACCTTTTTTTAATTTAAGCCGATCTTTATATATTTGACAGATATGTAAACTGGTACCTAGAGAAGGACAGGATACTTTGCATCCTGGATATTTGTATTCAAAAATGTTTAAATACAAAATACACGCAGACGAAGTCGCGGGCAACAGTTAATAGGTATCTATATCACTTTGCGCTCAGTAATCCAACAGTGACTCACCTGTTCTCGATCCCGCCGCTGTGCTCTCTCGTTACCACTCTCTTTCTGTCCAGCCACCACACCGTACATCTTGTACACTTTTAGTCACTACCAACACTTTTTACTTTACATTGTTATTATTTTTTCACTTCTCATGCTTTAAAAGTTCGTCTTCAAGTTGTGCGTAGGCGACATAAAATCGCTTTTTATGTTCTAGTGCATAAAGTAAACTCTTTTTCTAAGACTGAGATAATTACGCCCAACAGCCACACGCACAATAAAACGTCGCAGATTAAAGTCGTTATTTTATTTCATTTGCTTTAATTTATATCACTTCCTAAACGATAGAAAACGATAGAAAACACGAAGCGTAGGAATATGCTTCGTGTTTTCTATCGTTAATTTAATAAAACCAGATAAAATAGCTGTCATTTATTATTTCAAAACGCAAACAAACGTTTTTACGACTTTTTTTTGAGGGTGGGAAATCATCAAATAACTTCTCCCGCTCTGGGCGGAGCGGGAGGGGGTGTCAGACTCTTACTGACTAAAACCCACCCGTATTCCTTCCTGTTGCCTGTGTTGCGGGGGCCTCGGTGACCCATAAGTACCTTCCCGCGACCCCGGCAGGCATCGGCCCTAGTGGACCTACCTGTGCGCTGACAACATCTCTTTGAGGCGCGCGTGTAAAACAACGCGCCGTCGACCCGGGCCTGGTCCTTACCGGACGGTGAGCTACTCATTGCTCACCGTCCGCAAGCCCGCGCCTACGGTGGCTGGAAATCCGCCCGAGATTCCCGACGCCCTGGGTGTCTCCTGCGGCGGCTAGGGGCGAGAGGGCGCGAAACTTGCCTTTCCCTCAACCATCCCGCCTCCTCCTTCGCGAGCATTACTGCTTCGCAGAAGGAGGTGAAGGCTGCACATGCCCTCTCGCTCCGTACCATGGCCTGAACCAGGGCCGGACGCGAGATGTCTCTGCCGCCGATCGCCTCCACGAGGACACGGCGGTGCTCTGCCCAAGTACCCAAGTCGAATGACACATGTTGAAAATTAAAAAAAAAACTTTCAAAAATTTCTTGGCGGGAATTAGCTATTCTCTTCTACAATTTTGCAACATTTTTGAACAGTGATAAGTGATTAAACGAAAACAATGGAATATTCATATGATGAAGAAATTACACTCTCGCCTAACACGCTAATGGAGCAGAATGTGATAAACGTGGTTGAAGAAATATTACCGCCGAAACACAAGTAATTTTATCTCATCGCGTACGACAATTTCATGCGTTGGAGATCAGACAAACAAGTAAATACTGTTATATACTTTATGCCTGTTTCATTTTCTCGCAATCGAAGTTAAAAGCAGAGTGTATTACTTGGGCATAAATAAGCCATTTGGCAATGGCTTCCAATGGCTTCTTTTATACACTAGTTGTATAATCTACTATATTTACAACGCAATATTAAGGCTGAGATTAAACAATCATACAATTAGCACACCAACAGCACAGTCACTCACAATTCAAATGAAATAACATCTAAAATTGGCATTGCAGTAACCATGCAAGTAACAGGTATGCAGGACATTAACATATGAATATAATTAATTAATAGATTTAATTTAATTTGATTAACTCTAAATAAAAAAAAACTTTTTTTGGTTTTAGGGTTCCGTAGTAAACAAGGAACCCTTATAATTTCGCTATGTCCGTGTGTCTGTCTGACCCCACTGTAGCTCAGAGACAAGCGTCTCTGAGATACAGTGGGGTCAGTCAGACAGATAGACTACGAACAGGCTCGACTACGAAAGGGTACTAGAAAGCTGTAATTTGGCATAGGTATCACGCCGACAAAGTGCTAAAATAAAAGCTTGAAAGTATTTTTGTGTGATGTGGGGATGATATTTTTATTCTCTTCTACCCTATGGTTTCAGGTATCGTTGGATAGGCCGTTCAAAAATATAGCAGGTCTGTAAACACTACTTTTCGATTCAAGGATCCACTTGGGTAATATTAAGCATTAAAGTGCTAATGTTTGTTATAGTCGAATGTCCCCAGCTCCCCTGCCAGCTAAACGGTTATTTATGAATCATGGCAGTAGTACATATAATGAAATTAAAAGAAAAACTATCACAGTTAAGTGGGCTTTACAAATTAACGAGTTATAGTCGACCAACTTAAATTTGGCATAAAACGATGTATAGGAGAACCGGTTATTCAATTACAATGTTAAGTTTGTTTTTGTAATAAATTCGTCCCAAGTAATCCCAACTACGGAACCCTTCATTGTGCGTGGTCCGACACGCACTCAGCCGGATTTTTTAAAAATGTGTTAACTGTTTCCTAATTTTACCTTTCATTAATATTTTAACTTTGTTAGCTTAGTTGTTCACCGTATTGTGCATGCTGTGGTCTCCTACACCTAAGTGAAGGAGTATACCTACCTACTTAATACCTGATGTTGTATTTTATTTACATAATATGTGTCATGTATTGTGTATGTCTTTGAAGATCCTAAATCAATAAATAAATAAATAAATATTAGAGACAAAGGAGAAAAATAAAAAGTGTGTCTAGTAGACCTAAATCCAGAACACTACAAAACAAATCAATTCGCGCTACTTACACGTGCACTCTTAGCACTGTTTGAATAGGGAAGCCTGTATGAAGCGAAACTCATGGTGATAATATCAATAGAGTGATCTGTCTCGCGGGAAGGTACTCATGGGTCACCGAGGCCCCCGCAACACAGGCAACGGAAGGAATACGGGTGGGTTTTAGTCAGTAAGAGTCTGACACGCCCTCCCGCTCCGCCCAGAGCGGGAGAAGTTTTTTGATGATTTCACAACCAGAAAAAAAAAAGGGTGATCTGTCAAGTTGGACCTTCCGTTATGTTGCCTCGCCATACGTGCGAGTCAGCTATTGAATGTGGCCGCACAACTGTCAAATAACTAGATAGAAACGGGAATATAACTAAGTCAACGTAACGTACGTGCTAAGTAACGATTATTAATATCGGCCTAGTGTTACTAAGCAAATTTTTCTAAATTACTCTAGATTCAAAATTGCAATGGGGAGCCCACATTAGAGCTCTTTCATGTAGATTAAGTTCAGCTGCATATGCAGTAAGAAAAATTAGACAGTTGACTGATATAGCCACAGCTAGGTTAGTATACTTTGCTTATTTCCACAGTATTATGTCTTATGGCGTTCTGCTGTGGGGATCGGCAGCTGATGTAGATTCAATTTTTATCTTACAAAAGAGGGCAATCCGCGCAGTCTATATAATGGGTCCTCGTGAGTCCCTTAGAAACAAATTCAAAAAAATAATGTACTAACTCTGCCTTCTCTTTATATCTTAGAAAGTATTTTGTATGTTCGCAAAAACTTTTGTCTTTTCAAAACAAGTAGTGATATTCATAATATAAATACACGTAGTAAACATGAAATTGTGATACCCAAATTTAGATTAACAAAAACAAACAAATCATTTGTTATCAACAGTATCCGCTTTTATAACAAGTTGCCAAAGTCTGTTACAGAACTTAACGATGGAAAGTTCAAAACCCACATAAAACGTGTCCTTATCAAAAACGCATATAATAAGATTAAAGACTACGTTGAAGACAAGGAAGTTTGGCAATAATTCCTTCTGCACATGTGGCTTCCCTGGTACATCAGAAACGGCATAACTATGTAAATGTCTATTAACTGCTCCCAAATTACGATGTTTATTATTATTATTATTTTTTAGACATACTTTTTTGACATAATATTTTCATTATTTGACATTATATACAATGGAAAACATGTCATTTGGTTAAAATAGGTTTTTATTTTGATTATTTTAATATTATTTTACATGGATTCTTTTGTACGTTGTGAATGTGAGAACGTTGTAGGCTTAATAGACTAGATCTTTTGTAGACCTTTTTCTTTTCTTTATTTTTTGTTAAGTACTTCTCGACAGGCCTACACTGTCCTCCCATACCTATTAACACTGTAATTTGAGAACATTGTAAAAGCCAATTATTTTTAAAAGAGTAACCGTGGAGTTTCTTGCCGGCTCTTCTCCATAGGAAACGACCAATTGGAATCGTGCACCTAGCTTCTGACTTTTCATAAGTGCCCATGTAGTTTTATGTGAAATAAAAATATTTTGATTTGATTTGAAAAAAAATCAATAACAAATTGCTTAATTCGTAAATTTTTGATACTAAAAATATGCAAATAACAATTAAATTAAATTCTATAAATATTTTACACGTTTACTTTACGCGCCACGGATCATTGTACGCCAAGTTGGCTGTTTTATTTCTTCGGAAGTTGGAATAAATAAAAAAAACCCCGAAAAACGGTGTCGGGCATAAAAAATATTTTGTTTTTAATCGATCCCCATGTAATTCCCATTTTGTTTTCCTGAAAAAACCCTATGTTACCCTAATATAATAACTGATCGTCTTTTTGTGATCCCTAAATAATTCTCATTTTGATTTTCTAAAAATACTAATTGCAAAAACGCATTTTAGAATGATGTTATTTCATTATTTTGCAAAACTCTGTTTCGAATGAGAACATCCAATCTGCAAATAACTTCATTGCTATGCTTTTTGTCTTGCGACAGTTATTTGGACAAAATATCTTAATTTAATATAAATAGGTTCTCAATTTTCTCTTTAAGCGTTAACTGTAGAGATCAGTGAGAGAATCATATTCAACAGCAGATACAAACTTGCAGAAATAAGATAAGATATTTCAGCTATCCTATTCACGACTTTCCCCGCCAAATTCAGCCACGATGTGCCAATTCCCCACCATCCGGGTCTATGGCAACTTTATGAGAACATAAACACGATGACAGACGAGTTTGAAGGATTTCGTTCGTAGTTTAGTTCATCCTGCCGGGGGTCGCGGGAAGGTACTTATGGGTCACCGAGGCCCCTGGCAACACAGGCAACGGTTGGAATACGGGTGGGTTTTAGTCAGTAAGAGTCTGACACACCCTCCCTCTCCGCCCAGAGCGGGAGAAGTTATTTGATGATTTCACAACCAAAAAAAAATAAAAAAAAGTTTAGTTCATGTTTTTCTCAGAGCATGTTACTGCGTATGAGTTCAAGTTTCACGGCACCTAGCATGGATGGTGAACCACCGATACAGTAGAGCCGGGAAGACGAATCTTTTCAGATAATAATTATGCCATATAACTTTATTTTTCTTTTCTATGGTTCCGAACTTGACTGCCAAACGGAACTCTATTACTAAGCCTCCGCTGTCCATCCGTCCGTCTGTCTGTCAGCGGGTTGTACCTCATGAACCGTAATAGGTAGACAATTGATATTTCCACAGTTTCTGCATTTCTATTGCCGCTATAACAACAAATAATAAAAAGTCGAAAAAACACGTTTCTTGTATGGGAACCACAAGAAACGTGTTTTTTTCGACGTTTTTTTGCTCGATCTTAACACAGTACGGAACGCTTCGCGTGCGAGTCCAACTCTCACTTGGTTGGTTTTATTACGTCTCCAAAAATGAACAGGAACTAAGCTTAAAGTATTTTTATTCGTGCAAGTAGGGTGAGATGTCCAACAGTGAACCAGTGGTACACATTGAGCCACCCTTCCTACTTTGTAAACGCGACGTTGTCAAACAGTGCCGTGGACACGAAAGTACTCAGATTTTACCGCGCCGCCCGCTCCTCAGTCGCGAGCGAGCTAGCGCCAAAGACGCCCGCGTGGCGGACCGCATAATAATTTTCGGCGACAAAAAAATAAAATACGTAAGTACTATCTTTTCTTATTACTTCTGATACGTATAGTTTTTCTGTATGACATTTATTATACTTATTATAGTGTTTATTGGGTATCGTATAAAACTAAAGTTACTACGGTAACTCTTTTCGTTGGTTTTTAACATAACCTTAAATGTTAAATGGCGGGTGTAGTACACAGTGAACCACGAACGTAATTTGAACAGTGAACCGGTTCACTGTGTACCACCTTTATATTGCTACTTTATGTGGGTAAATTTTGAATTTTATACAAAATTTATATAGGTAGAGTTGAAACATTAAATTGTATTATAATGTTATTGTTTCAGCATGGGGCGAATTAAAATAGCGCAAAGAAAAATTGGAGGTCACACAAAAGAAGCAATGTTGCAGGCAATCATGCTCGTAAAAAATGGTAAATCGATTCGTAAAGCAGCAAAAGAATGCGGATTACCCTACCCAACTGTAAGGAGATATGTAGAAAAATTTAAAAGCGATGAAACTACGAAATTAGTACCGAATTATGAGGTAAATGCTATTTTTACACCTAACCAGGAAAAAGAATTAAAAGAATACATCATAGATTGTTCGCTAAAATTTTATGGGCTTACTGCTAAAGATACTCGAAGATTAGCTTACCAAATGGCATTTATTAACAATATAAAAGTTCCTTCTTCATGGGAAGAGAAACATATTGCTGGAAAGGAGTGGTTAAGGTCATTCAAAAAAAAACACACGGATTTAAGTCTCAAGAAACCTGAACCGTGCAGCTTGGCACGAGCCTCGGCATTCAACAAATATAACGTGCAAACATTTTTTAAAAACTTAAGAGAAGCTATGCAGCGGTCTCCTAACTTCGGTAACGGAACACGTGTCTATAATTTAGATGAAACCTCAACCACGACAGTACAACGCCCGCAAAAAGTCCTAGCTCTTAAGGGAAGCAACGTATCCAAAGTTACGAGTGGAGAAAGAGGTGTTTTAGTGACAACTTGCTGCATTGTTTCCGCCACCGGTCATGCTTTGCCCCCAGCAATGGTCTTTCCAAGAAAGAAGTTTCAATCTCATATGCTCCATGGCGCTCCTCCTGGGACTCTTGGCTTGGCTGCTTCATCTGGATGGATGAATGCAGACATCTTCGTAGATGTTATGAAACACTTCATACAACATACTTCCGCCTCAAAAGAAAATCCAGCTCTTTTGATTCTTGACAACCACGAAAGTCATTTGTCATTGGAAGCACTGACCATTGCTAAAACTGCTGGTGTTACAGTGTTGACACTGCCTCCTCATACCACCGCAAGATTACAACCATTAGATGTGGGATTAAATGGTCCATTTAAAACTTTTTATAACTCTGCCGTCGATTCGTGGCTACTCCGGAACCCCGGGCAGACTCTCACTATCTATCATGTAGCTCAATGCGCAGGCGAGGCCTATTTAAAAGCCATGACTCCAATAAATATCACCAATGCATTTAGAAAATGTGGAATTTATCCATTCGACGAGTCAGTTTTTACAGAAGAGGATTTTCTACCAAGCACTGTGACAGATAGACCCATTCCAGGAAAAGATGAGACAGATACAAATTATGAAATAAATGAAAACCGTTCACCTCCTAAGACCCCCATTCCTTCAATTTTACAAGATTTACCATCACAACAAATCTGTAATGATCTGGCATCTAAATATAATGAAAATGAACAGCAAGCTTCCACTTCGAAAGCAATGGAAAGTTTTGTTTCTCCAAAAATGTTTAGGCTGCCATTGAAAGCCGGTCCAAGGAAAACTACAAGAAGAAGCAGACCCTTAGGCCGGAGTATGATAGCTACCGACACTCCTGAGAAAGACATAATAGCATCACGAAAAAATAAAGCTGAAGTGAAAGCCAAGAAAGTAAAGAGTAATTTATTTAAAGAAAAGAAGACAAAGAAAAAAGAAGCTCCAATTATTGATGAAGATTCTAATTCCGAAGGCACTTTCTATGCTAGTGGTTCTTCATCTGGTGGAGAGAATTTCGTCAGTGACAGTGAAGACGATGAAGTTATTTTATCTGAAGACTTTCCACCACTGCGTAGAAAACCCAAAGCGGATAATTTTGTAATTATTTTGATTGAATCAGAGAAAAAAAAGATAAAATGCTATTATGTTGCGAAGATTCTTGATGATTCTCCTGAAGCTGAATATGACTACTCCGTTTCGTATTTAAAATTAAAAAGCAAATTTTATTATACATTTTGTGAGCCTTTAGAGCCAGATATTGCAATGGTTACAAAAAATGATATAAAATATATATTACCGAACCCCAAGGTAGACGGCAGCAGTCGCCGAACAGCAACGTTCAAATTTCCAGTCAACCTATCTCTTTTGAACTTCCCTTTTTGATTTTTGGATGTTTTTTCTTTTGAAATTTTCTTTTTTGTATTTTATATAAAAGTTTTTCCTTCGTAAGAATAACAATTGTAACTATTAAGACTGATTAGTACTAAGTTGACTGAGCAATAATTGATCTCTGTGAGCCTAAGATATTTGTTAAATTCTTTATAACAATAAATATTTTGAACACATTGTTAAAAACATTTAGATTTAATAAAGTTGATTACTTGATAACATAATACAAGACGTTTTATTGCTTAACCTTTAGTTTTGTAGCATAAATAGTCATAATTTACTGTAAAATAAATAGGATGGTTCACTGTTAACCTAGTCCCCGGTTCAGAGTGTCCCACGAGGTGGACTCAGTGAGCCATTTCCCATCTTTTAAAAAAACTAAAATATATTCTATCCTGTTAAGTTTCGGTCTAAAATTAATATGAAAAATTAAAGCCAGATACATGAGAAGTCCTGTGGTAAAAAAAAATCTCCATTATGTTTAGAAATAGTAGAGCTTTGAATGTGCAACTTTTTCATGGTTCACTGTTGAACACCTCACCCTATAGAACATTTTCTTTTACCGTGGCTCGGGCAATTCTCGGCAAAAAGTTGAAAAACTGCACACTTTACATGTATTCAAAGTAATTTAGTGCAAGTATCAAGACTATACCGTCGCCTTCAAAAAAATTTTCGACGAAGTTACAAGTAAGGAAGTGGAAAAGTAGTGCTTTAGTTAAAGAGATCAGATCCTCCATAATATACATCTCTCTTCTCTTGTATACTATATTAAAACTTTTTGATTGTATTCACGAAGGAGTTGCACTTCTAAAAGATAATTTGCTTTATTTCAATCTTTTTAATTTTTTATAATATATATATATATATATTTGGAATTGGAATTGACTCATTACTAGCTTTTATTTGATACCAATATTGTTACAATTTATTTTAACAAAAAAATATCTGCCCCCTTTTTTGTATTTGTAGATGGATAGATATTATGCCTATGTCACTCCCACAATTAAAATGAATCTAACGACACCTCGTAGGTTAAAATCCAACAAGCCGTTAAGGCTGCAGAGCGTGCCAACGAAATAGACATACATACATACATAACCAGCCTATGATGTTCCCACTGCTGGGACACAGGCCTCCTCTCTGTGAGAGGCAGTGGGCCGTAATCCACCACGCGGGCCCAGTGCGGGTTGGTAGATGTCACATGTCTTCGAATGTTTGGTTCAAGGACATGCCGGTTTCCTCACGATGCTTTCCTTCACCGTTTTGAGAGCAGTGGTGATGAAATAATTTACACAAAGTAGCGCGCCTGTCTGGGTTCGAACCTACGACCTACAACTCGTAAGTCGCGGCCGTTACCACTGGGCCACCACTGCTATTCACATTAACCGGACACAAATCCAGACTTCTGTGTGTTACTGAGAATTCCAGATGGAAAACTCAATAACACTTTGCCCGACCTGGGAATCGAACCCAGGACCTCATTGCTCAGCAGTAGCGCTTGCGACCACTACCCTTACTTAAACAACATAGAATACAATGTTACAATAACAAAATCGGTTAATTATTTTTTACAGTCCCTTTAAAACACCCTAATTCCGAATGTTGGCAGAGTGTTCCAACGCTTAATTCTGTTTTGTTAAAAAACATTAAGGATGGACCATTAGCAAACAGGAATGTATAAATTTAAAACAGTGAAAAGCAGAAAAGCTTAGGCTTTTCCCAGCTATTTTGTGTTCTGCTTCCATTCTTACTAAGTATTTATATATGGCTAAATGCTAAATATGTATGCTCTGTTATTTAAATAACAATAATTTAATGTAATTGAAAAATCATCGACGAAAATTGAGGTTGTAAAATTAACCTGTTTGTCTGATCTCCAACGCATGAAATTGTCGTACGCGTTGAGATAAAGTTGCTTGGATGTCGGCGGTCATATTTCTTTAACCACGTTTTTCGCATTCTGCTCCATTAGCGTGTTAGGCGAGAGTGTAATTTCTTCGTCACATGAATATTCCATTGTTTTAGTTTAATCACTTTTCACTGTTCAAAAATGTTGCAAAATTAAAGAAGAGAATAGCTAATTCCCGCCACGAAACTTATTAAACGTTTTTTTTTTTTTTTTCAACATGATTGTGTCATTCGACTTGGGTACTTTATACTGCCAAGTCATAAAAACGTTTCTTTGTGTTTACAAAGAATAAATGACAGCTATTTTATTCGGTTTTATTAAATTCTATCGTTTAGGAAGTGATATAAATTAAAGCAAATGAAATAAAATAACGACTTTAATCTGCGACGTTTTATTGTGCGTGTGGCTGTTGGGCGTAATTATCTCAGTCTTAGAAAAAGAGTTTACTTTATGCACTAGAACATAAAAAGCGATTTTATGTCGCCTGCGTTGTGCGTAGGCGACATAAAATCGCTTTTTATAAAGACGAACTTTTTGAGCATGAGAAGTGAAAACCTATTAATTAGTATTTTTAAAGTACCTACTCACCCAGACTAAAAACTATGTAATGCAGAAGGTAACTTTTAAAGTGAACTTACTAATGTCTTATCCTTTCTACATAAATTAATGTTATCTCTGCATTAATTTAACTGAACACGAAACTCTCTTAACTTTTGCTAATTTTAATACATTGTACTAAGTCACTTTAATTAATTATTTTGCCATTGTCTTTCAACGGGGTAATCAAAAAAAAAAATCTCTCCGTGAAAACTTAAGTGAAGTAAGTTTGAAGTGAGATGTCAATACTGTCACTAGCATCAGGTGGAATGACAGATCACTTCAAAATCACCTAAGTTTTTACAGTGAGATTTTTACAGAATCTACCGACAGGACTCGTTTCCGGGAGACAGAGATGTGTTGGAACTTGGAGTACTTCAACGCCGAGTGTCCTTTTTTTTTTATTTGTATAGCAAGCGTTGTGTTCACCAACATTTAAATCAACTGTTTAGATATTTAATCAGTTCTGTATTTTGGAAGTTAGACATAAACTAACTGTTTAAATACTTAACCTGAGGTGCTTTAAATGTTGGTGAACACAGGCCTAAGTTATTACCCAGTGTAAATAATTAGTTGTATACCCAATAATTGGATATAAGCATTACCGGAATTAAATTGTAATAGAATGAATTAGAATTAATATTGACAATTTTTTTTTCGCATACCAAATTATAATCGCAACTAATTAAAACTACCCAAACAAAAAACTACCATAAAATGCGCGGGAAACCAATCATTGATAAATAGACGGCACAGATTATAAACAAAGCGCGTTGTTTTGACCGCGCTCACGACAGTCCGCGAAGCCTTCACTATACATACTGAATATCGTATGTTGAACAATGCAGCATCCTTAATACTGTACCAACTTATTTTATCACCTATTTAACAATTAACCATGTTATCTCTGTGCAGTAAAGTCTATTTTAACTATTCGTGACCGCATAATAAAAAGGATAGTTTGCAAATTCTGTATAATTTTCTTCGTGCAATTTTGTAATGTATCGCAAGCTAGTAGAGTCGGTTTTAGCTTTGAATGGTACCTAAATGGTAAAGGACAATATATTTTGGCGGGCTGGCCGCGGTGCAGATAAAACTGAATTAATTTTTAGTTTGGTTTGTGCTGTTAATTGGCTAAAAAGACTTCAAGGATTAAAGTTTTCAAGAGATAGTATACTTAATTTACAAATTTTCGTGAATTATCTTTCACAAAGTAGCCGGCTATTCTCTGTCCTTACAACAATGGGTATCGTGAATCTCTGTCGGGAACTTTACTGCCGGAATTATAATACGTTGAGGACGTTGAGGTACGTATCAAAGTTCACTAAACTATGTAACTACAGTTTCTGTAGCATTCCTACTGTCTGTATTTTGGTGGAATGTTATTATCAATCTAATATTATTATGATTATATATTGTGGTGTGATTTAAATGAAAAACGCTGTACGTGACTTGTAAACATAATTAAAAAAAAAATAGACAAAAAGATAAAAAAATATACCAGATGTTGTTGTTGAGATTAAGGGTTTTAGGTGGGTGATAAAACGTCCTAATCAGAATAATTGCAATCAAGCTAACCAGGTGCTTTTAAAACACCCATAAAACCTTAAAATACAGTGTCCGCATTTCACTAATAAAAAAATTAAACTGAGAAATGTCTAACAATACGAGTATGGTAACTGCTAGCCAAATTAGAAGTTTTAAAAAATTTGAAAGATTATCTGGGATCCGGAGGTGCTCGGCCTGGGCAGGCCAGAGATGGGACGTGCTGCGAAGTTGCGGGTCACACGATGGGCTGCTCGCCCCGGTGCTATTCCCGCACCACCTGCTCCGCTGGCAGAGTGGGAGCCACCATTCGCAGCGTAAATTCAAAGTAATTTCCCACTTCGTCGTGGGCCTTAACGTATTGGACTGAGACTTGATCTGTGCGACGGTAGTATTTTAAACGGCAATGGTATATACTTATGAGTATCTACTCATACAAACACGAGAGACACGGCGATACGGGGACGACAAAAAAAAAATTGGTGTAACGTCCAACAAATTTACGTAGTTTGAGGCACCACGAAGAAAATTTTTCTGACGTTCAACGATTGCGTCAAAATTTAAGAATTTCCAAATTTTTGTCAATTTTTTTTTATTCTATTATACAGATATATTTGCTTGTGGCTAAGTAATAACAGCCGCACGGGTCGATCGATCAGGTTAAGCTACGCTTGCCGCGGTTGGTCCGTGGATGGGTGACCATCTTTACATACCAAGACCGAGGGGTCTTGGTATGTAAAGATGTGTGTCTCGGAAAGCACGTTAAGCCGTTGGTCCCGGCTGTCATTTGTAGATCTTTGACAGTCGTTACGGGTCGTCAGAAGCTCGAAAGTCTGACAACCAGTCTTACCAAGGGGTATCGTGTTGCCCAGTAACTGGGTTGTGGAGGTCAGATAGGCAGTCGCTCCATGTAAAATACTGGTATTCAGCTGTATCTGGTAAGACTGGAAGCCAACCCCAACATAGTTGGGAAAAGGCAGGCAGATGAGATGATGAGACCTATGCGCCAGTAGGGATCTACAAATGAAGTGGAATGTGTGGTGTTAGAACGAAGGATAAATACTAAACAAATATTGTAAAATTAATATGAGTAATTCTACAATATGTATAATTACTTGTCCTGACTGATTCATCAACGCAGAGCCGAAACTACTGGGACTAGGAATATGATTTTTTACACACGGGTTCCTTATATAATGTAAGGGAGCACTAAGAAGAGGTTTCTGGAAATTCGACCTTTAAAAGGGTTAAGAGAGGGGGTTTTGTTTGTATGAAAAATCTTATTCCTCGACTTAACAAACTTGAAACTTGGCAAGAATACTTGATTAAGTAAATTATGGAGATTTTCGTTTTATGTGTCTCTAAACTACCTCTAAAGGAGGATGTGGGGTTCCAAGATTTGTATGGAAGAATTTGCGCGGTCCGACAACTCGAAACTCAGTTACACGTTATTCTTTATTTTCAGTCTCTTCTTGGTGCATTATCTCCCATTATTTATTTATTTATCTTCCTACATTTTTCATTACCAGGTAACTTATGAATGACGTTGACAGGGGAGCGATGCTGGTAAACATTTAATTTTGTGCAATTGTTTTGTGAAATATCACTTGAAATCGCTGGCAATGTATGGGAGCCCCCTTAAATATTTATTTTATTCTGTTTTTTTAGTATTTCATGTTATAGCGGCAGCAGATGAATCATCTGTGAAAATTTCAACGGTCTAACTATCACGGTTCATGAGATACAGCCTGGTGACAGACGGACCTGCTTTATCTATAATAAATTGCCAAATGACATTAGAGAAGTAAACAAAACAAATATTTTTATTAATAAATTGAAACAATTTCTGGAATCCAAATCGTACTATTCAGTTAAGGAGTTTTTAGATGATAAATCGATTGCAAAATAAAATAAAATAATATAATATGGAATATAGAAAATCAAATATAAATAAGAAAATATGAATACATAAATAATAACATAATTTAATAATAATAATAAAAATACCTCTTAAGAATTTCATAATAATTACCTACATCATTCTTATGCAATACCTAAATTAAAAGTAACTATTATATACTATACCTATACACACAAACCTAAATACATAATCATACAACCAATTAAACACATTTAAACCAATTAAACACACAAATACCAATTAAACCAATTAAACACACAAATAATAATATTGAATTTCTAGTATTGCGACTTAGCGCTCTCCCTCTCTCTTAAATGTTGCTGTGCCCGACAGGGTCCATATTGATCGTTTACTTTTATATCATCTGTGTAATACATATGGAATGCAATAAATAATTGAGAATTGACAATTGAGAATTGGACAGACAGACAGACGGACAGCGGAGCCTTGGTAATAGGGTCCCGCTTTACCCTTTGGGTAAGGAACCCTAAAAACAAGATGGCGGCGTTAATTTGCTGACCTCGTGCTTATTGCTCAGATGACACGCTTGCGACTTAATAGGTAGTAAATTCAGAGAAGCTTTTTTTTTTCAACCGAACATCAGCTGTATCGTTGAAATTCTCGGGGTTCAATTTTCGTTGGTGGAATACTAACTAGTTTGACGAAATTCTGGATTTATACGAGATTAAGCGCAGAAAGTTTAAATAGCTTCATTTTGAGAGCAACTTTTATCTTATGCAGATAAAAGTTGCTCTTTGCGCGTCCAGTTTTGATTGAATGATTAGAAAAACTGGTACCTATAGGTACCATAACAGCCGGGAGTCTAGATTGGATGGATATAGTCAGAGAAATTATTTTTTAAGCAAACTGACACCCTATGTCAGTTTGACATGATATAGACATTTCATGCGACTGTCAAAATGACAGTTGTGATTTTATACCCACGGACCATTTAAGTTAATTAATAGGGTCTTACACCCATTTTTAAAAAGTGCCCCAAAAAAAAAAATCACAAAATTTTTATTCAATCGATAAGTGCCATAAAAATGCATTTAAATTGTACATTTTCAAATTTCGCGCGTAGTTTGACGAAAACGCTGGACGCAGTGGACGCCATGTTGCTCTGTGGTCATGACGTCACTTGGCTAGTAAACAAATGCGCTGATCTATTATCTAACTATCAGTTGACAGTTGACACGTTTTAGTTTACTAGCGGTATGACGTAATAACATGGCGGCTACTATTTCATGGTGTTTTTTAACAGATTAGAAAAACTGAAAACGTTGAATTGAATTTTAAAATTTATTTTGTTATTTTATGAACTTAAAGTAAGATTTTCCGACTCCTTTTTGCCTAAACTATATCAATAATCTATTTATAGATTTTTTCTCGTATATAGTAAAATACCCTATTTAACTGACTTTAACTAGCTTCATCTTAGTGACTGACCCCTTGACTATTCAAAAGTGCCTGTAATTGGTTTAATTAAAATAAATGCCTTGAGTTTGAGTTTTACATGGTTAATGGCTGTAAGTTCGCTCTATTGTCTACCTGGGACGTAAACATATCTAGACAGACGTGGGTGTTAAACACCTTCAGCCTACCCGTTTGGGGGGGGATTTAGGCGTGAAAATACCTACAAAAAAAACAATCTATCTAGCCTTTTTAGTTGCAGCTGAATACCAGTATTTTACAGAGACCTACTGCATCTGACCTCCACAACCCAGTTACTGGGTAACGCGATACCCCTTGGTGAGACTGGTTGTCAAATTTTTGGGCTTCTGACCGTAACGACTGTCAACGATCTACGAATGACAGCCGGGACCAATGGCTTAGCGTGCCTTCCGAGGTATGGAGGGTCTTGATATATAATGAATGGTAACCCATCCACGAGTCGACCACGGCAAGCTTAACCTATGATGCGGGTGTTATACGTGGCTTAATAGCCACGACCTCGATGGTATGTTACCTACATACAGACGTAGACTGTAATAATTGGGACAATTTTGAATTCAGCGTACAACTAGGCTCTAGAGTGTAGTTTTCATAGCTCTTGCTCTGCACTTCGTGGTAATAGAGTATATAAGACATAAAGTTTCGGATACTGTAGGTTAGTTTGATCCCCGCTTGATGCAATATTGGTGTAAAAATAATTATATTACCCGATAGCGGAGATGCCTAAAAGGAGGCTACTGCTTCAAACAAATTTGGCTTATGTAGCAACAGTTAACAGGAATGGCTAATAGTACGAGTATCTACCCCTGCATCGCGCGGGTGCAATGTACTGACGTGGCGACATGTCCAATCATCGAGATTTCTGTGTTAAATCTGTATATTTCCTAAATGATTGCGAAAATCGTTTCAGAATCCATAGTGTCGTTTAGTAGAACGCAGCGGTCACACAGACAGACACGAAAAGTGACTTTATTAATAATATGCAACTAGCACTTCGCCCGCGACTTCGTCCGCGTAGATTTCGTATCCCATCAAAAACATAAATGTGAAATGAGAGCCAAGTTCAATGGTCAGTTCTGAAGTTTATTTATAACAACATAAAATATCATTTCTTCTTATAACTTAGGATAATATATTGTAGCCTAAGGTCTGACTTGGCTAGTTATCATATACTACTACTATATATACTAGTTTCTACCAGCAAGCCAAATTTTCGGAATAATAAAATAAGAACCGACAAGTAACAGGTTTAGAACTTGCGAAGGCTATAATATAATTCGTATATGAAAACTAGCCAAGTCAGACCTTAGGCTACAATATATTATCCTAAGTTATAAGAAGAAATTATATTTTATGTTGTTATAAATAAACTTCAGGACTGACCATTGAACTTGGCACCCATTTAGATCTCACTTCTTTTGTCGTTGAAGTCAACAACCAAGGCGTATATCATAATATTGAACTTGGCTCTCATTTCACATTTATGTTTTTGATGGGATATCATTACTTTTTGTACATAAATTATTAGTAGGTACTCATTTATAACAAAATTAATACCAAATGTTTTTTGTTAAACTACTGTATTTTCCTACGTTTATGGGGTATAATTGTCTTTTTTGTGTTATTTTCTATATTTTCTTGTACCTTTGAAATGTTGGAGTGAATTGCCCATTCAGTATTCAGATTTTTGTTATGCGTTTTCTGTTTCGTACTTACTAAAAGAATTTTAATAATAATATAACCACAAATATATAAGTATTTTTTAAGAAAACCTATGAATTTCGAAGCATAAATCGCAACCTTATAGGTCAGATATCGAGAGACAACCGGCCAGCAATTTTTTTTTTCTGTATGGCATCTCGTAGTTGACCTTGAGAGGTCGTCACTACTCAACCGGACTATCCTGTGGCTGCCTTAAGCGGACTTAAAGCCTCCAGCCAGGCCGAATTACTTACATTACTAAGCGACTGCACGCTAAGGGCACCCCCTGTGGGGTACGGACCTCGGCTTAGGGCGTCGCTGGGGGGAGGACAGCAAGGTGGGATCTAAACTATATTATTATTACACAGGGAATTTGAAACTACAGGCTCAGCTGCGGCGCGGGCTGGCGGTTTAGGTACAAGAAAATATAGAAAATAACACAAAAAAGACAATTATACCCCATAAACGTAGGAAAATACAGTAGTTTAACAAAAAACATTTGGTATTAATTTTGTTATAAATGAGTACCTACTAATAATTTATGTACAAAAAGTAATGATATCCCATCAAAAAAATAAATGTGAAATGAGAGCCAAGTTCAATATTATTATATACGCCTTGGTTGTTGACTTCAACGACAAAAGAAGTGAGATCTAAATGGGTGCCAATTTCAATGGTCAGTCCTGAAGTTTATTTATAACAACATAAAATATAATTTCTTCTTATAACTTAGGATAATATATTGTAGCCTAAGGTCTGACTTGGCTAGTTTTCATATACGAATTATATTATAGCCTTCGCAAGTTCTAAACCTGTTACTTGTCGGTTCTTATTTTATTATTCCGAAAATTTGGCTTGCTGGTAGAAACTAGTATATACAGGGTTACTGGTAACTCGACGTATTCCTTGCAGGACGTCATAGTAGGGTTAAAATGCAACAAATTAAGCCACCAAATGTTCTACCGAAATTCAGTAGTTTTTGAATTAGTTAAGAGTTTTAGTTTTTTAATGAAAAATCCCAGATTAAACCATTTGAAACCAATTTAAAAATGATTTACGGCGCGACTGTACTGAAATTTAAGTTATTATCATAGTTGACGCCGTAGCAGACCTTTGTTAATAATTAAAAGTTAAATAATGCCTAAAACTTTGGCAAATATCACTAACAAAACATTTAATTTTTTGTAATTTTTGCTATTACTTCATAAAAAATGTAGTCTAGTGCAAAAAAAAACACTACACCTGGTGTACAAAGTACTAAGAAAATATCCTTGTCTTATCAGTTATTCAGAAAGGTATGATTGTCAATACTTTTGCATGTGTGCCAGGGAAGAGAAGAGTTTTATGGGGGGCAGGTAAAATTGCGAGACGGTCAACCTATTGTTTCGTATTCGTATTATTCGTAGTTTTTACCTGCGCTTGAACTCCAACCACTCGGGGAGCTTTGTGATTGGTCGCTATTGTTCTCTCGGCATGACAGCGGGTGCGATTTTGCAAAATTTGGTCGTCAGCGTTAGTTAGTTTCAACTCTACGTCGCGCAAGCTCGTGTTTTGTTACTGGCTATTTCCCTAACTGTTGCTGCGTATCTTGCTCTTGTGCTGTGCTGTGCCTTCATAAGCGCTGACTATGGCTGCATATTCTAATCCTGAATACGCTGACATAATGTACTGTTACGGACTTTGTGACGGTAACGCTGCTGAGGCGCGGCGAGAATATCAACTTCGCTTTCCCAACCGGCGACTCCCCCACGTTAGTGTCTTCGGATCGACTTATCGGCGAATATCTGAAACTGGCAGCGTCCAAAGAAGCAGGCAATTTGACACTGGTCGTTCCCGGAGATACACGGCTGAGGACGAGGAGCTTATTCTTCAACGTTTTATTGACGATCCTAACACATCGACAAACATCGTAGCGCGTGATATTGGTATGTCACAGTGGAAAGTCTGGTCTGTAGTTCACTTGTCAGGCCGACATCCATACCATTACCAACCAGTCCAGTCATTAGAAGAAGGAGATCCGCCGAGACGGCTTGAATTTTGTCGTTTTATGCTAAGTGCCGACGCCGACAGCGAAAACTTTTTAAAAAAACATTCTGTGGACCGATGAGTCATGTTTTGATCGTGATGGTATCACAAATTACCACAACATACATTACTGGGCACCGAAAGTAGAAGCAAACCCTAAAAAACTGAAACCAACCGCATCCCAGCGAAGGTTCTCGCTTAATGTTTGGATGGGTATTATTGACGACAAATTAATTGGCCCACATTTTTTACCCCGAACACTAAATGGGGAACTTTATGAAGATTTCCTCAGAAATCATTTATCAGCACTGCTCACGGATGTACCGGAAGAAAGAAGAGCAAACATGATTTACCAACATGATGGATGTCCAGCCCACTTCCGAATCACAATTCGACAATTGCTGGATGAAAACTATACAAACCGATGGATAGGGCGCGGTGGGCCGATTCCGTGGCCGTGTTAAATATTGATTAAAAATAATAATAATGTTCACGATTTTGTTTTTGATTTTTCGAATAATCAACTTTTTGTGAAACGCACGCCTGTACTAAATCAAAAACGATTTTCATAATGTAGTCCATGATTTTGTATTAACTTTCATACCTTTTTGGATAACTGATAAGACAAGGATATTTTCTTAGTACTTTGTACACCAGGTGTAGTGTTTTTTTTGCACTAGACTACATTTTTTATGAAGTAATAGCAAAAATTATAAAAAAATTAAATGGTTTTGTTAGTGATATTTGCCAAAGTTTTAGGCATTATTGAACTTTCAATAATTAACAAAGGTCTGCTACGGCGTCAACTATGATAATAACTTAAATTTGAGTACAGTCGCGCCGTAAATCATTTTTAAATTGGTTTCAAATGGTTTAATCTGGGATTTTTCATTAAAAAACTAAAACTCTTAACTAATTCAAAAACTACTGAATTTCGATAGAACATTTGGTGGCTTAATTTGTTGCATTTTAACCCTACTATGACGTCCTGCAAGGAATACGTCGAGTTACCAGTAACCCTGTAAGTAGTAGTATATGATAACTAGCCAAGTCAGACCTTAGGCTACAATATATTATCCTAAGTTATAAGAAGAAATGATATTTTATGTTGTTATAAATAAACTTTAGAACTGACCATTGAACTTGGCTCTCATTTCACATTTATGTTTTTGATGGGATACGAAATCTACGCGGACGAAGTCGCGGGCGAAGTGCTAGTTGCATATTATTAATAAAGTCACTTTTCGTGTCTGTCTGTGTGACCGCTGCGTTCTACTAAACGACACTATGGATTCTGAAACGATTTTCGCAATCATTTAGGAAATATACAGATTTAACACAGAAATCTCGATGATTGGACGTGTCGCCACGTCAGTACATTGCACCCGCGCGATGCAGGGGTAGATACTCGTACTATTAGCCATTCCTGTTAACTGTTGCTACATAAGCCAAATTTGTTTGAAGCAGTAGCCTCCTTTTAGGCATCTCCGCTATCGCGTAATAAAATTATTTTTACACCAATATTGCATCGAGCGGGGATCAAACTAACCTACAGTATCCGAAACTTTATGTCTTATATACTCTATTACCACGAAGTGCAGAGCAAGAGCTATGAAAACTACACTCTAGAGCCTAGTTGTACGCTGAATTCAAAATTGTCTCGATTATTACAATCTACGTCTGTATGTAGGTAACATACCATCGAGGTCGTGGCTATTAAGCCACGTATAACAGCCGATTCGTAGGTTAAGCTACGCTTGCCGTGGTCGGCTCGTGGATAGGTTACTGTATGAAGCATACATAATAATTCACTCATTCCGTTCAAGTGAACGAACATATGTCAACAGTCAGTCTTCATTCGCAATCTGCCAGTGTAACACCTTTAACTATTTCTATTAAAATACAGTCCACTTTAAAGTGTTATTTATGTGGTTTTATTACCAGCGTCCGCCACATAAAAATGGTCCTTCGACGAAAATAGTGTTCGCGGCAGATAATCAACTCTATATGTTGTGTGAGTGTGACTCAATTTTGTCGGCGTGGACTAGCGGAAGCGGTCATCAACAAACCCGCGTTGTCATCAGTTGTCATTCATCGCACCGCTCAACTATCGCGTCGCGTGCGAGGAGTACGGAGTCTAAACACAGCGTGCTCAGCAGACAGCGCGCCTACGCGGACGAGCGAGAAGAGTGTACGCGTGCGAACGAGAACCGCGATCAACTCGGCCGCCGGTTGGTCGGCGACGTCGAGAGTTCCAGAAACTTCTAGCAAACTCCATAGCTGCCGGAAGTTATCCGCCGATTTTCAACATCTTCATCCATTGTCCGACGCCATAATCCGCCATTTTTGTGGTGTTCTATCAAGTGAAGTGAATCACACGTCTCATTTTTTTCCGCATTGTGCAATCATTGCATTCTGTACAACTAAGTAGCATCCATATATGCGCAAAATTGCTATTATTGCAAGTTTTTATAATTTGTGTAGTTACACAAACCTTTTAAGCCATCATGGCAAACAATTTAAAACGCCTAATACTGGCCAGGGGCCAGGCAAAAGGAACGATAACCACATTATGTAAGTTTGTTGAGTCCGAGGATATCGACAAAGCCCCTATAAGGGCGCTTATGGTCAAGAAGGACAGGTTGGTCACCGCCTTTTCAGAATATAGCTCATTTAACATTGATATATCTGTTCTAGATGAAAATAACGATGAAAACTTTGGCCACTATGAATCCATATATTTATGTGCCTTAGCCGCATTCGAAGATGCCATCGAAGAAAAATCTAGCCCAGGTAAATCTCCGAAACCCGGAGCAGAGCGTGACGAGGAAGAAAAAGACGCTATGAAACGTCTCCCACCTATAAATATTTCCAAGTTTGGAGGTGAGGTAGGTGACTTCCACGACTTCATCAGCCTATTTAAAAGTGTCATCGACAAGAACACTAAACTATCACAATGTGATAAATTCTATTATTTAAAAACCTATTTAAGTGGCGAAGCCGCCGAACTCATTAAACATTTATCGCTAACTGCACATAACTATGCAACCGCACTGCAATTGCTCAGCGAGCGATATGATAATAAAAACAAGGTCGTTAATTATCATGTTAATTCTATATTAGACCTAAAGCCTATTTCTAAGTGCACTGCCTTAGCTTTAAGAGAAATCATTTCTCAAACCAGACAGCATTTAGCTGCCTTAAAAAACATAAATATACCCGTTCAACATTGGGATGCAATTATTGTATGCATTTTGCAACGCAAGCTCGACATACACACATTAAGGTGCTTTCATCTAGAAACAAAATCAGAGGCTGACCCTGACTTAAATTCACTTCTTAAATTTTTAGAACAACGGGCAGCAGCACTTGAAACTGTGGCAGACAGCCAAACATCCTCAAATTGTGCAGTGAACAGCGGCCGCAGGACAGGTTTGGTAGCCACTAAGGAGGTAAACAAAAATACACAAGTATGCAAATTTTGTAAGACTAAAAATCACCAACTATATAAATGTGAAAAATTTAAACTTGCCTCGCTATCTGATCGTTTCGGCTATGTAAAGACCAATGAGTTGTGTACCCTATGCTTAAACAAACACCTGTCAAAGTGTAAATTTGCCTTTAAGTGTTCAATTTGCAAACAAAACCATAATAGTTTACTGCATAAAAATGAGCCTGAACAGGAGTTAAAGCAAGTTTCATTATCTATGAATAAATGTGTTGATGTTTTATTGCCTACTATAAAGGTAAACATAACTGACAAGTTAGGTCAACAATTTCAAGTTAGGGCTCTTTGTGACTCAGGTAGTCAGGTTTCCTTTGTGTTATCAGACCTAACAGAAAAAATTGATTGCAGGTTAGTCAATAACTATACCTATATTAAAGGAATATGTGGTCAATCCAACACAGTTCCTCATACTGCTACTTTTAACATCTCTTCTACTCTCAACACTTACAAGACTCAAATAGTATGCTGTGTAGTGCCAAACATCACTAGTGATTTACCTCAGTGTGAGATAGATACAGATAATTTAAAAATTCCTTCATACGTCAAGTTAGCTGACACAGAATTTTATAAAACTGGAAAAATAAGTATCTTATTAGGTTGTGACGCTTTCTTTAAAATCTTATTGCGTGAACAACTACCTATTATCCCTAAAGGTTTGTATTTACACAACACCCACTTTGGGTATATTGTGGCTGGAAGGGTGAAGACTAGAAGTTACTCTCCGGTAAGTAAGTGTACCAAACACATTTTAAAAAACAGTGAATGTGATAGCACCCAAAATATAGAAAAGACTTTAGAGCAGTTTTGGAAGTGTGAGCAAGTGACAGAAGTTTTCACTGAGTCGGCTTCTGAAGAAGCTCTTGCTGAAAAAATCTTTTCTGAATCTGTAATATTGAAAGACAATAAATTTCAAGTTAACTTACCTTTAAAACAAAATTTTGATCAATTAAACATGGGAGATTCTTTCATAAGAGCTTTACAACGTTTTAACAATTTAGAAAAAAGACTTCACAAAGATGCTGAACTTTTCAGAGGTTATAAAGCGTTCATTGACACTTACATTTCAATGGGTCATGCTAAATACATTGATATTCAAACATATGATTTAAAAGCTGGTCAGGTATACTTTCTACCACACCATCCAGTATTAAACGAAAATAGCAAAACTACAAAACTAAGAGTCGTTTTTGATGGCTCAATGGCTACTAATCAAGGTTTTTCTTTAAATGACATGTCGCTCAATGGGCCTTGCATCCAAAATGAGTTATTTAATATATTGATTCTCTTCAGATTACATAAATATGTGTTATTTTCTGACATTCAAAAAATGTTTAGAGAAGTTAACCTCAACCCAGCACACTGTGCTCTTCAAAATATATTGTGGAGAGATTCACCACAAAAGGAAATACAGTGTGTTCAGTTGCAAACAGTCACCTATGGACTTAAAAGCTCACCATTTTTAGCTACAAGATGTTTAAATGAGTTAGCTTTCAGATTTGCGCATACTTACCCTGAAGGTGCACACATATTATTGAATCAATGCTATGTCGATGATGTTTGTACCGGTAGTAACGACTTACAAAAATTACTTGATATGAAAAACCAATTAATTGCCATTTTAAACCTTGGTGGTTTTAAACTTCATAAATGGAGTTCAAACAGTGAGCATATATTAAGGGACATTCCCTGTGCTTTACAGATTTGAAATGAAATTGATTTATGCAAAAGTGATGATCAATATGTGAAGACCTTGGGTATCAAATATAACACACAAACGGATGTATTGAACATTTCCTGTCCACAAACTGAGTTGTTAGATGTCTACACCAAGCGTCAGACATTAAGTTTCATTAGCAAACTCTTTGATCCACTGGGTCTAGTAGGTCCAATTATTGTACTTGCAAAAATAATCATGCAACAAACATGGTTAGAGAAGGTTTCATGGGACTCACCATTGCCACTGAACTTAAATAAAAAATTTAAATGTTTTGTTGATAATTTATCAAGAACAGGTTGTATTCAAGTAAAAAGAAATATTGACACACAAAACTCAACATGTATTGAACTAATAGGGTTTGCAGATGCCTCTCAGAAGGCTTATGGTTGTTGTGTTTATTTAAGAACCATTAACAGCAATGATCAAGTAAATGTTGAGTTGTTATGCTCAAAATCAAGGGTAAATCCCATAAAATCATTAACCACACCAAGATTAGAGTTGAATAGCGCTTTGATACTAGCAAAACTATCAAAAAAGTTGTATGATCAACTAATTAAAAATAATTTTGCCATTAAGGTACATTTATATGTAGATTCTCAAATTGTTCTTGCTTGGCTTAACACAGAGCCCACAAAATTGTCTGTTTATGTTGCAAACAGAGTCAAAACTATCTGTGATCTCACACAAAATGCCTCATGGTCATATGTCAGTACCGTTGAGAATCCTGCAGACTGTTTGTCTAGGGGTATAGAACCTCACTTACTTAAAAACAACCAGTTATGGTGGCATGGGCCACAATTTTTACATAGTAAGAATTACACACATGAATCTACAAATATCAAAATTCCTAAGGAAATTCCTGAACTTAAGCTTTGTAATATTACATTGACTTCTGAATCAAATAAAGATTTCAGTTTATATTCATATTATTCGGATATTAACAAATTGAAAAGAATTATTGCCTATATTTACAGGTTTTTTAACAATTGCAAAGTAAAGAAAGAAGATAGGGTCTCCGGACATCTAAAAATAAAAGAACTTCAATTTTCACTCAAAAATATAATTAGACAAGATCAAAAACAACATTTAAGTGAGGAAATGAATTGTATCATGTCCAAGAAACCCATTAAATCCAATTTGAAATCCTTAAATCCATTTTTAGATGGAATAGGTATCCTCAGAGTAGGAGGTAGGTTACACAATGCTAACATACCATATGATCAGAAATATCCTATCATATTACCCAAAGAATCATACATTACACGTTCAATAATTAACAATGAACACAAATGTTTGTTACATGCTGGGAAGAAGTTGACCCTAGCCAGTTTATGTCAAAGGTTTTACCTAATTAATGGACTTAGAGAAGTCAAAGGAGTAATTCACAAATGTTTACTGTGTTTCAAGCTAAGAGCCAAGGCATCAGAGCAAATGATGGGATCTCTTCCTTCAGACAGGGTGAACCCCAGCCGACCTTTTGAAAAGGTAGGAATCGATTATGGCGGTCCGTTTTCAATAAAATTACACCGTATTAGGAAACCAGTCATTTTAAAAGCATACATAGCATTATTTGTTTGTTTCACAACAAAGGCCATTCATATTGAGTTGGTATCAAATTTAACAACTGAATGTTTTTTACAGGCATTAAAAAGATTCATTTATCGTCGCAATAAGCCATCTATTATTTATTGTGACAATGGTTCTACCTTCAAGGGTGCCAATAATCAGTTGCATGAGTTATACTCATTACATTTTAATCAGGTACATCAGGAGAAAATTATAAACTCAACTTCAGATCTTGGTATTGAATTCAGTTTTATTCCTTCTTATTCACCAGTATTTGGAGGCCTATGGGAAGCAGGAATTAAGAGTGCTAAATATCACTTAAAAAGAGTTGTAGGCAAACAGATACTAACCTATGAAGAGTTGAATACTGTGATAATTCAAATAGAAGGGTTATTGAACTCCAGGCCTTTACTTTCTTTGCCAAGTATTGACCCAAATGACATGTCTTATTTAACTCCTGCTCATTTTTTGACAGGTGCTTCTATTACATCATTCCCTGAACCTGATGTAACAAATGTGCCCACAAACCGTTTGTCATTTTGGCAGCAATGTACTCACATGGCTCAATCCTTTTGGAAAACTTGGTCAAAACAATATTTGACTCAGTTACAAAATAGGCCAAAATGGCACAATAGTGTACCAAATATTGAAAAAGGGGTATTGGTGCTACTCAGAGTTGATAACACCTCTCCATTAACATGGCCAGTGGCCAGAGTAGAACAGACTTTCCCTGGATCAGATGGCAAGGTCAGGGCATTATCTGTAAGAACTAATAGTGGTAAAATCATGCGTACTAGTGTTATGAAAGTTTGTGTACTTCCTATTTATGAATAAATTATACTTAATAATTTACCTCTGTGTGGCTGCTGGACATGTCATGTGAACTTGTTCATTTACTAGGCTAAATACGTAGGGTATAAATATCGTTAGTTAAGCCAACTTTCTGTTAAAAAAAATCACTTAAATTAATAATCATAGTTGAACTTAAACATGATGTAAACAGATATAGCATACTCAATAGATTCATAATTATACTTTAAGAAGGTAAAATGTAATATAAATATGTGCACATCTATTTTGTAATAGACACATACCAACCTATTTAAAATGCATAGTACATAGGTACTTAAATGAACGTAACATTAATGTATGTTATGTATGTATAAGTACAATAGGTTTTATAATCACAACAATTTAGTAAGTAGTTTTCCAGTTATTGATTAATTAAATTTACTTTGTTAGATTATTCCTTAGTAATTCTGTACATAACAATTTAAAGGATTTCAAAAGAATTGAAGCATCCAGTAAGTAGGTACCAAAATAGTTAAGCATTTTGTTTATATTATAAAATAGTAAATAAGTAGTACCCAAGTTTAAACAGTTTATTTATACTTGTGAAAAGGACACAAATGTTCCTATTTGTCTAATATTCAGTAAATTTAAGATTAAGTTACATTTTGGTTTGTATTCAAACTATAGCCTTTTGGTTTCTTTGTCGGCGTTGCCATTTATGTATGAAGCATACATAATAATTCACTCATTCCGTTCAAGTGAACGAACATATGTCAACAGTCAGTCTTCATTCGCAATCTGCCAGTGTAACACCTTTAACTATTTCTATTAAAATACAGTCCACTTTAAAGTGTTATTTATGTGGTTTTATTACCAGCGTCCGCCACAGTTACCATTCAGTATATATCTAGACCCTCCATACCTCGGAAAGCACGCTAAGCCATTGGTCCCGGCTGTCATTCGTAGATCGTTGACAGTCGTTACGGTCAGAAGCCCAAAAATTTGACAACCAGTCTCACCAAGGGGTATCGCGTTACCCAGTAACTGGGTTGTGGAGGTCAGATGCAGTAGGTCTCTGTAAAATACTGGTATTCAGCTGCAACTAAAAAGGCTAGTTAGATTGTTTTTTTTTTGTAGGTATTTTCACGCCTAAATCCCCCCCAAAGGGGTAGGCAGAAGGTGTTTAACACCCACGTCTTTCTAGATATGTTTACGTCCCAGGTAGACAATAGAGCGAACTTACAGCCATTAACCATGTAAAATTCAAACTCAAGGCATTTATTTTAATTAAACCAATTACAGGCACTTTTGAATATTCAAGGGGTCAGTCACTAAGATGAAGCTAGTTAAAGTCAGTTAAATAGGGTATTTTACTATATATAAATCTATAAATAGATTATTGAGATAGTTTAGGCAAAAAGGAATCGGAAAATGTTACTTTAAGTTCATAAAATAAAAAAATAAATTATAAATTCAATACAATGTTTTCAGTTTTTCTAATCTGTTAAAAAACACCATGAAATAGTAGCCGCCATGTTATTACGTCATACCGCTAGTAAACTAAAACGTGTCAACTGTCAACTGATAGTTAGATAATAGATCAGCGCATTTGTTTACTAGCCAAGTGACGTCATGACCACAGAGCAACATGGCGTCCACTGCGTCCAGCGTTTTCGTCAAACTACGCGCGAAATTTGAAAATGTAAAATCTAAATGCATTTTTATGGCACTTATCGATTGAATAAAAAATTTGTGATTTTTTTTTGGGGCATATTAGCACTATAGAATTTAACTAAGACACTTTTTAAAAATGGGTGTAAGACCCTATTAATTAACTTAAATGGTCCGTAGGTATAAAATCACAACTGTCATTTTGACAGTCGCATGAAATGTCTATATCATGTCAAACTGACATAGGGTCAGTTTGCTTAAAAAATATTTTCTCTGACTATATCAATCCAATCTAGACTCCCGGCTGTTATGGTATAGGTACCAGTTTTTCTAATCATTCAATCAAATCTGGACGCGCAAAGAGCAACTTTTATCTGCATAGGATAAAAGTTGCTGAATTTACTACCTATTAAGTCGCAAGCGTGTCATCTGAGCAATAAGCACGAGGTCAGCAAATTAACGCCGCCATCTTGTTTTTAGGGTTCCTTACCCAAAGGGTAAAACGGGACCCCATTACTAAGACTCCGCTGTCCGTCTGTCTGTCTGTCTGTCCGTCTGTCACCAGGCTGTATCTCATGAACCGTGATAGTTAGACAGTTGAAATTTTCACAGATGATGTATCTGCTGCCGTTATAAAATCAAATACTAAAAAAACAGAATAAAATAAATATTTAAGGGGGCTCCCATACATTGCCAGCGATATCAAGTGATATTTCACAAAACAATTGCACAAAATTAAATGTTTACCAGTATCGCTACCCTGTCAACGTCATTCATAAGTTACCTGGTAATGAAAAATGTAGGAAGATAAATAATGGGAGATAATGCACCAAGGGGATAAAGCAGTGTCTTATATCGCGGGCGCCGTATTGAGGCGCCAGGGAGTTAAGACAAGAATCCTGAGTGCAGCGAGGGATTCAAGCCCGCCCAAGACGTAGGCACCTTTATCCCAGAAGAGAATACCTACTCTACTTTTCATACCATCTACAAGACAATAAAAAGCAATAGTACTAGAATCATAGTATTTATTAAAATTACAATTACAGTTAGACGTATTTAGTGTTCATATTAGAGGGGCGTAGAGCTTGGTTCTTTTCGCCAATTCTTACGTATTCACCACGAAGTACGAATTTAAGTTCTTTCTTTGACGTTGTATCTGGCTAATTTACCAGCAACAAATTATCTGAATGTTGTTCGATATCTTCGATTTTAATATTTTTGAGAGTTCATGTCCACGAAACGCGCCATTCACACCTAAAATCAGGGCCACCTGCACCAAAAATACGTATGCAGGTTAGTAAGTAGGAAGGTAAGTTACGTACTTTAATATATTATTTTTAAGTATTCTAAGTTATACACTTTCTTAAATTTATTTGACATAATATATAATTGTAATAATTACACATAAACCTATCGAACCGATTCTGCCAGCGTCATGTGGTGACGATAGCACAGCTACATGAGCCGTCGAACTGTCAGCGTCATGTGGTGTCGGCAGCACAGCAACATGAGCCGTCGAACTGTCAGCGTCATGTGGTGACGATAGCACAGCTACATGAGCCGTCGAACTGTCAGCGTCATGTGGTGTCGGCAGCACAGCAACATGAGCCGTCGAACTGTCAGCGTCATGTGGTGACGATAGCACAGCTACATGAGCCGTCGAACTGTCAGCGTCATGTGGTGTCGGCAGCACAGCAACATGAGCCGTCGAACTGTCAGCGTCATGTGGTGACGATAGCACAGCTACATGAGCCGTCGAACTGTCAGCGTCATGTGGTGTCGGCAGCACAGCAACATGAGCCGTCGAACTGTCAGCGTCATGTGGTGACGATAGCACAGCTACATGAGCCGTCGAACTGTCAGCGTCATGTGGTGACGATAGCACAACTACATGAGCCGTCGAACTGTCAGCGTCATGTGGTGACGATAGCACAGCTACATGAGCCGTCGAACTGTCAGCGTCATGTGGTGACGATAGCACAGCTACATGAGCCGTCGAACTGTCAGCGTCATGTGGTGACGATAGCACAGCTACATGAGCCGTCGAACTGTCAGCGTCATGTGGTGTCGGCAGCACAGCAACATGAGCCGTCGAACTGTCAGCGTCATGTGGTGACGATAGCACAGCTACATGAGCCGTCGAACTGTCAGCGTCATGTGGTGACGATAGCACAACTACATGAGCCGTCGAACTGTCAGCGTCATGTGGTGACGATAGCACAGCTACATGAGCCGTCGAACTGTCAGCGTCATGTGGTGACGATAGCACAGCTACATGAGCCGTCGAACTGTCAGCGTCATGTGGTGACGATAGCACAGCTACATGAGCCGTCGAACTGTCAGCGTCATGTGGTGACGATAGCACAGCTACATGAGCCGTCGAACTGTCAGCGTCATGTGGTGACGATAGCACAGCTACATGAGCCGTCGAACTGTCAGCGTCATGTGGTGTCGGCAGCACAGCAACATGAGCCGTCGAACTGTCAGCGTCATGTGGTGACGATAGCACAGCTACATGAGCCGTCGAACTGTCAGCGTCATGTGGTGTCGGCAGCACAGCAACATGAGCCGTCGAACTGTCAGCGTCATGTGGTGACGATAGCACAGCTACATGAGCCGTCGAACTGTCAGCGTCATGTGGTGACGATAGCACAACTACATGAGCCGTCGAACTGTCAGCGTCATGTGGTGACGATAGCACAGCTACATGAGCCGTCGAACTGTCAGCGTCATGTGGTGACGATAGCACAGCTACATGAGCCGTCGAACTGTCAGCGTCATGTGGTGTCGGCAGCACAGCAACATGAGCCGTCGAACTGTCAGCGTCATGTGGTGACGATAGCACAGCTACATGAGCCGTCGAACTGTCAGCGTCATGTGGTGACGATAGCACAGCTACATGAGCCGTCGAACTGTCAGCGTCATGTGGTGACGATAGCACAGCTACATGAGCCGTCGAACTGTCAGCGTCATGTGGTGTCGGCAGCACAGCAACATGAGCCGTCGAACTGTCAGCGTCATGTGGTGACGATAGCACAGCTACATGAGCCGTCGAACTGTCAGCGTCATGTGGTGACGATAGCACAGCTACATGAGCCGTCGAACTGTCAGCGTCATGTGGTGACGATAGCACAGCTACATGAGCCGTCGAACTGTCAGCGTCATGTGGTGACGATAGCACAGCTACATGAGCCGTCGAACTGTCAGCGTCATGTGGTGTCGGCAGCACAGCAACATGAGCCGTCGAACTGTCAGCGTCATGTGGTGACGATAGCACAGCTACATGAGCCGTCGAACTGTCAGCGTCATGTGGTGACGATAGCACAGCTACATGAGCCGTCGAACTGTCAGCGTCATGTGGTGTCGGCAGCACAGCAACATGAGCCGTCGAACTGTCAGCGTCATGTGGTGACGATAGCACAGCTACATGAGCCGTCGAACTGTCAGCGTCATGTGGTGACGATAGCACAGCTACATGAGCCGTCGAACTGTCAGCGTCATGTGGTGTCGGCAGCACAGCAACATGAGCCATCAGACTGTCAGCGTCATGTGGTGACGATAGCACAGCTACATGAGCCGTCGAACTGTCAGCGTCATGTGGTGACGATAGCACAACTACATGAGCCGTCGAACTGTCAGCGTCATGTGGTGACGATAGCACAGCTACATGAGCCGTCGAACTGTCAGCGTCATGTGGTGACGATAGCACAGCTACATGAGCCGTCGAACTGTCAGCGTCATGTGATGACGATAGCACAGCTACATGAGCCGTCGAACTGTCAGCGTCATGTGGTGTCGGCAGCACAGCAACATGAGCCATCAGACTGTCAGCGTCATGTGGTGACGATAGCACAGCTACATGAGCCGTCGAACTGCCAGCGTCATGTGGTGTTGGCAGCACAGCAACATGAGCCATCAGACTGTCAGCGTCATGTGGTGACGATAGCACAGCTACATGAGCCGTCGAACTGTCAGCGTCATGTGGTGACGATAGCACAGCTACATGAGCCGTCGAACTGTCAGCGCCATGTGGTGACGATAGCACAGCTACATGAGCCGTCGAACTGTCAGCGCCATGTGGTGACGATAGCACAGCTACATGAGCCGTCGAACTGTCAGCGTCATGTGGTGACGATAGCACAGCTACATGAGCCGTCGAACTGTCAGCGTCATGTGGTGACGATAGCACAGCAACATGAGCCGTCGAACTGTCAGCGTCATGTGGTGACGATAGCACAGCTACATGAGCCGTCGAACTGTCAGCGTCATGTGGTGACGATAGCACAGCTACATGAGCCGTCGAACTGTCAGCGTCATGTGGTGACGATAGCACAGCTACATGAGCCGTCGAACTGTCAGCGTCATGTGGTGTCGGCAGCACAGCAACATGAGCCGTCGAACTGTCAGCGTCATGTGGTGACGATAGCACAGCTACATGAGCCGTCGAACTGTCAGCGTCATGTGGTGACGATAGCACAGCTACATGAGCCGTCGAACTGTCAGCGTCATGTGGTGACGATAGCACAGCTACATGAGCCGTCGAACTGTCAGCGTCATGTGGTGACGATAGCACAGCTACATGAGCCGTCGAACTGCCAGCGTCATGTGGTGTCGGCAGCACAGCAACATGAGCCGTCGAACTGTCAGCGTCATGTGGTGACGATAGCACAGCTACATGAGCCGTCGAACTGTCAGCGTCATGTGGTGACGATAGCACAGCTACATGAGCCGTCGAACTGTCAGCGTCATGTGGTGTCGGCAGCACAGCAACATGAGCCGTCGAACTGTCAGCGTCATGTGGTGACGATAGCACAGCTACATGAGCCGTCGAACTGTCAGCGTCATGTGGTGACGATAGCACAGCTACATGAGCCGTCGAACTGTCAGCGTCATGTGGTGTCGGCAGCACAGCAACATGAGCCATCAGACTGTCAGCGTCATGTGGTGACGATAGCACAGCTACATGAGCCGTCGAACTGTCAGCGTCATGTGGTGACGATAGCACAACTACATGAGCCGTCGAACTGTCAGCGTCATGTGGTGACGATAGCACAGCTACATGAGCCGTCGAACTGTCAGCGTCATGTGGTGACGATAGCACAGCTACATGAGCCGTCGAACTGTCAGCGTCATGTGATGACGATAGCACAGCTACATGAGCCGTCGAACTGTCAGCGTCATGTGGTGTCGGCAGCACAGCAACATGAGCCATCAGACTGTCAGCGTCATGTGGTGACGATAGCACAGCTACATGAGCCGTCGAACTGCCAGCGTCATGTGGTGTTGGCAGCACAGCAACATGAGCCATCAGACTGTCAGCGTCATGTGGTGACGATAGCACAGCTACATGAGCCGTCGAACTGTCAGCGCCATGTGGTGACGATAGCACAGCTACATGAGCCGTCGAACTGTCAGCGCCATGTGGTGACGATAGCACAGCTACATGAGCCGTCGAACTGTCAGCGTCATGTGGTGTCGGCAGCACAGCAACATGAGCCGTCGAACTGTCAGCGTCATGTGGTGACGATAGCACAGCTACATGAGCCGTCGAACTGTCAGCGTCATGTGGTGACGATAGCACAGCTACATGAGCCGTCGAACTGTCAGCGTCATGTGGTGACGATAGCACAACTACATGAGCCGTCGAACTGTCAGCGTCATGTGGTGACGATAGCACAACTACATGAGCCGTCGAACTGCCAGCGTCATGTGGTGTCGGCAGCACAGCAACATGAGCCGTCGAACTGCCAGCGTCATGTGGTGTCGGCAGCACAGCAACATGAGCCGTCGAACTGTCAGCGTCATGTGGTGACGATAGCACAGCTACATGAGCCGTCGAACTGTCAGCGTCATGTGGTGACGATAGCACAACTACATGAGCCGTCGAACTGCCAGCATCATGTGGTGTCGGCAGCACAGCAACATGAGCCGTCGAACTGTCAGCGTCATGTGGTGACGATAGCACAGCTACATGAGCCGTCGAACTGTCAGCGTCATGTGGTGACGATAGCACAACTACATGAGCCGTCGAACTGCCAGCATCATGTGGTGACGATAGCACAGCTACATGAGCCGTCGAACTGCCAGCATCATGTGGTGACGATAGCACAACTACATGAGCCGTCGAACTGCCAGCGTCATGTGGTGACGATAGCACAACTACATGAGCCGTCGAACTGCTAGCATCATGTGGTGACGATATCACAACTACATGAGCCGTCGAACTGTCAGCGTCATGTGGTGACGATATCACACCTACATGAGCCGTCGAACTGTCAGCGTCGTGTGGTGACGGCAGCACAGCAACATGAGCCATCGAACTGCCAGCGTCATGTGGTGTCGGCAGCACAGCAACATGAGCCGTCGAACTGTCAGCGTCATGTGGTGACGATAGCACAGCTACATGAGCCGTCGAACTGTCAGCGTCATGTGGTGACGATAGCACAACTACATGAGCCGTCGAACTGTCAGCGTCATGTGGTGACGATAGCACAACTACATGAGCCGTCGAACTGCTAGCATCATGTGGTGACGATAGCACAACTACATGAGCCGTCGAACTGTCAGCGTCATGTGGTGTTGGCAGCACAGCAACATGAGCCATCAGACTGTCAGCGTCATGTGGTGACGATAGCACAGCTACATGAGCCGTCGAACTGCCAGCGTCATGTGGTGACGATAGCACAACTACATGAGCCGTCGAACTGCTAGCATCATGTGGTGACGATAGCACAACTACATGAGCCGTCGAACTGTCAGCGTCATGTGGTGTTGGCAGCACAGCAACATGAGCCATCAGACTGTCAGCGTCATGTGGTGACGATAGCACAGCTACATGAGCCGTCGAACTGCCAGCGTCATGTGGTGACGATAGCACAACTACATGAGCCGTCAAACTGCCAGCATCATGTGGTGACGATAGCAAAACTACATGAGCCGTCGAACTGTCAGCGTCATGTGGTGACGATAGCACAACTACATGAGCCGTCGAACTGCCAGCGTCATGTGGTGACGATAGCACAACTACATGAGCCGTCGAACTGCCAGCATCATGTGGTGACGATAGCACAACTACATGAGCCGTCGAACTGTCAGCATCATGTGGTGTTGGCAGCACAGCAACATGAGCCATCAGACTGTCAGCGTCATGTGGTGACGATAGCACAGCTACATGAGCCGTCGAACTGTCAGCGTCATGTGGTGACGATAGCACAACTACATGAGCCGTCGAACTGTCAGCGTCATGTGGTGTTGGCAGCACAGCAACATGAGCCGTCAGACTGTCAGCGTCATGTGGTGACGATAGCACAGCTACATGAGCCGTCGAACTGTCAGCGTCATGTGGTGACGATAGCACAACTACATGAGCCGTCGAACTGTCAGCGTCATGTGGTGTTGGCAGCACAGCAACATGAGCCGTCAGACTGTCAGCGTCATGTGGTGACGATAGCACAGCTACATGAGCCGTCGAACTGTCAGCGTCATGTGGTGACGATAGCACAACTACATGAGCCGTCGAACTGTCAGCGTCATGTGGTGACGATAGCACAACTACATGAGCCGTCGAACTGTCAGCGTCATGTGGTGTTGGCAGCACAGCAACATGAGTCGTCAGACTGTCAGCGTCATGTGGTGACGATAGCACAGCTACATGAGCCGTCGAACTGTCAGCGTCATGTGGTGACGATAGCACAACTACATGAGCCGTCGAACTGTCAGCGTCATGTGGTGTCGGCAGCACAGCAACATGAGCCGTCGAACTGTCAGCGTCATGTGGTGACGATAGCACAACTACATGAGCCGTCGAACTGCCAGCGTTATGTGGTGTCGGCAGCACAGCTACATGAGCCGTCGAACTGTCAGCGTCATGTGGTGACGATAGCACAACTACATGAGCCGTCGAACTGCCAGCGTTATGTGGTGTCGGCAGCACAGCTACATGAGCCGTCGAACTGTCAGCGTCATGTGGTGACGATAGCACAACTACATGAGCCGTCGAACTGCCAGCGTTATGTGGTGTCGGCAGCACAGCAACATGAGCCATCAGACTGTCAGCGTCATGTGGTGTCGGCAGCACAGCAACATGAGCCGTCGACAAGCCATCGAGTTAACATGTTTTTTAGGGTTCCGTACATCAAATAGAAAAAACGGAACCCTTATAGGATCACTCGTGTGTCTATCTGGCTGGCTGTTTGTCTGTCTGTCTGTCTGCCGATATGCTCCGAATCTACTGGACCAATTAAGTTGAAATTTAGTACACATGTGTTTCTGTGAACCAAACACGGACGTGAAACGTAAAAAAATAATTTTGAATATAAGGGTCACTTTAGGGGAGTAAATTATATTTTTAAAATAAATAGTTTTTAAAGTTAGTTAAGAAAATAGATGAAAATTGACCCCCCTCCCCCCTTATCTGCGAAACTACTGAGTCTAAAATTTTGAAAAAATACAGAAAATGGTTATTTACTTATAGATTACATGAAAACCTATATGAAGTCTATGGGGTTAAAATAACTTGGTAAATCTCTCAATATTGTGCGTAAACACTTACTTTTGCAGTAGGAATGCATGGGAAAATATGTTTTTCAACTACAATGTTGATCTGTCGCCAGACTCCTAAGCGAGTGGACGTGTGTCTGTTTCTCCGTAGTTTTTTGTGAGTCAAAATTCTGTGATTCGTCAATTTAACGTGATTTGCAATTCCTTGTCACACACGTTGAGTTTTTATCTGTTGTTGCCTCCTACTGGGCGTTCCTAGAAAGGGATATAAACATTTTTAAGTGTTTCCGACATTTTAATGCGATTGTGATTCGGGGTTCGAACTCGCCACACGACGGTGAGGTGCGGCGGGACAACCCGTTCGCGCTCCCACTACGCCACCAAGCAAGTAGTTGTGACGCGTGAAATTAGTCTGTGCTGACAACGTGTGCTACGCGTGACGACGTCAACGCCCTGTGCTACGACGTGCTACGGGCCCTCTACGAAACATGTATCGGCGCGAGTAAGAAAACGAAGTAATAGCGCTGGCGATGCAACGCCCCGACCCACCGGGGCCGAAATTTCACGCGAACGCAGCCACTGGCACAAGCTAGACGTTGCTTTCAAAAGAAAAATCTCCGAGGTCCGAGACTCGAATAAGGTCAATTTGTGGTCTGTTCCCGTGCGAGTCAGTTGTGTCATATCAACATGCAGTTCGTATTGGTGTTGTGTTGTGCCATGATCTTGGTTGCATCGTCTCAGATGATCTCACAAGACGATCTACTACGGGGCTATGATATTTCCAACAAGAAAATTGGTAAAGGAAGGTGATATCATGCGAATAGCATTAGTGTTTTATGTGTGCTAAGAAAGTTGTGTTTTGTGTGTGTAATTAGTTACGTGTATTTCGGGTTGAGTTATGCCGTCTTATTAGGGAGTTTGCTGCGCCGTTTTTGTTCGCAGCTGGGAAGGAAAACGGCGGAAAATAATTAGGAAGGTGTGAAGGGCGAGGGCTTTCAAATTATGTCTCGCTATGTATGCACAGCGCACCGCAGTTTTTTATCTACAGGTGCACTCTTATCTCTTATGGATCTCTTATTTCTTATCTCTTATGGATGGGTTGTGGAGGTCAAATGGCACTTGCTCTGTATAAAAAACTGATAATTAAAGTAACAGATACTATAAGTAACAGATACTATAAGTAACAGATACTATAAGTAACAGATACTATAAGACCACCTATAGTCATCATCATTCATCATGATGACTATAGGTGGTCTTATCCTAAATATCCTAGTTTGTGAGGATGGACGAAAGTTTTGCGTATACATCTGAATGGCTATAAGAGTAGGGGAAGAACACAAAAACCGGTCAAGTGCGTGCACAACGAAGGGTTCCCTACTTGGGATAGATTTATCCCAAAAACAAACTTAACATTGTACAATCAATTTTCCAACTGCAAATTTAAGTTGGTCGACTATAACTCGTTCACTTGTGATAGTATTCCTTTTAATTTCATTATATCTACTACTGCCATGAATTTTTTCACATCTAAATAAACAACTCTTTAGCTGGCAGGGGGGTCCTCGCGCACGTATGGGAGTGGCGCGAGGAAGCGAAACGCCGGGGCGTAACCCCGCTGCCGCGAGAAATCGCGGCACAGCGGACGAAGCTCAGGCGGGATCTCATGGCGACTTGGAATGTACGGTTGTCGCAACCCAGTGCTGGGCACGCCACGATTTCGGCGATAAGACCCCTCTTTGAGGAGTGGCTAGAGAGGCGCCACGGCGTCCTCACCTTCCGCCTGACGCAGGTCCTCACCGGACACGGCAGCTTCGGGAGGTTTCTGTATCGGATAAGGCGGGAGGAAACGGCCGGGTGTCACCACTGTGTGGATCGCCCGAGGACACGGTGGAGCATACGGTGGAGGTCTGCCCGGCTTGGGCAGAGCACCGCCGTGTCCTCGTGGAGGCGATCGGCGGCAGATATCTCTCGCGTCTGGCCCTGGTGCGGAGGAGGCGGCACGGTTGAGATAAAGGCAAATTTCGCGCCCTGTCGCCCCTAGCCGCCGCAGGAGACGCCCTGGGCGTCGGGAATCCCGGGCGGATTTCCGGCCACCGTAGGCGCGGGCTTGCGGACGGTGAGCAATGGGTAGCTCACCGCCCGTTAAGGACCAGGCCCGGGTCGTCGGTGCGTTGTATTCCACGCGCGCCTCAAAGAGATGTCGGTAGCACAAATGTAGGGGTCCACTAGGGCCGATGCCTGCCGGGGTCGAGTGAAGGTACTAAAGGGTCACCGAGGCCCCTGGCAACACAGGCAACAGGAAGGAATACGGGTGGGTTTTAGCCAGTAAGAGTCTGACACACCCTCCCGCTCCGCCCAGAGCGGGAGAAGTTTTTTGACGATTTCCCACCCAAAAAAAAAAGCTGGCAGGAGGGGCTATCCAACGATACCCCACCACATAGGGTAGACGAGAAAAAAAATATCCCCACATTACGTCCAAGGTAGGTAGTGAAGGTAACCCAGACAACGACGCGTTTAAATTATTCTGATGCTGTAAAGGATGTAGAAAACGCTGACTTAGCCCCGGTGATGAACGCTACTGATGCCAAGATTGCTGCAGATAATTTAATCACTACACTCAAAGGCATTGTTCTAACCCAACTTAGACGTTCTGATGAAAAACTTCAATTTACTAGAGCTCAAAATAATAGCAAAGAAACTTAGAAGGTCGTTAAAAAACTCACTCATACAGAGACAAATAAGCAGCCAGCCACGAATCTCTTAATATTGTCTACGGACCCGTTATCCTCAGTTGACGTAATAAATAATTATTTTGCTAATGTAGGTAAGGCGTTCGCATCTAAAATAATTACTTTCCCTACAGACGGAGACCTATCATCCAAACACAGCACGCTAAACTCGATCGCACTTCTCCCGGTTAGAAAAAGTGATGTGGAGTTAATTATAAAATCACTTCGAGACAACTGTGCCACGGGATGGGACAACATACCAGCCAAATTAATCAAAATGTCTCGAAACGTCCTCGTGCCTCCCATCACTCATATCTGCAACCTTGCCATATCACAAAGGGTTTTCCCGAGGGCCTTTAAAACGGCGTTAGTAAGTTTTGTATACAGGTGTGTGTACAAAATTGGAGGTAAAGATCAGATCTCAAATTATCGCCCCATTTCTGACTTAAGCGCTTTGTCTAAAATCATGGAACGAGTTCTTAACAACTGCCTAACCAATTACTTAACCAAATTCCACATTCTTGCCAATAATCAATATGGTTTCCGACATGGCATCTCAACGGAAGATACCGTAGTCGACCTTATGCAGTCGGTAGCTGACAAACTAGACCATAAATTGAAATGTTATGGCATTTTTCTAGATCTCAGTAAAGCGTTCGACATTGTTTGTATTTCCAAACTAATAAGAGAAAATGGAAAATGTAGGTATACGTGGTCTGGCTCTTGAAATCTTTAAAGATTATCTCTCTGACCGTAAACAATCCGTCAAGATCGACAATACAATTAGCGCAGAGGAACGAATAACCTTCGGGGTCCCCCAGGGAAGTATTTTGGGTCCAACCCTCTTCCAAATCTATATAAACGACCTTTGTAGTTTGCCTCTCGTCAACTATGATATTTTCACTTACGCAGACGACACTGCACTAGTGGCATATGGTAAGAATTGGGATGACGCTAAATTGCATTCGGAAAACGCATTGCGGAGAGTAATGCATTGGTTAGCAAGTAATCTTTTAACCTTAAACGTTGATAAGACCAAATTTTTACGTTTCATTCTACCGCATACATCAAAACCAGCTGAATAAACCGGAAATCTAAAACCCCATAACTGTCAGCAAAAGACAGAAGCTTGTAAGTGTCTCCCATTGTCTATGGTGGAATCCATAAGATATCTCGGAGTATTCGTCGATGAGAAACTAGACTGGACCACTCAATTAGAGTCATTAACCTCTCGCACCAGAAGACTAATTTATATTTTTTTTAATTTAATGTTTTCAGCGTATAAAAATACTCTCCGAATACTTTATTTGGCTCTTTGTCAAACAATCCTGATGTACTGTATCCCTGTGTGGGACTCATAAAACTGAGCTATTAAAACTAGAAAGAGCTCAAAGGGCTTTGCTAAAAGTAATTCACTTCAAACCTCGTGACTCCCCTACACAGTCATATGCTATATTCAGAATGCAACGCCTTAACTGTTAGGAAATTGTACATCTTAAGATCCATCCTCTACAAGCACTCGATGATCTCGTTCAATAAGTTCGTTCAGCTTGTCAGTCAGCGGCGGGCGTCTTGGCTTTCCTTTATGTCCTGCTGTCTCTTGCAGGACAACCTTCGCAAGACGTCAGTTTAATGGCCTAAGTGCTAGGCTGTATAATAAAGCCCACAAACTATTAAATATGCCTTGACTAAGGGCGAGTTAAAAAACAAGCTAAATTCCTGGTTACAGACAATGACATATAGTGATACCGAAGAGATTCTAACCACTGTACAGTAGATAGGTTTACACACAGAACACAACTCATCCACTTACTCATACACATAGGCATGTAAGCACTCCCACATACACACGCATGCGCACACATACACCCAAACAAACACACACACACACACACACACACACACACACACGCCCATACACCCACATACACATACACCCACACACACTCATGTTTTTATATCATCTTTTGTTCTTTTTATTTTTATACTTTAATTTAACATAAGTACTTTGTTCGCCTACTGCACGTACCAATACTTTTGTAACCGTATTAAGACTCACTGTGAATGGATACTCTTTCCTAAGATACAGACAGAATTTCTGCCTAGTTTAGGAAAGCGAGTCCTATGACCCATTTTATATGTGTTGTACTGGTTCTATTTATTTATAACATCTAATTATATAAGACAACTTTGTCTAACATGTACTTATTGAATAAAAAATATTATTATATTATTAGGACGCTAAAAAAAATTTTTTTCAAGATTTAGCTCTTTAACGGCGTAATGAATATATATACCTATGCCAAATTACAGCTTCCTAGTACTAAGCGAGTCTGAGCTACAGCGGGAACAGACATACAGATAGACGGACATGGCGAAACTATAAGGGTTCCTTGTTTACTACGGAACCCTAAAAAACCGACCAAGTGCATATCGGACCACGCATAATGAAGGGTTCCGTAGTTGGGATGAATTTATACCTAGAACAAACTTAACATTGTAGTTCAAATGCATGTTCCCCCATACATAACAACTGCAAATTTAAGTTTGTACGCACAAACATCACCATGCAGATTTACCATGTTATTTGAACACCATAGACTTCTTATACAATTTCCTGTAATCAATAGGTAAGTAAAGAACTATGTTCTGTTTTTATTTTGGAGATAAGGGGAGGGAATGGTAAATTTTCATCTATTTTCTTAAATAACTTTTATACAAAATTATTTAAACCTCCCAACAAGCTCTTTCTTTTGATATCACACGGTACAGTTTGCTAAACATTTTTTTTATGTTCTAATTTGCCCCCCAAAAGTTAATGTCAATAAAAAAAAAATAATTTGATTAAAAAAATATTTATTTACAATACACGTCCTTGTTAGGGTCACAGAAATCCATATATGTATTAAATTTCAACCTAATCGGTCTAGTAGGTTCGCAGCAAATCGGCTGTGAGGCTGTGACACACACAGACACACGAGTGATCCTATATGGGTTCCGTTTTTTTCCTTTTGAGGTACGGAACACACACACACTAGTTCAGGACGTGCTTGTTTCCTCACGATGTTTTCCTTCACCGTTTAGAGAGCAGTGGTGATGAAATTATTAACACAAAGTAGGTCGGCGACCTACAACTCATAAGTCGAAGCCGTTACTACTGGGCCACCACTGCTTATGGTGTATCAGATTCAGATTCATTTATTAATTGTAAAACATAGGTACATTATAAGTTCTTATTTGGTAATACATTGAGGGCGCTATGTTTTGCCTCTAGGACGTACAAAAGTAGTAATTGCATGCACAAGAAATTAATATTATTATTGAACCACAAATAAACAAGTAAATAAATTAGATCATCTATCGCATTAAGAATGTTCACTCACACTGAACAATGTCAATTAGATAATTAAATAAATTATTTGTAGTGAGGAAAATAAATAATAAAAAATGTCAACAGTTATTGTAATAAAATTAAAATTGTCAGCACTTACTTATTTAAAGAATGTTAAAGAAATTGAATGTCATAGAGAATCGGGCTGTAAAGGCCTTCGAAAAGGTTCCACAATAGGTTGAGTAGTTTCTAGCTGCTTTAAAAGTAAGATTATGTTTTTATAATTGCAAACTTACTCTACAAAACTTACAAATAAATGTTTCCGCAGAGTGTTATCTAAAATAAAATTATAATTCAAGCGGTAGCCTTTTAGGTGTCCGAGAGAAAAATAGATCTAGCGCTCATACCCCGCTTTTCGCGTCTATTTCGAAGGGAATAGACAATTTTTCAAACTATTCTGTAAAGCATTCAGCGAACAAAAGGTCGGATATACATAAAACAAAAAAGTGGCCAAGTGCGAGGCGTACTCACATACGAAGGGTTCCGTACCACAGTAGTACAGTGTTTAACACTACACATTTTTCGCGTCTTGTATGGAGACCCCCTTTAATTTTCAACTTTATTTTATTTTTATTTGTTGTTATAGCAGCCATAGTAGTACACACTGCGTTAATTTCAAGTGTCTACCTATTACGGTTCAAAAGATACCGCCCTGTGACAGACGGACGACGGCGCGGCGGCGGTACCTTAGTAGTAGGGTCCCGTTGGGTACGGAACCCTAAAAACGAACCAGAGTCATAAATAATTATCAAAATACCAGCGCTTCGGTATAATTTTCAATTTTTTATAATTTTCGGTATTTTTTTTCAAATGTCGCAGCATGACGCTGGGATAGGAGCCTTTTTGACCTCGCGCAGGTCTTCTTATTTTACTATAGTTTTCATGATTTTGTTAGTTTTAATGTTCTTTTTTGTGATGTTTAAATGTTCTTAGGAATGACCCTATTACTAAGACTCCGCTGTCTGTCTGTCTGTCCGTCTGTCACCAGGCTGTACCTCATAAACCGTGATAGTTAGACAGTTGAAATTTTCACAGATGATGTATTTCTGTTGCCGCTATAACAACAAATCCTAAAAAACAGAATAAAATAAATATTTAATGGAGCTCCCATACTACAAACATGATTTTTTGCCGTTGCGAGAGTCCGTCTCGCACCTGGCCGGTTTTTTTTATTGTTGTATTTCCCATGCGTGTCCCAAATAAAACATTTTTATTTCTGTCTTTCAAATATTATAAGAGAATAGGCCTGCAGCGGAATCTTCGGAGACTTGTTGTGTATTAGGGAAACTGTTGACACAGTATTACATACATTCAGCAATGTTAGGCGGTGAATGATGACTGCAAAACAATATTACAGGCCTTCCTTCTTTGGCCACCGTAGGCGCGGGCTTGCGGGCGGTGAGCAATGGGTAGCTCACCGTCCGGTAAGGACCAGGCCCGGGGCGACGGCGCGTTGTATTCCACGCGCGCCTCAAAGAGATGTCGTCAGCACAATGTAGGGGTCCACTAGGGCCGATACTAAAGGGTCACCGAGGCCTCTGGCAACACAGGCAACAGGAAGGAATACGAGTGGGTTTTAGTCAGTAAGAGTCTGACACACCCTCCCGCTCCGCCCAGAGCGGGAGAAGTTATTGGATGATTTCCCACCCAAAAAAAAAAAGGCCTTCCTTTTTTAAGGCTTTTTACCTGTCAGTTAGCTTGTCCAGGTATTATTGTGACAACTTATAACTAATTCTCGTCTACCTAAGATGGGTAACAATTGTACACGCTTTACTAGACAGGGTCGAATTAAATTAGCTACCGAAACTCCGCTCACGCGATGGGTATCGATATCTAAATATGATAAAACAAAAAGAAATCATTTATAACTGAGTAAATAAAAAAAAAACGAATCAAATCGACAACTCCAGAAATATGTATTAGGCATAACATAAACATAACATCACGCCTTGTTTCCCCGAAGGGTTGGGCAGAAGGGTACCTGTAGTACACCCACATTTCACCAGTTATATTTTAAGTCCCATGTAATAGGGGGCGAGCCTTTTGCCATCAACCGGGCACAAATCCAGACTCCGGGCTGCTACTGAGAAATTGCAGATAGACAAACCCAATAACACTTTGCCCGACCTGGGAATCGAACCCAGGGCCAACCAGGACCAGGCCAGGACGTATTAGGCAATTGCTATATTTTGAATTTTATGCAATAAAGTCATGAAAAAAGATTAACATTAAAGAATAACATTTCGCAATTATTTTTGTACAAGTTTATAATATTTTATTCAGCAAATGTTTATGAAATTATATTATAAGTGTCGATTCACCAGTTTCGGGCGAGTAAATTCGTGCGAAACGACCAATAAGCCGTTTTCACTAACACTAAGCGACACGGTAGCGTTGGACTTTCAATACTTGCCTCAGTGTCAAAAGTTGAAAATCCAACAACGCACTTTTAATTAGGCATTCAATTAGTTGTCGCCCAGTTTTAGTGAAAACGGGCATTAGACACATTTTCTATGTTTTTTAACTGGCAGTTACCTCACTTGCATTCCAGTATGGTAGTTAGTTGTAATAGTAGGACTATTTTCTGGAAATCAAGAAACCGTTGAATCTTGCGGTCACAATACGTATTTAATAAAAATAATAATTATTATTTGGGAGGCATACCTTCCAACCAGTTGCCCCCGACTGTGCTTGTTTGTGCGTGCAAGATTAATGTGTGGAAACTGTGCTCACGATGCTGGAAAATCACACAAAGATTCGGAAAAAATACATTTTTTCACTTACGGTACGGAGAATACGAGAAATGCGTTGGTATATTCATTAATGCAGTGTGATCGGATTACTGCACCGTTTAGAAGGGACTTATTTGCTAACATAGGTAATTTTGGGCAAACTAAGCTTCCGTCAAGCTATCGGGATTTAAGAAAAAATCACGCTCTCCTGCCATGTTGTTTTTAATTGTTAGGTACTTCTTATTATTGATGTACACATGTAACAACTTTCCCCTCGCATTCTGTGGGAGTGATTTCGTGAAAAGGGACGGAAGTGTGTAGACAGGAAGTGACAGCTTGAGCATGGAATAAGTAAGTACTTTTTATTTTTAATAGCATGGAATTAATGAACTCATGAAATTTGTAAGTACCTACTACTCGTATATACTCGTACGTAGATTGTAAATAGAGGTGGTTGAATTTCAACCAATGAGCGACCACTAGTAATGAAAAACCGGCTAAGTGCGTGTCGGACCACGCACAATGAAGGGTTCCGTAGTTGGGAAGTTGGTATGCATTTATCCGAAAAACAAACTTAACATTGTAGTTGAAAAACATGTTCTCCCATACATCGATATATGCCACAGTCAATTCTCCAACTGCAAATTTTAGTTGGTCGACTATTACTCTTTTCTACTACTACTACGTTTACTACGGAACCCTAAAAATGATTAGAATACATATTTCTGTATTTGGCATTTTTTAAATTCTGAGGTTAATTTCTGTCGCTGCTCAGTTGCTTATCACCAAGGTGAGATGTCAGATGTTACTCATCATCACTACTGTAAGGTTCGCTGTTTTTTTTTTTGTATTTGTTTGCTTCCCTTCTTAATTACGATGGTCTGTTTTACTTTAGTATATTATTAAAATTTCAAGGCAGTAATATATTGTGGTAAACGCTATGTACGCCTTCATTTTCGTGTTCATTAGTCCTATGTATGTGGCTATGCCTTTTTTTAATAAATATAAAAGACTAGCTTCTGTCCGTGACTTGGTCTGCTTTTACCGGGATAAAGAGTATTTTATGTCCGAACCCAGGTCATGGTCTACATAATCAGCCTATAATGTTCCCACTGTTGGGACACAGGCCTCCTCTCTGTGAGAGGCAGTGGGCCGTACCTAATCCACCACGCGTGCCCAGTGCGGGATGGTAGATGTCACAAATCATTGAATGTTTGGTTCTAGGACATGCCGGTTTCCTCACGATGTTTTCCTTCACCGTTTTGAGAGCAGTGGTGATGAAATAATTTACACAAAGTAAAGCACCTGTCTGAGTTCGAACCTACGACCTACAACACAGACAAGTCGGAGCCGTTACCATTGGGTCACCACTGCTCTATCAGGACATAGTTTATGGGGTACTGTGTCAAATGTTACAACAAAATACCTTGTGATATATTGCAATTAAATGAAAGAAAATTTAAAACTCATGTTAAAAGTACACTTACATATTACAAATTAGAGGATTATATCCAAGATAAGAATGCTTGGAAACATGCTGGTCCAGCTCCATAGGACAATCTAGAGTCTAGACAAAATCAAACTGGTTGCTATTTTAATTGTACAATTTATTATTTGATACAAATAATAAATCAATGTTTTTTATTCTATTTTTTAGACTTTATTTATTATTTTTAGGAAAACGTATATTTTTAAAATGTTTGTGAATATGTGAGCATCATGTACCTATCACATAATTAAATTTATCTGTCATTGCTTTATTTTTCATTCTTTTTTTTTACCTATTTTGGTATAGTAATTTTATTCTAGGCGCATCGTCTTCACATATAATTTTAAAATGCACCTATACAAAATTTTGTAAAACATTTTAAAAGAGTAACGGTGGAGTTTCTTGCCCATTCTTCTCCATACGAAACTACCTTTTGGAAGGGGCAACTAGAATCAATTCTATTTTTTTTTTTTGTTAATTTTGACGTTCAAAAGTGCCTTTTATGTGCCTATTTGAAATAAATAATTTGACAATAAAAAAAAAATCATCCAAATCCGTTCTGCCGTTATAGCGTGAAAGCGTAACAAACAAAGTCACTTCCGCAGTTATAATATTAGTTAGGATGTTAAGTATTGGTATCACGTCAGCTATAGAAATATTGTATTGAAAACATAAGTAAAATACACAAATCATTTCCATACAACGAATTACTATCAACCGGCCGTAAATCCTGCCTTTAAAATGCTATTAATCAACGCACAAAGTGCAGCAAAGATGCCGCATTCAAAAAGGCATAATATCTATACAATTTATGGTCTCATATATTCAACCGTTATTGCACCTCAATTCGATATGAAATCGTAAATTACACACAACATGAGTTCGTATCTCGTGAGATATACCTACAGACATTATTACAACATAAAAACGTAGACAGAACTTAATACCTAAATAAAAGCCTCCAGGCATAAAGGGCGTGCCCGCTTACATAAGGCTATTGCTGTAGCTCGAAGTGAGAAATGATAAACTAGCACCATCGAAGTAAAATAAATAAACAGTTAATTACGAATAACAATAATAAAACCATGGTCAGCGACACGACCAGTCACCACAAGCAGCACCCGTTCACGAGAATAACGCAAAGATCAGCCATCACCCCCCTCGTCATATTGGAGGGAAGGAGGCAACCCGACCCCCAACGCTACCGCAGATAGTGGTGCCGGTTGATCGAGCAAGAATAGTATGATCATCGTAGTATGAATCAGATTGAATAACATGCTACAAGGTACTACCACTAATCTTACATTAATATTTATAATATGCTTAACCTACACATAACTACATAAGTGTGGCTGTCACTGGTTTTCATAGAAATTGTTCAACCGTTGTCGCGTCGCGCCAGTCTGTACGGGCCTTTACGGAATGCGTTGACAATCTATCCGTACAAAACTTCAACACCTACTCGACCCAATTGTATGAGATAGCAGATTATTTTTACCCGACTGCACGACGCAAAGGAGGGTAACGTGTTTATCAGCCTATTATATGTCTGTTCGTTCCTTTGTGGCGCTCGAGGGACCAAACGTGTGGGCCGATTTAGATGATTCTTACGTCAATCGATTTGTCTTAGTCTTGTGAGTGTCACTAAAGACATGACAGTAATCAAAATTCATGATGGCGACAACCAAACGCCATATTGTAAAAAGAAAAAAAAAATCCGGCCAAGTGCGTGTTGGACTACGCACAATGAAGGATTTTTGTTAGAGTCAAGTGTCCCCCCCATCTAATTGGTTGTTTATGGAGATGTGAAAAAAATCATGGCTGGGAATGGACTGGGAATCCAGTACAGTCATCAATGCATCACCATGATTCATCATTTTTGCTGAACGATGCCCATTGCTAGACGTAGAACACAAGCAACACAGGATCAGTCGTTGTGGTGATCCACAATGACTGATCCAGTGCCTCCCGCTTCCAACTGATTCCCGCGACCTTCCCCAAACCGTCGGTCCACCTTGCCAATCCACTCACGATGCCAATAACAGTGCTGTGTGTAAGTGTTTGTACCTATAACAAAAAAATACTACCATACTCTATTGAAAGCACTTGAAACAAAACAACTTTGATTCAAAGGTGAGCAATGCATCTGAACCCGTCCGCATGCTCTCAACAAAATCTAAAAGACAGTTTCTATTCATTCAAATCCTCGAATCAACTTGTGAGGCGTTGCGTAAATCGATTCGGACCGAACTTAATATTCTGTGCAGGATCCCTTCGTAATTGGTCTTTGACAAGTTAATTTTTTTATGCGACAAACAAGACGCTCTGATAACTCTGTAGGTTCCGTAGTTGAGACAAATTTATCCCAAGAACTAACTTAACGGTGTAGTTGAAAAACATGTGCTCCCATACATTCCAACTGCAAATGTACACATAATGTCTTATAGGTGTTTAGGTAAATAAAATAAAATACTTATTTACCTATACATTACAACGTATAAGTAAAGAACTATTTTATTTTATTTATTTAACAGTTTATGTACACATACATATAAACAGACAACAAGGCTCAGTAGGATCAGCAGTTTTTTTGTTATAACAAACATCGAGATTTCTGTGTATGCACAGTGTGTTCTTTTGCCTTAGTTGCGGACATGCTCGTTTTATGTGGTTTTTGGAAAGCTAACAATCAAACAAAACTTACTAAAACTCCACCGGTTCTAACTACTATAGTTTAAGAGAAGTTAATTAAATCGAGAAATATCCTTAAAAACCATAGAAAAACAATTTTTTTTTGGGTTTGATTAAAACTTTATAAATCTTGCTCACACGGGTGAGAATTCTTTTTTTCTATAATTTAGTAATTTTTTTTTTCGGCGATTTTCTTCACGATTTTTTTTTAAATGCCTAAATGTTGATCACTATGATAACTATCGCCACAAAAAAGATGCAACAAACCCAGGATTTCGGAAATATTGAATTTAAAAATTGTGGGTTAGGGTTGTCAATTAAACCTGTGTACAACACACAGTACTTACTTCATGCAAACATTATTCATTATGATTCATTCCTTTTGACGCCGATGGTATTAGCAATTGCCGGTTCAAATTGTGACATGCATAGGTTACATAGTTTTACGTTAATTTATATTATGGAAAAAATGGTGCAGAAAGTTAAAGTCGAAATTAAAAAATATTTAAAGTTGATTTTCGATCACTACTTTAATCTCTAGCTGCGAAGTATATGGAAAAATAAAATTGGTTTTATATGTCGACGATATGCCGATTCTCTTGTACACCGAATTTGATATGTCCATCAGTGGTGCCGATTCTCTTGTAGGTACACCGAACTAAACTAACTAAACTATCACAAAAATTTCTTAATTTTGGCTATGAGAATCTTATTATTATTATCTAGTTATTCTGCAAATAATTTTCTCTAAAGGCGAACGGCAGGCTTGTATGGGAATTTCGTAACGCTAATTAAATTTCATGTTTTGGGATATTTTTTTGTTTTAATTCATAGTTAATATGATAGACCAGCCCTTTTTAAATTCTTGGATTTTTAGAACTTGGGACGTAAAAGTTATAACCAGTTTTATTTTTGAAGGTTATGTACTAGTGTACTAATGTAGATTGTTACATAAAGGCACATAAACATTGTTTCGGTAATAAAGTATATGTTCTAGATTGGTTGTCGCTATCTTGTAGTGTTTTATTTATTATCAAGTAGGTAAATTGAGATGAGGATCGTACCTACTCAGCGGAGTGCATTAGGAGATACCTATGTCCAGCAGCTGACTGCAACAGTTTGATAATGATGAAATCCTGATGGGGTTTTGAGTGTAGGTAAATAAAACAATACCGTTAATAGTTTTTTTTTAAGTACATTTATTTTATTTATAATTAATTAATTCTTAATATTAGTTCATCTACGAAGGGGGCAGGTCGGGTAATACCCTCATGGCGAGCATAGCTTAAATACCAACATAACTGCGTTTAGTTTACGACTAAATTACGTGTAGTTATTAAAACCTTTTTTTATATTATTAATAATCCGAACTTCTAAAAATAGTGCACTTACATACAAATTCTATAACATAACAACAAAAAAAGTAAGCGGCACGAAATCTGCCGTTCACCTTTAAAAACTATTTTGACACAACTAAATTCGAGTTTGACAACCGCGAGTCGCGACTCCGCGTGGTACTTGTTTGCCCTACCCAGAGAATGTATTTAGAGCCGGAGACGCACAAGGCCCTTCTTGCGCATAAAAGTGAAAAATATGAAAAATTATTACCTACATGTTGGGTTTTAGGGGTTTACGGGTTTCATAAAGGGGAACAAAATTCACATTATTTTTGGGGGGGGGACCGTTTTCGAGATATATAAGCAAAAGAAAAGAAAAAAAGATACAGTAGGTACTGTTTTTGCAATTAAAGTCAAGAGAATTTTAGTTCATGACAACAAATTTTATTCCACACCTTTTTAATCGCGATTTAAAATAGTCTGATTTAGTTTTACAATCAAAATTGTTGGGAAAAAAAGTCTAATTCAGAATAGCAAAATTATCATTTTCACTAAATTAATAACTCAGTGCCATCTTATTGCTGTCAAACTAAAATACATATAGTCCAAGTTAAGGCACTTTAGTCAATTTCAGAATGGAAATCGTCGTTTGACAGGAATAAACTAAATTTTGGTAATTTTTAGCCTAGTTTTGAGGCATTTGTGACAAGAGCATCGGCACCACTATGCACAAAATATTAATGCATAGCCGGCAAATCGACGCCGGTGTCGGTAGAGAAGCAGCTCGACTTTATCGGGAGAGATATCCCGATCGAAGACATCCAGACCACCGAGTTTTTGGAAGAGTGCATAACGCATACACCGAGGGAAGGATACCTGGCACAGGCGTAGGCGGTGCAGATGAAGGACGACCGCGACGACACAACGATGAAGAGGTAATGAATTTAGTTACAGAAGATCCTTCAACATCGGTCCGTGTCTTAAGTCGCAGAACTGGCATATCAACTAGATCTGTACATCGAATACTCAAAAGACATGAACTGTACCCATACCACTATCAAAGGTACAGTCATTGCTACCAAGAGATTATCAATTGAGAGTAACATTTTGTAGAGTAATGCTACGCAGAATAAGAGAAGACCCGCAGTTTTTTTAATAAAATACTATGGAGCGACGAGTCATCCTGCAAAAAAGATGGATATTTAAATCTACATAATTTGCATAACTGGCAGCTAGAAAACCCGCATCTAATAAGGCAAGACAGATCACAGTATCAATTTAAAATAAACCTTTGGATCGGAATCATTAACGGACAAATAATCGGTCTACACGAGCTGCCAGAAACATTAAATGCAGAAAGATATTTAAGATTTTTGCAAATTGACTTGCCCTTGCTTCTGGAAGGTGTCGTTCCTGAAGTCCAAGAAGACATGTGGCTGCAGAACGATGGCTGTCCCGCTCACTACGCTGTTAGAGTACGAGAGCACCTTGATACAGCGTATCCAAATAGGTGGATAGGGCGCTTAGGTCCAATATTGTGGCCACCATGCTCGCCAGATCTAAATCCCCTAGATTTCTTTTATTGAGGTTGCCTAAAAGAAAAAGTCTATAGCAAAGAAATCACTAGCATTGACCAATTGAGGACTAGAATCCAGGCAGCAGCTAGAGAAATCAGCGAAAGCGGGTTTGCCCGACGAATTAAACGGTCGTTTATTCGACGTTGCAGAGCGTGTATAGCTGCAAATGGTGGCCATTTTGAACATTTTGTTTAATTTTAATGATTGTAATCATGACAAAGATTAATAATAAATGATAAATAAAGTGATTTGTTTCTTTTTAATTCTTTGTTCAAATACCTAAAGTAACAAGTTAGGTCTAGATAACTCTGCAATAGTAGTTTTTTTATACAAATGGGCACTGACACTGTAGTGTATTTTTTTGCAAATATCGTAAGTATTAACGCAGTAAAGTTTATAAAGTAGTTTAATGAAAATCTTCTTTTCTTCAATTAAAATTGAATATCTTTTTGATATATAATAGAATCTGTTACAGTGATACCATTTTGAAATCGGTATTTAGTAGGCATATTATTAAATAAATGGGCACTGACAGTGTAGTACGTTTTTTTTACAAAAATCGCCCTTGAACTTCGATGGTATGTAAAAATTAGGGTTAAAATTAGAGAAGAACCAACTTTTTCTTCAAAAGAGCTAAATTTACATAAAAAATCATTATTTATCATGATAGCTCTAGTATTCAGCAGTAATTAGCAGAAATCAAAATGAAAAAATAATGGTTTTTGTTGAAACTACGAGTACAAACAAATTTGTAATAAAAGGTAGAAATTTCGTAAATAAAAGATAGAAAGGAAATATTTTCGTAACCCTTGGGTAAAAATGGTTAAAATTTTTAATTGTTATAGTTAATTATCTGGTTCACCGAATGCTGACCACTACTTACGCCACACCCTGTATACATATAATGATTGTGAAGTTAAGTTATTAAAAATATTTTGACTAGCCGGAGTAACGTTACTAAATCTCCTTGGGATGTGTGATTGTGAAATTATCTTTCTTTAGGGATGGTATTAGTTATTGTGGTAGGTGATATTTAGACTTGTTAATTACTTGCCATGTAGCTTTTGATTTATTTTGAGAAGTGTTTATGAAATGGTTATTTTGAGCTTTCTGTGTTAGTTGTATAATTTTTTTGTAAATCTTAGTATAATTCTTAAAATCAAGTTTATTTTTACAGTCAGGTTTAAATCTATACGACCAGAGTAATTTTCTTTGCTTCCTACTACAGATCTTCATACCACGAGATATCCATGTGGTTCTAGTACTCGTTTTTATCATTACAGTTTTTGTTGAAAAGCATAATTTATATAGCATCAAAAAATCTTCTACAAATAAGTCAAACGACTCATTCACATCTTTTGTGCTATACACTTGCGTGAAAGACAAACTGCTCAAATATTTTTTAAACTTCTTTAAATTTTCGGGTGCTATGTCTTGCTTCTGAGTTTTCCAATATTTCAGTTTACATGATTTATTAATGGCTACACTTAGTATTTGAGATGTATGATCTGACAGAATTAGGTCTATTATTTGTGCTTTTCAGTCTTTTCTGTAGGTGTGTGCAAAGTTATCTAAACAGGAGTTGCTGCTTAATCTAGTAGGCTTGTAAAGAGCTAAATTAAGGTTAAATTGAGTTAGAAATTGTTCAAATTCTAATGTAATTTTATTTCTTTTTAAGATGTCAATGTTAAAGTCACCAGTTAAGATTATTTTTTTATTAGAAAGTGAACAAAATTTTCTTAATATTTATTTTCTAATTTTTCATAAAATATATTGTAATTGTGTTTAGGTATGCGATATATACAAATAATAATAATCTTTTCATAGATTAATTCTATGGCACAGGATTCGAAAACACCCGACACCGACTGTTTTGCTACGTCAGGTATTTCTTTAAATTGAAGTCCTGCTCTAACAAGTTTTAAACTATAGGAAAGAAGTGTCACTTGTATTTTTTCAAAACGTATAACTCTTATAGTCACGCTCTACTTTTGTAAATACCTGGAGTAGCCCATTGGTTAAAGCCAGCGGAGGTGCTATTAATGTTAATGGTTTTGGTCTTGAAAGTAGATTGGTACTCTTTTAGCACAACATCAAAAATGGGCTCTATAGATTTCATTAGGATTCTCGTTTTCTACTATCAATCAATCAATCCACTCAGCCTTAACAGTCCACTGCTGGACATAGGCCTCTCCCAGGCTGCACCACAACACCCTGTCCTCCGCCTTCCGCATCCAGTCTGTCCCAGCCACCTTTTTAAGGTCGTCGGTCCATCTAGCTGGGGGGCGTCCCACACTACGCTTGCCGATACGCGGTCTCCACTCCAGGACTCGTCTGCTTCACCGGCCATCGGTCCTTCCACACACATGGCCAGACCCTGCCACTTTAGCTTGCTGAATCTGCAGGCTATGTCGGTAACTCCGGTTCTCTTCCGGATAACTTAATTTCTGATCTTATCCTTCAAAGAAACTCCGAACATAGCCCGCTCCATGGCGCGAATTAAGTGATCGACACTTGAATAGTTTAAAAAAAAACTTTATTTATCTGAACAGCGTTACAGTATTTATAATAGTAATGATTATTCTAATAATACGGCATGTATTTATATTTAATTATTGCTAAGTTAACAATATTCTTATAAACTACTTATTTGCTACTTTGCATGGAGGGGGATTTTCTGAAAAGTGAATACAGTTGGGGTCGTCACACTTAACTCCTTCCTCCCTAAGAGAGAAATTATCTAAAGGCAACGCTGTAGGCTTTAGAGAATTTCGTCTTGAGTTTCTTAGTCAACAACTCTCTTTTTTTAAACAAAAACCCAATGAGGAATACAATTATAATGGCGTAAATACTTATGGTCCATACACTGATTTTATCACTGACTATAATAGTTTCACCATCACTGACACTATCACTATATTTGGCTTGGTTCAGCAGTTCCCTGATGCCGCCCAGATCTACTCCTCGGAGGTCCATCTGCTCAGCTGACGGGGTGACATCTCTGCGTAGCTCAGGCATCTGTACTGGTGGCAATCTGAAGGAGACTAAGCTGGTATTCATGGGTGTTGTGATTGAGATATCAACAATCTGTAAGGTACAATGCTGACTAGGCACTAATATGTATGTGCCTCGTAGATTGTGTCTGCGGGTCTCATTTTCGCAGTGCTCCGTTGCAACAATTTCCTTTTCCGTGTATATCAACCAGTGGATACTGGATATAGGCTGTGTTGCTTGCAATTACTGAAGTTATGTTGTAATAACATGAGCTGTTGGATACATGTTTCCTCCGCGTACTGTATCACGTCGTCATCAGAACAGAGATATGTCTGGTCTTCCATTTCCTTGCAACCATCGACTACGGATCTGTATTTCGATATGTTCACTATTAGGTAAAGATATTGGGGTATAATGATATTAGGTTTTTTGGGTTATCTGGTTATAGATTGGGATCATCATCATCATCATCGTTTCAGCCGAAAGACGTCCACTGCTGGACATAGGCCTCCCCCAAGCACCGTCACTTCGACCGGTTTTGTGCTTCCCGCATCCAGCGGATTCCTGCGGCCTTCACAAGGTCATCGGTCCACCTTGTAGGCGGCCTTCCAACGCTATGTCTTCCGGTACGCGGTCGCCATTCCAGAACCTTTCGGCCCCATCGGCCATCTGTTCTGCGAGCAATGTGCCCTGCCCACTGCCACTTAAGTTTGGCAATTCTTCGGGCTATGTCGGTGACCTTGGTTCGCCTACGGATCTCTTCATTTCTGATTCGATCACATAGGGAAACTCCAAGCATAGCCCTTTCTATTGCCCTTTGAGTGACTTTTAGCTTTTTTATAAGGCCCATTGTAAGCGACCACGTTTCAGTGCCATAGGTCATCACTGGCAACACGCACTGGTCAAAGAATTTCGTATTGAGACACTGTGGTATGTGGGACGAGAAGATATTGCGTAGCTTCCCGAACGCTGCCCAGCCGAGTCGGATACGACGATTGACCTCTTTCTCGAAGTTGGACCTACCTAACTGGACAGTTTGTCCTAGATAAACATACTCGTCCACAACTTCGAGCGTAGCGTCTCCGATTTTCATAAGAGTGGGTGTAACATGGGCATTTGACATGATCTTTGTCTTATCCATGTTCATTTTAAGACCCACTCTTTCGGAAGCTCTACTGAGGTCACCGAGCATTGTACTGAGGTCCTCCATAGTTTGTTTCGCCATTTCTTCTCAGGGGTAGTCAGATAGGAAATGTCGACACCATCTAGCTTATTTTTTAATATGACGTGTAAAAGTGATTCTCATATCCTATTTACAGAATAAACAATTTCATTTCATTTCATAGTATCAGCCATGACAGCTATATCGTCAGCAAACCGAAGGTGATTGATGTACTCGCCATTGATGTTGATGCCTGACCCTTTCCTGTCCAGAACCTTGAAGACATCTTCCAGTGCAGTGGTGAACAGTTTCGGAGAGATAACGTCTCCCTGTCTCACACCTCGCTGCAGAAGGATAGGTTTCGAGGTCTGGTCCTGGAGTCGGACTGACATAGTGACGTTTTCGTACAGACACTTAAGCACCTCGATGTACCGATAGTCGATCTGGCACCGTTGAAGAGACTGCAGTACAGCCCATGTCTCGATCGAATCGAAGGCTTTTTCGTAGTCCACAAACGCTAAGCAGAGAGGCAGGTTATACTACTCGGTCTTCTGTATAACCTGCCGCAGCGTATGTATGTGGTCTACAGTGCTAAAGCCTTTACGGAATCCGGCTTGTTCGGGAGGCTGGAAGTCGTCAAACCTGCGCGCGAGACGGTTCGTGATGACTCTTGTAAACAGCTTGTAGACATGGCTCAGAAGTGAGATGGGCCTATAATTCTTAAAGAACAGTATCACCACACCTCTGTTCCATGCCTGTGGCGTTTTGCTCTCGAGTATGACGGAACCAAATAGCTTCTGGAGGGCCTTGAGAACGGGTTTTCCACCGGCCCTCAGAAGTTCAGCCGTAATTCCGTCATCACCCGGCGCCTTGTTGTTTTTAAGCTGCTTCAGAGCCATCCTAATCTCGTACAAGCTGATGTCCGGGATGTCTTCGGTGTAGTGTCGGGTCAATCTAGCTCTTGGGTCGTTTGCCAGATTTATACCAGGGTTGCCTGTTGACGTGTATAACTGTCCATAGAAACTCTCGATCTCTCTCAACAGCTCATGTTTGGCGGATACGATCCTGCCATCATTGGTCTTCAGTTTCACAAGCTGGCTCTGCCCAATAGACAAATCTCTTGTAAAGACCTTGGAGCCTTTATTCCGCTCTATCGCGTCCTTAATGCGCTCTGTATTAAAGCGGCGAAGGTCGCTTTTTAAGGACTTAGAGATCCGTCTATTGAGCTGGCGGTACTTGAGCGCATCAACTGAAGACTGCAGGATCATCTCGCGCCTCTCCTCCATGAGCCGTATAGTAGGATCAGAGAGCTTCTTGTTTCTATTTGTACGACGGGTCTTGAAGATCTTAGACCCGACCGTATGGACAGTTTCCACGAACCCGTCGTTATAATCGTCCACGGAGCTCCCTAGGCACTCGAAACGATTCTGAAGTTCGAGCTGAAAGCTCTCGGGGTTTTGGACTTGGATCGGTGCTGGGCGGAGCGTAGACTTCATCAGTCGAGATCTTTCCAGCTTGATATTTAAATTCAATGTGCCTCTTATCATTCGGTGATCACTTCCGGTTTTCACCGCGTTGATCACAGAGACATCATGATCAGATTGGGATAGGGATAACTTTATAATAATTGTATGTGTTTTTGTCTATTAATGGAACTTCTAATACAAATATAATTTTACTATTGTCTATATAACCCTTAATTTCTATATTTCCTTCTAATTTTACTAAGTTATACTAATCTTAATGGGTAAATTAAGTTATGGTGTCTAATTATGACAGTAAGAATATTAAATAATTTTGTGGAATTTACTATGGATGTATGTAATATGTGTATTTTACTAAAAGCAATAGCAGTTTCTAATTCATAAATAATGGAATAAATATTACGGCAATTATTTAAAACTTGATTCATACTATTAATTACGGTTATAAGGTTGGAGTACTTGGTTTGGTTTTGAATAAGTGTTTGGAAGTGTTTTTATTTTGAAGTCTAAATGTCTAGTATTCAAGTTAATGTCATCAGAAACATTAAGTCATTTATCAAAAGCTTTCTGCATTAATGATACTTTTCGTTCTATTGAATGTTCCCTATTTCCTACATTACTAATCTCTAAATGATAATTTCCTAGCATCTTCGTTATCTAAATTTCCTGTTATTACCTTAATAAGGGATCCTAATGGATTTAAAATTCCTCTCCTCGTTCTGCTAGAGGGTGGAATCTGTTTTAATCTATCTTTTGTCAATTCGATAAATGATTCAATTTGTACTGTCAAGCCCAAAAGTTCCTTGTATCTCGCTATTACTATTGCTTATAATTTTTAACTTATTATACTCTTCTATATAATTTTCTAACTGGACAGCTAGCGAATTTAAATCTATAGTCTTAATAATATCCCAATGGTTAGTCCTCATCAGAGCTGTTCCAATCCGAATCGGAACTATTCCCGGATTCTGGTCGATCCTCTGGATGTACAGGGTCCTCCCTTGATCCGCTAGGACGAGCAGTATCAACCACCATCTGTGAAGGGCGTTTGACCTTTCTTAATGTTACTTTAGTATTTCTATTTTTAAGCTTAACTGGGACTATGTTACGTTTGGGCTTTCCAATGACAATTGCCTTTTCGTATCGCGGCAACTCTTTTGCTTTCCTAGTCCTAATATTTTTCATAAAAACCGTGTCACCATCCACTATTTTTGGTGGGTCCTCCCCTCCTTTCTTGTTCCTAACTAAGTTTATATGTCCAATCATTAATTTGACTACTTAAATGCTCATAAAGGATTTTCAATCGTTTACGATGATCCTGTAATATCTTTTGCATTAAAGTCTTGTCTTGTGAAAAGCATTTCCAGACTCCGTGTGCCCGAAAACTACTTCACAAGGTGTAAAATTCGTAGCGCTATGAATGGTATTGTTATAACCCCTAATAAAACAATACATACAATTAAAACAAAGAGAAAAATGATAAAGGAAAACAGAGAAGATAGTGAAGAAGTTTTACTCACAGTCCTGTAGTTAATCCCATCTGCTCCTTGTGACTACTACGAGTATCAAATACTGCGCCACCCGTTGTGCCTGGTACTTTAATAAATTTGTTTGTTCGGGGATCTCTGTTAAACTGTAAAAACGGACGTCCAGCTGTGCTTGTAGAGTCGTATACGTCGCGAACTGACTACAGAGATCCTACCGGCTGCGTCAATAAGTGATCGACACTTAAATAGGTAAAAAAAAAAAAAAATATTTGAACAGCGTTACAGTATTTAAAATAGTAATGATTATTCTAATAATACGACATGTATTTATATTTAATTATTGCTAAGTTAACAATATTCTTATAAACTACTTATTTGCTACTTTGCGTGGAAGGGGATTTGCTGATAAAGCGAATAGAGTTGGGGTCATCACACTTAACTCGCGCTGAGCGACCTTTAATTTGTGGACCAGCCCGACTGTCATTGTCCACGTTTCCGCACCATATGTAATAACGGGCAGGACGCACTGGTTGAAGACCTTAGTCTTCAAACACTGCGGGATTGGCGACGAGAAGACTTGACGAAGTTTTCCAAACGCTGCCCAACCCAATCGGATCCTCCTGTCGGCTTCTTTCTCAAAGTTGTGTCTACCGAGCTGGATAACTTGTCCTAGGTAGACGTACTCCTTCACAACTTCGAGAAGCGACCCTTCGATGTGGTAGTAGATGCGGAGGAAATCGGCTGTGACAGACGGACTGACAGTCAGACACCGTTTTTTCCTTTTGAGGCAGGTACGGAACCTTAAAAATCAGCCTATAACGTTCCCACAGCAGGTACTTAGGCCTCGTGTCTGAGAATGTACGTCGTGGGCGTAATCCACCACGCTGACCCATTAGCGGGTCGGAGGTTTTGCGGGAGATACTATAAATCTCAATAGTACCTACTTGCCTATCTGGGTTCGAACTCGTAATTCGTCGCGATTACCACTGGGCCAATACATTGCTGCCAACATTTGTAGATTCTCATTTTTTTTTTGGCATTACAGATAGTGTCCAGCAAATGATAAATAACTTGTATTTAATCATTTATATAATAATTATGTTAACAAATTTTCTATTCACAACATTAACTGAGGTTCCAATTTCATGGAATTGCCGTGTCCTTATACTATTTATTTTGTTTACGTTCGATTGTTTCTACTTCATGGGATAAAGGCGTGAGTTTAATTTTGATATAAGACTCAACCATTAACGTTTTTGGTTATTACGCCCTCTGACGAGAATCAGACATACTATAGCACAATAGGGTTTGTCAACGAGTGGCAAAATCTTCCTTTTGTGTTCTGTTTGGATTAAAGTTTATAGTTGAACAAATTCTTGAAATCATCTTGGAATCATCAACCATTATCATTATTGTTCTACTAATAACTAAGAAGTTCTATGTATTCACCGGTAGTAAATAGACTGCTATAAAACAAATAGTAGAATTAGAAGAAAAACCACCAAAATATTTTCACCACACTAAACTGGAAGCACTGTGTTATCTGTCAATGTCAATCAAATTTTCAAAATTTCATTGACATAAATGACGTTTTCGTTATCAAAACAGGTGAAATTCTCTGAAAAAATGAGGAAAACTTATCGATAAAGTAATAATTATTCTACAAAATGGCTTTTCCTAAAATAGACGGTTATGTGGTGACTGAAAAACTAGGCTCTGGGAGCTATTCCACCGTCTACAAAGCATACACTAAGGTAAAAAATTCAATTTTCTAATCTTCCTTTCTTTGTTTCTATGTAAACAATAAAGTTCTATTTATTTTATACTATCTTTTGAGGCAAATACCAATGTAACGCCAACAAATACGCTTATATGAATTTTTAAGTGATATTAGAATTAAAAAGGCATAACTACCTGAAATATGTACTTAAAAATGTTATTGGGTTTTTCTGCCACGAAATTCTCAGTAGCAGCCTGCAGTGTGTGTCATCTTCGACCTATTCATACTTTATGCCTACAGCTTTCTCTATTTAAGAACCAGCGCCTGTAATATAATGTTGAAATAAATAAAGATTTATGATTATGACTAGTTTAATCCCACCACCCCACACTAGGCCTGCCTGGTGAATTACAGCCCACTCCCTCTCACACAGAAGAAGCCTGAGCCCTGCAGGAACATAATATACTGATTATATATACATACATATTATTGTATTCATTTCATGTCCCTGTGAACTTTTTTTTTGTTGTCACAATGCCTTAAATGCATTAACATCTGTGGTGTTATGCATTTATATTTATAATACCCATCCTGTTACTGTCCTGCTGCAGGACAAAGGCCTCGTCTCATACAGAGAAGGCACAAGCATCACGCTTGTTCAAGATGAGTTGGCATGTATAAATAAATAATAATACATAAACTGATGCCTTTTTTCGATGAGGGAAGCAAATACTACAGAACTCCACTTACTACAATCCTTACATACTCCATAGACCCATTATTTTTTATGTATTATCCTACAGGTTGGAGCACGCTCCATTGTCGCCATAAAGTGTGTGGACAAGTCCCGCGTGAAGTACTCGGGCTCGGCTGTAGACAACTTAATCACGGAGATCCGACTGCTGAAGACTTTGACGCACCCTCATATTGTACATATGAAGAATTTTACTTGGGATGACAAGTGAGTATTTCAATAAAAGCATATACTTGCATGTAACAAGATAAATAAATAAAGTATTCATAAGTACAAGACTTTTTTGGGTCAAATTGTTAACTTAAATGTGGAAATAACTAGTACTTGAAAAACATTACTTTTTGAACTTTGCTGCACATGGAAAAACAAGACATCGAAAACAGGTTAAGGTTAATATGTGAAGCAAAAAGTTTGTACTCGTTTTTACGAAAATTACGCGGACGGAGAAGTATGAAATTTGGCATATTTAAAGTTTATATGGAAGAGGAGAGCAGAACGCTAATATTTTTTTACCCGACTGCCTCAGGAGGGTAATGTTTTTCGAGCGTATATATGTATGTATGTATGTCTATTTCTTTGGCACGCTCTGTAGCCCAAACGGCTTGATGGATTTTAACATTAGAGGTATCATTAGATTCGTCTTCATTGTGGGAGTGACATAGGCTATATAATTTTCATATATTGCATCTGCAAATACAAAAAAAAAGGGAGCGAAATGATTTTTTAAAATAAATTACAACAATATTGATATCAAATAAAAGCTAGTAATGAGTCAATTCAATATATATATATTAATAATAATAATAATAATTTATTAAAGGACTGTCGTAGCTGCTCGACATTTGCGCAAAATATGCTAGACAACACGGGTTGGTATACAACATAAAGAAAAGTGAGTGGATGGTCTTTCAGGCTCGGGGAAGGACCCTAAGTCAAACACCTAAAGTTAGACTGAATGGCCAAGCCCTTAGTAGGGTAGAACAGTTTAAATACCTTGGGCACTTGCTGACCCCGGATCTGAAAGACGATAATGACATAGAAAAGGAGCGTAGAGCGCTGTCTGTTCGTGCGAATATGATAGCACGCAGATTTGCTCGCTGTTCAAGAAACGTCAAGATCACCCTGTTCAGGGCATTTTGCACGTCCTTCTACGCGAGCAGTCTGTGGGTGAATTATATGCAAAAGCAGTACAGCGCTCTACGCGTCCAATACAATAATGCATTCAGGGTGCTGTTGGGGCTGCCTCGCTTCTGTAGCGCTTCGGGGATGTTCGCCGAAGCGGGCGTGGATTGTTTTTATACAACCATGCGCAAGCGGTGCACATCCCCGGTGCGCAGGGTGCGGGTCAGCCCGAACAGTATCCTGAGCGCCTTCGCCCAGCGATTCGACTGCCAGTACATGTATCACTGTGACATGGTACATGCACGGGCTAATGTGGAAATATTGTTTTAATTGTTTTGACCTGTAATTGTATTGTATTGTATGTTTTGTATTGAAATTGTATGTGTATTTGTATTAGTTTATTTTTATAATTGGTCCGTGTTGGCCTTTAATAAATTATTATTATTAATATATATATATATATATTGAATTGACTCATTACTAGCTTTTATTTGATATCAATATTGTTGTAATTTATTTTAAAAAATCATTTCGCTCCCTTTTTTTTGTATTTGCAGATGCAATATATGAAAATTATATAGCCTATGTCACTCCCACAATGAAGACGAATCTAATGATACCTCTAATGTTAAAATCCATCAAGCCGTTTGGGCTACAGAGAGCGTCAAAGAAATAGACATACATACATACATACATACATACGCTCGAAAAACATTACCCTCCTGAGGCAGTCGGGTAAAAAAACAATACGACACAAACTGCCATGCGTTTGACACACCCACGCATAGTACCAGGGCCTCATGATTTGAAGATAGATAGGTAACAGCTTGAGCATGGAATAAGTAAGTACTTTTTAGGGTTCCTTAGTAAACAAGGAACCCTTATAGTTTCGCCATGTCCGTCTGTCTGTCTGTCCTCGCTGTAGCGCTAGTCCGTTTGCGTAATATTAAGCTTTAAAGTGCTAATTTTTGTTAGTCAAGTGTGTTTAGTCTTTTTTTTTTTTGGGTGGGAAATCATCAAATATAATATAACCCTTTCGAACTTCCTCGAGACCCCGGCAGATACCTACTCCCCTGGATGAGCTCCTTCACAAAGAGTTCTATGTACCACCACGGAAATTGAATGACAATGGCTTATTTTCAGGAATATCTACATAATTATGGAGTACTGCTGTGGCGGCGACCTGTCTAGATACATACACAGATACGGACGAGTGCCGGAAAAACAGGTGACTAATATAATATGATTAAATGTGACAATCCGCGGCTAAAGGTACCTTATGGACGTTTATAGTTTCGAAGATATTGAATGTTTTGTAAATTTTGCAAGAAATATAGATTTTTTTTTATTGCTTTGTTCGAGGTGACTGAACTTAAAATGTCTGTTTCTCGAAATTGCACAATTTCGAATATAATTTAAAAAAAATTATATCTCCGTAACAAAACATCGTAGGAGGTTGATATTTTTTGATATCTACAGCGTATTAATCGCAGATTACTAGCGTATGCATAACTCCATATCGACCACAAGGTACCTTTAGCCGCGGATTGTCACAAATTATGGTTTCTTACGCTTCTACGGCGGAGCCCGAAACTAGAATAATATAACAAGGAACCCTTACAGTTTCGCCATGTCTGTCTGTCTTTCTGTACTAGAAACATATTAATCACAAAGTGGTAAAATATATTTTGTTTGGGTAAGTACCTGATTAATGATTATTTTTTATCGTAGGAAAGGTCGAGGGTGTAAAAACCATTTTTCGATTCAGGGATCCATTTGCGAAATATTAAGCTTAAAAGTGCAAGTTTTTGCTAGTTAAATGACCCCCTCCCCTAAATGGTTGTTTCTAGATACCTATGTGAAAAAAGTCACGGCAGTAGTAACGAAGTTAAAAAGAAAACTATCACAGCTGAGTAGGCTTTACAAGTTAACGAGTAATAGTCGACCAAATTACATTTGCCGTTGGAATGTATGGGAGAACATGTTTCTCAGCTACAATGTTAAGTTTGTTCTTGGGATAATTTCATCCTAACTATATACGGAACCCTTCAATGTGCGTGGTCCGACACGCACTTGTGAAAGCTTTGTAAAACCGAAACACAATATTTATATTACAATTTTACAATATCAATACATAGTACAAAACAAAGTCAGTTTTCGTATCGGTATGTGGGACCGCTTAGTTCTTCTAAACCACACAATGTATTTAGCTGCGGTTTACACCATCACAGTTTATTCCAGAAAGATTATCCTCATTATCATCATTTCAGCCGAAAGACGTCCACTGCTGGACATAGGTCTCCCCCAAGCACCGCCACTTCCACCGGTTCTGTGCTTCCCACTTCCAGCGGATTCCTGCGGCCTTCACAAGGTCATCGGTCCACCTTGCGGGAGGCCTTCCAACGCTACGTCTTCCGGTACGCGGTCGCCACTCCAGAACCTTTCGGCCCCATCGGCCATCTGTTCTGCGAGCAATGTGCCCTGCCCACTGCCACTTATGTTTGGCAATTGTTCAGGCTATGTCAGTTACCCTGGTTCGCCTGCGGATTTTATCTTTAAGGAAGGTTTATGTGTATAATATATTAAAGAAATCACCATGTATTGTCAAGTCATAAATACCGTGCGAAGCAGGGTCGGCTCGCTAGTGGTATATAAAGACCCAGCTATGGACGCTTTAAATCAATTAAAAATGTGTTGTTACAGGTTCGTTATTTCCTTCAACAACTGGCTTCAGCATTAAAGTTTTTGAGAGAAAAGGGTACGTTATTGTTATTAAAACATTTAGGGAGTCATCAAAATTATCGACACGGAATCGGCTTGAGCCGGTCCGAAAGAGCTTTATCTCCGTGCAATTAAAGCGAAAAAGAAGTCATTACCCTCGTTTTGGTTCGGGCGACGCGACTCGACACCGATTGGAAACGTATTTCCGAAAATATCGTGCCGAGTTTCCGATTGCCGAAGTGACCGATCGAAGTAAGGTAATTAATAACGTTTTCACGGTCACTTCGGCTCTAGCCGATTCCGCGTCGATAATTGTGATGACTCCCAAAATGTTTTAAAAACTCCCCTTCCCTTTGAAAACTTATATTCCATTTTCATATTTTTTCTACGCAGGTGTCGTTCACATGGATCTTAAGCCTCACAATCTATTATTACACAAAGGATCGGACGGCAAATATATGTTGAAAGTTGCTGATTTTGGGTGAGTACTTATCGATTTTTCACCCGACTGCGTCAGGCACTGGCATCTTTCTGGCATTTTTGCTGAACTGGGCCTATTAAGCGCAGCCATAGCCCGTGAGACATAAATTCCTTCTAATTCCTTACAGCGGAATACACGTTTTATTCGCAGAATATGTTGTGTGAGCACCATGTAATGTTTCAGTTTCGCACAACACATGACGTCGGAGGCGGGCCGCTCTGTGCGCGGCTCCCCGTTGTACATGGCGCCGGAGATGGTCAGCGGGCAGTATGACGCTAGAGTGGATCTGTGGAGCGTCGGTGAGTATTTATTAGACTTTTCAACATCAGCTATCTGCCAGTGAAGGTCCCGTCAAAATCGGTCCAGCCGTTTTGGAGATTAGAGGGAACCAACAGACAAACAAAAAAATTTTTTTTTGTTATAAGTACCGTATGTACTTTCATAATTATACATTTAGTAAAAAGCTGTTATTTTGACATTACAAACAGACACTACAGTTTCATTTATTTGTAAAGACAAGAAATAAAACTCGTTAGTTAGCATAAGTGTTCCATTATCTAAAGAAATAAATATGTGATTGTCATCAGGTGTGATAATGTACGAGTGCCTGTTCGGGCGAGCTCCGTACTCGTCCAGCACGTTCAAGGAGCTGGTCCATAAGATACAGCGACAAGCGCCTATTGAGGTACGTGCATTACTTGAAACTATTCAAATGCTTGTTGTTTCCAGTTATATATATATGTATACATATACAGTGAAACCTGGTTAGTTGGGATCTCAAGGGACCAAGACATATGTACCAATTATTGAGGGTTTCTAATAATCCAGTTTTCCAATTAAGCAGGTTTAAAATTATAGTTGTCTCATTTACAGAGGCCCCCGCTTACAGAGGTCGAAATGTGCCGTTATTACATTTTTAAAGGTGGAATGTTAATAAAAATGCGTATTTTTCGTGTAATGAATTTAAGGTATGAATGTACATACATAATGTATTGGTATATAATGTATTATTCTTAGGTCAAAACCTGAGATAGTACCTACTGACAAACAAAGCATGCGCAAAATGTAAACAAACATGTCAAAACGTGTTAAAACCAGATTAATTTGTCTCACAATTATAGAGGTAAACATCGAAAAAGTCTTAGAATTCAAATCTCATTTAACCAGGTTCAAAAAGTCCCATTAACAGAGGTAATTTAATAATTAAGAACCGGGACCTCATTGCAACTCTCAATAATAGAGGTTTCTCACTTATCCAGGTCCCACTTAACTTAACCAGGTTTCACTGTATCAGCTTTGTGTGTGTCTGGATTCTGGATTAAGTTAATAATTAAGAACAAAAAAGGGTCAAACTGACCAAGTGGAATCTAATTGCATAACTTACTTACAATCACTATCTTCAACATAGTTTTTACAAAACTACAAATTCCAGTGCTTCATAATTTTTAAAAAGTCGTCTACGTACTCGGCAACGTTAATAACGCAATTAATTGTTGAATTGACAAAAATGAAAAGGATAACAAATTCGAGTATGTTTCGCAATAAGGTTTCAGGACTAAAACCCAATTTACACGATGCAAGTTTATCCCGTGTACAATATGATTGAAGCAACAAATGACTAGCCTCGTCTAAACATGTATGCGTAAACAAGGTGCAAATCTGCGATGATTGTGTATCGGTAGAGATGGGTTTCATTTTGACATGTCAACAACATTCCCACACACACACACACACACACACACACACACACACACACACACACACACACACACACACACACAGACACACACACACACACAGACACACACACACAGACACACACACACACGCATTAAACTTTAATTTTATAATCACTTGGTAGATCGATACAACTCACAAGTAATATAAATCTTATTGCATTATCTAAAGGGACCCGACTGATGGTGTTTCATACTAATTAACATTCCAATCAGTCGGGTTTCATAGTTATGAGCATATCTTGATATGTACAAACGTGCTCACAAAATAAGATTGCTGTGCTCGCTAACAGATGTATAGAATCAGGGTTCTTCTAACTGAACAGACAGCTGTGCTGCTGGACAGTTTGTTGCGCCACTTCTTCCCAGAAAAGCACTAGAAAGTGGTGAAGGCGGGCGTTTTACGGGACCTTTTTTATGTAATTTTGACGTTCAAAAAGTGCTGATTCTCAGTATAATTTGGATAAATGTTTTTATTTTAACTTCAATTCCTTTCTTTCTTTATCCTCAGATCCCAGCCAACTCGTCAATATCCGCCGGCTGTCGCGACCTACTCCTGCGCCTGCTACAACACGACCCCAACAACAGGATAACTTACGAAGAATTCTTTAACAACGACTACCTCGATCTACAGCACATGCCTTCTAAAGAAAACTATGAAAGGGTAGGTCTGAAGAGTAGGGACTTTGAACAAACATTTAGGGATGTCGAACAACAATTAGGGACGTTGTACAAATAATTAGGGATGTTGAACAAATAAGTCGGGACTTTGAAAAATTCGTATTTTAAACGATCATTTAAGGACAAACAATTAAGGACTTGTTTTTATAAAAAAATAGGGTTGTACTAACAATTAGGGTCAAATTTCTCCAAATGATTTTAAACCTTATAATGTTGATGGTTAAGTTCAAAATAGAATGAGAAAATTTGACAGTTTGTGGTAACTTGAAGTACATTTTGTATCAAAATATCCAGACATTTTTCAAAATTATTTAACCAAAGAAATTAACCTAATTCTCTTTTTGCAGGCGGTGACTTTAATCAAGAAAGCCATAGAATTAGATTCAGCTGGGAACCTGGAAGAGGCATTTACTTCTTATAGAGACAGTTTACTGTACCTCGTGCCGTGCGTGGGCTGCGAGACCGACTCTCTGCGGCGAGCGGCCCTGGCGGCCAAGTTGAGCAGGTGAGGCTTAGAAACAGATTTCTGTAACGCCACTGGTATTTAGTTATTTTATTTAACTTTAATTAAAATGGTCAAAAACCTATTACAATAATTAGAGACTGAGACACATGCACGTCAAAATTAAACCAAAATTTGTTGTTATACTATCACCCATTGAGGAACTCAACAATCTTCACTAAAATATGAAACATCGAAAACACTATTTCGGATAAAAAAATACCAAATCCATTTTCATGTGGCAAAGAAATATAAATACAAAAAAAATACATACAGTTGAAAGCAACCTTCTTTTTGAAGTTAATAACAAACCCTTAAAATAAACTATCCAAATCGAATACATTTTGCAAAGATATTCGCGAAAAAACAAACAGTACAGTCGAATACAAAAATGTTCTGTAATTTTAAAGTCGATTATAATGACTTCTTTTCTTTATCCTCAGATACATGGAACGTGCTGAAGAACTGAAGCTCTACTTAAAGACCGGCAGCTTGTCTCGAGAACAGTCCGGCAGTAATGCCGCATCTTGCTACGTTAACACAGCCGCGAACAGCTGTAATTATAATAATTGTAAGTACATTGTTATTATTTCTTACAGTTCAAGCGGTACGGTTATGGAAAGCCTCGCCTGTCAGTAAGGCGTGGTCAATCTTTGTCCACTTTTACTCTTTATTATTTACATAATAAAGAGTATTATATTGTATGTAATATCAAGGGGCATCGTGTTACCGGAGTTATGGAGGTCAGGTAGGCGGTCGCTTCATGTATCACACTGCTATTGAGCTGCATCTGGTTGGATATACAAGTACGGACCAATGAGCTTGCCATTAGTGCACGTACTCACCGTTACCGCAGTGTAACTACTGTCCCATGATGTCAAACGCATTGCGGTTATCTAGATCCCTGACCTGGTTTTTTCCAAAAAAAAACGACCAAGCCTTACAGTAGTCGCTATGATGTGTAACATCTGACATCTCACCTTGGTGATAAGCAACTGAGCAGCGACAGTTTAACCTCAAATTTTAAAAATCTAAATACTGAAATATTTATTCAAATAATTATTCACTACTAGTGGTCGCCCACTGGTCGAAAGTCGACCCCTTCGTTCTTACAATTTAGATAGTACTTACTAATTCCATGCCATTGTAAAGTACTTACTAATTCCATGCAATTAAAAAGTACTTACTTATTCCATGCTCAAGCTATCACTTTCTGTTACACACTTCTGTCCCTTTTCACGAAATCACGTTCATGTTACACATTAAAAAAAAACTACTGTCCCTTCACATTTATTTGACCTATTATGAACCCTAAAGCGATCACTGTGGTGCAAAATCACAGGTAAAATAACAGATCTGTGAAATTACTGTAAGTACAGTGATTCATTTGACAAGACTTGAAAAATTACAAGATTGATGACGTCTACATAATTTGCATTAGGTAATTGGTCAAGGACGGCTCATGAGACACAATTATTTTTCTATTGTTTGACTCCGAATCGGCTTTACCCTTGGTTACTAAGGTCTTACCCTCGATTACAAGGTTTTAACCCTCTGTTACCAATGTCTTACCCTCGGATACCAAGTACTACTAAAGGTATAATATTTCCAGCTCAACCTCGTCCCTCGTGTAACCCTTGCGTGTGCGGCGCGCACAGTCAGTCCAGTGAGCACGGCGGGTGCTCTTGTAGTAGGCAAGTGAATGGCGTCGTTGAACATCCAGAGGTTATTGAACAGGTAAGTGACAACAAAATCCTGCCGGGGTCGCGGAAAGGTACTTATGGGTCACCGAGGCCCCCGCAACACAGGCAACAGGGAGGAATACGGGTGGGTTTTAGTCAGTAAGAGTCTGACACACCCTCCCGCTCCGCCCAGAGCGGGAGAAGTTATTTGATGGTTTCCCACCCTCAAAATAAACAGCGTATTTAAATAATATTATTATACACTTAGGTACCGTATTTCAAATTAATTTTAAAAAATCTTACCCAATAGGGAAATAGTAACACAATCATCTGTGTTTCGAAGGATTTAGATTGATATAGTTCATCACTTTTTTTAACAATATTCCTTTTCATCATTGTCTGCCTTTTCCAACAACTTCGGGTCGGCTTCTAGTCTAACCGGATGCAAAATTCCTTTTAAATAATATAATATCTTTGACGCAAAATGAGGTATTTTTTTTTTTCAAATGAAATACATATTTAAGGTTATGTATAACTAGCTCTTGGCCGCGACTTCGTCTGTGACCCAGGAAAAAAATGAGCCTATGTCCTCTGGGTCATAGTCTACCCATGCGCCAAATTTCATCCAAATCCGATTAGCCGTTTTATCGTGAAAGCGTAACAAACAAAAAAACTCTTTTTCGCACTTATAATATTAGTATAAGGATTAAGGAATTTATGGACTCAAATTAATCAAATGGAATGATTCTGTAACGTAATTGATTTGAAAACATCACTACAATTTGTTATCACTAAACCTGTCACGGTCACGTAAATAATCCGTTCATTAATATTTATCAGTACTTTTAAATTGGTTTCAAATAAACTTTATAATACAACTAGTTATTGCCCGTGACTTCGCCCGCGTGGATGTCGGATGTCATCCCACGGGATTAAAGTATCCTATCCCAAAAATATGGCCTATGCCTTTCATTCAAATCCGAGTGAAAAGGTAACAGATAGACAGATAATAAATTGTAATAGTTTTTGACCCAGTGAGTGAACCGATGTTAATGAAATAAAGACTAAATGTTATCGTAAGATACGGACTATGCATATATTACCAATCCCTTAAATCTCTTAAAAAAGGGGTACAAAAAACAACTACAGGTATTCAACTACAGGTATTACATGTGAATTTTAAAATCATTCCCTATTTTCCCTCCTTGGGGATGATTTTACGAAAAAGTTGTAACACGTAGTTCTTTATTTCTTATCAAAAGCATTTTGAATGCCCTTACCTAACTTAAGAAATGCTGGGTTTCATATACAAACATTCAACCCCTCTATCAACCCATGTAAGGACATGGGGTAAAATTTGACAAAGCGATAGATGCTGATTCTGCGACAAAGGGTAAGCCGCATATGTTGAATGTTGTACATCAAAATATGCAGGGTCTGTCCGGCAAAGAGTTAGAGTTAAGTTTATTTATGGAGAACTATAACGTTCAGGTGTTATGTTTGACTGAACACTGGTTGAAGGAACATGAAGTAGTGTTTGTGAATGATGATCATTTCACTGTACAAAGTGCATTTGTAAGAAAAAGTGCTATTCTCGGTGGATCTTTAATTCTTGTTTCAAACAAGTTGAAATGTAAGCAACGGTTAGATTTAGTTAATCTTTCCATTGAGCGCACTATTGAGTTGTCTTGTGCTGAACTCGAGCGATACGTCATAATTTGCGTTTTTTCGCGTCCCCTCTGGGGATTTTATTCGTTTTGAATCGGTAATGGAGGATTCACTCAATAGATTAAAATCTAGTAATAAAAGTATAATTTTATGTGGAGATTTAAATATTAATATTTTAGATGTTACTCCATTAATATTAGACTTCTCAATTTGTTTAGGTCCTATAATCTAATTAACTTGTTTTTGAACCTACTAGGATTACGGCATCTTCGTTGACATGTCTTGATAATATATTTAGTGATTGTGATGCCAAAAATAAATTAGTGTTAAGTTACTTAACGTCTGACCACTGTGGTTTATTAGCTAGCTTCCCTGTGCCATTACATAAAAAGTCGCATAAAATAGAATGTAGGCCTTATACAGCTAGTCGTTGCATCAAGTTTAAAAATAATATAGCTCATAGAATTACACCATCTATAGTAGAACACGAGAATCCTAATGAAATCTATGGAGCTCTTTTTGATGTTGTCCAAAAAGAGTACCAATGTACTTTCAAGACCAAAACCATTCATTAATGGTGCCCCCGCTGGCTTTAACCAATGGGCTACTCCAGGTATTTATAAAAGTAGAGCGAGACTATACGAGTTATATGGTTTAAAAAGGGGTTCGATACTCCTTTTCTAGAGTATGTCAACAATTATTCAAAATGATATTAAAAGATTTGTTTTTGCTAAATCTACATTTTTAAGCGACACAATTAAAAAAAACAATAATAAAATAAAAACCACTTGGAAAATTATTAACAATGAAACGGGTAAGTCGGTTAACCAACTAGAAAAACATCTTGAGATTATGGTCCACAGCAAATTAGTTAATAAAGCAGCTGACGTAGCTGAGGCATTCAATGAGTTTTTTGCCAACATACCTATAACTACGACTCGCTCCTTAAATTCGTCCCCGTCTAAAGCTGAAAACCTTTTGCATAGTAGTGTGCCTAAATGTAGTCGCTTATTTAGTTTCGAACATGTAACACCTGGTGATGTTGTTAACGTTTTTAACACACTTAAGTCTAAAAACACTGGTGATTACTGGGGTATCTCCATTAAACTATTAAGCAATATAATAAACATTGTAGCCCCCTATCCAGCTGTTACTTTTAATAAATGTGTTGATTTAGGAACTTTTCCTGACCTCATGAAGAGTAGTAAAGTCATACCATTATTTAAATCAGGTAATAAAAAAGACGTTGGCAATTTCAGGCCTATTTCTATTTTACCTGCATTTAGCAAAATATTTGAAAAGTTAATACTCAAGCAGTTGCTAAGACATTTTAATTTAAACAGCCTCCTTCATAATGAACAATATGGCTTTACAAAAGGTCGTTCGACTACAGATGCAGGCGTTGCACTGCTGAAATACATATTTAGCGCATGGGAGAACTCGCAAAATGCTACTGGAGTTTTCTGAGATCTCTCCAAAGCTTTTGATTGCGTGCAACATGACACGCTTTTGCGTAAACTACATCATTACGGTGTCCAAAATGAAGCTCTTAAAGTAATATATTTACATAATAGGTTGCAATGTGTAGATGTTAATGGTATGAAATCTTCCGGGCTTCTAGTACAGTTAGGTGTACCACAAGGCTCAATACTGGGTCCATTCTTATTCTTAGTGTCTATTAGTGTTGCCCAAATGCAAGAACAAGACGAGACTTAGCCAGTCTTGGTCTTGGTCTTGCGCCAATACACCTGGTCTTGGTCTTGCGCTCCCAGTCTTGGTCTTGGTCTTGGTCTTGCAGCAAGAGTCTTGCAAGTCTTGCAATTACCTATTAGTCTATTACTATTTATTAAAGTTTACTTTAAATCTTAGAAAAACGTATTAGAATTGGAACATTGTGAGCTTGAATTAACATAGCCATAGTAAAGATCAAGCAGATTAATAAATAACTGAAGATTTGATAAAAAATTCGAAAAATCAACTGACCTATATGTCGTTTTCCATGGAAGTAACTGTTTCTTAATAAACATTTATGATTTATAAGCTTACATTTGCTAAAACATGTAAAAAAACAAATTAATTACAATAACTTGACTGTATTTTAAAGAACAATACTTATCTGTCTAGAAAGAGATTGAACCCTCAACTTATAAGAAATTTAATAAAAGAGTTTTACGATTTATCATTTATTTGAATAAAAAATAAAATACAACACAAATCAACAGCTTTATCATTAGGTTATGATACTTTATATCAATTTTTTTGACCAAGAATTAATACAAAGTAACCATCTGGCTGACTCATCACTTAACCTATTTCTATGTTTTCTAATTACTAATGATGCTTTAGAAAATAACCTCTCAGCAGGTACTGAAGTTGCAGGTATTGAGAGAAAATCACGGGCCATTTTCGATAAAATCGGATACTCTGTCTCATGCGTCCTCCACCAATCTAAAATGTCTTCCGAGCTGGCAGTTCTTGGTTTTCTCAGGTACTCCTCCAACTCGTCTATCACTAAGCCTTGAAGACAAGATCCAGATGACGTCGAGGGACATTCATAGAGTTTATCAAAGTCTATTACGTCTTCATCTTCATCACATACTTTATTTTCTTTTTCTGGTAATTCCAGAGATTTGTTCAGTGAGTGTAGACTTTTATATTCTTCATAAAGTTCATTGAACTTGCGCAGACTTTCTGTTTTAAGTTGCTTCCCCCACATTGTCAGGTCAAAAGTCTGAGCCTTATGCCTTGGGTCTAAAATTAAAGAAGTACAATAAATCCAGTTGCTCTTCTTGTAATGTTTAAGCATTTTGTCTCGAGCTGCTTGGAAAGCTAGAATGAGCCTTTCATCCACTTCAGATCGATTAGGTTTCTCATCTAACTGTTTTACCATGGATTCAATTTTATCTAGCAAGAGATTGAATGATACAATGACTAGCGGTAATGTAACATATTTGTCTCCACCAAGTTTTGTACTTAAAAGTTTAAAGTTTATTAGAAATTTATGTAATTTTTCGAGTACCTGCATTAGCTGTGATTTGAAAATCATTTAATTCGGTGACAGAACTGCACAATATGTCAATGCCCGCTCTCACTTTTAAACCAAATCCAATCATATCATGTGTGGAATTCCATCTCGTTGGACAGTCAAGAATGGCATTTAGATTTGATGGCACGCCAGCTGCTTCACAAGCAGACTGAAACTTCTTCTTCACTATCTCACTTCTTTTTATTTTACTGGAAATACTGCGTAACTTTGTTACAGATGTACGCGAGTCAGCAATATTTGGTGCAGATTCTTCATCTTCCTCATCCTCAGTTTCGTCTGCATAGTCTTCGTACTGCTGATCTTGCGCGTTAGTGTCAGACTCACAGTGTAATGCTAAGGTCTTTAATAAATCTTGTACACCAAGGTTTAAAATGTGAGCAAAGCACCGGAAATGTTGATTGTCTGAATCAAAGTGTGGCGGCAGCTGTTTGCCCAGTTCATACATAAATTTGGTATTTGCAGTTGCGTTGTCGACCGTGATACCTTGTATTTTATCAATTATGCCATATTCCAATAAACATTCATGGAAAATCGTTGCAATATCTTCCCCAGTATGTCGACCGCGTGATGGTATAAAATCAAGAACTACAGATTGATACTTCCATTCGTTGTCTATATAATGAATAGTAACCCCGTAGTAACTCCTACCAGCAATTGACGTCCACCCATCAATGGTAAAAGACATTTTAGATGATAATTGTTGAAGTCGTTCCTTGAGATTCAATTGGAGCTCTTCAAATCGCTCTTTGACTTTCCTTCTAAGTGTAGACCTTTTAGGAAACACCATATTAGGGCAAATACGTCGAAAATATACGTGTCATTTTTCGATGACGAAGCTACCTTCGTCATCGAAAAATGAGAAGGGAAGATATTTTTTCACCACCCAATCAACTGTAGCTGTCGTGATGTTGTCACTGCTGTTTTCCGACTGAAACAAAACAATAAATCTTGTGTTATTATTTAAAACATACTAGGTTTGAGCGTATAAGAGGAGGAGGTTTGTTGTTGTTAAATCGAGAAAATCGTTAAATTGATATTTGTTATATTAAGGTTGCACTGTACTGTAATTTACCAAAATAAAGTACTTAGTTGTTACTGGCCGATTAAATGAAAATATGGGTGTTTATAAAAAATATTTAAGACGATAATTACATACTTAATATGTCGCACCCCTAGATGAAAACACCACTAACTCAAAAATACTTACGTAAGTTAATGGCGTTTTTGAAAGTATCGCATGAATAGCTACGCGGAGTTAAAATTCTTTTAACTGTTAAAAAAATATTCTTACCTGTCCACTTCTTCCAGCGGTTACTAAAAAGCTTGTGATATCTCCACTTAATTTTGGTTTAACAGAAAGAAATATTTCTGATTCCTTTTTGTGGAAAGATATTAGATGTTTCCTTAAGCCTGAAGTGTTTCTGTTTTTCATTTTTATTTCAATCTTTTTATGTTGGCACAATTTACAGAAGGCAGTTTGGGATGCATGAATTATTTCGAAAAACTCCTCAAATTTGCTTTTGGGTCTTTTAGATCTGTGACTCAAACTCTCGTTACTCGGACTAGAATAATTTGAATCTTCGTCACTCATATTAAATTGTACACGTGATACGTTTTTAGAAAACAACGAGAATTAGTAAAAACAATTATTAAGTTAGACTCGAAGCACAGCTCAATTGGAAATGACTGGAATTAAAATAATTCCTTTATTTATAGTACGTTTCCTTGCTTTCTACCGCGCCGCCTCGCCACGTGCCGGCTCTATGAAAAGGACGCCGCCGCAAATCAAACAATGCCGCGTGCGGCGTACAAACACACACTAAATATTACCTACTTGTACAGACGCGACGCGTGAATAAAATAGAATTAGTGCCAATCACTATTCTTTACATATAAGTGAATGTTTTGGCGTACATCTATACTAATATTATAAAGCTGAAGAGTTCGTTTGTATGTTTGATGACAGAAGTTTTAAAATAAATAAATAAGTCCTGAACGTCACTATACCTCCAAAGTTACTATTCCTCGTGGACGAAGTCGCGGGCACAGCTAGTAAATACTTACTCTCATCATCTCTCTCAGAGATATTCGGGCTGGTAAGTAATACAAAACTCTTATCGCAGGCTTTTTATTTTATTAGTAGGTAAGTACCTACGCTTTTTATATTATTTTTGTAGAATTTTTTTACACGTTTCAAGTATATTTAAAAGTGGCTACAATATTTATTAAACGGGTGATATTTGAACACTTTTTTGCTATTTTTTCTTGTAAAAACTTATGAAATATAATGACTAAATGTACAATAATAGTACCTAAGTAATTAGTTTAAAACCATATAAGTAATCAATATTATAATATATACTTACTAGAATGAATTAATATGACATCTACTACCTATCCTTACCATTTTATCCTAATCATAATACTACTTGCGTGATCAGTATAATGTATTCATTTTCATTCTAAGCACTCTGAAACTTATTTATTCTTTGGAACACCTGTAGGTACTCTTAAAAAAATTCGAAATTATTTTGCATGAGTATACCTACGCCCTATGGCGGCAATCAAATAGTGTCACAAATGTTATGATTTCGGCGTGGCGGCAACGATTGTTTTAGATTTCAAAAGAAGCCGCCGGCGCGTGTATCATAACCATGTACTTCCGAAAAGCGGCAAATTTCTTTGAGAAGTAAGTACAAAACCTTTGATGCCGCATTATCAAAGTGCCGATGGTTAAAACATAACTATGCATGCACTCAGTTTGATTTTAATAGATATTTTTTTATTCGCTATGTTTATGGTATTAGTCGTAATGCGCATAGGTCTAGTTTTTCATATTCTTTGATACAGTTTTTTGCGTCTTGGTCTTGCTAAAAATACGCGGTCTTGTTCTTGGTCTTGGTCTTGCAAAAACGCAAGAACAAGACCAAGACTGCAAGACCAAGACTGAATTTGGGCAACACTAGTGTCTATTAATGACTTACCATTCTATTTAAAGGGTATCTGTGACGTTGTACTGTTTGCAGATGATACCTCTCTTTTTTTTAAAGTAGACAGGAATAGACAAGATTTTGATGACGTAAACAGTGCACTCTCAATTGTTACGGATTGGTTGACGACAAATAACTTAGTTCTCAATGCTAAGAAAACGAAATAATAAAGTTCGCTTTACCGATTGTTAGAAATCTACGACCCAACATCGTCTTGGATAAACAGGTTCTTGATACTGTAGACTCGGCAGTTTTTCTGGGCATAACAGTAGATGCTAAACTTCAGTGGGGCCCTCATATATCAAGCCTAGCGGGAAGGCTCAATTCGGCCGCTTACGCCGTCAGGAAATTAAGACAATACACTGACGTTGATACAGCTCGGTTAGTATATTTTAGTTATTTTCATAGCGTTAAGTCCTACGGTATTCTGCTGTGGGGCAAAGTCGCTGACATTCAAAATATATTTGTTCTGAGCTGTTCGAGCAATTTACCAGCTAGTTGCCAGAGCTCTGAGGGATTTTTTTAAAGATATTGGTATTCTCACGGTGGCATCACAATTCATCTTCGTCAACATCTTATACAAGTATATTAAGCAAAATATACACTTATACATTAAAAACACAATATTAACACCAGAAATAAGGACAAATTACGTGCTCCATTTCACCGGCTTCACAAGGTTCATAACTCGTTTGTTGGGCTTGGTATTACTTTTTATAACAAGCTACCGTCTTCATTGCTAGATTTGCCTTTTAATGTGTTTAAAACTAAAGTAAAATCCAAACTTTGTTCAAGGGCATACTATTCTATCAACGACTACTTAAACGATAAGAATAATTGGTCGCTGTGATTAACTCAAGACAATGTTTATGTTCTTTCTCCAGAATTAGCTTACCTAGTGACAGGTTATAGGAGTTCATATAATTGTTTATTTTATTTGACTATATAAGTCAATATTTTTTAATTTTAATTGCGTTTATTATTGACATAATCTTCTTATTACAATGTTATTTTGTTGAGTTGTATTGCAAGATGTGGTTAGCTAGCGACCTCGATAACTGATTATATTATTCTTACAACCGGCAGCAAGTTCGTCATGCTCCCTTAGATGTCATTGCTTGCGGTAGCGTCGGGGGTCGGGTTGCCTCCTTCCTTTGCTGACCATTGTTTTGTTTTGTTATTAGTAATTAACTGTTTATTTATTTTACTTTGATGGTCCTAGTTCATCATTTGTGACTGTTACAGCTATTTATGTAAGCGGGCACGCCCTTTATACTTGGAGGCTTTTAAGTTCTTTTTACGTTTTTATTTCTGCTTGAGAATAGTTTTCGGTCTTTTTCTTTTCTTTTTTTTTTGTTGGTATAGTGGTGTGCTAGCTGATATATGGCTAATAATTCAATATTTTGTGTTGCACGTGGTGTAAATTGTAAAGAATCCATTCTTTTTCTCTAACTGAACAGACAGCTGTGCTGCTGGGGAGTTTGTTGGGCACTTCTTCTTCCCAGCTAAAGCACTAGGAAGTGGCGAAGGGTGGGCGTTTTGGGGGACTGTCTTATGTAATTTTGATGTTCGAAAAGTGCTGATCCTCAGCCTAGTTTGAATAAATGACTTTTGATTTTGATGGTATCCCTTGGCCTTCCCGAAATTTCTATATAGTGGTGTAGGCGTAAAAAGGTGTTGAAAATTAAAATTATGCTCGTCACGCTGTTGTCGTACACACTGGCCTGTACCTGTTAGCCAGATTATTAACACTAGTGGTCGCCCACTGTTCGAAATTCGACCCTACTTACAATCTATAAAGTACTTACTAATTCCATGCTATTAAAAAGTACTATTTCTATGCTCAAGCTGTCACTTCTGTCACGTAACTATCTTCAAGTCATGAGGCACTACCACTATGTGCGTGTGTTAAACGCATGGTAGTGTGTGTAATGTTTTTTTTTATTATTCTAATGATATTAACTTTTTGCATTCCTCTTCCATATTAAACTTTAACGGGTTCCGTGTGGTGCGGGACGTAAAGAATAGCACCATCCCATTTCTTCCCGTGGGTGTCGTAAAAGGCGACTAAGGGACTAGACTACTAGAGAATGGGCAGCAGCGTTCTCTATGCATTTTAACACCATACTGCGATTGCCAACCCGCCTGCCAAGCGTGGTGATTATGGCAAACCCTCCCTATTGGGGGAGGCCTATGTCCAGCAGTGGACGTCTTTCGGCTGGAATGATGATGATGATGATGATTAAACTTTAACTGCCAAATTTCATACTCCTCCGTCCACGTTATTTTCGTAAAAAGGGGTACAAAGTTTCGCTTTTCATATTAATATAAAGATGACTTCAAATTGTAAATAACTTTTGACCAAGTAAACCCATTTTAATGAAGTAAAGACCAAATGAGCTCAATATTTCCATTTCCTTAAATCTCCTAAAAACAAGTACACAAAAATATCAATATTACATATGAATTTTGAATGGGGGAGGTTATTCCAAAAACGGTGTAGGGCGTAATTCTTTATTTCTTACCACAGCATCAATTTAAATGTTCACATGCTTAACGGAACAATTGCTGGGTGTCCCATACCACCTTTCATCCCCTGTATGATTATCCCCAATTTTTTGAGGATTATTTTTGAGACAAAAGTAGCTTAAATAGCCCTAGTAGCCCCAGGACGCCATCGGCTAAATGTTGTCGAAATCATTTCAGTAGTTTAGGCGTGACAAAAATTTAACTAAAAAACGATTTTGAACTGAATACCAATCTTTTCAGCGAAGTCAGAGGACCTGTAAAAAACTGTTCCAAGGAACCGTCCCCCGACTGCAATGAACAGATTGGTATTCAGTTCAAAATCATTTAAGTAGCTTGTTTTTAGTTTTTTAGTTCAATGTTTGTACTTTTTGACAAGGCCGACGTGTTTTTTTATTTTTTAATTAATTATTTTATTTATTAAAACTGTATGCACAAGTACAAAAAAAAAATACCATACAAAGGCGGACTTAATGCCTGAGGCATTTTCTACCAGTCAACCTTAGGGTGATGCAGAGAAGACACATGGCAGATGCAACTTAAGGGATAGATAACACGAAAATAACTATACAATACAAGAATAGATACGTAGATACATACATATAAACACAGAATAAACTTTGTCAGGATAAATAACGATCAGTAGAGGAGAAAACGAATCCAGCAAAATATCAGCGCTGAGATGTTTCTGCCAACTTCTTACGTAATATGTTCACGTGACTACCGTGCGTGTATTTTATACCTTTTAGTGATAAAACGATCTTTTTTTTTACAAGTTTTTCTACTACTTTTTACGTTTTTCTTCTGAATACTAAATAGTAAAATTTTTATGAAAAGAAAAACTTTTCACGAACCATGGCTTATCCATTATATTGTTTAAATTTTCACCAGCGTATGTTACCCAGGATAACGCAACGCTTTTAACGATACCACATACATTGATATCGGTTTCGCCGTTTAGAAGTTATGGTGGAATAAAGAAACTCACAAACATACATGAACCCTGAAAACATAACACTCCTTTTTTTTGGGCAGTCGTGTAAAACGGTACAGTTTATTTCGAATTTATAATATTTGTATGGAAATACTCTCGTTTCCAGACCGCAGTTCCACCGCAGCCCGCCACTCCACCGCGGTCCACAAATCGCTTCGGCTTCAAGAGATTCTTCGGAAGACAGCCAGCCATTCCTTATCTAGAGACCAAGGATTCTAGCATTGTAAGTATAACTCAACCTTACCTTTGAGGGGATGGGCTCAGGTAGCCCGCGAAATTCAAATTTTCTTGGGTTTTTTTTGCAATTTTCAGGTCAGTGAAAGGTTGTATGTTGACCAAAAATACTATTCAAGACCATAGCAAATGTGTATTTATAGAATTAAAATCATTAAACTCATCGATACAACTCTCTAAGTAGGAATTGAACTGAAATGTCACGATTTTAAAAGAGTAATCTGAACTGAAGTGACAGTTGACAGATCGAGGTCGTTGACGTTTCGATTCTTAGTTGGAACGCATTATATCGCTCGCGCTGATCTATCGGCTGTCTGTTTTTAGCGCGAACACAACGCCTCTCGCAGTCGGACACAGACAGGATTAACGTTGAGTCTGTACGCTCCACACTCTTCGTATTACGTTACACGACACATTTCATTACACACGTTTGGACACGGCTTTATGCACCTATAAATAATTATATCATCAGGTTGGTGTTATGGTAATCAACATTGTTTAAAGATTTAAATGACTGTCTCGCCAGGACACAGATAAACCCTGAGAAATGTTCGTTGTGTGGCTAAAACCGATAGTAAAATAGGCTTAGTGTTTTAGAAATAAGTAAATAATACCCAATTCCTTTTTTCAGACGGCAGAAACAACACAAGAAAAGCAAAAATTAGGCATAGCAGAAAATAATGAAGGTTGTCGAATAACATGAGATTAATAATTATTTTTAATGAGTTATTTATAAAAGCCATAATAATAGATTAATAACAGCTTGTGACTGTCCCACTGCTGGGCAAGTCTCTTCTCATACAGAGGAGGAACGAGCACTGTTCACCACGCTTAGTCAAAATGTGTTCTTTCATATTTAAGTAAGTACAGTCAGGTAAATTAATTGTTAGGCATATTGACACCTTACGTCAATTTGCTGTGTTATAACCAATTCATACATCTGTCAAAGAATGATTTCATAAGTACTGGCTTCGGCCGCGACTTCCTCCGCGTGAAATGTGTTGTTCCCCCGCCCTTTTCTTTTTACTCGGCTCCTAACGGTCGTAGCGTGATGTTAAATAGCCTATAACCTTCCTGAAAAATTGAACTATCAAATGCAAAAAGGATTTTTTCAAATCAGACTGATAGTTCCAGAGATTACCCCCTACATGGAAACTTACAAACAAATAAATTTCTTTATAATATAAATCAATTTACATAGCAAGTAATTTCCCTGATTTTACAGATAGCATCAAAACAATGGAGAAAACTGTTCAAAAATAAGTTAAATCTATCAGTCCTTATTATTTTAACGATCTATGTATGTGCCATTTACATCATAATCTTATTGAAAAAAAATCTGCTGTTCTATAGATTTTGTCAATTTATGTAAACACTAATTAATTTATGGAACAGCAAATATATTTTCGCGATTTCAGGTTCAGTTTTCATAATTAAGGTCAGAATAATGAGTACAATGACTAAAGAGGTTTAGGGGTGAACTAAAACTAAGTTTGTATATTGCAGTCAAAATTCAATAGAAATATTTTTTTAATATACGAATTTGTTTCGGTGTTAAAACCGTTATCGTTAAGCTCTGGGCCTCTGGCCACACTGAGGTGAATCCCGCACGGATTTGTTTAAATTATTAGTTTGATCACCAAGTCACTTGCCACAGCCGCAGCCGGCGCGAGCGAATATCGTCCCGCAAGAGTTTCGCCTCAGTTCGACCAGAGCTTTAGTAAATTTATCAAAATGTTTTTTACATTTTATTGTTAAGACATTAAATTATTATTTTTATTCAAAAGACATTATTTTACTAGGATAACGCTATTTTAATTAATCAAGACTGCACAATTTGCTTGATCTTACGTGACTGCCCATTTTTATACGTAAAATGAGCTTTTGAGGTGCGATCGAACATTCTTTTGGCGCCTCAATGACATTGACAGGTTGGTAGTCAACATTTGTAAAATTTGTACACACGGCTACATATCAAGCTACCTATATATTTCCAGTATAACCTGATCTCGCGTTGTATAGGGTTTCCGTAGGAGAGGTCAGCATAAAAACGAAATATATAGCTTGATGTGTCGTGTGTACATAAATTATTTGTTGAACTGTCGATCTTCCTTTTCTGCATCCGATACAAGAGAAATTTAAGGTTGTTTTTAATTGTTAAAATACAGTTTGTAATTATTGTCAAATTCTGCCTGCCTCGTTAGTGGTCGCAAGAGCTACTTTGAGCATGAGGTCCTGGGTACCTACCTATTACCCGATTCGTTGCGATGCCTAATTTCACTAACTTCTAGCCGTGGCGTCGAACAAAAATAACGTGACACTGATCAGTGCCCAACGCCATACGATTAAATGACACTCATCTGTGTCTTCGGCCATGCGGAAAAGAAAACAGTGTTTTGACATTTTTTTACGTATTCAAAGCTCGAATACTTTTAGTTTACATGTGAAATCTAACGTGAACGGTCAGGCACGTTGTTTTACTATAACACTACCCGACCTGGCAATTGATGCCAGGTCGGGTAGTGTTATTGGGTCCATCAGGAAATACTCAGTAGCAGTCTGGAGTCTGATTTAGTGCCTGGTTAATGGCAATAGGCTCGCCCCCTATGACATGGAACTTAAACATAACAGGTGAAATGTGGGTACACCACTACCTTAACCTAACCCTTCAGGAAATTACAGGCGCATATGTCATTTTATTGTCAAATTCAGAAATTGTCCATGAATCAAAGTATTGCCATATATTTCCATCTTAAAAAAATAATGAAGATTTCTTAACCCTTAAATGCATGAATTTTTTAAATATTCTGAAAAAAATATATATAATAGAATTAGGGGTACAAAACTCGGGAAAAATAATTAAAAAAATATTTTCCAACTTTTAATATATTTATTTCTAATAAAACTTCAAGTATCATTTTTGATACTCCATGTATTTAGCTCAAAAAAAATGTTGGTTTTAATTTTTATGAAATAAATAGAAACAATTATTGTTTCTGTTGTCACACAAAGACACCTTACATTTTGAACACATTACAGATGTAAGCTTCCGACAGTTATTATATTTACACTTATTTCTCTTATTATAATATTCTCTTTCATGGCCTACATTGTCAAAACGGACGTCTCTTGTTGGCATTGCTTGTTCATGCGCTCGAGATGTTCTTGCTTTCTTGACGGTTACTTCTTCTAAGCGACTAGAACTTGGCCGACCACGTTTGTTATCATGATTATAACTTTGGTACTTACATAGAGATTCTGCTAGATCTGTTCTAAAGTTAGCTAAATTCATTATTTGTTTCGGATTCTCTCCTTTTTTGGTCAGTACTTTTTTATAGAGCACCCACGCGTTGATGACCGTCATGTCTAACAGATGATAAAACATTCGTGTCGTCCATTTGCGAGACTTCATTCTGATGCGGTACCGACCTAAGTAGCTGTCCATTAGGTCGACGCCGCCCATATGAGCATTGTACTCTTTCACGACTCTAGGGCAAGGAATTTCAATAGTAGCTTTTTGCTTTTTGTCAAACCGTTTGATAGTTTCTACTGGTTCTGCTCCTACATACGTCGAAAGCAATAAGACCTGCTTGTTGTCTTTCCAACTAGTAGCTGCCAGGTCTAATCCATTATAATGAGTAACATTTTCACAGTATGACCCTCTGGGAACATCAGCTTTCATTACGTCTTTTTTTTCTGGCAACTTGCAGGTCTTTCCTAGTCTATTTCTTTGCACAGTACCCAAGCAGTAGATTCCTTCTCCCCAAAGATAATAGAGTAGAGCACAATTTGTATAAAAGTTATCGAAATACACGATATGATTTACTTTTCGAGGAACAGATCGCAACAAACGGATGACTGTGTTGGACACGGCACCTAAATCAGGTTCATTTTGTAATCTTTCAATAGTTTGTGCCCCTGAATAGATCTCAAACCTGTACGCGTAACCCATCAAGCAACATAAGACAAAAAATTTGAAACCCCACTTATGGGGTTTGTTTGGTAAGTATTGCTTCATAAAGTGTGAAATCTTGGTTGCACACATTTGTTCATCTAGAGACAGTCTATGCTCAAAAGGAACACTCACAAATCTTTTGTTCAGATAATCGATTACAGGTCTGATCTTGTGCAATCTGTCGTGATTAGGATGACTAACGGGAAGGTGATGTACGTTATCGTTCATATGGAAAATTTGGCGAATTTTTTCAAAGCGATTTACAGTCATAGTATCTGCGATAGGTGCAAATCTAGCTTTTGCTGACCAATACGATCGCACACTTGGGAAATGGTAGACAGAAGAATAGATAAGTATGCCTAAAAATTTACGAAGCTCCAAGACGGTAATAGTATCGGTGAAGTTAGCATTTATCTGTATTGCATACTTGTTGGATTCATTTACTATTTGTTCGAGCAAATAATCTTCAAAGAAATAAGAAAAAAATTGGTATGGGGTGGAAAGTTCCATAATATTCTGTGGGTAAGTTATATTTCCTTTGAATGCTAATGCTTCTTCAACAAGGTTTAAATTTTTCCGTTTCCAAACTAGGTTACGAGTGGTTATATTTCCAGTAACACTTACTGAAGAAGTCGATGGGAGCGGTGGCGGTTCAACCTCCTCATTTGAAACTAAACTGCCATTTTCATCGTCAAATAATATTGGCGGATCACCATCTACATGATCAGGATCACCATCTACATGATCTGAGCTGCCTTCTAAATCAGCTAAAATATCATTACGATCAGCATAATATCCAATTTCGTCTTCATCTTCCTCAAAATTGTCATCAGACAGTTCTCCACTTTCCAGTTGCCGCAAATATCCCTCAATGTCACGTTCTGCTAATCGCTTAGCCATAATCTGTAAATAAAAGCATCAAGCAGTTGTAGCAATCACCCAAAACCAAGAATATGCGATATTTTATGCAATTGAAGCCAAAAACAAATATAATACGACATTCAGGCAAGTAAGTAATTCTTGAATTTTTTTTGGCGCCAATGCATGAAGTATCAATTTTGATACCTCACAAAAATAGCAAATTAGAGTATGAAAGCCGACAAATAAAGTAAATACGCGTACTCGATAATATGAATTTTATACTTACGATGGTCAGAACAATTTTTGTTGGACGAAAAGTCTCTAAAACAGAAAGCCACAACAAAAACAAAATCACGCGGGAATACCTGTACTACGAACGTTCACTAACTTTTGAAAATGGCAGAAAACCATAGACTATACTATATGAATCCAAGTTTTTACACTTTTTTTCGTTTAGAAATGAATCAATATACAAAAATATTTTAAAAGCAAACTAGCTTTACATTAAATTTCAGACCATAACCTAATTCAAACTTTAGGTATCATTTTTGATACCGTATGCATTTAAGGGTTAATTATGTCGTTACTTGTTCTAAATAATAATACTATTGTGCCTTTAAATATCGCCTAGTTTTGTAATAAAATGTTACGCGGGCGATAATGGCACGTCGAGTTTTAGATCAAGTTCGTATTTGTCTCGCATCGTCTCTGTCACACACCTGTGTGACTGTCTCTCTCATAAACTCGATGTGACACATTAACCCCCGGACACTGCTACAAGGAATTTTGACGCTCGTATGAAGTTGAAAGGGGCGCGTTGTTGGTAACCATTTGTGGAATTGTTTTGTGAAATATATTGAAAAAACAAGATGGCGACGTTAGTTTCGATTTTTGCCGCACGCCAAAAGAACCATCTAACTAGCGTTGTATGTAACTATGATAATGTAAATACCTGTGATTTTTGCATAATAAATAAATACATTTTGTTATTTATTATTTTTCTTAGTTTCCAAACCCTTTCAGTGTTCAATTCGAGACACTGGATTTAACGCATGAAATCGCCCCTTTTTGCGTTTTTCAACACACCCTTTATTACACCCCCCGGATGTCAGTCCACGAATACATGGATGACATATTTTTAATTTATTTAAAATGGTATATGGAACTGGAGGGGCTTGTGGCCAAGTAATAACAGCCGCACCGGTCGATCCATCAGGTTAAGCTACTCTTGCCGCGGTTGGTCCGGGGATGGGTGACCATCTTTACATACCAAGACCCCTCTGCCTCGGAAAGCACGTTAAGCCGTTGGTCCCGGCTGTCATTTGTAGATCTTTGACAGTCGTTACGGGTCGTCAGAAGCCCGAAAGTCTGACAACCAGTCTTACCAAGGGGTATCGTGTTACCCAGTAAATAGGTTGTGAAGGTCAGATAGGCAGTCGCTCCATGTAAAATATTGATATTCAGCTGCATCCGGTTAGACGGGAAGCCGACCCCAACATAGTTGGGAAAAGGCTCGGCAGATGATGAGTATCTGGAGAGAAGTAGACCCCTTTCAAACCGCGTGACAAGCACGCGGTTAACACGTGTGCTATTCAAAGCTGGGCTCCCTAGCCCAGGTTCGGGGAGCGGAGCCCCTGAAGGACACTGTTAAATAGTGACTTTTAGATGTTAAGTCACGTTAATATAATGAAATTAAAATATCACGCCGCAGGTCAAATACTCGGAAATATTTTGAAAAAGGTCACGGTCAAGGTTAATTAGAGGTCATCCATTAATCTGTAATCAAGAATCCCGGATGGTGTGCACACATGGGGGGATGAAAATTTCATTATTTTTGACGTAGGACGTCGTTTTTGAGATATTTGCTAAAAACTGAAAAGGGGATTCGTTGGCCACATTGTTACAAAACTTCGGTTATAAGATGCGGGCAAAAATGATAGATTCATTTTCGCACGGTGTAAAAATGGGGAAGCGTGGCTGTGCTCAAGAATCCCGTATTTTGACAAAGGTCACGGTCAAGGTTAATTAGAGGTCATCAATTAATCTGTAATCAAGAATCCGGAATCCGGGGGGCGTTGACACAAGGGGGGGATGAAAATTTCATTATTTTTGACCTAGGACGTCTAGTTTTTGAAATATTTGCTAAAAACTCAAAAAGGGGATTCCGTTGGCCACATTGTTAAAAAACTTCGGTTTAAAAGACGCGGGATAAAATGATAGATTCATATTCGAACGGTGAAAAATGGAATACTTAAGTCACGGAGAAGCGTAGCTAATCTGTACCCAAGAATCCCGTCTTTGAAAAAGGTCACGGTCAAGGTTAATTAGAGGTCATCCATTAATCTGTAATAAAAAATCACGGGGATGAAAATTCCATTAATCTTGACCTAGGACGTCTAGTTTCTGAGATATTTGCTAAAAACTAAAAAAGGGAGTTCCATTGGCAACATTGTTAAAAAAATTCGGTGAAAAGACGCCGGAAAAAAATGATATTCATTTTAGCACGGTGTCACAAGGAACTACTTAAGTCCCTTACATCCTGTATACATCTGTAGGAATGGATATACAGGTGTAAGTATTTGATGCAATTATTTGGTCCAGAGAAATGAGGATATTTTAGTATGTATGTAGATGGCTATAAGAGTAGGGGAAGGCCAAAGAAATGATGATGGTCTGTGTGAAAGATGATATGGTTAGAAAGGGGGTAACTACCGAGATGACGACTAATAGAGAAGAATGGAAGAAACAGACATGTTGCGCCGACCACTAGTTCATTGGGATACGTTCAGGGGAACGATGATGAATGGATCAAATAAAAGTCAACCTTAATTTATATTCGTATTTTATTTCATACCTTACCCTAGAGTCAATGTGTGCGGAACACATTACGATTGGAGTCAATACACAACACAACGGACGAAGAACTTAAAATTATTTCAATACAACTCTCGTATTGAGACAGAGCGTTTAAAACTGACCATGTCGCATTATTAAGGTCTTATCTTTGAGCTAAAGGACAAACAGTAGAAATGCGGGCATATAATAAAAAAAAATAGGGTGTGTGAGTGAATTGAAGTGAAAACTAACGACTAGAGCTGAGTACACGCGAGTCAGCGTCACCGATCCGAGCGTGACGGTTCAGTTTCGTTCACTGGCCAGAAAGAAGAAGTTTTGTTTGGCAGTGAATATATACAATTTTTTATGGAATGCTGGAGCCACAAATATCAAACTTCCATATTTTGTTTGCAAATTGCAGCTCTGTATTGGGTTGTATGTTGATCAAATTGTGATTCGCGCTAAGAACTGTATGTAGTATTTACTCAAAATCAAAGAAATAATCAGTTTTCTGAAAGTCATATTTGAGGGTAATTATTTTGACTATTACATGAGACTCAACATGAGTGGCGAAATATTTGTGTACTATAAGTACACCTCTGTCTACACGCGAATAATACAAGCGCGATGTTATGTGTTTCATGAAAACATGACTCGTTCCGTCAAATATAACTTAGAGAATTGTGTTGATGATTTTTATTATTAGTCTTCAGTACATATACCTCATCAGTATCTACTGCCTTATGTTGTACTGAACTTTATGTGGTAGATCTGATGGTAAACAACATATTGTTGACAAATTATGGGAATGCTTAAAGCTTTGGTTTCCTAAGAAAACGGTTCCGTCATATTATATCGACCGTCATGAAAATCTGTAATTTTCACTAGTATTTGACATTAAGGTGTCAACAAATTCTCTGTATTTGGACAACCGTTATTGTGTATCCGTTCACGACTGTTTTAGGAAGCCAAAGCTCACCCCGCATTTCTCCACACATCTTACTTCTACCCGCTCTGCACAAAATCAATAGTTTAATAATTATAGTCTTCCCCATTGGTGTCCTCAGGGTTGTATTTATTCTCGTCTTCATTGGGCTCCTGTTTAATCTGGACGTCCAGAGGGGCCATGCTGAATTCTGGGTAGTCTGTGGAATTAAACGGGAATATTACTTTTTTTATATATTAAATGTGATAATACAAAGGCAACTAGATTGCGGTAGATTGACGACATCGACCTTTATATAATTTTGGGCCTTATTCATTACCGTCGATCCATGGTGTGACACCGATCAATAAATCGATCGATCATATATACTATAACTCGTTGTGCCATATTTACGGCCGCGTACAGTAATCAGCCCCAAAAAATCAACCAATGTGTAGCTACAATTAAATACCTAATTTGTCATGTTTCGTGGCTACAAATTGATACAATATTATGAAACAGAGAAAACTAAATGAATTCTTGTTGATGTATGGTTACATTTATTTTTGAGGCTGACTGTATCTACTCCACTAACACGATATACTTACCATCTTGATCTAATTCTCCACTTTACCCAACCCACATGCACCGGTCAATGTCAAGAAAATTAATTGTTAAGGTTCAAATGTTTTTATGTTTTTTGTCAGTGTCAAGTTGAATCTATTAACAAATCGGATAGCGAATAGGCAGATTGGCGTAGGAAGTCAATTTGCTCAACAACTAATTTCCCCGACTGTACAAAATAAAACCAAAAAAACTCACCATCAATGAACTCCTTAACATCTGCATGCTTGATTCTCGCTTCTATCCGGCAGCGGTCGAGTGCAAACAATCAAAGTGAGTATAACAGTCAAAGTGTATAACAAAGAGGTGATATTTACCGAACTCACCGTCCATCGGCTCTTCTTTGATCTTGATATCCTCGGGCTTGACCTTCGGCTCCTTGCGCTCCTTGTCGCGCCGGGAACGCTTCTTGTCGCGGTCGCGTTCGCGGTCCTTGTCGCGGTCGCCGCGGTCGCGTCGCTCGCGGCGGCGCTCGGAGCGCGAGCGCGAGCGGCGCCGGCGACCCGCCACGCTGCAGTATTGTCATAACGTATTAGTTCTGTACTTTGATCAATTTATTTAAAATGCTGAGTAATATTCTAAATGCGAAAGTGAGTTGTTTTTGGTGAAAGGACATATCCAGTGGGTCAATGAACGAATACTTAGGCAGTCAAAAATTAATGTTAAGTAAAGATTTTTATAACCACTACATTTTCTAGTTTACCAATTAACCTATTTATCGCCACGTCAAACAAGCAAAGACGTGCCCTCGGCGCCAAGCTACGAATTAATCCTTAAAATCTGTCATGTAGTCGTGACCGTGGCGTGCTGGGCACATTTTGCTCTGTCATCTATACAAGACTTGGCGGTCACAACGTAAATAAGCTTTTTTTTTCGTTAAGGTTCTTGGAGATATCATTGACTCCAATAGTCCTAATAGGCATATTTAACCAATGTTTAGACAGCGGTACGTTTCCTGATTTAATGAAACATAGTAAAGTAGTACCAATTTTCAAATCGGGTAGTAAAAGTGTTCCCCTTTAATTATAGACCTATATCTGTGCTACCAGCATTGAGTAAAATGCTAGACCAGATGCTGTCACATTTCAATTTTAATGGGATTTTACATAGTCTCCAGTTTGGTTTCACGAAAGGTAGGTCGGCGACTGACGCAGGAGTAAAACACATCAATCACATTTTGGAATCCTGGGAGAAATCCCAGGATGCCATTGGCATTTTCTGTGACCTCTCAAAAGAGTTTGACTGCGTTGACCACAATACACTGACCTGTAAATTACACCACTACGGAATTCGTGGACAAGCAAGGATCTTGTTCTGTCCCATCTATCAAACAGGCAGCAAAAAGTAAACGTTAACGGGGCGACGTCGTCGGGGAATCTAGTAAAGATGGGCGTACCTCAAGGTTCAATTCTTGGCCTTTTCCTATTTCTAATTTATATTAATGATCTTCCTTACATGATGGCTTATCTGATGTAATTTTAACTTATCGGATATAATTCTATTCGCTGACGATAATTCTCTCTGCTGTGGGGATCGGCAGCTGATGTAGATTCAATTTTTATTTTACAAAAGAGGGCAATCCGCGCAATCTATGAATACTCGTGAATCGCATAGAAACAAATTCAAAGAAATTAATGTACTAACTCTGCATTCTCTTTATATCTTAGAAAGTATTTTGTATGTTCGCAAAACCTTACGTCTTTTAAAAAAAAAAGTGATTTCCAAATATAAATAAATACACTTAGTAAACATGAAATTGTTGTACTCTTAGTATGTTTTAGTATGACATTAGTATGGCATTTTAGTATGTTTGTTTTACTATAACGCCATCTGTGAGTGAACACAAGCACTGATGTTAGAACTCCTGTGTGAAATTAGTGAAACATTTTATACTTTGTTTGCCTGACCAGATTTTGCAGATTTTTGTTTCACATTTTTTATCTTTATTTTATATTTACTTGAAATTACATCTTTAGTTCCATATTTTGGTTTCATTCCTCAATACCCAGCCATTTTTATTTATCTCTATTTGTTCCTACTGAATATGGATTAAAATAAGTCATAATTAAAACAGAAAGTAATTTGCTGTCAGCGCCAACATGAAACATAATTACGTCATTCACTTCAGGAAGGGGGTATTTAAAAAAAACACGTTTATGTAGTAAACAAATATTTTAGTACCTAATCTTGTCGTATATCCCACGTAATTGCGTTAATATAATCCTTTGATCCAAAATAAACGACTTATAATTATTGTTCACACACTTTAAAATGGAACGTCAAAAACATCGAGAGCTACAGTTAAGTATTGTTTTTTTTTTTAATAATATGCCTAACAAAAGCAAGCCTAAAACGATTAATAAATCCATAGTAATTTTTTTTTTTATTTATACTGTTAAAACCGCGATCCTGAACATTACCCGGAACCAGAGGGAAGAAACTGAATATGTCCTTTGGCACATGTGTAGACCCCATGATCTATTTAGGACATAGGATGCTTTTTTTATCCCGGGACGTTCCCGTGGGATCATTCCCGACCTACACAAAGCTAGTGGTACATAAAAAAAATCGTGAGGCGCCATTAGGAACGGAAAATAATTTGAATGTGGGGTCATAAAATTATGTTTTCATCATCCAGCACCACTGAAGTTTAACTATTTAACTGGGTTGTGGAGGTCAGATAAACAGTCGCTCGATGTGACATACTGGTAGTCAGCTGCATCCGGTTAGACTGGAAGCTGACCCCAACAAAGATGGGAAAAGGGAAGTAGATTGATATCTGTCTTTGTTCCTCTCTTTCTTTTTGTGACTACCTACTGTCATTCCACTGTACAGTCCTTTCCACTTATAGACGCATGAGGAACACAGTGTATGAGGAACATGTTGTATGAGGAACATGGTGTATGTGGAACACGGTGTTGTATGAGGAACAGGGTGTATGAGGAACATGGTGTATGTGAAACACGGTGTATGTGGAACACGGTGTATGAGGAACATGGTGTATGAGGAACATGGTGTATGAGGAACATGGTGTATGAGTATGTGTACTCACCGCTCGGCATCCTCGGGCTCCCGCTCCCGCGCGTCCCGGTCGCGCTCCCGCTCGCGGCGGCGCGTGCGCGAGCCGGAGCGGCGCCGCGAGCGCGAGCGCGTCCTGCGCCGCCCGCCCGCCGCGCCGCCGGCCGCTACACGTATCACATATTATTTTAGTATTTTTATTATTTATATTATTGTGGCAGTATCGAGTAAAACCTAGTCAACAGAATAAAACACGATTTAAGAATTACTCAAAACTATTTAAAAGAATAATAAATTTAACACAGAAAGCACAAAATAATTACAAAATGAAGACATCAATAAATAAATCCAAAACAACCTGGCAAATTATAAACGAATCAAAATTAAATATACCACAAAATAATATCCCCAAAATTAGAATTAATAATGAAATTATCTCGGATCCAAACCATATTTCTAATTTATTTAATAATTATTTTAGTGACAAAATTGAACCCTCGATAAATTCAGGACATAGAGTAACAACATATATTTTGAACAGAAAGGATTCTATGTTTATCGCTCCAAGTTTTCCGAATGACATATCAAAAATCATTCTAGCGCTAAACAACACAAATAGTGTGGGGTTATGACGGGATCAGTACAAAAATACTAAAAACAGTTGCTGATGAAATAAGTCACCCGCTCAGTCATATTATAAATTTGTGTATATGTGAAGGTATTTTTCCAGACGCATTAAAAAAATCGGTAATAAAGCCATTGTTTAAAAAACAAGACAGGGAAGTAATGGAATATTACAGGCCGATTGCATTAATACCGATGTTCTCAAAGGTAATTAAATACTATATTTATAATCAACTTAGTTCTTATTTAGAAGTGAACAATATACTCTGTAACGAACAAAAAGGATTTAGAAAAAAGAAAACAATAAATATGGCAGTTTATGACTTTTTGCACTCGATTATGTTAAATATGGATAAAAATAATCCAGTCTGTGCTATATTTTGCGACATGACTCAGGCATTTGATTATGTCCAACATGATATTTTGTTAAAAAAAACTGGATGCCTACGGAGTTAGAGGGAAGGTTCTTGAACTTATTAAATCATATTTGAACGACAGAAAACAAGTAACCGAAATATGTAGACTAAACACTAAAACCAAACATGAAGAAAACTTTCTATCGGAGGAACGAACCGTTACCTACGGAGTTCCGCAAGGAAGTGTTTTAGGACCTCCACTTTTTACACTTTACATAAATGACTTTCCAAAGTCAATTGACCATCCTGTAACACTTTTCTCAGACGACAGTACTATAACTATACCATGTAATAATAAAGACCTATATAAATATGACATTAATAATACACTGATCAATACTATACAATGGTTAGACAATAATAATTTGAAAATTAATTTAAATAAGACAGTAATTATGCATTTTAGCAAGCGTTTATTGGCATTTTCCAATCTTGACATAACATATAATAATACAACAATTGACACGGTTAATACAACTAAGTTTCTGGGGCTAATTATTGACCAACAATTAAATTGGAAGGATCACATAGATGGTCTGAGTAAAAGAATTAGTAGTAGTGCCTATGCATTGTACTTACTGTCACGAAATGTCAATAGAGAGGCGTTATTAATAGCTTACTACGGTCTGGCTGAATCCGTTCTCAGATATGGTGTTATCCTACGGTCTGGCTGAATCCGTTCTCAGATATGGTGTTATCTTTTGGGGTAACTCGACACATAGAGAAGTAGCATTTAAAGCACAGAAGAGATGCCTTAGAGCAATGTTTCATTTGAAAACCACGGACAGCTGTAAACCCTACTTTATAAAGCATACAATTTTAACATTGCCATCCATATATATTCTTGAATCTGTTATGTTTGTCAGGAACAATTCTAAATTATTTGCGCGCAGAGCAGATCAATTTCCCAGGAATAGGCGTGACCAAACCCAACTATGTGTACCTCCCTGTAAGACTGCACTTATGCGCAAGTGTTTTTCATATGGCTCCATCTGTTAACAATAAGTTGCCAAAAAGTTGGAAGGAGCTTAATAATGTAAACTTGAAAGTAAACTTAAGACTTATTTAGTTAATAAAGCATACTACAGCATTAACGAGTTCCTAGAGGACACAATTGTGTTGACATAGTAGCTTATTTGATTTTATTATTAATTATTTTGTGTTTATTAATTTACAATGGAATAATTTAATTTTTTTTTTTTTTTAATTTTTATTGTTGACATGTTTATTGTATTTCAGTATTTTCAGTCTTACGTTTTTATGTTCTGTTTGATTTTTCATATTTTAAATTTATTGCAATATTATTATTCTTTAATTAATTACTTAATTTATTGTTACTTTATGAGAATGTTTTAAATAATAACATTTCTGGACATTTGCACGTCACATCATGTGGCAAACATGCTGTACCTAATAATGTTGTTCGTGTTACCATCTTGCATGCATGTATTTTCTTTTCTTGTATGTATGACACATGTTTAGCAAATAAAATATTATCTTATCTTATCTATCTTATAATTTCTTGTTTTTTTTTTTTTCATTTATATATTTATTCTGTAACTCAAATTGTGTGTAATACTGTAATGTGTAACCGTTTATTTCCCCAATAGAATACTCTTAAAGCACCATCTCTACGAGCGAGAGAAACGCGGCGAAGCTCACCGTGCCATCATATTCTCGCCGCGAAGATATCGCCGTGTGAAGATTGCTCCATACAGTATCTATAGAATTTAATGTCACGGCGTGACTATCACAGCGGTTCTGTCGCCTGTGTAGATACCGCCTCTGTACACCAATTTCATTGGTAGGACATAGAGATCGACTAAACTGTATTGTATACATAACACCTTTATTGTAATACCTATGTTCACAAATAAAGTTTGATTTGATTAGAACTTAACCTTGCCTTCACTTTCCAACTTCATAAAATGACTATGGATACTTTTGTATTTTAAATACAAATCCCCGTGAAACTACATTTAGTACCCCGAAAACTTGTATACTAATTTATCCTGAAACCGAAGAACTCTTCGTTTAAATGATCCATAAGTATCTGGCTGTCGAACACCAAAACTGAAATCGAATGTGAGTTTTATATCATGTGAAATACATTGACATTTCATAAATTAAATGAAACTGTTTAGCTTGTTTCTTTGTTCAGTTGTTCTTGTGTGCATAGACTGTAAGAATAATGTTCCATTGCTTGCTAACAATCCTAGAGCTCAGACCTCAGTATTACGAAACACACCATCGATATCAGCTGGTATTAAACCAGCTAGTAGTTCTCAACACTAGTACTGGTAGCCACGTTCTCGACTCACAAGTGTAGGTCAAGTTGTCGGTCGCGTGTACCAAGCATATACTTTGGAGAACGTCTTTCAATGCTCTCAAAACAGCCAAAGAACACATCGCGAAAGAACCAGGATGTCCTGTCCTAGAACCAAAAATTCGCCAAAAACCCGCACGGAGTTGAGCCCCACTCCCTCTCAAACAGCAAGCCTGGGTGAGCGGAGTCCCCGCAGCACATTCCAGCCTGCACATGTACTCACGCGGTCGGTCGGCGCGCGCGTCGTGCCTGGGTCGGTCGTCTCGCTCTCTCTGCTCCAGGCGGTATCGCTCCCTCTCCCTCTCGTTGTCCTCTCGTCCTGAATGCTTGATGTTGACGTCGGCGCCGCCTCGTCGGGTTCCGCCGAGCCCTCCGCCTGAGAATGTATGACAGTTAAATACATAACATTTATCCTGGGATAGTGGTTATTTACTCTGTTCACAATTACACAAAGGTTTCATACAAAGTAACCTTCTAGGTACGCTTAACCGTTTTTATTTTAATTGCCACTTGCCACGCTGCTGCCCGCGGCTTTGGTCGCGTGGCTTTTTCTAAAATATAAGTAAGCCTAAGTTACTCCTTATAACATCAGCTATCTGCCAATGAGTCCCGTCAAAATCGAGACACAGACAAAAAAAATATATATACAGGTTGAAATTGAAAACTTGCGACAAACTGAAATGGGACATTGTATACATCATTATTAACAACTTTTACTAAGGGACCAAAGCTGTAATCCCAAAAAAAAAAATCTGCTTTTCCTACATTTTGATGAGGTATTGCGAACATAAATGTAGGGGACAGCAGTTTTTTTTTTGGGATTGTAGCTTTGGTCCCTTAGTAAAAGTTGTTCATAATGATGAGTACAATCTCCCATTTCGATTTGTCGCATGTTTTCAATGTCACCCTGTATAGGTACTTTCATATGCATTCAGTAAAAAGCTGTTACTTTGACATTGACGTTATTTTATAGATGATAGGGGCCAGAAAAACATTATTTTAAGAAAATTTGAACTGGCTGCCCGTTATGATCAACAAGATGTAGCCTTATGACCTACCGATGGACAAACAGGCAAGCAATCTTTGGGACAACAGAACCGTAAAAAGAACAAAATTCATTATTAAGACTGCAACTGGGCTGAGAATCAGCACTTTTGACAGCCAAACAAGAAAAACATGGCTCTACAAAGTCCCCAGAGACATGTTAAAACATTGTATCTAGAGGTGAAGCCATTACGTCAGTACACACACTGTGATGTCTGTGATTTTTAATTGTTAATTCTCTTTTACTTTTTACGTTCTTGACATAATATTCTCTTGTCATATTTGCAAAATATAAAATAACACGTTGATTCATCTAGAGCAGGGATTCCCAAACTATTTTGGGCAAGAGACCCCTTTTCCAAAATGAACCCACTGCAGACCCCCGTAGCCAATTTTTTTCATTTTGTACGAACGTGTGCACGCTTATCGACTTGTTGAGTTTTTTAAAAGTTCAACAATGATACTTCCTACTAAAATATTAGTCATTCTTATAACAAGTTGGTACATGTAACGTAACACAACTTATAAGTACAGTATCTTGAAAGTTTCAAAATAAGAACTGTGTTAGGGGTCGATTTTTAGACCTCGTCGACCCCCAAAATCAGTTTTCGTTTATGTCGACCCCTGGGAAACCGCTGTCAACCCCAAGGGGTCGAAATCGGCCACTTTGGGAATCCTTGAACTAGAGTTTTCTTATTATAAATTAAAGTCGCTTCTCGTGTCTGTCTGTATTGATGGATTTTCTCTATCACTTAGAAAGGTTATTCCGAAATGTGTATAATACATTCAAAATCAAAATATTTTATTTCACGTAAACCTACATGGGGTCCATGGGCACTTATGAAACGTCAGAAGCTAGGTGCACGGTTCCAATTGGTTGTTTCCTTTGGAGGAGAGCCGGCAAGAAACTACACAGTTATTCTTTTAAAAATAATAGGCTTTTACAATGTTAATAGGTATGGAAGGACAGTGTAGGCCTGTCAACAAGTACTAGGTACTTAACAAAAAATAAATGGTCTACAAATCTAGCCTACAACGTTGTCACATTCACAAAATATAAAAGAATCTATGTAAAATATTGATAAAATAATAAAACCTATTTAACATTTTGACCGCCAGTCATGTTTAAATGACAGACCAAAATGTGCCCAGCACGCCACGGTCACGACTACATGACAGATTTTAAGGAATAATTTATAGCTTGGCGCCGAGGGCACATTTTTGCTTTTATGACGTGGCGGTTAGTAAGTTAAACCAAATGACATGTTTGCCATTACAGTTGTAACAAGTCTTAATTAGCATCCTGTCCACAAAAGCTTCTAATATCAAACCTACAGATGGGTAGGTCGCTAGTACTTGATAAAGTAAACCAAAAGTTAGTAAATAAATAAGTAGCTCACCCAATCTCCTCGGCAGCCAGCCCTTGACGGTGCGAGCTCGTTCAACGTCGACGAGCACTCGCTTGCCGTCGATCTTCTTGCCGTCCGCGTGCTTGTACGCAGCTGCAAGTGAGCGACGGTTGTGGGTGCGGCCGGCCGGACAGAGCCACGCGGTCGGATACAGTTGCGCCTTTTTGTTATACTTTCAGTCTTTTGTGCGCAAATAGATAAAATAATATGTAATAAAAAATATTATTTTTATATTATATAGCATATTGGCTATGGCCAGTGAATTCGTGTTTTATTTGACCGGCCTTTGATCAAAAACTCTAGTTGATTTCGAAACGAATCTTGCATCATCTAAAATATTCACATCATAAAAAAAAAACATTTACAATTTAGACATTCAAAATAATTGTATCTTTCTTCGCCTTTTAGCATAACATAGCTTCCTGCCTTCAAAACATAATAACTGTCTACTGATTCAACTTTATGAACAAATTCGAGTTTGTTTCAATTTCAGAAATCTTTAAATCCTATTTAACTATAAAACATCCCAAAAAGGTGACAACTGTATTTTATATATTGCAAACCACGTGAATCTGTCTCTGGGCCTGTATTCTCTTCTATGCATATCCAAAACGTTGCTTCTTAACAATTTCAAATACAAGTTATTATAAAATCCACGAAAAAACGTCCAAAAATAAATAAAATAATCTGCGTTAGATATTTTGTATAAATAATCGGTCATTATCAACATTGACCGTTAAGGATGTGCACAAAAGAGGTTTATTAGTTTAAATGGACTGTTATAAGTATGGTTTTATTACCTATATCATGAGGGGTGGCGTTTGTCCAGGTTAAGACCATTGCAACTTAGATATTTATTGTTTGTGTCCAAATAAAGTAGCAGCCATTTGCAACAATTTATAACTTATATACAGGGTATAAAAAGATCCTTCACGGAGCCGCAAAAATAATTGCAAGGAAACGACTAGATTTTTGTGTGAAAATTCGCTGTTGACGGTAGTGCGCAATATAACGCACGCAAAACCCCTTCAATATCTTCGTAACTAGGTTTCCAGGTAAGGTCCAGTATAAAAAAATCTCATAATAACGGGAAGAACAAACAAGTCTTCGGCTTCGTTAAGGGTATTTTTACACCCGTTAGTTTTTTCAATGAATTGTTGAGCTTTTTTTAGACACGAATACAATAACGTTGTTTTGTGTTATAAATAATACAACCTGTAAAAGATATTCACTTTTCCGCATTTTGACCAGTCCACAGTAGACCGATACCGTCCAAGAGTTACCGGACCGGACATTCACAGAAAATGGCCGGTCAAAGTGAATGAACATTAATAATAATAAAAAGGTTTTGTATACCTACTTTTTGTATACCTACCGACCAAGCCGAGTGACCAATATTATTGAAAATCTCTATAATATCAAAAAATCATACCCACCATTCTTATACCTACCGTTTGAAATTTTACCACTTTTTTTACTTACGAAACCCCGCGGTTTTTATCCGTTTAACGGCGAACGTACACGTTACCTGGTGCGCTTTACTTACGTTATCCGTGCGCAAAAACATTATAAAACTAAACACTTATATCTCAATTAAAACTACATTCTTTCCACGGCCATTCAAAAATTAAAAACAGAACTAAAAACATCGACAACTACGATTGGGCGAATGATTTTTATTGATTAAAAGTTAGCGACTCGGCCAATTCTCGCCCGTCACCACAATGGCCCATCCATGTACACAATGGGCCACAGTTGCCTATTATTTTTTGTATGTATGTTGGCATCTTACCACATACAAACCTATGGCAGTTAGCTCGAATTGTAGGTCTACGGCAAGTCTGGTCCGGAAAGAAAAATTACTCGTTAATCATGTACAATAAGTTTTATGTATACCGCAAGTGTGGACGCGCCTTTTTAACGTACATTCTCGGAGGAGAGAGCTGACGTAATAGCAAGACAAGTGTGTGACCTTTGCCTTAGCTTTAATAATATAGTTTGAATTTGACAGGTGTCTATGCCTGACATTTTATTTAAAAAAAAATCTGAAAGATGAGTTTTAAGAGCAATTGAAAAAATAAAAGATGGCAAATTTTGTTTTTTATTCGTGCGCCTTGGTAATGAAAGTAGCCTTGTAAGTCTTGTCGAATATAAAAATCGAGGATATTTTAAAAAATCACTTTAAAATACTAAAGCTTGGTCTGGCAGTTACAAGAATTTGCCTTTTAATATTAAAATTACAATAAAAAAATACTAGTTGATTAATTCTTCAAGTCGCTGAAAACAAAATGTGTTTCATACAAAAACAATAGCATCATTGACTAAATTCCACAATACTGAAGCATCTTCTCACAGAGAGGAGGCCTGTGTTCCAGCAGTGGGAACATTTATAGGCTGTATATGCTATGCTTATTAACACTGTTTTAAAGCCAAAATCTCGAGACGATCTCCTCCGAGAATGTCTCATGTCTCAGCGCGCATATCGAATTATTGCGCTGAGTATCACCATTATAACTTGAAAAATATGTAGTAAAAAAAATGGTACAACTATATTTTTAAAAAGTATATTTATTTTCTAAAGTTATTATATTTATGTGTTTCTCTAACGTTTTGTTATAATGGTGATAGTCAAAAATATAATTATGAACAGACTAACGTGTTGGTAGCGTGGTTTCTTTTGTGGCGATCATACTGGTTTTCTTACAAGCTTCCAAAATAAATAATTTTACCTGCATGCATTTTTAAAAAACAGAAAGTTCTTGACTTTTTCTCTTGGTAAAGTGCTTAAATTTCTCCAAACGTGGCTTTCGCTATCTCAACATATTTATGCTTTAAATTACACAATTTTAGTACTACTGATTCTGCAGTATTTACAAATCTGCATACTGCATTGCAGTGAAAACTTCTAAAATGTTTACCCTGCGTTACTTTACCCTTGCCTACTTTACTCGTTACCCTCTGTAACTTAGCTCCACTTTAACCCTTAACCTTTCATACTTTACTTGTTACCCTGCATTAGTTTAGCCCACTTTAACCGTTACCCTAGCATACCTTAGTAGTTGTATTTGCCCTCAGTCTACATTCAACTGCACAACAACCCCCACACTACCAACAACATCGTCTGCGCGCGTTACCAATCTCATCAACACTTACAATGCATGTCACGTTCGTGTTCATACTCGATGAAAGCGTAGCCGCGCGGTTTATTGCTGTCCTTGTTAAATATCATGCATATCTGTGGGAGGGAGAGAGATGGCGATATTAACAACCGTGTTTTTTTTATCTATTGAGTAAGCTTGGGTTACCTCGGAAAACCGTGTTCCAAAATAAATGACGGCTGTCATGAAAATTCGTCATTTCCACCGGTGCTTTGAAATAACGGTGTCAAAAAATTCTGTATATAGATAGCCATTATTATATGATGGCACAACTTTCTAAGGCTGGTTCTATGCTAGGCGTGCTCGTTCGAGGCTCTTATAAGTCCGTCTACGCTACTCATAGCCTAGACGCAGCTCTAGGACTCTCAAGATTAATTGGTCAAGGACGGCAAATGAGACACAATTGATTTTCTATTGTTTGACTCCGAATCGGTGTCGCGCGGGGTTTAACAGGGTAGGGTCTTCTCTCCTATAAACATCATCGGCCGAATAGTGGTCTCCCATTAAACGGAATCGGTGGTGCCTAGCATTAGTGCATCAAAGTATTTCTAAACCAGCTGTAAGCAAAGTTCAGAATAGTAAGTAAATTTCAAAGGTTGAAGCAGAGCTCTAACGGAATTGTTTCCGAGACACGGTAGAAAAGGCGTTGGCAGAACCAGAATAGCCAGATGGGTGGACGACCTACAGAAGATCGCGGGGAAGACCTGCATGAGACTAGCACAGACCAGGGAAGCATGGCAGAAAAGGGAGGAAGCCTATGCTCAGCAGTGTGTTGAACAAGGTGGCAATGATGATGGTGATGAAATTTCAAGATTTTGCATGTGGCCGATGACGTATTAAGAGACTTGACCCTTACCAAACGCATGGTGAACAAATCTGCAATATTGTTGCAGCAATATTTACACAAACTGCATGCAATGTTGCTTGCAACGTAACATGTTACAGCAATCTGATATTATTTCCAAACTTACAGCAGTATTCTAACAAACCTATATGCTGTACGAGGTGCCCAAAGAGTGGCTTCATAACAAATATTAAAACAACTTACTTTTTTAATCGTCCCGTACCCTTCGAACTCTCTCCTTAACTTAGATTCAGAAGTGTCGTAATTCTGTGGACAAGGAATAGTCAAGGTTTAAGAAGACTTCAAATGAGGGTAAAAGAACATTATTCAAATTCAATACTATAGGGCAAACAGACTACAATAACCGGACAAGTGCGAGTCGGTCTCGCCCACCGATGGTTCCGTACAAAGTAGGTACATATTACAAATAGTTTAGGAATCGAGTCCCACAGTTTTTACCCGACTGCCTCAGGAGGGTAATGTTTTTCGAGAGTATGTATGTCTATTTCTTTGGCACGCTCTGTAGCCTAAACGGCTTGATGGATTTTAACATATGAGGTGTCCTTAGATTCGTTTTAATTGTGGGAGTGACATAGGCTATATAATATTTATAAATTGCACCTGCAAATACAAAAAAGGAGGGGAAGGGTTTTTTTTTTATTAATTGCAACAATATTGGTATCAAATAAAAGCTAGTAATGAGTAATTTTCAAATATATATGTTAATAAAACTAAAAAGCTTGAAATAAAATAAATTAAAAAAAAAAAACATCCCAACTGCAAAAACACATAAATGAAAAGGGAAAAACAAGCATTATAATTTATATAATTTTGGTCTTGCAGGCAGTCGAATAACCTGAAATATGGTGTAACTTTTGATTGTCCCCGCCTGCGATATCAAAATTCTATAGATTATAATGCTTGTTTTTTCCTTTTCAGTTGTGTTTTTGCAGTCGGATTTTTGTTTTAAAAAAAAATATTTTATTTCCGAACTTATCTCGAAATTCAGTTTCTAAAACCTATAATTACTTATATTATTGTCATACTAAAAGTTCATAAAATTAGTTACGTAACCTAATCAAAGTTGTTTTTTACTTAAATATCCAATTTAATGCAGATTTGTAAGTGGTGACTGAAAAAAGAATGGTACTTTAAATAATGACTATATTTTTATGATTTAATTACAAATGTATAGTTTTCAGATTTTTCCCTGTACTTGTAGTATAATGGCGATATTACTTGCCAAATTTCATAGTTCTAATGCCCGGTTCCTATAATGACAAAACGGTTCGTTTTACTTACGGACAGTAAAATAATCTACCAGGCGTAAGTTTAAACCGTTCCTAAAAGATACGACTCGTGAGTTAACTAACCGCCTGTTGCCTACCAACGGATGGGAGGATTACCAATAACGATCCGTAACCTTAAAGTATGGAAATGATGGTCTGTAGCGTTCCTATAAAAATTTCAAACGTCAGTTAAACTGTCAAAGTTACTGTTCGTAGTTGGTTTGCGTACCGGCCGCTTTAGAACGGTTATAGAAAGTTTTGGGGAATTTTTAAGTGCGTAAAGTTAAAATTATTTTAAAATGTCGAGTTCAGAAAGTGAAGTGAGTGATTTAGAAATGTTACATTTATTATCGGATACCAGCGACTCTGATTCAGAAGAAAATAATCGCCGTATTAGAGTTTACAAACAAAGAGTCAACTATTTATCTACGTTGGATGATTTCGAGTTCCAGCTGAGATTTCGGCTTGACAAACCGTCTGTTCAAGAGTTACTGGTTGAAATATATCCATATTTGAGAATAACAGGAGCCAGGTTAGTAAATCTACCCAAGTGCCTAGGTAGTTAGGTAGCTAGGTACCTAATTGATACGAAGGATCATTGGCATAGATCGTATTCAAACAAAGTGTTACCTTGAACTCTAGACAACGAATTATACCTAATGTTTTACTTGGTTTGTTTAAGGAATCATGGAATATCTCCGATACACCAGCTATTATTAACTTTAAGGTTCTATGCATTGGGAACAATGTTAATATCAGTGGCAGATTTTATAGGAGTGTCGAAAACATCTGCATGTCGTATTGTACGTGATGTCAGTAATGCTATAGCACAGCTGTATAGCAGATATATATACATGCATACCAATACCGAGCAAGATTTTTATTCTGTTTCTCGTTTTCCACGAGTACTTGGTGCACTAGATGGAACACACATCAGGATACAATCACCATGTAAGTGCATTATATTAGACTTGTACCAACTAACTTTACTACTAACTGTAAGTATGAATAAGTATTTAGTAATTCTATAAGTACTTGCTTTTAATGCATTAATGTTTATTTCAGGTTCTCAGATTGGAGAAGAATTTAGAAATCGTAAAGGGTATTTTTCATTAAATGTACAAGCAGTATGCAATGCAAATTTGCAGTTTATGAATGTTGTGGCTCGCTGGCCAGGATCTGCTCATGATGCCACTATATTTAACAGTTCAGAACTGAGAGGTACATATTAATATTTTTATAATTATATCATTATTTTAAAACAAAGTAGATGGGTAATTTATTACTGCTTTACTAAATTATAGCTCTATTTTTCAGCACAATGTGAAAATGGACTTTTTGGGAATAAGTGGCTGCTTGGGGATAGTGCATATCCTTTAAAGCCATACCTCTTAACACCTTTGTTAAATCCAGAGTCACGAGGTGAGCAACTTTATAATGAAGCCCACATCCGAACTAGAAATACCATTGAAAGGTATGTAGAGGTTATGATAAGGAATATCTATCCTTACAGATTTCAAAATTTGATTATCTAGAATCCACTTAAGTATTATATTAATGTATTAGTTATTTTGTTATCTATAGGTGTTTTGGAGTTTGGAAACGAAGATTTCCAGTTGTGGCTTTGACTTTACGTCTGAGTCTTTTAAGAGCCAATGCTGTAATTATTGCTACAGCAGTACTTCACAACATCTGTAGGTTAAAAAGCCTAGATGATATTCCACCAGAGGTTGAGATTCCAGATCTAGATGCAGTGCCTACACATCAAAATACTGAGGCAAATAATCAATCAATAAGAGAAACTTTGATAACAGAATATTTTAATAAGTGAGTTATGCATGTTTATGTACTTTAATTATCTCTTCTTACAAGTGATTTACATTTGAGGGGTTTATTCAGTTCAGGGATTGACACTTATGTATAAAGGTAACCTTTATATAAGTAGTTACTAAATAATAGTCCCCGAGTTGTGGCAGAGGACACATTAGGTTGTAGAACATATGTGCAAGATCTGTGTATGGGTACCGCAGTACTACCTCATATGCTGCATCCTAGTAGAAATGTGCAAGCATGGTTGTGTTTAGGTTTGCAGCTAGTAAAATAAAATTACTGAGTGGAAGACCTAACAAGTGTGTGTACTAAAATATATTTTTTATAATTTTCAGTTTGGAGTAAGAAAGATTGCATCTTTTATATTTTTGTGACACCAGTCCATGAAAATTAAAAAGAAGCCAAAATAGTGTTGTATATTAACTATAAAAGTGTACATACTTTTGTGGGACACTATTTAAATAGGTTTATAAACTATTGAAACATTTTGTATACTTAAATAAAATAAAATAAATGTTGAGTGAAATATTTTATTTGTCATTTAATTATTTTTACATACTTACCTACTTATGTGTTTATATAAACATCAAATTATTTAATTAAAAACTAAATATCATTCAAAATTTCCTTATTAGCTAACTTTAGTAATCGTATCTCTAAATCTAACTTTTCTGCCTTCTTATTATAATAATTAGCTATGGCCAAATTCTTTTCCAGGCATCCATCTCCAATTCTTTTCTTTTTGCCTGTAATATAAAAAATAATTGGTGTTTATATATTACATCTACAATAATAGCTGTACTTGCTATTAAATGTTAGAGAAAGAAGAAAACATAAGAGATAAATTAATAATTACTCTTGTTTTGAAGAGATTTTGCCATTGTAGGCATCCCATATAAATATTTGACTCCTGCATTGCCCTCTACAACACCTTCTTCCGGGGTCAAAACATTTAGTTTTCTCTTTTTGACTGAAAATAAAGATAAACAATAAATTAAATATTGTGTACTAAGAATTACTAATCAAGCTCCGCTTCACCCTTTGGCTACACCACTTACTTCTTAACACATGTATATGAGCAGGGTTTGTAAGAATCATATAATTATTTTAACCGAGTAATGTAATAATACCTTCATTTGTATGTGGAAGGAAATCTTCCATGGACATTTGCACTGTTGCATTATCACCGTTCTCTTCATTGTCTACATCAGTGCTCACCTCCAACTCTACAACCACACTATCACCTCCACCATATCCATCACCACCAAAGGGAACATCGAAGCCTGTGCAGGTGGACCCCAGCAAACTTGCCACTCTATCGAGGACTTCATCGGTCGGAATGTACTCTGCTTTTCCACCACCAGTCTGCACCAAAAAACAATTTGTATTATAAATATAATATATTCTAATCCTACCTTTTTTCACAATTACATTTTTAGACAACATTGTGTATTTCCCTTGAATGTAACTAAAAAACCTACATTTGTATAATATTTTTATATAATACATCATCATTAAGTACACACGGCTACACATCAAGCTATACATTTCCAGTATAAGCTGATCTCGCATTGTATAGGATTTCCGTACAATGCTAGATCAGCTTATACTGGAAATGTATAGCTTGATGTGTAGCCGTGTGTACATGTAAACTATGCAAAAGGACTAGGTATTTATTGTGATGATTATTCATACTTCATATTATAGTTATTAAGATATGGATAGGATAAATATTTATACCTTTGTCTAGAGTAGTATTTATGTTGTACTGACGCTTGCTACAAATATTAACTACAACAAATAGTACTTATAGTATATTAATATTACGTACCTTCAACCTGTTCATGCGAATTTGTTGGGTTCTTTTCCTGGCTGCCTTTTTTAAATTGTCCCATTTTAATTTTAGCTGTTCCTTTTGCTTTGGGAAACGTCCACATTTTGCGTTGAATGCAGCCGTCAAAGAGACCCACGCTTCGTCTTTTAACTTGTTGGAGGTGGCGTTAGTTTCCTTGCTCGTTAAAATAGCGCAGTTTTGGATTAACTCCACAAAATAAAAGACTTCATCTTTCGTCATAGGCTTTTTGCTCTTCTGTAAATAGGTAAAACAAATCACACATTCATTATAATTTCGCTTTAGGTCACATAAAAACGTAACAATGAACAATATTACTTACTGGTGTAGTATCCATATTACTGGTTATAATAATAGGTAATGTATTTAGTAGAAAGATTTAAAACAGGCAAAACCGAAATCAAACGAAACGAACGACGCTCTTGAATTGGCTTGGCGTCATAGAAATCATAGATTATTATTATAGCGTTTTATTCACACTTTAGTAACAATATTAATTATGCTTAAAATTTAAGTTATAAAGGCCAAAAAAAAAAATTTTAGCTAAGAACCGCAATATAAGTAAAGCTATCATTATTTAGTATTTAAATATCTCATAATGTTTGAAAGCAGGTCGTAGTTTCTGAACTACACATAACATAATTTTTGTAATAACGAAACGCAAAGAGGAGCATTGAGGACCATCGGTTACAAGTAACCGACGAATGTTCGTAGCTGGTAAGATAAATAAAAAGTTTGTGGAACACCAAGTTACGCCTCGTTATCAGTAACTAGGAAACGAGTGGTAGCTGTTATACTATGACGATCCGTTGCATATAGGAATCGGGCATTAGTCAACGGAAAGTACCGTATACATTTTAATTCCCTCGAGTGTGTCGAAATAGACATTTTTTGCGGCATAAACGGCCGTATCTTTTTTTTACGTTAACTAAGAAGTTTGTCTTATCACAGCTTTAAGGGACTGTAGACCTGAAGTATATGGTTTTAATTTCAACTCGATATCTACACGCGTTCCCGAGATAAATGGTCTTGGCAGACGGATAACAAAGTGATCTTATAAGGGTTCCGTTTTTCCTTTTGAGGTACGGAACCCTAAAAATCACCAAGAAAAGTAGTTGGGACACAGGCCTCCTCTCTGTGAGTGTGTGGGCCGTAATCCACCTCACGAACACTGCGGAATGATGGATGTCACGTCTTCGAGTGTTTGGGTCTAGGACATGCCAGTTTTCTCACGATGATTCCTTTCACCGTTTTGAACACAGTGGTGATGAAAAAATGAACACAAAATAAAGTGCCTGCCGGGACTTACGGTTTCCAGTACCATAAGTCCCGGATGTTCCCGCTGGGCCACCGCTGCTGCTCTCTGACTTAACAATGACAGTAATAGGACCGGAAAGCCTTATTATTACAAATTCAGACATTTTAATGTGCGTTAAAACTTTAACACAGATTATTTACGTAAATTGTTTAATTTTTTGGGTTCCATACCTCAAAGGAAAAAATCTCTTATAGGATCACTCGTGTGTCTGTCTGTCTGGCTGGCTGCCTGTCTATCTGTCCGTCTGTTACATCCGATTTGCTCTGAATCTACTGGTGTGTGATTTTCTGTCTTGTCTCTTCTGCTGTTATGCCCTTCCACCGCTTTTTTTATGTAAGGCATCTCGTAGTTGACCTTGCGAGGTCGTGACTACTCAACCGGACTATCCTTTGGCTGCCTTAAGCGGACTCAAACAAAGCCTCCAGCCAGGGGCGAATTTCTTACGTTACTAAGCGACTGCACGCTAAGGGCACCCCCTATGGGGTACGAACCTCGGCTTAGGACGTCGCTGGGGGGAGGACAGCAAGGTGGCAGGCTGGACCCAAGTCTGGATAATTATTATTATATGCTGCTAGCCCACGCGGTCGTTTATATCATTGCGCTCCTCGTCAGCGCGTCGCCTTCGGACATACTAACGCGCCGACCACCTTCAAATTACTAAGCGGCTCACTGACCGCCACTAGTTTTTATCAAGCGTGCTAGATGCTGATTAGCTGACCACATTTATAAGGCAGCTGATCATCCAATAGGATGTAAGTAGTTTTTGAGAATTTTGTATAAGTAAATATTGGTTTAGAAATAAATTGTTTTACTAAACAGCCCCAGTAGTACCCATAACTTTATCTCATTGCTAATTTATTACTTACATGAAGTATTTATACACTTTCTAGCCTGAAGCACAGGTTCGACCTAGTTCAGGCAAATAAGGTATTTACTGTAAATGTGCCCTTTTTATAAATAAACGATACATACACACACATATACATAAACTCACGGCCTCTTCCCATGGGGGTAAGCAGAAACAATAGAACGCCACCTGCTATGCTCCTTACATACTAAGGAGTATTTTTGTATTGCTTCGTTTACGTTCATACATCTGGTCATACACGCACGCCGGTTGTGAGTACTACGCACCTGACCTTTTTGAAGAACATCATCAATGAGGTCACTATTATGTCTTTCTGGGGCGTCCCCTCCCAGCATTTCCACTCACATCTGCCTTGTAAATACCTTTTGTTAGTCGCCTTTCATTCATCCTCTCAACATGACCAAACAATCTAAGTATACTCCTTTCAATTGTTGTCACTACATCTTCCTTTAAACCGCACCGTTGCCTTATCACATCATTTTCAGCCTATCATATATAGTCACACCACACATGCTTCTCAAGGAACGCATTTCCACAGCATTTACTCTACTTTCATGCTTTGTTTTAAATAAACACGATTATTATTATTATCATAGATACTCACAATCCTAGCCACAAACAGTGTCTTGAAGGGATCCATGGTAGCCCTCGCGTTGGTCGTGGGGTCCCACAGCGCTATCTCCTGCTCCAACTTGTACGCAGTCTGTTCCGCTCTCTCTCTGCGTCTCCTCTCCATACGTTCCTCTCTTGTCTCCACTCGCGTGGGAGGTGGAGTTTCTGAGGGATGCTGTGGAAGAGATGTTGGATTGTTGATTTATACAAGGTGTTATCAAAATCGTTATCTTGAAATTAATATTGTGGTACCCAGTAACTGAGTTATAGAGATCAGAGAAGCAGTCACTCCATGTAAAATATTGATATTTAGCTGCATCTGGTAAGACTGGCAGCCAACAGTATAGTTTAGAAAAGGCAGGCAGAAGAAGTGAAATTGAAACCAAAAAATTGAAATTGAAAATTAATCAGCGCTTGATGTAAATTGACGTAATTTTAGTAGGCAAGTTTTTAATCAAATCTAAACTTGAATGGATTAGTGACAGGCGCTGATTAATTTGACAGAACTAAACTAAAATTTATCTTCTGTCCTTTTCTTAATGAACAAAGAAAAAGATGAACTTAAATTTAGTTTAGTTTGTGAACAAGGGAGTCGGCACCAATAGGTTATTGTACTCATCATTATAACCTACTCTACTGTGAAAAAAAAAGTTTTTGTGTAAAGGCGAACGGCAGATTTCGTTCCGCATATTTTTGTTGTTGTTTTGTTATAGAATTTATACCACTTATTAAGGCAACTAAGACATTTATTTTCATGTAAGCGTACTATTTTTAGAAGTTGGGAATAATGAATAATATCAATAAAAAGATTTTAATAATTAAACGTAATAAAATTATAAACTAAACGCAGTTATGTTTTTTAAAGTTGCCTTATGTAAAATAACACTAATAACGAAATGATAGATTAATTATTTAGAAATAGAAATAACATTAAATATAATTAAACACTAATATATTATACCGAAGAATGCGTGATTGATACATAAAATCATAATAGTTAACGATATAATGATAGGAATGATTTTCGTCATCAATATTATTTTTGTTCATATGGCAATTATTTATTGACAGGTAAAGAAAATCTGTAATTCTGTATGTATTTATTACTGTTACTGTCTTGCAGTTCAGTGGTTCAGTTCTTTGCTATTGTTTTGGATTGTGGTTTGTGACTGCATCTGAGCAATTAAGCGAATTATCAGGCCGTTTTTACGTTGAGTTGAGCATCTGCCCCTCCGTACTCTATCTGTTGATAGTACTTTCGCGAAAGGACGCTTTATTAACTGTGCTGTGTGTGTGTACGCGCTATAGTTAAAATGACTAGTTTGCAATGTGTTAATTGCAACGTTCGCTTGTCTCGAATAAGAAGGCACGCTTTATCCGATGAGAGTGAAGATTTCGTCAATACTATTCGACTGTGGACTTATCCTAAAGATGTAAGTAGTTTACGAATAACATTCTGCATATTAATGGGCCAGAGACGAACTGTGTTATGTTTTACGTGTTGAAAATTAGTCCTTACCATTTAAACCAAACCATACCACACTAAGGTCCGTATTACAGAACGTCGCTCAATTCTCAAGCATTACTTAAAACTAGTTTTAACCAATCAAATGGCTTGAATCTAGTTTTAAGTAGTGCTTGAGTATTGAGTGATGTTCTATAATACGGGCCTAAAATATATACGTTTGCTAATCTCAATACTATTCGAAAATCTAACAAACACGGTGTTAAAATGCATAGAGAATGCTGCTGCCCATTCTCTAGTCAGTCCTCAGTCGTCTTTTACAACACCCACGGGAAGAAATAGGATGGTGCTATTCTTTACGTCCAGCACCACTCGGAACAATAACAATACTTATTTATATCATACAAATTGTTATTTACATGTATGGTTGGTTGGTTTGCCTAAGAGTGTTAGAATATGTATAACTCTGATATGAATATGTATAACGTTTGACTGCTGGAAAGGAGAGGAAAGTATTTAATATAATGTTGAAATCACTTCTTTATTTCCAGATAACACCTGCTGACCAAGTTTGCCATGCATGCTGGCAGCTAGCTACTCATTCACATTTGTCTGAGAATATGCCGAGAAGACGAGTTGGCCATCAAAGTATTTGTGTTGTATGCGGACGATCCATACTAAGACTTAGTCGACGCAGGATTTTGATTGAAGGGGCAAATGAAGGCGAACAAAGAGTGGCTAATACAGTTTCTGCTTGGATCCAACCACGAGAGGTATAAAAAATATGTACTTACCTACTATAACTATTATTAATTATCTTTATTTGATTAAACTACAAAATAAAATATTATAAATTATTTTCCACCATTAACATGTGTATTTGCAAGCTTTTCTTTATTTATACTTTTAATTTTAGCTTCATTCTGAAGATGAAGCTTGTGTGCCATGTTGGCTAAGAGCTAGAAGAACTAGGATTGCTCCACCAGTTCAAGATATTCAACCCCCTTCACCTGATCATGTGGATGGTGATCATTCTGTTTTAATGTGTGCTGTATGTGGTCAGAGCCTGACCACCACAACATCAGATGAAGAGTGGAATCCCGACAACATTGCCCGTTTGTTGGAGCACCAGCAGGTATATATGAGATAATGTATTTATAGTAACTAGCTTATAAACACTTGGTAAGGTAAGGTTAGGTAAGGTGAAGGTAACCAATTATTCCCCAAGAATAAACCTCAAGAACCATTCTCCAGCTTGGGTTGCTCAAATTCAATCAGGAATCTCGCTCTGTCCTACCTTTTTTTTTGTTTGCATTTCCTTTATGCTTGAACATGTTGAGCACAACTTATGTCTATCGAACATAGTGTTTAATTTGTATTTCATCAATGCTATTTTGATATCTGTTGCTGTTCCGTTTGGTGCCGGACGTAAAGAATAGCACCATCCCATTTCTTCCCGTGGGTGTCGTAAAAGGCGACTAAGGGACTTACTAGAGAATGGACAGCAGCGTTTTCTATGCACTTTTAAAACCACACTGCGATCGCCAACCTGCCTGCCAAGCGTGGCTATTATGGCAACCCCCCCCCCCTTTTTTTTTAGGGAGGTCTATGTACGTCTTTCGGCTGAAATGGTGATGATGATTTTGATATCTATGGCCATCTCATGAAATGAATTATTTACAGATGTCTTCCATGAATGCAGTTTGTGGAGTTTGCTGGGACCAAGCTCGAGATTTGAGCATATATGTTCCAGCAGAACCACTAGAAAGACCCCAGCATATAGTGTTGCCCAATTTAAGAAGAGCGGCTGAAACATCAAGGCATTGTATTTTCCAAGAATGCATGGAACCAGAGCGAAATGTTGTTCCTGAAGAAACCAGGCGAGAAGTGTTAAAAAGGTATCAATATTTTATACCAAGAGGTGCTCGTATTTGTTCTCTGCATAGACTGGAGGCAAATTATGGAAATCTCTATACTGCTGAGTATAGCCTCAATAACTTTACTTCCATACAAATAGAAGAGATTATTTTTATATTAATGGAAGGACTTCGTAACATCTCTTATGAGAATATTCAAAACTACCCTGATAACCAAGTGCAGTACTTTATAGGCTTAAGTAAACAAAAACATCAACAAATATTAGAAGCAACACCTAGGCTTAGGAATATGCATCGGGGTAGTTTTGCATTAACAGCCTTATTGTGCAAGTTAAGGACTGGAGATTCGGGAGACAGATTGTCATGCTTATTTCAAGTACCAAGAAGGACCCTAGAAACGTTAATGTCTGTAGCAAGAAATATCTTGTTAACAGATTATGTACCACAATTTCTTGGTTTTTCTCATTTAAGAAGGGAGCAGGTGGTAGCAAGAAATTCCTACATTGCCAATCACATTTTTGGTGAGCCTGATGCACCAGCTGAACAACAACCCGGAATTACAATAGCTGATGCCACATATATATATACACAGAAAAGCAGTAATTACTTGTTCCAAAAGGATACATATTCCCTACATAAATATAGGAATTTATTAAAGCCATTTATCCTCTGTGCCTCTGATGGATATATCATAGATGTACGCGGACCATATAGTGCCACTACAAATGATGCAACCATAATGAATGATTTACTAAACGAAACTGAATTCAATGATTTTTATAGAGAAAATGATGTTTTTATTTTAGATAGAGGTTTTCGTGACTGCATGGATAGCCTGCATGAGAAAGGATATATAGGTCATATGCCTGGAACTAAAGAAGACGGCCAATCACAGCTATCCACTCTTGAAGCCAACAGATCACGCTGTGTAACTATAAACAGGTGGGTAGTAGAAGCTGTGAATGGCCGTTTTAAGAGAGACTTCAAAATATTCCGCCATGAATATTTTAACCGTGCTTGTCGCAATCTAATGGCAGATTTTAAAATAGCAGCTGCTCTGCTGAATGCGTTTACTCCGCCATTTGCAGAAAATATAAATGCAGAGCAGTTTGTTTCAATTATATATGAGCGCCTGTATTTAACTAATATTATAGCCGAGTTAGTTACGGAACATAATTTAAACAGGCGCGGTTCCTGGTTTGTCTCCATAGATGCGACAACCCTATCTTTTCCGCGGCTATCCATGGAGGAATTGATACTATTTGCATGTGGTGTATACCAAATTCGCCAGGCCCGTTCATATGTTGGTGAGCATTTCCGCTTTCATGGAATATACACATTAGAGGTATCCCGAGAGAGAATAAGTGGTTTAGAGGGAAACAACCCAATGTTGCTTCGTGCTAAAATAAAGTCCCGCCATTCTTCTGCTAAAACTTATTTTGTATTTATAGTTGCAGAAACAAATATGAATGGTCGGGAAGCAATCAAAAGTTATTGCTGTAACTGCATTGTAGGTTTAAGAACAGTGGGATGCTGCTCACATGTGATGAGTATTATTTGGTACCTTAGTTATGCTCGCCATGAGGGTCTTACCCGACCAGCCCCCTTCTTAGATGAAGTAGTGTTAAGAATCAATTAATTTTATAAGTACTTACAATAAAATAAAAGTACTACAATAACGAAGTATTTTTTTTATTTACCTACACTCAAAACCCCATCAGAACTGCATCATTATGAAACTGTTGCAGTACGCAGCTGGACATAGATATCTCCTAATACACCCCTCACTGAGTAGGTACGATTCTCATCTCAATCTACCTACTTAATGGTAAGTAAAACACTACAAAGATAGCGACAAGCAATCTAGAACATTTACTTTATCACCAAAACAATGTTTATGTACCTTTAAGTAACAATCTAAATTAGTACACTAGTACATAACCTTAAAAAATAAAACTCGTTATAACTTTTACGTCCCAACTTCTAAAAATCTAAGAATTTAAAAAGGGCTTGTCTATCTTATTAACTACCAATTAAAACTAAAAATATCCCAAAACACGAAATTTTATCAGCGGGACGAAGTTCCCATACAAGCCTGCCGTTCACCTTTATGTTCATTTCTTGACAAAAAAGGGAAGACAAAAAATATCCCAACAGCAGATTTTTTTTTCGTGGTGATTGCTATTTACCAATGCCTATTGATGTAAAATACTGGTATTCAGCTGCATCCGGTTAGACTGGTAGCCAACCCCAAGTTAGTTGGGAAAAGGCCGGCAGATGATGGTGTCATTCTCTGACAGTGATATAAAATGGCTTGGTACGACATAGCAAATTGATGCAGCATGTCAATTTTATAAACTAGCTTCATCTTTATGACTGACCAAATCTTTACAAATAAAAAAATATGATATTGAAATAAATGCTTTTGAGTTTGAGGTAATAAAAGGTATAATTTTCCTGATCCTACCTGACTCAAACAAAACAGTTATGTTTGACAGGCAAAAATACACATCCTTCCACTACACTGTCAATATTTATTAATGTCTGTTTTAACTTTTAAGCTTATGACACAGTTGGGAGTGATGTAAACAACTTGACAACTGAGCACACTTTATTTCTTTATTAGTTGCTAGTTAGTTGCCTGTTTACTCATCACTCTGTTTGTATAATCACTCTCGAAATTGATTTAACACCCAGTTGAATGACACTTACATTACATACTAAAACAACAAGGTCTATTTTTCTTTATCTTTTTTTTCTACTTTTATTGTCTCCCCACAGCTTTCCACACTTCTCTGTGTGTTGCCTTCTCCTATTTGTCTACATGAGTTAAATAGTTTCAACCTTAAAGTTTAAGTCACTAGGAGTTGTTGTCAAAAGTGGTAAAGTACTTACAAGGTCGACTAGACTACATTCAGCGTCATAAAGATGTATGCATCAACAAGAATTCATTTAATTGTCTACAATCTATATTCCATAATATTGTTTCAATCTGTGTAGGCATGAAAATTGATACTGTATTATGGAACACCCGCCAACCTGCACTGGGCCCATGTGATGGATTGATTACGGCCCACTCCCTCTCACAGAGAAGAGGCCTGTATGCCAGTAAACATGAAAACAAACTTTAGATAGTCAAATGAATTCTTATCAGTGCTGCCTCTACCTCTGTATTGCCTCTTTTAAGCTTATCAAGTGTCTGAGCACTCATGTTATAGTTTTTCCTGTAGTCCATGTAAATGGGCAGGAAAAAAATTAAAAATTACTAAAATAGCAATTTAAATGCTAATATTTTGAGTTCCCTAATGTTCACTCTTAGCATGTCAAACATGCATCCATGCTTGCATTACAATGTCTACTATCTGAACAGACAGCTGTGCTGCTGGGGAGTTTGTTGCGCCGCTTCCTCTTCCCAGCTAAAGCACTAGGAAGTGGTGGTAGGGCGGACGTTTTGGAGAACTGTCTCATGTAATTTTGACATTCAAAAGTACCGATTCTCAGCCTAGTTTCTATAAATTACTTTTGATATGATTTGCTTAAATAACATAAAATGACAATTGTTTAACATTATCAGATTGTAACATTCCCACAGCTGGAACACAGGCCTCCTTTCTGTGTAAAAGTCAAATCATTTATTTCAAATAGTCACAGGAAAGACACTTTTGAATGTCAAAATTAACAAGAAAATAGATTTTTTTTCTAGTTTCGCCTTCCAAAAAGTACAATGGACAAGTAACTTTACCATAACTCTTTTATTTTATACATTAATTATATCATTATATGTGAATATTGTGCACCTAGAATAAATTACTATCCCACAATAGGTAAAAAGAATGAAAAATGAGGCAATGATATGTAAATTAATAATGTGGTGAACATTGTAAAAGTGGATGATTTTCCTAAAATTTTAACAAGGATTAAGTCAGTGTCTCAGTTAAAGTAACCACAGAATGTAAAATCAATGTAATTTTTCTTTCATTCATTTCTGCCGAAAGATGTCCACTGCTGGACATAGATCTCTCCCAAGCACCGCCACTTCAATAAATAAAATCAATGTTATAAAAATAATCAATTATACAATTAATTAGCAACCAGTTTGATTTTGTCTAGAGAGGGAGTGGGCTGTAATCCACACAGCAAAACCAGCACGGGTTAGTAGATGGCATTCATTTGTTTTTCATTTATATCACATACAATCATGAGATTTCCTACTCATCTAAGGGTATTCAAGAATTATTAGCCTTCATATTATGATATTTTTACCATTTTCCTTCCCATAATATCATATTTATTGTAAATACATCCCTATTTATAGATAATTATTATTATAATGGCATGAATTAGAGAATAAACATAACAGCAAACACCAGCCAGGCAGTGAGGTGATAGCTAAACTACCAGGGTGTGCCCGACATACTTTGAAGTAGTCACTCTGGGATGCCATTCAGTAGGTAATGCAACTGTAGGGAACGTAGACAGTACTTCATAACAGTGGATTTTATGAGCAGAATAAACAAATCGAGAAATATAAATATTTCAAAATAAATGAATACCATAAAATTACCATAAATATTGGCTAACTACCTTACAAAGTATTTTTTTGCTAAAAATGGCAGTGATAACCAAATAGAAGCTTGCAATGGCAAATAAAATCTTCATGGTTAATCTCTTTTACCAATTACCAAATTAAAAGTAAAATAGCAAGACGACTAAATATTTCGCATGCTAATTATGCAAAATAAAATACCGCAAACGTAAAAATAATTTACAACTAACCTCAAAAATGTTGAGGAAGGCTCCGACCCCATCGTAGCCCTTTTGTTTCTTCTCATGAGGAAGCTTTGCGGCAGGTGGCAAGTACGGGATAGGATCCCTTGCCGCAAATAATGCTAATAAATTGGGAGGCAGAAACTGCGTCATTTTGCCAAGCCACTAATGTCCATCTATTTTAACACCCTAATGCACACTTAAAACACACATTACATATTCTTATAGCAAGTTTATATCCTAAATTATATAATTAAACACTATTTTATTGTTTTCCAAATGAATTTTCACTTATTTTTACGAATTTGATGGTGAAATCATAACACGCTTTTGTCCGCCATTGATGGTAGCTGGTAGCATCAATGTTGCCAGATGGGACGCGCGCTCGTGGCGCGCTCCAACTCGCCATTCATTTTGGCCCAAGTAAGTAGCATAAAGTCGCCAATTTTTTTTTTCTGGCTGCCTTTCGCCAAATATCAAATTGTAAATGTGAGACCAAACTTTTAGTGCAAAATAAGAAGAATTTCATAATTAATTACTAATTTTAATGAGAATAATGCCTGAAAATATAAATTAACCTCTTTAATGTACCTACTTATGTGGATGGGTGACCATCTTTACATACCAAGACCCCTCCGTGCCTCGGAAGCACGTTAAGCCGTTGGTCCCGGCTGTCATTTGTAGATCTTTGACAGTCGTTACGGGTCGTCAGAAGCTGGAAAGTCTGACAACCAGTCTTACCAAGTGGTATCGTGTTACCCAGTAACTGGGTTGAGGAGGTCAGATAGGCAGTCGCCCCATGTAAAATACTGGTATTCAGCTGTATCCGGTAAGACTGGAAGCCGACCCCAACATAGTTGGGAAAAGGCAAGGCAGAATGATGAATGTACCTACTTATTTGAAACATCTGGGTTTTTTCCCCATTCGTCCCTTTATTGTTTGTTATATTTTCCGTGTTTTCTCATTTTGACATCACAAGACTACAAACTAACCGCCATACACTCAAATTACAAGAAAATCCTCTCGACGTATGCAGAAACTTTTATTTTAATTTATTCGTATGCAATTCTACCATTTCTGTGTATTTGAAGGCAACGCGTGGTGTAGTTCGCGTAATCGCGACAATGTAGCCGTAGCATTATTGATGCTAAAAATGATGATGTTCCGTTAAATAAATAATTAATACTGGACATTTTCATCGTTCCCTAGATAACCTGGATGGAGCCTAAAATCGCCTAATTTTTCTAATATAGCCTAATTGGCGACCAGTCGCCGATCATAAGAATTCTGGATAAATATTGTTTAATCATAAAATTACAAGATTGCTTAAAAAAAGAATCTTTGCTTATTATAGGTAAGTTAAAAGTCTGCGTCGAATTCCTCCGGAAGAGTTTCACTTTGTGCTGACGACGTTGATGGTTGGGCTTGGGCCTCATTGCGCGCAGCATTGTTCAATATTTTATATTTTACTTTGGATCCAATTTTTTTTAAGAGATCCTTTGAGATTTCTAAAACTTTGTTTCGTTCTCAGCACAAATCACAAACAAATATGGTTCTCAGTATATGTCTATGGTTTTGACAGCGGATAATTTTCGGCTAGATGGGGCTAATTTGTCATCCATCATCCAGGCATCCCTGATCCAGGGCTGCTAGTACAACAACTTATATGCAGTGTTGCCAACAAGAACTTTAAGATTCCGATAACGTTGCTGTGGTTTTCAGTCAGAAGGCCCGGCCGTAGTAATAAAACTCCTTCATCCTCCTTCTTCTTTTCCTTGTCATTAATTTGTTCACGATAACGCAAACTACACTTCGCGCGCTCTCTGTTGTAAAGCGAGACGTCGACCGGTGTGCGAGAGAGAGCGCGCGAAGTGGCGTTCGCGTTATCGGGACAATGTAGCCGTAGGGTTACAATTTTGCTGCTGATATTCAAAATCAAAAATTCAAAATATTTTTATTTCACATAAACCTACATGGGCACTTATGAAACGTCAGAAGCTAGGTGCACGGTTCCACGGGTATTATCTCGTATGCTGGTGCTACATTGTTGCGATAACGCGAACTCACTTCGCACGCTCTCTCTCGCACACCGCTCGACATCTCGCTGTTCAACAAAGAGAACGTGCGAACTGTAGTTCACTTTATAGCGACAATGTAGCCGTAGCACTAGTAACAAGTGTGAAGTCTATCGACGACACGTCACAGTATTTTCAAATAACGGTAAAATGCAGCCGACTACCAGTAGAAATAGCCCTTATCTTTTGAGGGGGAGAATAAAGTCACGGCACATAGGCCGGTAACAATATATTTCATACCTTTAGTTTGATTGACAGGGAGCTATCCAGGCCTAATCCCATGGATGCGATTTTAAGCTATTGTTGTAACTAGCGTTGCCAGGCGTCCGGATAAAGCCGGACACAGTCAGGGTTTTTGGTTGCATGTGCGGCCAAATTAGCCGGTGTACGGCCTGTCCGGCTTTTGTTAGGCTTTTTAAAATTGACCATTTGTCATGTGTGGGTTTCCAAAATAATAATAAAGAAGACTGATTCATTCACTTTTATTCTTGTTTCATTAGAATTTAAGAAGATTGTATGGTAAATGATAAAAAGCTTTGTCTATACTTTAAAAAAAAATTGTCGTGTTATACCTAGTAAGATTTAAAAAATTAATGGTGTCCGGCCTTTTTACCCAAATGTCCGGCTAAACTGGCTGGTCTGTCCGGCTTTTCGGTTTTAAGACCTGGCAACCTGGCTAATTTTGTTGATCTTTGAAGATGAATAGGCTTCAGAGTGGTTGAAAATATTCTTGTCTGAGCAATTGCAATGATTTTTTCTTAAAATGCCTGTAAAACAGGTAGATACATTTTATAAGCTAATGTAATCCTACCTACTTAAATAAAAATTGAAGTTCTATTGTAGTGTTTCATTGCCTATCCAATTGTATTATTTTTTTGCCGTCGCTATGTGGAATTCATAATATCCTGAAATATCTGTAGGTAGACGACGAGCTCTACGCTATCGTGGTCTGCCTATGACGACGATTGAAAGGTCTAGCCAGAGAGAGACTATTAACAATATACAGGTGACCCACGACTTTGCCACATGAAAAGAAAGTACCTTAAATAGGTAAGTACTTTAGATAGAAAAAAATACTGAATGAAGACTTCATTTTTATTTTAAAAACAATACGAACAGCATTCAAAGATTTTTAATAATCACCTGTCTGCACCGGGAATCGAAGTCGCTAAATGTATAAAAAAAAGCTTTTATTTTACTAAAGGTACCGATCGATAGGCTCAATCATATACATTTATTTCTTCTAAATAACATAGCATCTAAAATAAAAGGACGACCATGCAATTTAACATTCACATTTAAAATAAAAAGGTACGTTTAACTGCAACTGACAATCAATTTAATTTATTAAATGCTCAAAATGTCTCCCTTCCTGTTGTATACAAATTGTAACTCTTATTTCGCTTCCCATTGATTTCTTTATTTCTTCATGGTGAATGTTCAAAATAATATTTCAAGTTCAGTTTATAACTAAATGAGAGAGGGTGCAGCAGGCTTAGCATGACACTCATTTCTTTGGAGAATAGACACGGCTCTTGCACGGCACCAGCAGGCACACGGCTCTTTCTATACAAAGTGACATTTCGTTTCTCAGTTTTTGACATCTCACCGTAGAAATCCTTCTACAATCTGTCATTTTGTCTTTCGTTTCTAACGATCTTTGTCTAGGTCCTTTTTTATGTAGAAGGATTTCTACGGTGGGATGTCAAAAAGGAGAAATGAAATGTCACTTTGTATGGAAAGAGCCGTGTCTATTCTTCGAAGAAATAGAGAGTGGCATGCTAAGCCTGCTGCACCCTCTCTCATACTGGTTCCTGTAAACTAAATCTATTACGTAACTCCATTAAAAAAATCTAACGAGGTTAGATCTGCGGATCTCGGAGGTCATCAGCAGGCTCAGCATGACGCTTTCTATTTTTACTCTACTTTAGAATAGAAATCACTTATCTCCATTTCTCGGTAGAAAACTGTAATTTTTGTTTACTCTTCCGTCGACAAATCGCTTCTCTACGGTCCTCGTGCTAAGCCTGCTCATTTGCCCATGAGTACCGATTGTACTCATTATTCTAAACAAAATTTTAAATTAAATGTTGAATTTCATAATCAAAATATCTAGGCACTTTCAAAAATGAAACATTGTGTGGTTTTATGAAACCACCATGCAAGTGAAACTTTTTTTCGTCGGATATTTACGAACTATTCTTGGTTTTTACCTCGTTGACCAGTTTATTCACTAGCTGTATTGTTGTCCATCACGATCAAGTGATGCTTAATATTAGGTAGGTACGCAAGCTAATCTTTGAATCAAAAAGTGGTGTTCATAGACACACAATATTTTTGAACGGCCTATCTAACGATACTTCACACCAGCAGGCACACGGCTCTTTCTATACAAAGTGACATTTCGTTTCTCAGTTTTTGACATCTCACCGTAGAAATCCCTCTACAATCTGTCATCTTGTCTTTCGTTTCTAACGATCTTTGTCTAGGTCCTTTATTATGTAGAAAGATTTCTACGACGGGATGTCAAAAAAGGAGAAACGAAATGTCACTTTGTATGGAAAGAGCCGATTCTATTCTTCAAAGAAATAGAGAGTGTCATGCTAAGCCTGCAGAGGGTAAAAAAAAAAATATCATCTCCACATTCCGTGCCAGAGAGCTACCTAACCTAAATATTTTTCTTTTCGAGGTATATTTTAGCACTTTGTTGGCGTGATTAATGTGTAAACCTATGCTAAATTACAGCTTTCAAGTATTAACCCATTCGCTGCGGCAGTAAAAATTACCTTTACTAGCCAGGTGCGGGGCGGTTTTCGTCGTAAACGCCGATGCGCAATATTTTTTTGTGACTAGATTTTGGCAAGATATAAGCAATTTAAAAAAAACGCCGATGGGCGTATTCCGCGCCTGAATAGTAAATCAAAAAACGCCGATAGGCATCCGCCGCAACTAATGGGTTAAGCGTCTCTGAGCTACAGCGGGGACAGACAGACAGACGGACATGCTGAAACTATAAGGGTCCCTTGTTACTACGGAACCTTAAAAATTAGCACTGTTCATTTAGGAGCTTATTAATATTAGACCAATCTCTACCAGGGGGGTAACCATCACCTCTTATAGCAGTATTATTATAATATTACTTCACAGTGGGAAAGTGATGGAGCTATACAGGACTTATAGCTCCATCTCTTTTTTACGCTAAGTAATATTGAAATAATACTGCTATAAGAGGTGATGGTTACCCCCCAGGCTGGAGCCCTGAGCGCCGTCGCACACGCCGGTCACAAGGCACACCGTCCTATGCTGGCATGTATTTGCGTCGCTCTTCATCAGCGGCGCGACATTCATACATGACATGTGTGTCCGTCCCTCAGCAACAGTTATCTGTCACCGTCGTAACGGTGTTTAGGGTTCCGTACCGTGAAATGGAGTGAATATGGATGCAGGGGTGAATCGGAACGAAACTTTAAAATGGATTTTATCGTTAACATAATAGTGTGTTGCCAATGTGTTTACTACATAATAATAAACGACTAACTTTTCTTGTTGGCAGCAAACTTTATTATTTCAACGTTAAAATCCATTAGGTTTCGTCCCGATTCCGCTACCGTAAAACAGGGTTAATAGGAATGCAGGGGGCATTCCTATTTACCCTGTTTTACGGTAACGGTTTTTACGATACCACACACCATGGGATAGACGAGAAAAAAAATATCACCCCCACATTACGTACAAGGGTACCTCCCTTGCACGTAATGTGAGGGGTGATATTTTTTTTTCAAAATTGGGTCACTGCTAATAATTTTGTATTAAATGTAAAAAGTAGATAGTAATTGTGAGATAGTATTGAATCAACAGAAACTAGAATTCGTTGATAAAATTCGTTTTCCTGGGGATTACGCTCGACTCAAGGCTTCAATGGGGTCCTCATCCTCATTTAACTTCCTTTGCAGTACGGCTAAGTTCACCAGCATATGCTGTGAGAAAAATCTGTCATTTTACTGATGTAGGTAGATACCGCACGGCTAGTATATTTTAGTTACTTTCATACACGGATATATCTATGCTTTCATAGTAGGTAATAGGTCGTACAGTATTTTACTATGGGGACGGGCTGCAGCCAGACATCGCGTCTATTTTTATTTTGCAGAAAAGAGCCATCAGAGCCATATATGGCCTCCGCAGATGCGACTCTCTAAGGGAGCTATTTAAAGAAATTAACATAATGACGGTACCTTTTCAATATAATTATCTATGAAAACATCATGTACGTAAGGAAAATCTACATCTTTTTTGTAAAAGAAGTGAAAGACACAATTATATCACTAGAAATAGGGACCAATTAGTTCAACCAGGTTTCAGGTTGCCTAAAGTAGACTGATCTTTCATGGGGTACTGTTTAAAATGTTACAATAAAATACCTCCCCACATAACTACTTCAACTGAATTAATCAAAATTTAAATCTAGTATAAAACGCACACTATGCAGCCAAGCATATTATAAGTTGGGGGATTACTTCGCTGTTAAAAATGCTTGGCTCAACGCTGGTCCTGCTCCACAAGAGCGCAAAAACTAATTGATCAGCTATTGAAAATAGTGTTTGGAGTTGCTGAAGATTTCAAAAATTATCTTTGCATTGTATAAATTCAATCTTTACGTATATCTATATCTATTGTTAGTATTGTATAGTTGCACAGCACGGTGGCGCGTGTGTTGGATCGTTTAGTTGCACAGCACGGTGGCGCGTGTGTTGGATCGTTTAGTTGCACAGCACGGTGGCGCGTGTGTTGGATCGTTTAGTTGCACAGCACGGTGGCGCGTGTGTTGGATCGTTTAGTTGCACAGCACGGTGGCGCGTGTGTTGGATCGTTTAGTTGCACAGCACGGTGGCGCGTGTGTTGGATCGTTTAGTTGCACAGCACGGTGGCGCGTGTGTTGGATCGTTTAGTTGCACAGCACGGTGGCGCGTGTGTTGGATCGTTTAGTTGCACAGCACGGTGGCGCGTGTGTTGGATCGTTTAGTTGCACAGCACGGTGGCGCGTGTGTTGGATCGTTTAGTTGCACAGCACGGTGGCGCGTGTGTTGGATCGTTTAGTTGCACAGCACGGTGGCGCGTGTGTTGGATCGTTTAGCTCACTTCAAAATAGTTGAGCTGAATGGTGCTAATCCATGCGTCATGTTCGTGAATGGGCGCCGTCAGTGGAGACTGGTCATCTCTGAACTGCCACGGCTTAATTGATTTTTTGAATTGTTTTTTTTTTACGTTTTGCATCGTTCTCACATGTATAATTTCAAAATGAATGACGTAAACAATATTTTGTAACCATAATAATTATATTGATATAACAGTGTCCGTCGAGTTTCTTGTCCGTTCTTCTCCATAGGTACCTACTACGCTTTGGAATGGGCACCTAGCTTCATCTTTCTGACTGACCGACCCCTTGACAATTCAAAAGTGACTGTAATTGGTTTATTTGAAATAAATGCTTTGAGTTTGAGTTTGTCCCAGACAATTACTGTCGTGGCAGAAAACATCGCTTACTGGCTGTTTTAATTTGCCGTAGTGTTGCACACTCCAAGTCACCTATTCCTCGGACATTACCCGCTACGAGTATTAACGCTCTCTTGAACTCGAACACAGATCTTAATAATTGCGAATGAATGGAAAATGATCCTGTCGGAATGAATGGACGATGATACTGTCAGAATGAATGGAGGATGATACTGTCAGAATGCTTGAATATTTATGAGAGAAACGCATGACTGTGTTAAATACATATGTGTAATTGGCTTCAGCCATTCTATTTAAAATAAATAAATGACGAAACCTTCAGGATTCCTTGTTTAACCTAACAAACTCATTTCAGTGTACAGCAGAAATATTATCTAGTGTTTTTCAATGTCTAAACCATTTTCGTATTCAGCCGAAAATAAGAAGCCGAAGCTTGCTTTTCTTTTTCAGCTGAAAATCCATTTTCGGTCGGACACTATAGTTACCAAACTAGTGTCAGACCGATAATGGATATTCGATTTTTTTATGTATTGGAATCGGTGGTCCGATTAAGGCATAGGTACCAGTGGTTAGCAAGATTACCCATACATAAATATTCCTACCAAATCATTTTGTAACGCTATTTTAATTTCCAGGATCCAGCTTCCAGTTAACCGACTTCCAAAAAGAGGGACGTTCTCAATTCGGATGTTACCTAATACATTTTTTTTATGTATGTTCAAGGATTTCTCCGTAAATTGTGGGCCGATTTTGAATATTCTTCTTTTGTTTCAAAGGGTATGCTCCCGAGGTGGTCCTATTGTCACCATGTAATAATCTGATGAGGGGATCCCATGGAAATCGAGGGAAATCCTCAAATTGTATAGGCACTTCTGTAGTGATTTAGGTATTTATTATAGTAACTTGTGCAGTTGCTCTCGAAAAGCACCATTAGGTACTAATATAGTTGCTAAGCCATTTATGCTCGTCACAATGCATATGGTGAGTGGCAGTTCTCCTAGTTCTCACCAGGAGAACTCCTCAACAATTAACGTAACGCACCGGGAAAAGCAATATTTTGTAAAAGGAGATGAGCATTGACATGTAACAGATAAATTATAAACTGACCTACTAAAATGTGAAATATAAGAACTTTTTACAAAAAAAAAAAAACAACCGACTTCCGAAAAAACACTAACATGAAAAATAACTTTAATTTCAGTAGTCGGTGGCAAAAAACTCAAAGTTATTTTACACTCTGTAGTGTTTTTTCGGAAGTCGGTATTTTTTTTTTGTAAAAGCTTTTTGTATAGAAAATACGCTATTGGTATACATGCTCAGCGCAATGAGAAAGGGGATTATTGCCGAGCCGAGTGGGAAGAGTCGCTGAGTCACGAGCGCGTGGCGCGTCACCACTCCAAAAATCGGCCTTATTACCGACTTGTTTCACATTAAAAAAAACACAACAAACGACACCAAAAAACATCTTTATAGATACTGACTACCTAGAAATATCTTCAGCACCACCTTTGATATATAAAAGGGTTGTTTAGTATATCAATGACCACCACTCGTCCTCCTCCCATTGAAAATACTTCACAACCAATAAAATCAAGTAACTGGCAAACAAACAAAATAGTAAAAAAAAGCATAGGGCCCAGACCCAGCGACACTTTCCGCTTAACATCTCTTCGCCGTGGAGTGGCCCTCGTACTCTGAATGCATACTGATAAACGGCCACCGACGGGATTGATATCTGTGGCTTCTCCATGATCAACGAAACTGATACACAACTCTGGTCACGATCTGTTGATAAAATATTTTATTAACATGATCTGAGGCGTTGTTCAGATCATTAAGGTTGCAGGTGAACAGACATTTGGGACATTCCATCAAATGGGACTAGTCTGATGGTGCATAGTTATTCGCAATTCGTCAGGCTTGTCGTTTCGAAAATTACACATTTTTGATTAAATTATACGATTTGCTCCTTCCATTGATTTATGTTCGATTCGTCATGGAAGAGTGTCGAATATTTGTCCTGTACCTATCACATGAGACCTTCCACCTTCACTTTCGCGTAACAATGGAATTTTGAGTTTTTCCAACAAGTACGTGTTTGAAACCATAACTGCCCCATTCTCACTGATATTGACGATAAACAGACAAAACATGCTATCACTTTCATAGTAAAAGAAAACCACGAAGTTCGTTAAAAGTAATTTATTTTTTTATTCTATTAATTTCTCCCACGTCATCTCTTCTTTTGCTTTCATCTTTATCAATTCTTTTTTCCACTGAGGCTCTTCCGCTCGTTCTTTTAAACACAAGAAAACTATCATAGTTAGACCAACACCTAGGATGATTGCCAGGCCTATTGCGTGCAGCCATTTCATGTGTCTCCAGAGGAATGAGTTCTCTCCGATTTTGCCAGTAAAGATGCGACTGGTCTGTGGCGCTGGTGGATTTGCCATCTGAGTCGTCTTAACGGCACCATGCACTAACAAATACAGTCAGATCTGTGAAACAAAGCGGTGGATGGTCGGTGGAAAGAACTAGTAGGTACTCACACCAGCCCCATAACTTGTGTCCGTTTTACTAACACTAGGCGGCATCTAAATGAATGCCTTCTTTTCAACGCAAGGCTCAGTGCTGAACAGTTGAAAATCCAACAGTGCACTTTTATTAAGGCATTCATTTAGGTGTGGCGCAGTGTTTGAGAAGACGTACTTCTTAATATTTTTATGACTTATACAGTGAAACGGCGTTGACCTTGCACCTTCTTAGGCTGCGTCCTATTTAAAGCGATCGCCGCGCGAAACCGCGATCGTCACACGAATGACAATCGCGAATTTGCTCGATGTCAAAATGTGTGTCCTAACATAAGCGATGGTCGAGGATGGATGGTTGCATCGCGCAATTGCGTCAATAAGTCACATTTCACAAATGACGTAAGAAACACGCAGTTTTTATTATCGGGCAATATAATCTGCTTTGCTGAGCTCAAAGAGCTTAAGCGACGTTCGCACGCATTTAAAGCTACCTGTTTGGTATCACCTATGTTTGATTGCGCAATCGTACGAACAAAGTTTGCGCGAATGAGTAATCAAATATTTTATTCGAGCGAATACACCGCGCGAATGTCAGTTCGACTCCGGTACGTTTGATCACTAATTCGTACGAACAACGTTCGCACGAACTTGCGATGGTCATGTAGTCGCCTTCTATTAAGACGCGGGGTTAGGTGTACTACACACTTGTTCGGATCGGCATTATTCGGCAACTGGGCGCTTGTGCCGAAACATGCCGACCCGAACAGGTGTAGAGCACCCCTTACATAGACTATATTTACCACTATCCACATACAACGTGTACAATAGTGCAGCTCTGTCTGTTATTAAACTCAAACCGCAGCGCGCTGCACCCAATCGCGCTTGCAGTAAGATTCTCCGACAATCTGACAGACAATATTCATATTATTTTTGTGTTGAATAAACCTTAAAAAAGCGGCCTTAACTTTAACCTTTTCTAAAGTATAAAAATAATAAGAAAAAATACACATTAAACGACAACAATAAAACAAGTTTATAGACACAGACTAAGAAATATCTTCTTCACCAATCATTATCATCACCTTAAAAAATACTTTCAAATCAATACAATCAAGTAAATGAGAAACAAACAAAATATAAAATTAAGCATCGGCCTCAGACCCATCGAAACCTTCCGCTAAACATCTGTTCGCCGTGGAGAGGGCCTCGTACCATGAAGGCATTCGGATAAACGGGCACTGACGGGCCCGAGAGGCGTTGTTCAGATCATTAAGGGTGAACGGACATTTGTGACACTCCAGCAAATGGAACAAAGTCTGATCTGCATAGGTATTCACAACCGTTCGTTAGGCTGTCGTGTCGAAAATGACACGTTTTTGATTAAATTATTTGATTTGCAAGACTCCTTCCATAACGTTGATTTATGTGCGATTGGGCACGGAAGCGTGTCGAACTATTTTTATTTGTTGTTGTCGAATGTTGAACAGCTATGCAGGAGTACCGCACTCACAACAATGTTCTTCACTTTTGTGAACACTAGAATTTTTGAGTTCTTCAAGTAACAACTGAGAAGATATTTCAAAATTAGGAGCTCCGTCTTAGTTCGAAACTATTCGAGGTGTCCCGAAACGTGTTTAAAACCATAACTATCCCATTATCACTGTTAACGATAAACAGACAAAAGAGGCATGAGCCTCAGAGTTCACACGGAAACCACGAAGTCAGTCAATTTATTTTTTTATTGTATTAGTTTCTCCCACGCACCTGGTGCATCTTCTTTTTCTTTCAACTGTTTAATTCTTTTTTTCCACTCACTCTCTTCAGTTTGTTCTCTTAAACACAAGATAACTATCATAGTTACGCCAACACATAGGATGAGTGCCAGGCCTACTGCGTGCAGCCATTTCATGTGTCTCCAGAGGAATGAGTCCTCTCCGTAAATTCCAGTAAAGATGCGACGGCCGGTGCGACGGGACGGTGGCAATGGTGGAGTTGTCATCTGTATCTTTATAACGGCACTAACAAAAACAGTCAGATCTGTGGAAGAAAAGGGTGGATGGTCGGTGGAAAAAACAAGTACTCACACCAGCCCCATAATTTCGTGACACTTATGTCCATTGTACTAAAACTAGGTGGCAACTAAATTGATGCCTTCTTTTCAACGCAGGGCTCAGTGCTGAAAGTTGAAAATCCAACAGCGCACTTTTATTAAAGCATTCGGTGTGACCCAGTGTTAGAGAAGACGTTACTTCTTAATATTTTTATGACTTATGCAGTTGAAACGGCGATGAGCTCGCATCCTCTTAGGCATGCTATACACTTGTTGGGGTTGGCATGATTTGGCAATTGGGCGGTAAATATATAGTCGGTTGTGCCGACCCGAACAAGTGTCTAGCACCCTTTACATATACTTTATTTACCGCTATTCGCAAATTATGTGTACAATAGTTCACCTTTGTCTGTTATTAAACTCAAACCGCGGCGCTTCACATCCGATTGCGCTTGCTGTGAGATTCTTCGACAATCTGACAGATAAGTTTATTTTCGTGTCGATTAACCTTAAAAAAGCGAGACTGCCTTCATTTTTAACCTTTTTTAAATTATAAGAAGAATAAGAAAAAAAAACACATTAAACGACAGCAAAAAACATCTTTATAAACACAGACTACTTGGAAATAACTTCATAATCATCATCAATTTGAAAATGCTTTCCAAATCAATACTATCAAGTACGTGAGGACCAAACTAACTAGCACAATGATGCATAGGCCCCAGATACATCGAAACTTTCCACAAAGCACCTGTTCACCGTGGAGGGGCCCTCGTACTATGAAGGCATTCTGATAGGCCGGCCCCGTCGGGCCTGATTTCTGTGGCTTCTCCATGCGGTCAACGAAACTGATACAAAACTCTGGTCACGATCTGTTGAAAAAATACTTTATTAACATTATCCTACCGATACCTATATAACTCTGAGATGATGATCATTATGATCCTACCGTTGCATTAATTCACGGCTATAATGTGACTCATCCTCATCATTTCAGCCGAACGACTTCTACTGCTGGACATAGGCCTCCCCCAAGCATCGTCATATTGACGAAAATGTTCATAATTGCACCTACCGCTGTTTGTCTCTGCGTTACCCAAAGGTTGACCGGTAGACAATTCAGGCATAAGTCCGCCTCAGTACATTTGTGTACTTGAATTATTAAATAAATTAATAATAAGACTCTTAAATAAAAAATAAAAATAATAATGTCTTCGTCTTTTCATATAAAGCCTACATCTATACTGTCTAGGACCCAGAAGGTGGCCTCGTTGATTGCGGCGTCAGAGGCGTTGTTCAGATCATCGTAGGTGCAGGTGAATGGACATTTGGAACACTCCAGCAAATTTGAAGAGTCTGAACAGGATCAGCGCACTCAGAATAAAGTCGTAACTCACCACCTATCACATGAGACCTTTTATCTTCACTTAATTGGTCAAGGACAGCTAATGAAACAATTGAATTTCTATTATTTGACTCCGAATCGGTGTCGCGCGGGGCTAAACAGGTGAAGCACTAGAACCCGACTTGTACCAGCTGAGAAGATATTGCAAAATGAGGAGCTCTGTCTGCGTCCAGAACTATTTGAGGTGTCCTTAAACGTGATTGAAACCATATGTATCCCATTAGCATTGTTATTAACGATAAACTGACAAAACCAGCCATCAGTGTCAGGGTGCAAAAAAACCACGAACAGGTTAGAAGCAATTTATTTGTTTACGTATATTTTTTTTCCCACGGAGGCACATATTCTTTTTCTTTCATAAAGAAAAATACTATCATTGTTATGCCAACACTTAGGATGAGTGCCAGGCCTATTGCGTGCACCCATTTCATGTATTTCCAGAAGAAAGTGTTCTCTGTTACTTGGTCACTAATCGTGGGATGAGACGGCTCTGGAGTCGCCATCTGAATCGTCTTAACGTCACCATACATTAACTAATAAAATCTGATCTGTGGAACAAAGCGATGAATGGTTGGTAGAAAGAAATGGGACAGTCCTTTCACAGTTACATCTCTGACAGCAGCAACCCAACAGCAACGACAATAAATATCACTGTGATTTTGGCAGCGACGCAAAATCAGAAGTAAAATAACTATGAAAGGACTGGAAGACAAAGCACGTGCTAAGTGACTGTTATAGATTTCGGCTTAAGTTCCTACGTATGCAAATTTCTGCCAACGAGAACAAAACTACTTCTTAATATTTTTATGGCTTATCCAGTTCAAATAACGATGAGCTCGCACCCTCTTAGACGTGCTACACACTTGTTCGGGTCGGCACGATTTGGCAACTGGGTGGCAAAATTTATTTTCGTTGTGCCGAATCATGCCGACCCGAACAAGTGTGTAGTACCCCTTGTGACTTTATTTACCGCTATTTGCAAATTATGTGTACAATAGTGCAGCTCTGTCCGGTTTCAATTAAAAATTAAAGCTGATTTTCTTCCTGGGATTACCAATATAGAAACCATATCATAACCTTACACATCCTCGACTCGCCATATACCTACTAGTCGATAAGTACTTGGTTTGCCGCTTTGTGGAAAATAAGTCAACATCTTGTCTACTTATGTGTGCTTGTAAAAATGATACCTAGGTAACTATAAAACAATTCGAAAATCCACCGTATTTGACAAATAATTTACATTACCTGCAAAAACCTTGTTGTTTTATTCACTACTAGCTGACCCGGCAGAGGTTGTCCTGTCCAAATTTCAATAATTCATTCAAAAGTTCCATAGAAAAAGCATTTTAATTTTTTCCCGAATTTACAATTTTCCGGACAAGTTTTCCAATGTTTCTTTCCCTAGAAACCTTATTCAGACTATTACGAATATTTTAAAACAAAAAATTGCTAAATCGGCCAATGAACAGCATTTCATTTTAAACCGACGACCAAAAAGGAGGAGGTTTTATGTTTGGCAATATGTATTTTCTTTTTAATACATGTTGATTTATTTATAGTTTCAATTGTGGACCGATATGGAAATTTCTCATTTGGTAGAGGAAGCTTGCGCGGTGGTCCTATATAAATTTTAATAACTTTGGGTAGTTTTTGAGTTAGTTTCAACAATACCTATACGTATTTTCCCACTTAGTCTATGCGGACGATGTTGTAATAACTTTTTTTTTTTTTTTTTTTAGGGTGGGAAATCATCAAATAACTTCTCCCGCTCTGGGCGGAGCGGGAGGGTGTGTCAGACTCTTACTGACTAAAACCCACCCGTATTCCTTCCTGTTGCCTGTGTTGCGGGGGCCTCGGTGACCCATAAGTACCTTCCCGCGACCCCGGCAGGCATCGGCCCTAGTGGACCCCTACTTTAGTGCTGACGACATCTCTTTGAGGCGCGCGTGGAATACGACGCGCCATCGACCCGGGCCTGGTCCTTACCGGACGGTGAGCTACCCATTGCTCACCGTCCGCAAGCCCGCGCCTACGGTGGCCGGAAATCCGCCCGGGATTCCCGACGCCCTGGGCGTCTCCTGCGGCGGCTAGGGGCGAGAGGGCGCGAAACTTGCCTTTCCCTCAACCGTCCCGCCTCCTCCTTTGCGAGCATTACTGCTTCGCAGAAGGAGGTGACGGCTGCCCATGCCCTCTCGCTCCGTACCATGGCCTGAACCAGGGCCGGACGCGAGAGGTCTCTGCCGCCGATCGCCTCCACGAGGACACGGCGGTGCTCTGCCCAAGCCGGGCAGACCTCCACCGTATGCTCCACCGTGTCCTCCAGGCGATCCACACAGTGGTGACACCCGGACGTTTCCTCCCGCCTTATCCGACACAGGAACCTCCCGAAGCTGCCGTGTCCGGTGAGGACCTGCGTCACGCGGAAGGTGAGGACGCCGTGGCGCCTCTCCAGCCACTCCTCAAAGAGGGGACTTATCGCCGCAATCGTGGCGTGCCCAGCACTGGGTTGCAACAACCGTACTTTCCATGACGCCATGAGATCCCGCCGGAGCTCCGTCCGCTGAGCCGCGATTTCTCGCGGCAACGGACTTACGCCCCGGCGTTTCGCCTCCTCGCGCCACTCCCATACGTGCGCGAGGACTTTTGCCTCCAGATCCCATGGCGGCAATCCGGCAAGGAGGCTCGCTGCCTCACAGGAGACCGTGCGGTATCCTCGGACCATCCGGATGGCCATGACCCTTTGGGCCGCGCTCAACCGGCGGGCTGGCCGCAGCGCCCGAGAGCGCGCCCATACAGGAGCCCCGTAGAGGGCCATGGACCGCACGACCCCCGCGTAGAGCCTCCGGCAGGAGGCGTTTGGACCCCCTAGATTGGGCAGGAGCCGCTTCAATGCAGCGCCCGCCCGCTCCAGTTTGGGAGCCAAACGTCGGAATGTTGTAATAACTTACTGTCACTGTCATTTTCATTACAGGTTTTGGTATTCGAATTTGTGTGGGGTAAGCACCACAACCAAAAAAGTGAAAAATAAGTAATCTATCTATAAAATAAAAACTTTTTACAAAAAAAAAAATAACCGTCTTCTAAGAAAAACACTACAAAGTGAAAAAAACTTTATTTTCGTAAATCGGTGGCATACAACGAAAATAACTGACTTTCGAAAAAAGTTATTTTTCACTTTGCAGTGTTTTTCTTAAAAGACGTTTTTTTTGTATAGTTTTTTTTATTATATAGATAGTTTACTTACAATACAATACATTTCAAAATCCCAAACTTCAATTTAACGATATATTAAAATTCACTTAATACCATATTTCTTTTTAGAAATTTGTCTACAAAATAATCACGTTACATTTTTTTTTTTTTTTACGTTTTTTTTTGTCCATATCAAGTCACTTAGGACCAGCATTCATAATAAATTTCACCATGAGGACAAGTATAATTATGCAAGAAGTAGATGAAACTAAAAATCCGAGCCAAAATAAGGTCCGCTGTTTTTCAGCACTCGTGAAGCCAGTATAGTATTGAGGCTTCGTCATTACTGGTAATACTGAAAACAATAAAATCGGTTATTTTTAACACTATTAACACTAATATATTTTTTTAAACAGACTTGTCACGCATGATGCGAATCGCGACTTGGGACGTGATCCCTGAAGCTCAAAACGGTTGCATGTTCAAGCGGGTGGCTGTACCAACCGCAAGTCCCCTGACAGCAATGTGACATTGGCAGCGCCTTTCTTTTGTAATGCTAGGTACACACGCAGTGACTTTAGTTGCCAGCGACTCGCTGGCAAATCTCACTTCCACACACAAATTTTGACATTGTTGGCGACAAATAGGCTCTCAAAACCTGTGTGTGGACGTGGGTTTTAGCTTGGGCGTTTTCATAGTTCACCTGTCACTACTGACATTATGCGGTTGGCATTATGTTACTAACATCATATAAGTTTACTATCCACGAAAAGTAAAGTCATGTGTTTGAGCCAACACAAATCACGACTTGACAAATACAAGTGCCGCGGCAATTTGAAAATTCTCAACAAGCGACATTAAAGTAATTATTTTCATTTTCTATCCGTTTTAATTAGTCGAACATTATCATCATTCTCCTGCCCTTATTCCGATTTGTTTGGAGTCGGCGCAATAGGTTTTTTTCTAACAAAAACTCGAAATTTTATTCATCGATATATTCTCAAATTACATTAAGACCATTTTTAACATATTCTTTTACAAAATTATCACGTTACATTCTATACTTTAATATTTTTTCGTCCAAATCAAGTATTGTAGATTCAGAATTCTTTACATACAGCACCGCTAAAACGAGAATAATTAATATAGAGGTAAATATGATGAAAAAACAAAGCGAAAGAAAAGCCCGTCTGGTTTCACCGGCTGAATCGCACGCACGATACTGAGTCTTCGACATTACTGAAAATAATAAAATCGGTTTTAAAATATTCGTTATTTTACATTTTAAAGTTTGGTTTAAAAAGAAACAGACTTGTAACGCATGACGCTTATCGCGACTTGAGACGGTCGGTGTCTTATTTTCCGTAGCTCGAAATGCTATTTGTCTTTGTTTGTTTCGAAACGTAGTACCTAATAGTGGCAAAACACACTGATCGTATGCTTGAAGAGTTGTTTTGAACTTTGCATTTGCATTTGTGGTCGGGTTTTTACATATTTTCTTGTTTTCACTTTTTAGTGACTTATATATTTCTAATCCTCACGGTGCACGGTGAGCTCTTTTGTAATGATACATGATACCTAAATAGCAGTGCCGAATATTTTTTGTTACTTTGACAAAATGGCATCTAGAATTGATTTAACGGCCGTAGAATTGAATTCTTTGAAACCTGTCCCGGCCCCTGTCCTACGTGAATTTCGGATCTGTATATGTAAAATTATGGATTAATTAAGCACGTTCGTTGACATACGTTTTCTAGGCCCTGGAGTAGGTACAGTCTGAAGATCAGAATTTATGCAAATAAAATAAGATTTCAAATTTAGTACTTAACGTTTTTGTAATTGGCAGTCCAGCCACTTGTTTGCGAAAAACATAGCAAACTTCGCAGTTTGCTTTTGAGTATCGGAAATCCACTCTTGAACGGTCACAGGTGTATGTATAATATCTAAAATACATGCAGCAGGTTGGATACTGCGAAGGAACAAATAATCCTACACACATACAAACGTACTATTGGCAAAACTTAAGCATGCTCACTTTAGAAAATATTTCTGCGGCAAGCGCAGCTAGTGACAAACCACACCCCTTCCTGGTTTCGTCCAATTAGAGACAATATGAATTTGTGTGAGTATAGGGCGTGTAACAAAAAATATAAATATGTGTGGTATGTTGGTTACTCACTGCACTCGAGCCGGTATTATTCGCGCGAGCCGAGGGCGAGCGAGCGCGATAAGGGAGTCGAGTGTGTGCGCGTTTCATACGACGGTTTTCAACTTGAGAGGAAAAAAAGAGACTGGTATTGTTATTAGTTTCGTACGCCGCTAGGTATTTCTCTCTAGATTTTGCAGGCAACAGGCTGTCACTAGCGTTTCGTGCCTAGATTAGTATTTCCGGGGGGTTAAATCTACGCGTTGCTCTTCGCTCTTCTTTCCTAATTGAAGTCAACATTTTTGATAATAATTAACCACACAATGAAAACGTTAACAAGTATTTCTGGAAAATACCGCGCTTGTTTTGTTTATCCCGCGCGCCGCAGGTGTAAATAAAGGCGCTGGAAAAACCGCTAAACAGCCTATATAAAAAATATAATAAACAAAATAATGTTTTGAATAAGCAAATTAAGGTTAATATGTAGTGAAAAATATATAATTTTATGAAATGATGATAATTTTGATGATTGATTTATCTGATGTAACGAATTTTTTTTTCTCAAAAATATTCATTGTTTTTGGACAAAAACTGCGTATATTGAAAAAAGAAATGTAAAGTAAAAATACTTCTATATAATAAGCTGAATTTCTGAGTCACTTTACAAGCAAGTGTGTTGAAGAAATATTTCGTAATTTTTTGCGACCGTATTTTATGGCCGTTCTATAAAGCCGATCTATTGTTTAACCAGATGTTCTGACGTTCCCACTGAATAACAATGGTGCTTAGATAATGAACTTATTTTTATTGCAGTTGCAAAAGTTGCGACAGCAATAATAAAAAAATCTGATAACATTGTATAAACTGCGCCAAGTAATGGTTCAAATACTACTGTAAGTAATTTTGCTATTTTAATCAAAACAGCAATAAAAGAAAGAGATAGCAAATGACAATTTCTAACAAAACTACGTAACTTGCTTCGTTTTAGGGTTCCGTAGTCAACAAGGAACTCTTATAGTTTCGCCATGACCGTCTGTCTGTCTGTCTGTCCCCGGCTTAGCTCACAGACTCTTACTAGAAAGCTGTAATTTGGCAAAGTGGTAAACAAAAATGCTAAATAAAGTTTTTTTAGGGTACGCGTATAGCAATACCAATAATACATTTTCTAAACCAAACGGAAGATATTAGTACGAAATTACTTCTTGTCAACAATAACAATTCATAAAGCGCTCTCGCTGGCCGTGCCCATTAAAAAAATGTCTTACAAACAAGTGAGCATAGCACGCGCCTAGTGTGACTGTCACACACACTATACATAATTACATTAATACAAACACGGCTAAAATACGCTTCATGCATCCCATTGGCCAAAACGCTTGCATCGGGCGATCGAGTCGTGAGCCGTGCTATACGATTATCGCCTTAGAGGTGAGCATGCGGAAGATTGGCCGATAGTACACGCAAAAAACATAATTCTTCCTGGCAGTCGGGTAAAACTAAATAAATACAGCAACGGTATACATTCTACATGGTTACAGAACTGCGTTACTTACGTGTGAAGCATTATTTTCTAAAATTAAATTAAAAACTTGTATTTGAGTAACCGCGCATTAAGCTTTAACACTTTGCGGAACACTATACGCCCCCAAACATAGTAACAATAAAACTCATATTATGACTCGTTCTGTGTCCCAAGTGTTAAGAAGCCGCATCGCGCGTTACAAGTCTGTTCGACGATTTAAGAAAAAAAGTTTAGTCACCAAAATTGAATAACACAAAATAATTGTAGGTACTTACCACATTCCCGACAGACTCGCGGCATTTTCCAATTTTTTTCATCTAGAAAATAAAATTCACTGTCTCATAATCAGTTAGTAACAATTAAATAATGTTTACGTAACAGCTCTATTCGGCGCCATTTTTTTTTAAACACAAACTGCAGAAACTGCAGAGGTTAATTTAATAACTTTTATATTTTTTGTAAATAAAAACTGTACCATTTTGTACACAATGCATTTATGGTCGGTTTTAGGTCTCATGTGATAGTCACGCTATCTTATTAAGTACATACAGCAAGAGCTATTGTACGCTTTTAAAAATTCTAACGCGACGATAATTATTATCGTGGACGTCCTCGTTACGGCATTACGACAACACACTGAAGTAAAATGTATCAAATCAAATAGTAGTGAACGTATTTCCACATTTGAAATATGTGTAAATTAAAAAAATCGTTGATTGTCGACCTTACAGTCTAGTTAGTTGTCACAAGCACTAAGTACTTATTTTAAATATAATATAATTATTATTATTATATATAATAACTATATTTTTTAACTTTACTTAAAGTAGGTAAACAGAGATGTACTATTGCAACCCACTATACGCTAAAACAAAAATTAATTTGTAAAAAAATGAAGAACCTTGAAAAAAGGTGCCTTTTTTAAAATAATGGGTACTTCGCAGCGTAACTTATGTACAGTCGCCAGCACATCAAGTTACCACAAACTGTCAAATTACTTCAAATGATTTTAAACCTTACATTGCTGGTTTTTAGAATCTTGAATAAAGGCGCCTTTTTTAAAATAATGGGCGCTTCGCAGAGTAACTTAAGTACAGTCGCCAACACATTAAGTTACCAGAAACTGTCAAATTTCTCCAAATGATTTTAAACCGTATGTTGCTGGTTAAGTTCAAAATCGAATGAGAAAGTTTGACAGTTTGTTTGGCTAGGGTCAGCACAGACTGAGCAGCAAATGCTCGATGAAACATGTTCTTTGAAGTTTTGAGTAACATAGGTACAGGCATATGTCGCTATTTGAAGCTCAATAGGTCATTATTAGATTTAGTTCATTATCAACTATGCTCCTGTTACCAGGCATTGACTTCCTGTTAATATTAGGTTGGGAAAAAAGTCTTTTCGCATTATAGTATGTATGAACTTGTAATAAAATCTTTTTGTGTATACTATTTGTATCTGGCTGGTTTTGGTATCATTGAAAGTTTAAATTTTAAGGAACATAATTCCAAATTCAAATTAGGAAAATGTGTGATATTCATTTGTTTTCGTACCGTCAAGATGAGTGAATCTAATGAAGAAATTCGATAAAATTTTACTACAAAAAAGGTAAAAATGCAACGAAAGCCGCGAAAAAAAATTGCGATGTTTATGGACCTAGTGCAGTGTCTGTGAGAGTAGCACAAATTTGGTTTAAGCGTTTTCAATCCGGAAATTTTGACGTCAAAGATGCACGTCGCTCTGGTCGCCCTATTACGGATAAAATGGATGCCATTTTTGAAAAATTGGAGCAAGATGGAGAGAAAAATGGGATATCAGTAGTTACGACGTAGCTGAAGAACTGGGAATTGACCACAAAACAGTTTTGGCGCATTTGAAAAAAACTGGGTAAACAAAAAGCTCGATATTTGGGTAGGCCTCACGAGCTCACTGAAAGAAACCTAATGAACCATGTACTCATTTGTGATTCTTTATTACGACGTAATGAAACCGAACCATTTTTGAAGAAGCTGATAACTGGTGATGAAAAGTGGATCACGTACGACAAGAACGTGCGAAAAAGGTCGTGGTCAAAGGCCGGTCAGGCTTCACAGACTGTGGCGAAACCCGGGTTAACTCGCAACAAGGTGATGCTGTGTGTGTGGTGGAATTGGAAGGGCATTATTCATTATGAGCTGTTACCACCAGGCAGGACTATCGATTCTGAACTCTACTGCGAACAGCTGATGAGCTTAAAGCAAGAAGTTGAGAGAAAGCGGCCGGAATTAATCAACAGAAGGGGTGTGGTTTTTCATCATGATAACGCTAGACCTCACACATCTTTAGCCACTCTGCAAAAATTAATAGAGTCTGGCTGGGAGGTGTTAATGCATCCGCCGTATAGTCCTGACCTTGCACCTTCAGATTTCCACCTGTTTCGGTCTCTTCAGAATTCTTTAGGCAGTGTCAGGTTAACATCACGAGAGGACTGCCAAAACCACTTGTCGCGGTATTTTGATCAGAAGTCCCAAAATTTCTATAGCAATGGGATCATGTCCCTACATACAAGATGGCAAAAAGTTATCGAACAAAATGGTAACTACATACTTTAGTTAAATGTAAATAAACTATATTGAAAAAAAATTGAATTTTCTTAAAAAATGCGAAGAAACTTTTTCCCCAACCTATTATTATCTGTAATAAATACAAAATCTACTGACTTCCGTTTGTCGGAATGACACCTTCGGAAAGGATTTTTATAATTATATCGCTGAAATAGATTTGCGAGACTGATGATCAATGTTGTGTACGCGTACAGTCGCCAGCAAATCAAGTTACCACAAACTGTCAAATCTCATCCGATTTTTAACTTAATCATAAACATTTTAAGGTTTAAAATCATTTGGAGAAATTTGACAGTTTCGTATAACTTAATGAGCTATACCTTCGCGCGTTCCGCTACACCGCGCCCCCGCGCCGGCCGGCAAGCCTGTACAAGTGTACAACATTTAGGGAAGTCGATTATTAAATTCAGTGTGAGCAGAGTGATCTGGGTTTTATTTGTAATTCTACAAGTCTGTTACACCTGGGGTGAATGAGAACGCATATGTTCCTATACTCAATTTATTATAACACTAGGCTTTTGCCAGCGTCTTCGCCCGCGTAATGACCACGGGAACGCAATACCAGGATAAAAGTATCCTATCTCTTAATCCTGGTCATGGTCTACCTATGTGCCAAATTTCATCTAAATCCGTTCAGCCGTTTTAGCGTAAAAAACAAACAAACTCACTTTCTCATTTATAATACTTATTAGTTAGGATAACACAAAAAACAGTTAAAAAACTTTCGCTATTTCGTTTTTAACGGAACTCTGTATACGTTTATACTGACTAAATATAAAGCAATGTTAACATTCACCTTAAATAAAAAATGCAGTCATTTCAACAATATTACACAATAACTGTTGTTATTTTTCTAATGCTATAATAAATGGAGCTTTATCTTTCTGAATGAATGACTTGACAATTAAATTGGTTTAATTGAAATAAGTGTGAGTATCAATTTATCAATTAAAACAGCGCTGTCTGCAGCAAACTGCTCTCGTCTGAGCTAACCCTAAAGCTCTGGCCAAATTGAGTCGAATGCCGAACGGGATGCGGGACGGAATTAGCTCGCGTCGATTGTATCAACTAACTTGTACGGAGCAAGTATGAAGGTCTCCAACGTAGCGCGAATAGTCGCGACACTTCTTTTCTTTATCTTTATCTTTAAAAAAATCGACGCCTGCAATCGCGTCCCGCATCCCGCGCGGGGTTCGACTTTGAGGCCCTGCAATTTAGTATAAGTAGGTACTTACATATCAATATACGTTTTACTGTATTCTCATTCTTGTACGTCGCAAGGCAGGACAAGTTTGCGGTTGGCGTCAGCAGAATATAATATACTAAGTGTTTTGGACGTAGATTTTGAGAATTTTATACAAAATATTGTGCCTCCTGTTTACGCTCAATTTGACATGATATCGTACGTCAAGACATTTTTCCTTTCTTTTGACTGGAATGACAGAAAAAAGTTTTTTTTATAAGAAATTTGAAAGATGAAAAAGGATATAATTATAGTTTCCATCTGAACTGGCGCGATACACGAAGCTAGTTTACTCGTACTGGATTAGGGTAACCATCGGTCCGGATTTCTCCGGATTTTTGGTCACCCGTCTGGACTTTGTCCGGCCATCTGACATTTGTCTGGAATTTTCGACTTTGCGTCAAGTTGCAGAGTTGCAACGACAGGCTAGTCGTACACTCTCGCTACTTTGGGGCAGCGACGGTGCACGCGCACACCCGACGACAGTCGGATGCGCTTCGCCTTCGCATGATAAGCACCAAGATAAGTGCAGCTAGAGGCTCCATATTCACTCACAAAATGAACAACACGACCGACTCTCTCAAAGAAAATGATCGCTTCCTGCACTACGTCTGTCCTAACAACTAATCAGACTCATGTGATAGGTCTGGGTCTTGTCGCAGCGACAGGACGCACAGTTCACGCTGGCACACATACTCAATCATTTATTGCATTCCACAATATGTACTTAGGTTGTAAATTAAAATAAACAGATGATGACAGTCGGGAGATTCGTTTTTTTATACGTACATCTTCTAAAATCCACCATTTAATCATTTTAATATAGGTACCCAGTGACACTCGCGAAACAAAGACAAATCTAACAACATATTATATATAACGACAATATACATATTCATCAAAATCGGTTCAGTCGTTTAGTAGTGACGAAGGAACATAGGGACGGACGGAAATACATACATACAGGTCAAACAAATAATCCTCCCTTTTTTGGCTTCGCCGCAGTCGGGTAAAAATACCCATCACATAGCCGTCATCTACGCATTCTGTACAATATACTAAGTAACACTATGTAAAAATAATTGCTGGGAAATGACTTTTATTTTTGTCGTTAAAAATCGCTGGATACGGTAGGTACGGCGAAACATAGATGCTTACAGTTGCACCCAGCATGTAACGGTACAGGGGTCGTTGGGGTATTTAAAGTGAAGTCATAACATTTAAAACTTTTTTTTGTAAAAAAAAACTTAAAGAAGGTGGAAGTTTGGCCTCTCGGTAACCTCGGTATGGTCTAGTACAAGAAAATATCATAATGACGGGAGGAAAAAGTAACTGTCGGTATCTTATTACACCCGTTAGTAAACAAAGAAGCAGTTAGCAGCTAGTGCATAAAAGAAGCCAGGGTAAAATGGCTCGAATATGCCCGAGTTATACACTCTAGTTTTTCACTTCGATTGCGAGAAAATAACAGTGTTTTTCCGTTCACTGCTTGTTTGTCTGATCTCCAACGCATGACATTGTCGTACGCGTTGTGATAAAGTTGCTTGGATTTCGGCGGTAATCTTTCTTCAAACACGTTTTTCGCATTCTGCTCCATTAGCGTGTTAGGTGAGAGTGTAATTTCTTCGTCACTTGAATATTCAATTGAGTTTTCACTGTTCAAAAATGTTGCAAAATTGAAGAAGAGAATAGCTAATTCCCGCCACAAAACTTTTTTTTTATTGTGTCATTCGACTTCATACTGCCAAGTCATAACAACGTTTCTTTGCGTTTTTAAACTAAGTATAAATGACAACTATTTTATGTGGTTTTATTAAATTTACGATAGAAAACACAGTATTGACATAAATTAAAGCAAATAAAATAACGAGTTTAATCTGCGACGTCAGGCTGTTAGGCTTGATTATCTTAGTCTTATAAAAAAAAAAACGTTATGCACAACAGCATAACACAACTTAAAGAAGAACTTCTAAAGCATGCGAAGTGAAAAAGTTTATTTTTAATTATTTTAAAGTAATAACTCTTATTTACCACGTGGGAAATCATCAAATAACTTCTCCCGCTCTGGGCGGAGAGGGAGGGTGTGTCGGACTCTTACTGACTAAAACCCACCCATATTCCTTCCTGTTGCCTGTGTTGCGGGGGCCTCTGTGACCCATAAGTACCTTCCCGCGACCCCGGCAGGCATCGGCCCTAGTGGACCCCTACTTTGTGCTGACGACATCTCTTTGAGGCGCGCGTGGAATACGACGCGCCGTCGACCCGGGCCTGGTCCTTACCGGACGGTGAGCTACCCATTGCTCACCGTCCTCAAGCCCGCGCCTACGGTGGCCGGAAATCCGCCCGGGATTCCCGACGCCCTGGGCGTCTCCTGCGGCGGCTAGGGGCGAGAGGGCGCGAAACGTGCCTTTCCCTCAACCGTCTCGCCTCCTCCTTCGCGAGCATTACTGCTTCGCAGAAGGAGGTGACGGCTGCCCATGCCCTCTCGCTCCGTACCATGGCCTGAACCAGGGCCGGACGCAAGAGGTCTCTGCCGCTGATCGCCTCCACGAGGACACGGCGGTGCTCTGCCCAAGCCGGGCAGACCTCCACCGTATGCTCCACCGTGTCCTCCGGGCGATCCACACAGTGGTGACACCCGGACGTTTCCTCCCGCCTTATCCGACACAGGAACCTCCCGAAGCTGCCGTGTCCGGTGAGGACCTGCGTCAGGCGGAAGGTGAGGACGCCGTGGCGCCTCTCCAGCCACTCCTCAAAGAGGGGACTTATCGCCGCAATCGTGGCGTGCCCAGCACTGGGTTGCGACAACCGTACTTTCCATGACGCCATGAGATCCCGCCGGAGCTCCGTCCGCTGTGCCGATTTACCACTGACGTGCTCATAATTTAGATTCAAAATTACCGACGCAGAGACATACGAGGGTGCGTTTTTAAGTTCGCGGAATGGGGGGGGAGGGGATAACAATAGGTCATTATCGGGATGGCAAGAACTTCAGCCACTGAATAGTAGTATAAATACCAGGTTTTATCTTAATTGGATCATTCCCGCATCCGATCCGAGCTGGTGTTCCCCAAGGCTCCGTACTCTCCCCCTCCCTCTTTTCGCTCTACACGAGCGACATCCCCAAACACCCCAAATGTCAGCTGGCCTTATTCGCAGATGACACTGCAATATATTACTCAAGTCGCAGCACTGAGTTCATTCACCGACACCTCCAATCAGCAGCCAACGCTCTAGAGCAATGGTTCATGAAATGGCGGATTGAATTAAACCCATCAAAAAGTGCAGCTGTTCTATTTATCAAAAAAGGCAAAAACAGCCTCGCACACACCCGCACCCTACCTATCACCATGTCTGATCAAAAGATCCCATGGGAACTAAAAACCAAATATCTAGGGGTAACACTCGTTAACAAGTTAAAGGAGATCACCCAGCCTCCATACATTTTTGGGCTAATTTTGAAAGTGCCAATTAAAATAAACTTAATATTTTAATAGAGAATAACAAAATAAGAGCTTTTTATTACCACACTAAAGTTCTAAGTCAAGTCTGTGAGATAATATTTAAACTTAAAAGATCTAGTCAGTTTGTGGAATAAAACCTTCATTGTTATAATTCTCGGAATATATGCGAGTCAGAATGTAAAAAAGGCTACCTTTTTTGGGCTACGTACCTGCCTGCGTCTGCGTCACGTTATCTCGCTCGCTCACCGCGCGGCGTTCACCGCGCGGCTAGCCTTTAGTTCTCCATGCAACTTCTGTTACATCGGCGGCTACTGTGCTTGTGCTGTGCTCCCAGTTTTATCATTATTTTATATCTACTGTTTTTGTTATCGTGTTATTGTTGCTATAATGGCACAAAATGTTGTGTATAAACTGTCGTGAACCATGTAAAGGTCGAAGGACTTATACGTGGACTTCACGAAAAGAACAGCACAGCGACATGGCGCAGATCGTTATCGAGGGGCTGGTTGCGAGACAAAGTCAAAGTCAAATTATTTATTTCAAATAAGCACATAAAAGGCACTTTTGAACGTCAAAATTAACAAAAAAAATAGAATTGATTCTAGTTGCCCCTTCCAAAAGGTAGTTTCGTATGGAGAAGAATGGGCAAGAAACTCCACCGTTACTCTTTTAAAATGTTTTACAAAATTTTGTATAGGCACTTTTTAAAATTATATGTGAAGACGATGCACCTAGAATAAAATTACTATACCAAAATAGGTAAAAAAAAAGAATGAAAAATAAAGCAATGACAGATAAATGAATTATGTGATAGGTACATGATGCTCACATATTTACAAACATTGTATTAATATACGTTTTCCTAAAAATAATAAATAAAGTCAGTGTGTGAGTTAAAGTACAGGTAACCTATTTTATATTTATAATAACAATAATAATAATAATTTTTATTTGCTCAGTTAGTAGGTACATAATAAAGGTGTTCAGAAAAAATTCTACATGGATCCATTACTACCTTAAATTAGGCATGCAAAACAGTTTTATTTAGTTTGAATTCAAAGGACTGGTGATATGATTACACTTATTTAGTATTCCAGTCCAATCACAAAAAAAAAATATGTCAAAGAATAAAAATAATAATACAAATTAATGTCATTGATAATATTACAAAATAATTAGTCAATAAAATAAATTATCGTCATTTAGAAATTCGCAGATCGAATAATAACATTTTGTAATTAATAAGGCTGACAATTTCTTCTTAAAAATTGTAATAGTTTCACTTTTAAGTGCATCGGGAATTTTATTAAATATTGACGGGCCCATACATAAAACACTTTTCCTCATTAAGGCAGTGTTATGACCACCAACACGTAGCATGTGTTTGTACTGTTTCCGAATTGGCCCTCGTTTGCTTTCCGACACTGTATTGAAAAGGTGCAAATTTGTTTTCACAAAAACCGCAACTTCAAATATATAAATTGATGGAACAGTAAGTACTTTTAGGGACTTAAATACAGGAGCACAACTATCAGTTACTTTCAGGTTACACATTGCCCTGATACAACGTTTTTGAGATTTGAACACCTGTTCTCTCAGACTACAATTTCCCTAAAAAATTATCCCAAATCTCACAATTGATGCAACTAGACCATGGTATGCTACCAGTCTTGTGGCCATGTTCACTTTTGTAGGTAGTAACGGCTGCGACTTACGAGTTGCAGGGCGTAGTTTTGAACTCAGACAGGCGTTTTGCTTTGTGTAAATTATTTTATCACCACTGCTCTCAAAACGGTGAAGGAAAACATCGTGAGGACACCGGCATATCCTAGAACCAAAAATTCGAAGACATGTGGCATCTACCAACCAAAATGAAATCGATTTCCTCCAAAACATTGATGAAGTCTCCCTTTCAGCCGAATGACAGCCGGCTCCAACGGCTTAAGGTGATGTGCGTGTGAACTGAGGGTCCACACTGGAAATTCGCGAAATGAAAATCCTAGGATTTAGTAGCAGACTTAAAACAATTGTAGAACGAATCTGGGAATTTGTAAGCAAATATATTAAAAATTTCGACCCATAAAGTGTGGTCCCTCAGTTCTCACAGACGATCAGCCAGATCTCAGAAAGTATCATAAAAAAAGGTTTTGTGAATACAGACTTTTAGTAAAGAATTTGTAAAGATATTTACTGAATAACAGACCACAAAGCATTAAAGATAAAAAAATATAACGACTAAACTATGGTCCCTTAGTCCACATAACAAAGATAAATATTTTAGTGAATATTACTGAATAAAATTAATAAAACCGTTGTTTTCTGCATAAAGTTTTAGCAAAGGTCTTAAAACATTTTGTAAAAAAGAAATGGCGCAATAAATCCAAGCATATTGAAGATAGCGATGATTAAAACTGGTCCCTCAATCCTCTCCTCCACTGACATATGTGCGTGTGCTAGCTGCTAGACGAGAGGAATATCAGAAAGTCTAGTGTACTTAACTTTTAGTAATAATTTTCTACTAAATAATAGGTATATAAAATTGTGTATTTCTTACCTCTTAGCTGAGATAATATATTTTTTTTTATCATATGAAAATAGATAGAGCAGGGTCACCACACAATAAAACAAAATGTAGACAGTACTATTATACTTTATTTAATATATCATTATTTAAACGAAACAAAAACGAGGTTGTACGGTTAAGTTGATGCTATATTACATGGCTTATGTGTATTACGTAAAAAAAGGAGATTACAAAATTAAGTAATTACATAATATAATACTTTTATTTAAGTAAGTGACATTTGTATGTAGCTTACTGAATGTAAATATATTTGTTGGTCAGTACTTTCAATTAGTTTGAGTTGTTGATCATCGTAGCAAAAGAAACGCTCATTCATAAAACAGTGACATCGGTAATGGCCAAGACCGCTTGGAATTAATGCTGGAATGAATTCAGATGCGCCCATGATTTTGTAGGTTTTGTTCTTTACTGTTATGGTAACAGGAACATTAGTAAGAGATTTTTTATCAGTGCCATTCAAATCGAATGATATTATTTTTGAAAGCTCGTAATTGTAACTAAATTGGTCATGACAAGTGGTACAGTTCCTGTTTCCTTCATCGATGTTAATTGCCTCTTCTAAAATACCTATACCAAATATTTCAATAAAATTTATATTTAGGGGTAAAAACGCAATGGTGCCGATTCCCTTGTTCACAAACTAAACTAAATTTAAGTTCAGTGCATCTTTTTCTTTCTATTTCTATTAAGAAAAGGACAGAAGATACATTTTAGTTTAGTGCTGTCAAATTAATCAGTGCCTGTCACTACTCCATACAAGTTTAAACGTGATTAAAAACTTGCCTACTAAAATTACGTCAGTTTACGTCAAGCGCTGATTAATTCGACAGGACTAAACTAAAATGCATCTTCTGTCCTTTTCTTAATGAAATTCTTTGAGGAGTGGCTGGAGAGGCGCCACGGCGTCCTCACCTTCCGCCTGACGCAGGTCCTCACCGGACACGGCAGCTTCGGGAGGTTCCTGTGTCGGATAAGGCGGGAGGAAACGTCCGGGTGTCACCACTGTGTGGATCGCCCGGAGGACACGGTGGAGCATACGGTGGAGATCTGCCCGGCTTGGGCAGAGCACCGCCGTGTCCTCGTGGAGGCGATCGGCGGTAGAGACCTCTCGCGTCCGGCCCTGGTTCAGGCCATGGTACGGAGCGAGAGGGCATGGGCAGCCGTCACCTCCTTCTGCGAAGCAGTAATGCTCGCGAAGGAGGAGGCGGGACGGTTGAGAGAAAGGCAAGTTTCGCGCCCTCTCGCCCCTAGCCGCCGCAGGAGACGCCCAGGGCGTCGGGAATCCCGGGCGGATTTCCGGCCACCGTAGGCGCGGGCTTGCGGATGGTGAGCAATGGGTAGCTCACCGTCCGGTAAGGACCAGGCCCGGGTCGACGGCGCGTCGTATTCCACGCGCGCCTCAAAGAGATGTCGTCAGCACATATAGTAGGGGTCCACTAGGGCCGTTGCCTGCTGGGGTCGCGGGAAGGTACTTATGGGTCACCGAGGCCCCCGCAACACAGGCAACAGGAAGGAATACGGGTGGGTTTTAGTCAGTAAGAGTCTGACACACCCTCCCGCTCCGCCCAGAGCGGGAGAAGTTATTTGATGATTTCTCACCCTCAAAAAGAAAAAAAAAAAGAGTGACATATTTATCATTTAGTAATACCGAACGACACAAGTTACCATTTTTTAATAATTTTACATTATGATTTGTTTTCTCTTTATTCATTTCAGCTTCTCCTCTCCAATTTTCAATAAAAGAGGGTTGATCAGAAAATATTGAATCCGCATTAAAATATCCAGTTGAAATATTAGATTTAACTTTTTTGGCGTTTTTTTTATCTCGACAAAACGCTCGAGAAAGAGAAAACGTATAAATGTATTATACGTTTTCTCTTTCTCGAGCGTTTTTTTGTGTGGGATTACTTTATTCACTACATCTTCACGTAGGTTAGCAAGTGCAGTTTTTATTATTTCATCTATAAAAATGGAGTAATTTTTGATGAACTCGTCGATTCTATATTTTTGTACTTTTGTTTTAAAAACTAAGTGTTTTAAAGTTTTAAAGTAACTTTCTATACCTGACGATGATGGTGCTTTATTTTCGGAATCGAAATAAGAACATGATAAATTTGACCACAATGGAATAAATCCTAGGATTTTCATTTCGCGAATTCCCAGTGTGGACCCTCAGTTCACACGCACATCTTAAGGTGAACGTCCACTGGTCCTCACCGGCCGCAACGCATGCACGGCACGCAACGAATTGAACGGATTTGCCGATGGCATGCGTCCACTCTATTCGGATATTATCTCTACTTTACTTTGATTTAATATTGTCGATGTTTCAGATTAAACAATTCTTGACATCTTTCTACATAAAATAATAATAATATAATAATTCATTTATTTTGCAAGTAACAAGGACTCATTAAAACACAGAAATTAAAAATATAGCACAAATGATACACACACAATACATTAAACATTACAAGAGGTACGAGGTGCATTCAATAAGTACCTAGCCTCATCGCCAGAGGGCGCTGTAGTTTCAAAAGAGTTTTACCACAGTGTAGCACATTCTTTTTTAATTCTTTTTTCAAATTTTCATTCCAATCCCTTTATTTGTTTTAATTTGACAACTTATGGAAGCGAACGTGTCGATCGGTTTTACAAAAATGGAAAAAGAGCAATATCGTTCGGTGATTCGATTCCTATTTTTGGAAGGGAAAACGCGCATCGAAATCAAAGAGCGCTTGGATGCTGTGTACGGTGACTCTTCTCCATCGATGGCCACCGTCAAGAATTGGTTCAACGAGTTTGCACGTGGCCGTACGTCGGTTTTTGATGAACCACGTCCAGGTGCACCGAAAACAGCTGCTACGGAGGAAAACATTAAAAAAATCCATGATTTCGTATTGGCAGATCGCCGATTGAAGGTTCGGGAGCTAGCTGAGACTGTAGGCATTTCAGAAGGAACAGTGCATCATATTCTTCACGAGGAACTCGGCATGAGAAAGCTGTCGGCGCGATGGGTGCCGCGTTTACTCACACCAGAAAACAAGCGCAACCGTGAGACCACATCGGAGACGTGTTTGGCGCTGTTTAAGCGGAATCCAGCGGAGTTTTTGCGTCGTTTTGTGACCGTCGATGAAACCTGGATCCACTGGTACACACCAGAGACGTACTCCAAAGAAGGCGAAAACTGTAAAATCGGCCGGAAAAGTTATGGCCACCGTTTTCTGGGATTCACAAGGTGTGATATACATCGATTACCTCGAGAAGGGTAAAACAATTACAGGGCTTTACTATGCCGATTTATTGGGCCGATTCGACGCCGAATTAAAGAAACAACGACCCCATCTGGCGAAGAAAAAAGTGCTGTTTCACCACGACAACGCACCGGTTCACACGTCTGCCGTTGCCATGGCCAAATTGGTCGAATTACGCTACGAATTGTTGCCCCATCCACCGTATTCTCCAGATTTGGCCCCTTGTGACTTCTTTCTGTTTCCTAATCTGAAAAAATCACTCGCCGGGAATAGATATGGATCGACAGAGGAGGTCATCGCCGCCACGGAGGCCTATTTTGCAGAGTTTGACAAAAACTATTTTTCGGACGGGTTAAAAAAGTTGGAGCATCGCTGGGCTATAAGTATTTATTGAATGACCCTCGTACCACATAATAACCACACAAAACATATTGATACTGACATACGACCACTGTAGGTGACCTGCAAGTCACTGCAGCGTCTGATGTGTGGACAGTCGAGCCTGTCGGCTATCATCCCCAGCACGCTGTTGGAGCTGCCGCGAACTCTGCGTACCAGGGACGCGCAGCGCTTACGCATCGTTGCATAAAAGCAGTCGACGCAAGCGGCGGCGAACATGCCCGAGGCACTACAGTTTCGCGGCAGCCCCATCAGCGCCCTGAATGCGTTGTTATGTTTTTTGAGTGTGATTCACCCACAGGCTGCACGTGTACAGAGAGGTACAATAAGCCCTGAAAAGGGTCTGCTTAACCGACCCTGAACAGCGCGCAAACCTGCGAGCTATCATGTTACCCCTGACAGCCAAAGCCCTCCGCTCCCTCTCGATATCAGCATCATCTCTGAGACCGGCTGTTACTACATGCCCCAAGTATTTGAAAACGTCTACTCTGACCAGTGGAACCCCGTACAGTTTGATGGGAGGTACTGCTATAGGACATTTAGAGCCGGCCTCAAAAACCATGAACTGACTTTTCGTCACATTATATTTAAGACCATGTTCTTGTGCATATTTCTCACAAATCCGCAATGTTCTAATGCCCCAGACCGATGCGCTATAGAAGTGATTCATCCATTTTACAATGTTTTTGGCGGTTCTCACCTCGATTATAAAAAAAAACAACGTACGGCAGTGAGCGATACGAGTAACAAATCCATGTGCCGTCACCCGCGCGAAACGCATATTTTGTTGATATATCGCTCGGTGCGGGCGGTACCGATAGTGGACGCAGTGCTATATGAATTAGTACAAAGCAAAACCAAAATCCGTTGCGTGCCGTGCGTGCGTTGCGGACGGTGCACGTTCACCTTCAACGTGCTTTCCGAGACACGGAGGAGTCTCGATATGTTATGGACGGTCAATCTTCTCAAATGTATATTTAGGGGTCTCTCTCTCGTTTCGCGATGTGTAAGCCCCTAAACAAGACTGCCTCGTCTGGTTGTAGAAGGTTACGGGTCCATTAATTAAAGTCTTTCGTCAAGTTAATAATGTTTGTATTTATTACATTGAAAACCCTTTAAGACAACCTTCTACGCGGACCGATGTAATGTCACTGGCGTCCATTCATACTTCTCGCTTGTATACCTTTTGCTTATCAAGTGTTCTGCCTTTCATATTTACATTGTGTCCCTACACTACATCCCCCCAAAATTTGTAAAAATAAAATTTTATTTAATTACTATTATCTTAAAAGTAGGTACTAAAACATAATACAATTTATACTTATGAATAGGTACTAGGAATTTGTATCGTAGGGTTATTTATAAATAACGTATACTGTTACATCCTGTAGGGACAGAGAACAACGAATATTAAGGTTACCTTACAACTATGGTCCCTTTGTTAACATTGTTGATATAATAGAAATTTGTTTCATATGAATTGTTTCATTGTTATCTTATATTTATATCTTTGTTCTTAGTATTTACAAAGAAATTGCTTATCGACAAATGAGTACGTGTGACCGTTGATTAATTTAGTAATAATGCACAAGTTGTTCTTTGTTATATTTAGTTTGATCAATACTAGTTATTGTGCGGGCTTTGTTCGTCATTCATTTATTTATTTTAACAATAATAGTCACTGTTGTTTGTTACACCATCGGTCCTTCATTTATTTATTTAAAAGAAAGCACAATGGTCACTGTTATTTATTACAACATCGTACGTTAGGATAGTGTTTACAGGTTAAATCTGACTGGCGGCTTAACAGTACGTCCACTGCTGGTTTTCTTGTACAATATAGACTTCTCATTATTCTTATCTGGAGGTACTATGCTATGGTCTGGATTTGTGCAAACATTGCTAGTTTCTGAATGCTCATTAAGTACATATGCAGGCTTTAACCTATCTATTGATATACCACTTTTCCTGTTTGGTAGCTGAATTACGTATACTTTGGGTGTCCTTTCTATAACGCGATAGGGACCATTGTACGTAGGCGTTAATGGTGGGCGTATGGCGTCATTGCGAACAAATACATACTCACAATTTTTTAAGTCATTATGCACAAACAGTGCGCGTGAGTCTCGTGAAATACGGGGTACAGGTTTGAGTTTACTAATGGTATTTTTAATGTTTTCCAATAGCGTATGGTTGTCGTACTGTTGCATGTCAGAGATATTGTAGAAATCTCCTGGTAAGCGAAGCGTTTGTCCGTATACGTATTCTGCGGGACTCGTGCCATTGTCGCTTCTTCCTACTGCGCGTAGTCCTAATAATACTGTAGGCAGTTCATTACACCAGTAATGGTTGTTTTCTAGTCGTGCCGTTAATGCTGATTTCAATACTCTATGCCAACGTTCTACAATACCATTACTCTGTGGGTGGTATGGTGTAGTACGCATTTTCTTAATACCCATTAGTTTCATTAATTGTTTAAATAACGCACTCTCGAATTGACGACCTTGGTCGCTTGTAATTCTTTCGGGACAGCCAAATCTGCTAATCCATGTGTCGTAGAATACCTTAGCTACTACTTCTGCTGTGATTTCTTTGACTGGTATCGCCTCAGGCCAACGTGTACACCGGTCAATTATAGTTATTAAGTACCTATTTCCATCATGTGATAATTTTAGAGGTCCGACTATGTCGATATTTACATGTTCAAAACGTTTACTTTCTGAATATTGCTGTAAGTCTGAAACAGTATGTCTAATTATTTTGCACTTTTGGCAAGCTATGCAATACTTTGCCCACCGGGTGACGTCTTTATTGAGGCCGGGCCAAAAGAACCTTTGTGCAACTAACTTGCGTGTTGCCCTAATACCGGGATGACTAACATTATGTATCGAGTCGAATGCAATTTTTCTATAACTTGGTGTTAAATACGGTCTACATGAATTAGTTGAATTTTCGCAATATACAGCTGTTTCGCAATTTGGCATAAAGTATTTCTTTATACATAAATTATCGTTTGATCCTTTCAATAGCTGTGTGAGCTCGGTGTCATTCACCTGAGTTCGTCCTAATTCCGCAAAATCAAGTACAGTCGGGCAGTCGATTGTTTGAATGCGCGATAAGAAATCTGCGCCAGCGTTTTTCTCGCCTTCTATGTACCTGATTGTTGTAGTGAATTCGCTAATGAATAAAAGTTGTCTTGTACGTCTAGGTGTTTCGGAGTCACTTTGTAGTTTGCTAAATGCGTATATTAACGGCTTGTGATCCGTGAATATAGTCGGATTATTACCTTCAAGTAGATATCGAAAATGCTTAACTGCCAAGTAGATTGCTAATAACTCCCTGTCGTACGTAGAGTACTTTTGTTGGGCTTTTGTGAACCTCTTTGAAAAGTAGCCTAATGGTTGCCAGGAGTCGTTAATTTTTTGTTGCAATACCGCGCCTGCACATGTGTCTGAAGCATCGGTCATAAGAGCTACAGGCACATTGGAATTCGGATGAGATATCATGACAGCATTCTTTAAACCTAGTTTACACTGTTCGAAGTCCTTAGTCGCCTTGTCGTTCCAATCGATAATAGTCTTATCCTTTCGTTTAGCGCCTATCAGGAATTCATTTAAGCTTGCTTGGTGACTAGCAGCGTTGGGTATACTCGCCCTATAGAAGTTTACCATACCTAAAAATTGTCTGAGCTTCTCTACCGTTTCCGGTCGTGGATAGTCTAGAATAGCCTTAACTTTACTTTCTAGGGGTTTGATACCCTCTGTTGAAACTTCGTAACCTAAAAAGTCAATTTTAGATTTACCAAATTCGCATTTTGCCAAATTTATGGTGATACCAAACTGTCTAAATCTCTCGAATACTTTACGTAACTGCATTTTGTTCTCGGCTATACTATCGCTTGCTATGATTACGTCATCGACGTAGCTGAATAAGAAATCTAGGCCATATAATACATTATTGTTCATGAACCGTTGGAATGTTTGACTCGCGTTTCGTAGTCCGAAGGTCATACGCGGGAATTCGAACAATCCAAATGGTGTGATAATTGCTGTTTTTTCTATGTCTTCCTTAGCTACCCTAATGCAATGGTATGATTTGTTGATATCTAGTTTGGTGAAGATTTTTTTACCTGAGAGCACGTAAGTAAAGTCATGTAGGCGTGGAACGGGGTATCGGTCCGGCTTGGTGATGGCGTTTAGACGCCTGTAGTCACCACATGGTCGGATGTCCCCATTTTTCTTTGCTACTACATGCAGAGGTGTCGCCCACTCGCTTTTGGACGGCCTGCAAATGCCCATCTCCTGCATGCGCCTAAATTCTTCCTTTACCTGGTGATACCTGTTCGGAGGAAGTGGCCTAGCCCGTGCATGTACTGGAGGTCCAGTAGTTTCAATGTGATGGAAAATGTTACAACTATTATTGTCTGTCTCATCATCCTTGAATGGCCTAGGTTTAGTAACGTCTGCATGCTCCGATAATAAATCGTGATACTTATGATTACTGTCTACGATGCTAACTGTGGGTTCTGTGCATTTTACTATGCAACCTATCGTATTCAAATCGGTTCGCTTATCTATTAACTTATGAGCATTCAGATCTACCAATAAAGTGTGATATTTTAAAAAATCAGCTCCGATTATCGGTTGTGTTACATTTGCAATTATAAATGTCCATCTCAATGGCCTTCTTAAACTAAGATTTAATTCTAATGTTTTTGTGCCGTATGTCTGAATTTCAGAACCATTTGCTGCATATAACTTGTACTTATAATTATAATTATCTGTTACGCACCTTTGTCTTTTGGTCACTGGTATTACACTGACGTTCGCACCTGTGTCGATGAGGAAACGTATGCCGGAAGTAATGTCCGTTACACATAGGCGGTGATTTGACGTGTCGATGCAGTTTTCCGCCGCTGACTGCATCGCTCCTAATTTCCCGATATCTGTGCTGACAATGATGATTTCTCCTGTTTCCAGTTGCAGGGCTGTACGCATTTGTTCGCCTTGTCGCCAAAACGGAAATGGTAGTAACAGGCCCAGTGTGGTGTCTGCGGGTTACGTCTTTGCGCTGAAACATTGTACCGTCTGTTTCCCGATTGCGATCGTTGTCTAGCGCCATGCTGCTGCCTCCATGTCGATCTACCTCTCTGTATCTCCTCAATTGTTTCGCGTAGTTTTGCTATTTCCGCAATAATTAGATAGTTGTTACTTGGTGACGTGGTCGTGCTCACTCCAGCTATTGATACATCGGGTTTCGCCATTTCCATCACCTTGTCAGCCATCTGTGCTAATTTATTGATATCTGCGATTTCACTTACAGTCAGTACCGCCCGTACTGAAGCTGGTAAGTGTCCGATCCATAGTATCCGTAGTGTGTCCTCTGGAAATTTGTCTTGTGCAAGATCCTGCATTTTTCGTAGCATTTGTGATGGTTTCTGTTCCCCAAGTTCTATTTCGCTGAGTAATTTTTGTACCTTACGAATTTCCGACTCTTCGTACACGGTCAAGAGCCTTTCCTTTAATGTTGTGTACGCTTTTTCTTCTGGTGGGTGTAGGATTAGATCGGCGACCTGTTGTACGTTGTCTTTGCTAAGTTTTGCCACCACGATATTAAACTTTGTGCGTTCCCCTTGCTTTTGATTCGCCATTATCGCTTCGAATTGACCGAACCATAGTCGTGGTTGGTCTGTCCAGAAGTCAGGAATTTGCGTCTTAAACGTGATTTGTGCTATCTCACTGTCTCCCTCCTTGCATTGCGGTGCCGGTTCTTGACCTGACTGCTGCTCTAGACCCATGTTTACCCGTAACGTTTACTGATTGTTATGTAAAAATATGGTACGCGTACGCGTATGTACGCGGCACTCACGACGTTAAAACGTATTGCACTAACTATTTCACTATTGTTCACGTGTAACTTTTAACGCGGGTCACCACTTTAGGGGTCTCTCTCTCGTTTCGCGATGTGTAAGCCCCTAAACAAGACTGCCTCGTCTGGTTGTAGAAGGTTACGGGTCCATTAATTAAAGTCTTTCGTCAAGTTAATAATGTTTGTATTTATTACATTGAAAACCCTTTAAGACAACCTTCTACGCGGACCGATGTAATGTCACTGGCGTCCATTCATACTTCTCGCTTGTATACCTTTTGCTTATCAAGTGTTCTGCCTTTCATATTTACATTGTGTCCCTACATATATAATAGAAGGATGAAAAAATGAGAACCTCTGCAGTGGTTTTATGGCAAGTTTATAATAATTATATATTACAGAACTGATCAATATCTAATTAAAATGTATTCTTAAAATTATCAATACAGGTAGGTAATAGAAATAAAACAGCGAATTGCAAATTAATTACAATAAAAACCGGCCAAGTGCGTGTCGGACCGCACGCACAATGAGGGGATCCGTAGGTGGGATGAATTTATCTCAAAACAAACTTAATATTGTAGTTGATAAACATGTTCTCCAGTACATCGATATACATCCGTCACGGTCAATTCTCCATCTGCATACCTTTTTACGAAAATGACGCGGCCGGAGGAGTATGAAAGGACCTTGAGTCATTTTGGTCCAATCCCCCAACAGTGATTAAACCTGTGCCATATGAAAGCTATTGGGGTACCATTTATTTCATACTATGGCGGTTATGTCAAAATCGACCGCGAACATGGTCTAACAGGCAGGCGCACTATCCTCGTAAGGCCCAACGACCTAATTTAATGACAAAAAAATTTTGACACTCCGGCCCGAGACACTATTTAAAATCATTTAAATTATATATCTAATCATAAAAATATATATCGACCTAAATTTGGGTTGGGCCTTACGAGGCTATAGGGAGTTAGGGAGCTGTGCCCATGTTATCCCCATAATATGGTACATAGAAGGGCTTTCAATCCGGAGTTCCGGAGTTTCGTAACTCCGGAGTTTCAAAGCGATTTTAAGCATTTTTCAAATCCGGAGTTGAAATAGAACACCGGAGTTGAAACCGGTTTTCAAAAACCATGTAAATTGTAATCATTATTTACAAAACGACGAAAAACGCATCTTAATTCTTGAGCGTAACCGGTTATTTGCTTCCTTCTTAAGTCCTTAGAACCACACTTCGGTATTATTCGGTACTGTCAGGACGAGCATTCTCGGCAGCAGGCTTTTTCTGCACGAAGCTTAGAAGTTCTCTTTCTGACTCATCTTTAAAGGCCATAACTTTTCTCAAAACAAGAACTTCGATCTCAAAAAAAGGAGATTTTTAGGTAGGTACCTATAAGTTCATGATTATTATTTTACTAAGTAACTTGCCAAACAAATGTTTATTTTTTATGATTGTTGATTGTTTTAATATTTTATAATGCGTATTAATTGTCTATTATAACGTCTGTCTGTCAGACAGTACATTTTTAAACAAATAGTTTCTTCGTTTATTAAAGTATTCTTGCCAAACAAATGTTTACTTTTTATGATTGATTGTTTTAATATTTTATAATGCGTATTAGTTGTCTATTATAACGTCTGTCTGTCAGACATTACATTTTTAAACAAAAACACTGATTCCTTAAGAAATAAAACTTCTATTGATTAAAATAAAGGGCCTTTTTATTAATTTCTAAAAAAGCTGTCATCTCCGGAGCCAACTCCGGAGTTCCGGATTTCATTGTTCAACATCGTAATTAGCTCCGGTGTTGATAACTATCCGAGTTTGAATGCGATAGTACATGGGACTGGCCATACAGGACGGATTTCATCGTCCAGCTTTACATCTAGATCAGATTATTATTGACCATTAATAATTATGAGCCAACCTTCATGTGTAACAGCTATTGATAAACTATTGAATTATTTTATACGCCACTCGCAAATAGATTTTAGATACCTACCTACCGGTTGTCTGGAAGGTATTCTTTGATTATTGGGAAGATGTGAGTTTATTTATGTATGATATTTGTTACAGTCGCAAGTCATATTTTGATCAACATACAACCTATTCGGTTATATGTTGATCAAAATATGACTTGACCTGCAAATTGAAAAAAACCGGACACGTGCGAGTCTGACTCGCCCACCGAGGGTTCCGTACAAATTTGTAGGTATTTAATTGGTCAAGGACAGCTAATGAGACACTTGATTTTCTATTGTTTGACTCCGAATCGGTGTCGCGCGGGGCTTAACAGGTTAATAAAGACTATATTTTTATGATTTAATTACAAATGTATAGTTTTCAGATTTTTCTCTGTACTTGTAGTGTAAGAAGATATTACTTGCCAAATTTCATAGTTCTAGGTCAACGGAAAGTTCCTTAAAAATTTTGATTCCCTTGAGAGTGTCGAAATATACGTTTTTTGCGGCATAAACAGCCGTATCTTTTTTTTTACATTAACTTAGAAGTTTGATTTTTTTGACAGCTTCAAGGGACTGTGTAGACCTGAGAATATGGTGTTAATTTCAACTCGATACCTCCACGCGTTCCCGAGATAAAGGGTCTTGACAGAAAGACGGACCCCAAAAAGATCCTCTATGGTTTTCGTGTTTTCCTTTTGAGGTACGGAACCCTATAAAACGGAAGAAAATATGACTTTCGCGGCCTACCATGGTAATTTCGCCTTAAAATGTTTGACTTAAAGTTCATTATATATCATCACATCACTTCCTCTTCCAGCCGTGTGACACTTTGAGATGCTGCGTTAGGTTGATCCGGGACTTGAACATCTTGTTGGGGCAGTGCGGACACTCCACCATGGCGGACTCGGGCGGGTGCACGTACTTGCTGTGCTGGTGCAGGCACAGGCGGGACTTGAACTCCTTGCCGCACACCTGGCATTTGTGGATCTTGTTGCCTGTGGAGAGAGAACAGTTACGAGTAGTCTGAAATACAAAATCAAGCCTGTATTTCCCGGGACAGGCAGAGGTGCTTTCTACATAAATACATAAACTTATACCTTTTTCTCATGGGGGTAAGCCGACACTTAAGAACGCGACTTCAATAAGGCGCCACCTCCATGAGCGTGTGTATCGCCATGATTCCGCCCTGATATCGTCGGGAAATCTCCACGAGACTAATATTATTCCGCCTGCACAACGTCGCGAATCACGACGGATCGCCACGTGACCGCAAGCACTCGTTGCGAATTGCGACAAATTGCCGCGTGTCCGCACGAACTCGTTTCACAGTTGTTCAGACAGGCGCGAGGTAGGGGTTAGCGGGGCATGACGGCACGTCTCGCGGCGAGCGGACGCGCTGCGAGCAGGTGGTCTCGCGGCGAGCTCGCTGCGTGTACGTAGTGTCTCACGGGGAGTAGTTGACATTTGACATTTTGCTCGTCAATGTTACTCGCCGCACCATCGCCATAATAGCGCCGTGGAGACACGTTCATGAAGTTGTTACAGAATGAAGTGGCAGGACCATAATATCGCCGCGATTTTCTCGCCCGTGGAGGTGGCGCCTAAGGGACGAGCTTGTGCATGATCTGGACTAGAATACGGGCGTAACGGACGATACTCACTGCGAGCATTCGCTTCGCGAGCACAGCAATTACAATTTGTTTTCCGTGTTTTGGATTCACGTTCTCACCAAACTGTTCGTTTCGCGAATAAATATTCGTTCGTAAAACACACATCAGATGCTTCACTTTATGTTCATTTTTAGGGTTCCGTAGTCAACAAGGAACCCTTATAGTTTCGCCATGTCCGTCTGTCTGTCTCCGACTTAGACACTGGAACAGTTAGACCAGATGCTGCACAGCCTAAATGGAGCCTCTCGGCGGGTTGGCTTCGGTATGAATTTGGACAAGACGAAAGACATGTACAATTCGCACGTCTTGCCGTGTCCAATCCACATCGAAGGGTCGCTTCTCTAAGTTTGTGAAAGAGTACGTCTACCTAGGACAAGTTATCCAGCTCGGTAGACACAAATATCCGACAAATAGGCCGTTATCAAATACGGTGCCGAGACGTGGACACTGATAGTCGGGCTGGTCCACAAATTGAAGGTCGCTCAGCGCGCTATGGAGCGGGCTATGCTCGGAGTTTCTTTGAAGGATAAGGTCAGAAATGAAGTTATCCAGAAGAGAATCGGAGTTACCGACATAGCCTGCAGAGTAAGCAAGCTGAAGTGACAGTGGACTGGCCACGTTTGTCGAAGGACCGATGGCCGGTGAAGCAGACGAGTCCTGGAGTGGAGACCACGTATCGGCAAGGGTAGTGTGGGACGACCCCCAGCTAGATGGACCGACGACCTTAAAAAGGTGGCTGGGACAAACTGGGTGCGGAAGGCGGAGGACAGGGTGTTGTCGCGCAGCCGGGGAGGCCTAAGTCCAGCAGTGGACTGTTATAGTCTGAGTTGAGTTGAGTTGAATTGAATGTGTACTTTCATTGCGAAACTGTAAGGGTTCCTTGTTGACTACGGAACCCTAAAAACATACAGACGAACATATAACCTCTTCCTTTTTTAAAGTCGGTCAAAAAAGAGCACTCATGAATTGCACGCAGAAGTAGTAGAACTAACCTGAAGGATGCACATTCCTCTTGTGATTAGACAAGTACTTCAACGACCTAAACTTCTGCCCACAGAGCTCGCACTCCTCTGAGTCCTCAATAGCCTCATGCACCAGCTTGACATGCTCTCTCAACGTCAGCTTCGATTTAAAGTTCCTATTACACCTCCCACACGTCAGAATCACATCCGGCTTCCGATGTTCGTTCAACAGATGCTCTTTTAAACAGTACTTCGGCAGCTCTAACAAGCATATTGGACACGCTACAGGCTCTAGCAAGTCTTCTTGATCTTCCATAAAGTATTTAGCTTCAACTTCACGCATGATTTGCTGAAACGTCTTCCGCTTGCGAACTTTCTGTTCGGGCTGACATTCCTGCCGGTGTATCATTAAAAGTTTGCGTTCTTGAAACGTGTTTTGACAGATGTGACACTTGAATAAGACCCTGCGGTAATTGTGCGCGTTGATCATGTGGTCGGAGAGTAAGGAGGAGTCAAAGTCTTCGAGGCAGTGGAGACAGATCATGAGCCCAGTCTTCGGATCCACCATTGCGTCGGTAGAGTTGAATTCTATCGGTTCTTGATTCGTTTGAACGCATTGAGCGAGCTCCAGCAGTGCCCTGGAAGTTAAAATCCTTTTCTTTTAATGTATCTAACTAATAATGTTTTTGTTGTTTGACAAAGTAGAAATAAAACCAGCCAAGTGCGTGTCGGACCACGCACAATGAAGGGTTGCGTAGTTGGGATTACTTGGGACGAATTTATTCAAAAAACAAACTTAACATTATAGTTGAATAACCTGTTCTTCCATACATCGGTATATGCCACGGTCAATACTCCAACTGCAAATTTAAGTTGGTCGACTATAACTCGTTAACTTGTACAGTCTACTTAGCCGTAATAATTTTCCTTTTATTTTCATTATAGGTATTACTGCCATGATTTTTTTCACATCTCCATAAACAACCATTTAGCTGGCAGGGGGGCCCCACATTTGACTCTAACAAAAATTAGCACTTTAATGCTTGATACAGATATTCTATTTCACGAAGTCCGTTCGGCTTTGATTGTAGTAGTGACGTATCCCGACAAGCGCGCTTGTGTGTGTAAAAGTAGGTAACGTTAGCAAAAAAATCGGATATATATTCAAGTCGAGATTTAATAATCTAAATAAAATTTTGGTTTTAAAAGTATATACATTTTGTAAATAAATTAGATTAGGTTGCAATAAATACAAAAATATTAAGAATATGTAGGCATTTAATTAAGCATTGGTGTTACAGAATGGAAACGAAACAAGTAGGACTTTTCAGTATTTTCAATAACTATCAGATAAATTTTCGATTTCCGATTCCGTTTTGCTGTCGTCAGAATCATCTTGTACATTAATTATAAATTCAAAATCGAGATCAAAATATTTCAAGTAGTCTTTTTCAATTTTTTCAACATGAGCACAAGTTTTTTGCCACGTTTCACTGCTAACTTGGCCCAAACTTTCATTGATCAGTCTTTCCGTATTCGTCATGTTTTGCTCGATATTTTTAGATGCGACATAATTTTTAACGATCCCCCAAATATTTTCAATCGCATTTAATTCTGGGTGATAAGGGCGTAAGACATCAAAACCCTTGCTTTTTATAAAATCGTCAATCTTGTAGATTACGTGTTGGGCTTTGTACTTCTTTATTGTAAAATCAAAATCATCAAAATCAAAATATTTTTATTTCACATAAACCTACATGGGCACTTATGAAACGTCAGAAGCTAGGTGCACGGTTCCAATTGGTTGTTTCCTATGGATAAGAGCCGGCAAGAAACTCCACGGTTACTCTTTTAAAAATAATTGGCTTTTACAATGTTTTCAAATTACACAAATTATGTATGGGAGAACAGTGTAGGCCTGTCGAAAAGTACTTAACAAAAAAAAAAGAGAAAAGGAAACGGTCTAAAGAAAAAAAGATCTAGTCTATTAAGCCTACAACGTTCTCACATTCACAACGTACACAAGAATCCATGTAAAATAATATTAATAATATTAAGTCTGAAATATAAATTGTATGTATCGTACAATTCCAATTTAAGAAGAGATTCATCAAACGCCCCTTATCCCTGAGCCATTGCTGCATATCGGCTTTCTTTGTAGATTGCGTCGGTAGTCGTTCAGCCCGTGTGTTGTGATAAGATGCATTGTCTAAGACAATGACAGAGCGCGGAAGTAAATTGGGTAGCAACTTTTCATTTAGCCATTTTACATAGTTATCATAGCTCATATTTGAATGATAATCACCAGCTGTTGAGTTGGCCTTATAAACCAAGGAAGCATTTTCAATAAAACCATCCTTGGTTCCCGCGTGCACTAAAATAAAGCGAGTGCCTGTGCTGATTTTTTTTAAAAACGGAGTTCTTTCCTTTTTTTTTGCCCAGGTGTTGTTTCGCACGTGTGTCGAAAGGACGTAGCTCTCATCGGTGTAGACAATGGGCCGACTTTGAGAGCGGTACTCTGTTATTTTTTTTTAATATTTTAAACGCCACATTTGTATATCATGACGCTCCGTCAAGACTTTACGGTTGTTCTCTGTTTTGCGCCACTTGTAACCTAATTTCAACAGTAACTTGCGAAGTTTCTAAACAACCTTCGAATCCGATTTTTTCATTCAATGCTGTTCTTAACTTAGCTAATGTTGGAATTTCTTTATGGACAATATGGAAATCTTGTACAGTACTGCGAACCACATCGGCTGTAAAATTATCTATATCCACTTTATTATCTCGCTTTCTCCTTTTCTTCATAGGTGAAGTGAATTTTGATGAAGTGGATAGCAAGTCCTCTTCTTTTAATATTCTTTGAACTGTTTTTTGGCTCACACCCGTAGCTTCAGCTGTACGGCGTGTAATGTCTCGTAAATGAGACAAATCACAGTTGAGTTCCATTAATGATTTTGTAAATTCATATTCTTCTCGCAGAAAATGATAAACACTAGCTATCATGTTTCGACCCTAAAACAAAATGTAATCAAAATAATTAAGTAATATAAACATTTTATAACACAAAAAAACATTCATTTTATAAATACTTCTATTGCTATATTAAGTATCTTTGTATAACATTTTAATTGAAAACGTATAAATAAATATTACCTCACTATGGACAACTCTTCTTCGTTTTGTTGCCATGCTGACCTTACTCCGTGAAACAATTTGGCGCGAACTAAAAACCACTACTGATCCGGACCGTGTCCCGATCGACACTGAGCCAGTGTTGCCAACTGTACTATCATCTCTGTAGCTAGATCTTTTGCAAAAAGTTGCCAGATTTCCACATTATCTTACCCCAAAAAGTAGCTAGAAGTTGCCAAAGTTAAAAAAATGAGAGTAGAGTAGTAGAAAGAAAAGAGTCTCTTATACATAGAATAGAATTTAGAGTTATCAGACTCATTCGGTTTCTCTGCTTATTTTTAACTAAGTTCATTTGAGAGATTAATGTTTGAACGATACCATTATTTTTTTCAAAAAATGGCAACATTGTTTGTATCAAGAATTTATGCCATCAACAGTATTCAAATAAAATAATTTCAAAATTATCTTCCTACTTATTGAATCACTCTAAAAATATGTTTGATTATAATGTCCTTTGGACTAGACTTGTACAAAATTATCATGACCTGAAAGGCTAAACCTAAACTATAGGTACTAATCGTTCTGAGTGTCTAAAAATAAAGCTATAAGTAGGTACGTATCTGTTCTGAACTCCAGTTTTTGCTTACGTTTTTTAGTCTCAGCATGTTTCTTAATGTCAAATAGTTTGGCTAGAATTTCCACACAACAATAACTGCAAAATACTTTGGACGAGTTTCCACTTGCTGCCTTTAATTAACCACCCTTTAAATTCCTCAATGTTCTCCCACTCAGTTCTGTATTTTTGGGAATAAGTCTTAGGTTTCTTGAGTAGATCCATTTTTCATTACAATAATTACGACACAAATTGATGACCAAGTTTTACGAACGCAAACGGATAGAGGTATATAATAATAATTACTCGGAATATTAGTAAACCACCTACGACAACAGACAAAACTAACAAAACGCGTGAAATGTAGACGAAGAAAATTATATTATTAGAGTGAGACGAATAAAAACAATCACAATGTTCCAGCAAGCGACACTATCGGCGTAATCCCCTCTCTTGGGCGTGTTCCGTATAGCGCGCCCTTTGTGCTCTATCTATAAAGCTATGGTCTTTTTTTTACATAATGACTCAAAATGCTGACGACTCTACAAAATGCTTCCACAGATAAACAAATAAAACTGAAAATCACACAAGCACCAATGATAGTGTGTAGATGAAGTCGCTATGTTGAAAAATTGCTAAAAAAAGTAGCTAAATCTTTTAGCTACAATTTTTTAGAAATTGTTGCTGACAGGGGTGCAAAAATAGCTAGATCTAGCTATAAAATAGCTAAGTTGGCATCACTGCACTGAGCGCTCTCGAGGTTACGCACACAAAAACAATGTGCATGTGCACGCTTGACAACATTCATAGCCAAACGGACTTCGTGACATAGAACATTGTACGAGGGCGGCACTGAAATTTTCGGGAATCAAGGAAGTGGCACAACATTACTATTTAAAAATGTATTTATTGCTTTTCGAAGTATTTTCCGCGAAATTTGACACATTTTTCCATACGATGGAACCAATCATTGAAGCAACCATTCCATTCGGAAGTTGGGGTCTCCAAAATGGCCGTTTTGTAGGCGTCCACAGCTTCTTCAGGTGCTGAAAATCTCTGTCCACGCAATTTATTCTTTATTTTAGGGAAATTATAGAAATTACTAGCTGCGCCCCGCGGTTTCACCCGCGTTAATCTCGATCCCATGGTAATATCGGTATGAAAAATAGATGTTAGCCGATTCTCAGACCTACTCAATATGCTCACAAAATTTCATGAGAATCGGTCAAGCCGTTTCGGAGTACGGAAACGAACATTGTGACACGAGAATTTTATATATAAGATTAGGGCTTAGGTCGGGGCTGTACGGCGGATGGTCTAATAATTCTGTTTTCTTGCTCTAAAAACTCTTTTGTTCTATGCGCGGTGTGAGCACTCGCATTGTCGTGATGGAGGATGATGCGGCGGTTGCAGTTCTCTTTACGGAGTTCAGAAACGACCTGTGGCAAACAAATGCTAGCATACCAATTCTGCATTAACCGTTCTTTGTCCCTCAAGAGGAATAGTCGTAACATGGCCAGTTTTGGAGACAAACGTGGCCACCATTTTTTTTTGCAACACTCCGTGAACGAACAATTTTTGTTGGCTTTAACTCATTTTCGAACACCCAAACTCGTGACTGGTTTTTTGTTTCGGCTTCGTACGCGTATATCCAGGATTCGTCACCTGATACGATGTTGTATACAGCATTTGAGGATCCTGCGTGGAATCTTTCGAGAGTTCTGACGCACCAAGTAACGCGAGCCGCTTTTTGCTCTTCACAGAGCGAATGCGGTATCCATCGGGAAAACAACTTTCTTACACCTAATTGTTCATGCAAGATTATTTGTATTTGACTCATGCCAATGTCTAAAGTTGCCTGAATTTCGCGGTATGTCACATGTCGATCTTCCTCAATCAGCTTACGCACAGCATCAACGTTTTCTTGGGTGACTGCAGTTTTTGGACGACCTTGACGGGGATCATCACTGAGCTTGACACGTTCACGTTGAAATTCAGCAAACCAGCGATACATTGTGGTTTTGGATGGGGCTTCATCACCAAATGCAGAAATCATCCGGTCAACACACTGTTTTTGTGTTAAACCACTTCAAAAGTCATAATAAATTATCGCTCTTGAATTTTCTCGAGTCAATTCCATTTTCTCAACAACTAATCAAGTTTGACAAAACCTTGTGACAAGACCGATAATCTTTTTTAAATAAATAAATGGTATTCGATTTTTAAAACCAAGGAGTTTTCAATTAAAAAGATTTTAATATGACAGGAACAGTGGAAATATTCCATTCTCGATACTTTTAGTGCAGCCCTCGTATTACGAAAGCGGATCCTTACATCGAAAAGTAGTGTTCACAGACCCGCAATATTTTTGAACGGCCTATCCAACAAATACCCCACACCATGGTATAGACGAGAAAAAATATCATTCCCATATTATGACAAGGAAAGGTACACTAAAAAAAATTTTTTTTCTACATTTTATTTTAGCACTTTGTCAGCGTGATTAATATGTATACCGAAGCTACTGAACAGCTTTCTAGTACTAAGCGTCTCTGAGCTACAGTGGGGACAGACAGACGGACATGGCGAAACTATAAGGGTTCGTTGTTTACTACGGAACCCTAAAAAATCAGCCACGAAGCACTCGTACACGAAGGGTTCCGTACCACCGTACAATATTTAACACTACAGATTTATTACGAGTATTTGTTGTTATAGCGGCCATAGTACACATTCTGCGTTAATTTCAAGGGTCTACCCATTACGGTTCAAAAGATACAGCCCTATGACAGACGGACACACAGCAGAGCCTCAGTCTATGACAGACGGACACACAGCAGAGCCTCAGTAAGTAATAGGGTCCCGTTGGCACCCTACTGGGTACTGAATCCTTTTTTTTTGGGTGGGAATTCATCAAATAACTTCTCCAGCTCTGGGTGGAGCGGGAGGGTGTGTCAGACTCTTACTGACTAAAACCCACCCGTATTCCTTCCGTTGCCTGTGTAGCCAGGGGCCTCGTTAACCCTTTAGTACCTTCCCTCACTTGTGCTGACGACATCTCTTTGAGGCGCGCGTGGAATACACCGTCGACCCGGGCCTGGTCCTTACTGGACGGTGAGCTACCCATTGCTCACCGCCCGCAAGCCCGCGCCTACGGTGGCCGGAAATCCGCCCGGTATTCCCGACGCCCAGGGCGTCTCCTGCGGCGGCTAGGGCGAGAGGGAGCGAAATTTGCCTTTCCCTCAACCGTCCCGCCTCCTCCTTCGCGAGCATTACTGCTTCGCAGAAGGAGGTGACGGCTGCCCATGCCCTCTCGCTCCGTACCATGGCCTGAACCAGGGCCGGACGCGAGAGATCTCTGCCGCCGATCGCCTCCACGAGGACACGGCGGTGCTCTGCCCAAGCCGGGCAGACCTCCACCGTATGCTCCACCGTGTCCTCCGGGCGATCCACACAGTGGTGACTCCCAGGCGTTTCCTCCCGCCGTATCCGACACAGGAACCTCCCGAAGCTGCCGGATCGTTTTCACTTAGCATTCTTTCTGACTTTTGCTCGACTCCTAAGGATCGTAGCGTGACGTATAATCTTCATCAAGAATTGGGCTATAAAATGCTAAAAGATTATATAAAATACGACTGGTAGTTTCAGATTTGCGCGATAAACAAAAAAACAAAATCTTCAGCTTTTTAGTATTCCTAACCCAAAGGATAAAACAGGACCCTATTACTAAGACTCCGCTGTCCATCTCTCTGTCTGTCTGTCACCAGGCTGTATCTCATGAACCGTGAATCGTGATAGTTAGACAGTTGAAATTTTCACAGATGATGTATTTCTGTTGCCGCTATAACAAAAAATACTAAAAACAGAATATAATAAATATTTAAGGGGGCTCTCATACAACAGACATGATTTTTTTTTTTTTTGCCGTTTTTATAGATAATGGTACGGAACCCTTCGTGCGCGAGTCCGACTCACACTTGGCCGGTTTTTTATATTAATACTAGCTATTGCCTATGGCTTCGCCCTCGTGGATGTCGGAAAATATCCCACGGGAACATACTACCGGGATTAAAGGGAATCGAAAGCAATTGCATACCTCACAGCCGAGCGCTGCGCCCGCCGCGTCAACCATAATTATTTTGAATCTGTGATATCTTTTAAAGTATACATTTAAATGGTATGATGTTAAGGCATATTTTAATCTAAATTAAATGCCCAATTTAAATAACATATTTTATTGGTTAAGCATATAATACCGGTTAAAATAGCAATGAAATTTTAATCAAATTCTGAAAGATAGTTAAGTTTTATCCTGCGAATAACTTTTTGTAAAAACAAGTCATGTTAGTACAGGTAAGTTATTAATTCTAGAAAGCACTAAATTTTATAGTAAACTAGCTGTTGCCCACTGCTTCGCCTGCATGGCATTTTCTTAAGTAAAAGTAGTCTCAAGTTACTCCTAATAACATCAGCTGCCAGTGAACATCCCGTCAAAATCAGTCCAGTTTCGGACATTAGCCGAAACGAACAGAAAGACAGACATTTTTTTTGTTAGTACTTTTTATATTCATTTACTAAAAAGCTGTTATTTTGAGATTATAAATGGACACTTTAATTTTATTTATTTGTATAGATGTACCTACAGATAGTGTGCCAAACGATATTTGTTATTTTGTATCTCTTAGAAACTTCTTTTTTGTTATTTATTTATTTATTTATTGACACACCAACGACTTATTCACTAAATCATTACATTAAATATATTCTATTTCAATAGCTTTGCGGTGAATTCGTCACTTATAGGTGTGCACAGCACTTGTATAATCAATAAAAATAAAATGGAAATGGAAATATAAAATGGAAATTTAAGATAATAACAAAATTAAAATTTACAAAGTTTACATTGAATTTAAAATGTCAAGTAGTTAAATAAAAATACAGTATAAATAAAAAAAAAATAAAAACATCAATTAAATTGGAATAGAAAAGCAATTATAAATTAAAAATATTAGGACACATTACATTAATTATAATTAAAAGAATAAAATAGATTAAAATTTGAGTTCAGAAAATTAAATTAAATTTCACAATATTTAATACATTAAACAGTCACACAAATACACGAATTAAAATTTTGTAACAGAAATAGAAATAGACAAACAAATCGATCAAGAACTGAGGACGTATCGTCTGAATTCATTCAGACTGTTCGAAAATATGTCCAAGTTAGTTGTTATTGGTTTAGTAGTAATGTTGGAACTCTTCTTGCATGCAGCTAGCTCAAAATAATTGTTTTTTCTTTTATACTTTTTGTACAGTTGACTTATCTTGTTATTACTCTTGGCATTTATGCCAAAAATAAAATTGCTACATATTTTCTTAGTTTTTCTTGTGATTTAACTCTTACATTTGTATTCCTCTAGCCTAAACTTGTAGGAAACTGGATAGATAGTATAGTAAGCAATGTTTTGCAATAAACAATCAAAAAGGTTTTATTGCTTACATAGTATTGTAATGATCATCTTCGTCCTCCTCCTTTATTTCCGCCTTCACAGTCACTCCTAAATCGTAGCTGCTGCCTTCCAGCGGGTCGGTATCCATTTCCATGATGAATTTTTTCGCCAATATATCACTTCCTAAGCGTAAAACAAGTATTTCACAAATAATAATAGCATTACTCGAAGTTCGATTCTTCACAACATAAAAACGTCAAAAAAATCAATTTGACGGCTGTAGTGAGGGGATCGGTTTGTATTTTAAAGTGATTTTATCGATGGTTTTGGTGCTAAAATTAGTCAGACATGGATCTAAATTGATGTAGCGAAATAAAGAACTAATATGAAATTAACAGGATTAAACAGTTTTCCAAAATGTTCGTTCTATCAAACAATACAATAAACTTTAGGCTAAAAACAAGCGCATGTTACAGCCACATCAGCTCTAACGCATCATCATCATCATCTGCCTAGCCTTTTCCCAACTATGCGTATATTAACGGGTGCTGCTTGTGGTGTCTTGCTGACCATTGTTTTGTTTTGTTAGTAGTTATAACTGTTTATTTATTTTACTTTGATGGTCCTAGTTCATCATTTGTGACTGTTACAGCTGTAGATATATGTAAGCGGGCACGCCCTTTTTACTTGGAAGCTTTTATTTAAGTTTTATGTTCTGTTTACGTTTTTATCTCTGCTTGAGAATAGTTTTCGGTCTTTTTCTTTTCTTTTTTTTTGTTGGTATAGTGGTGTGCTAGCTGACATATGGCTAATAATTTAATGTTTTGTGTTGCACGTGGTGTAAATTGTTTTACATAGTGTTGTATAGAATCCATTTTTTTTTCTCTAACTGAACAGACAGCTGTGCTGCTGGAGTTTGTTGGCCACTTCTTCTTCCCAACTAAAGCACTAGGAAGTGGCGCAGGGTGGGCGTTTTGGGGGACTGTCTTATGTAATTTTGACGTTCGAAAAGTGCTGATTCTCAGCCTAGTTTGAATAAATGACTTTTGATTTGGTTTTTTATTATGTTGTCAGCTGCATCTGGTTAGGCTTCCAGTCTAACCAGATGCAGCTGAATACCATTATTTTACATGGAGCGACTGCCTATCTAACTTCCACAACCCAGTTACTGGGCAACACGATACCCCTTGGTAAGAATGGTTGTCTGACTTTCGGGCTTCTGATAACGACGTAACGCAACCGCGGCGAGCGTAGCTTAACCTGATCGATCGACCCATGCGGCTGTTATTACTTAGCCACAAGCCCCTCATCAGCTCTAACGCATGCAAACAAAAAACTATGTGCGATGTATTAAAAAAGGAATGATTTTCCTTATGTGCGATGATTCATATCATTTCATGGATGTGATAAATAAATAAATTGATTTGTCCCACTGCATGGCAAAGGCCTCCCATTCCTTTTTCCACTCAACTCGATATACTTATATATTCATACCAAGCTAAGGATATTATTATTTTGCTGTTGCGCCAGTTCTTGAACTTCTGTTGTTTCTACTTACATTTCTTATTGAAATAAGCGTGATGTGTCGAGAATATAATGTGATCATAGTATTTTAGAAATAAAATGTAAAGTGATGTTTACGAATTTATTTCCAATTTTTATAAATATAAAATTTTATATAAATTACAAAATAAATTACAGTTTAAAGAACGGATTACAACAGCTTAAACATTTTGTACTGAACGCCTATAACATAAGATTTATTCAAAATTTCGCACACCGCTTTAAAGTCTTCTTTACTTCGAAATTTGTAGTAAGTCGTATCGGATTTCCATTTTGAGCTGAACCTTGTGTCTGTGAAGAACGGTTCATTCGTCTGGATGTCCAACGGCTCTTCTGATATTGGCAAAATAAGCCTGGATAAAGAAAATGAGATGATTAGTTCAATTTAATTCAAATGGTATGGTTACAAGGTGCTTAACTTTAGGAGGAAACTTTCAAAAAGGGCTCGACTACAGTACTTGCCGATAATATGGCATGTTTTACGAATTTAAAACTATTAGTTCCTATAATCGTGTCGAACTAACACGGTCGTGTCAGAACGCATTCACTCGTTGGCTGGAATATAAAGCGCGTTCACTAATACTCTTTGGTTCACTATAACTTGACGCCTGACGCGATTGGTAGCCCTGAATTTTGTATTCTTAGTTTCAATACTAAGGGCCGATTCACACAGGAACGGCAGCGGCCGGATGCGGCAGGAAACGGCCGGAAGCGGCAGGAAACGGCCGGAAGCGGCCGGTAGCGACGCGACGCGGGCAGTACCGCTGACAACACCGGCCGCCCGCGGTGCCTTTCATGCGATACTGCTGGGGAGTTTATTGCGCCACTTCTTCTTCCCAGCTAAAGCACTAGGAAGTGGTGAAGGGCGGGCATTATTTGGGAGACTGTCTTATGTAACTTTGACGTTCGAAAAGTGCTGATTCTCAGCCTAGTTTGAATAAATGACTTTTGATTTGATTTAATTGGTATTTTAATTATGTAGATAAAGTTTAAAATTATTTCACACAAGTGCTCGCCGCGCGCCGCACCGCTGCCGGCCGCTGATTTTCCTGTGTGAATCGACCCTAATAGTGTTTAAAATGGCGACTGACAGAACAGAACTACGAATCACATGACTGCAAAATTCAGTGCTACCAATCGCGTCACACGTCAAGTAATAGTGAACGAACAGTAGAAAGTTTGGCTTTGTAGTGTCGTCGTTTGTCATACATACCCGTAAAAGTCTCGTCCCTAAAACTCACTGTGACATAATAATGCCCGAATACTGCACAGCACGGTCATGGTAACGATTGTCGATTCGACATTGACAGCAACTTAACATCGTAGCAGCTAAGGCGGTTCTTCGTAGTCCAGGGTGTTACCACTGACATGTAGTTGGCAGAGTCGGTAAATATTTTGCTGGGTAGTTTGTTGCACCATTTCTTCCCAGCTAAAGCACTAGGAAGCGGTGAAAGGCGGACGTGTTGGGGGACTCTTTTATGTCATTTCGACGTTTAAAAAGTGCCCCACCCTAGTGTCTCACCCTAATTTGAATAAATACTTTTTTTTTAAGTACCTGGTGGCATGTAAAAACATACGGTGAGGCGTACTGTCTCTTGTGCCGCTGTACGTGTAGTCACCGAGGATCGTGTGACCGACCGCGCTACAATGCACGCGCAGCTGGTGACGGCGACCTGGTTCATGAAAACGGGTACATCCATAAAGCATTGTTTTGCATATTGCTCTGTTAGGTGAACCCACTAATCCTACAAGCATTTTTAGTTTAGCGGTTCTTGAACATAGACCAGGAGACCATCTCCTGGTCTATGTTTAAGAACCGCACGCGCTACCGTGGTGATCAATGCTCATGGTTTCTCTGTATAAGACGAGGCCTTCGTCCTACACTGGGATAATAATAATAGGCAGGTTTGATTTTATAATGGGTTATCTGGTATACTAGTCATGAGCAACTCAAGGTGCTGGTAATACATATAATAATTATTATCCGGAAACTCACATAAGACAAGGTACCAGGTTCAACTTACCCGTAGTAGGCTTCAACAGCAGAACAGTGACAGGGCTATTCTCATAATAGCCTGTCTCTAGCCTCAGCGCGCGCGTGTGAGCGTGCCGCGTCTGAACGCATCTCACCGACGTCTCACTTGTGGTCAGGGCTAACATTTGATGGCTCGAATCCGCTGTAGATGGATCTACGCCTTTAAATTAAAAACGAAGAAAAACAAGCATTATAATTCATAGAATTTTGGAATCGCAGGCGGAGACAAACGAATAACCTGAAATATGGTGCGATACCAAAATTCTTTAGATTATAATGCTTGTTTTCTCTTTTCAGTTATGTGTTTTAGAAGTCGGATTTTTTGTTTTTTAAGTAATTTGGGTTTCTTTTAAAACGAAAACCTATATAAAGTCGATATTTCCTATTTGACTACCACTGAGGACTGGTGTTGTGTCCATCTGGTAAGCTATGTAAATTCCTCACACATAAAATATAGATAAACATTAGTATTAGTAAGCTTCGTTAGTCCTTGATGGACTAACGAGGATGTTTAATCAACGACTAATAAAAACACCACACCACACTATAATGTCCCATATATTATGTCCCAGAAAAAAAAATTCAAAGACATGCGTCATCTACCAACCTGCATTGTGCCCTAGCCCACTGTCTCCCTCCCATAGGGAGGAGGCCTGAACTCAAGCTGTGGGGACAGACTAATTATGGTAAACACCACTCACCAACATCAAACTCGATATCAGCGACTTCAAACGTGACATGTCCTCTAACAACAGCCAAATAGAACTTCGTGGTCAAACGCTGCTCAAACAGCTTCCCTGCGCGCGCAGCAAACGATTTATTTTTAGCGATACACAGCACGCCACTCGTCGCGTAATCGAGTCGATGCACAAAGTGAAGTGGGAATATCGACGACGATAAGTGCGAATCATGCGACGCTACGTGGTACGTCACAGTGTTCTGGAAAAGAAACTGGAACTTAGAAATGACATCACGCAGTCACGCTTAAATTTTCCGGAGGGTAAAGTTAGGGCAGTCAATCGCATATCAATTGTATTACTTTTAGTTTTTGGGTGGAAAGTCATCAAATAATTTCTCCCGCTCTGGGCGGAACGGGAGGGTGTGCCACTCTTACTGACTATAACCCACCCGTATTCCTTCCGTTGCCTGTGTTGCAAGGGGCTTCGGTAACACTTTAGTACCTTACCGCGACCCCGGCAGGCATCGGCCCTAGTGGACCGCTACACTTGTGCTGACGACATCCCCTTGACGCGCGCGTGGGTTACAACGCGCCGTCGACCCGGGCCTGGTCCTTACCGGACGGTGAGCTACCCATTGCTCACCGTCCGCAAGCCCGCACCTACGGTGGCCAGAAATCCGCCCGGGAATCGTAACACTTGCACTATGAATACTGCCCTTACTGCTACGATATAAAGACGCTGTCAATGTCAATTTGTTACAACTGATGTGCGGTTGTCTGCACCCCCATGTATTTCACCAGTTATGTTCAATCGGTCAAGGACAGCTAATGAGACACAATTGATTATCTATTGACACCGAATCGGTGACACGCCGGGCTTCAGTCGTGGCTGGTTAAAGCTGTATTTTTAATCCAACGCTGAACCGCTCCCGGTGTCTGTCTGTCCGTCTGTATCCGTGTCCATGTTCATGGTCTCTGGTGCTGGCGGCGGACGGTGTCCGGAAACTTACTTCCAGTCCATTTGACAGCTCACACAGGTATACAAGTTTAAATACCTTGGACATGTCTTGACCGCGGGCATGAAGGACGATGACGATATTGAGCAAAAGCGAAGGGCGCTATCGGTTAGGGCAAATATGATAGAAGGCAGATTTGCACGTTGCTCACGGAGTGTTAAAATATCCTTGTTTCGTACATACTGCTTTTTACGTCCAGTATGTGGGCCGATTATATGCGGAAATCGTACAGCGTCCTTCGCATTCAATATAATAATGCATTCAGGGTATTGATGGCGTTTCCCCGCTTCTGCAGTGCGTCAGGGATTTTTGCTGAAGTTCAAGTCGACTGTTTTTATACAACGATGAGAAAATAATGCGCTTCCCTGGTGCGCCGCGTGCGGACCAGCCCTAACCTTATTCTGCGCGTGGCGAGCAGACTCGATTGTTTTTATGTGAGTCGCTGCTGCAAGCTGTCCACCTCGGTGTTAGGCGTGTGGCAGTGATTCACATGTATTCATGGTTTTAGGTTAAGTGATTAGACTAGGAATACTAACATAGGGGTAATGAATACTGTTACTAACACAAATGAGTCGTGTTACTTGTTGAATAAAGATATTATTATTATTTCATTTATTTTATTCTTATGGCAAAAAATTAAATAAACGAAATATTAAATAAAATACATTTTTAAATATTTCTAAAAAAGATATAAAAGACATTTAAAAATAAAAAAATAGTGATCCACCGGTATCGAGAGCAGGGACCAAGCTACCGCTGGTTAGGGCTCCAGAGACAGGAACCTCCTCACGATGCGAGACGTATCGAGGAGTATTGCCTTCTGAATCAGGGCGTTTTTTTTTTTGTTCCGGCCTGGAAAGTCCTCATGGATGTCCTCCGCCCTGGGGCGGGCGGAGGGGTCTGACAAACTCTTACTGCCTAAAAACCACCCCGGTGTTCTCCTCCCACAATTGCACCGGGGATCATGGGATCTAGTGCAACTTCCGCGCTGGTGCCAGCCCGCCATTGCGGGTCACCTCAGGCACGCGTGGGAAAAAGGTGTAAAACTCCCCCCACGACGTCCAATAGGGGCGGGCACGCATGGAACACTACGCGTCGCCACCTCAGGTCCAGCTATATGGGGGTGACGGATGCCCCCCAGTCCGTCGCCCCTGGACCCATTTAGGGGAGGCTGGAAGAGGGCGTTGTCCGCTTTCCGCCGACGCCCGGACATGGTGAGTGGAAGAGATCTCCCGCTCCCTTTCCGCAGCCTGCTTCTGTGACATGACTGTTTCGCAGAAGGATACCACCGCGTCCCAGGACTCCTCGCTGCCGACCATGCAGTCGACCACGGCTGGCAGCGACAGGTCACTGCCTACTCCTGAGACGAGGGCACGGTGCGGCTCCTCCCAAGCGGAACACTCTGCCAGCGTATGCCACGCCGTGCCCTCCCGGCTTTCACGCCCTGCCGCCGGCCTCGTCACCATTGAGGCGGTCCGGCCGGTACTCGAGCGCTGGCTCGGGAGAAGGCACGGCTCCCTGTCGTTTCTGAATCAGGGCCTTGATCAAACCGCCTAACGAGAGCCTCGAGAGATGTTGGTCGAAGCTTTCGGTCAGGCCATTGGCCGTTATGACAATCGACACAATGAATTCAAGATATTTTATTTGTTTCTCTTTCTCAGCTTTCACGAGGTTCCCGTCATGGAATGGTAACATCGATTATAATTGCGCAGCGCGCTAATCGATCTATCACCACTATATCAGGCTTATTGGCGACAATAGTCCTGTCAGTAATGATAATGATAGACCGATCCCAGTACAATGTGCCATGGTCATTTTCGAGAACTGGGTCGGGCACATACTTGTAATACAGTACCTCCTAAGCAAGTTTCTGGTGAACAATCCAACTTAGTTATGCCTATGCAAGTATTCGCCGTTAGCCAGACGAGAACAAACAGAGATGATATGTCTGATGGACTCATCAGCCGAACGGTGGCATGCCCGACACACGTCAACCGTCCCGCACAGACGAAACCTTCAGTTTCCCCGAAAAGGGGGGACCTTTTCGGGGAAACTGAAGGTTTCGTCTGTGCGGGACGGTTGTTTCGGCTGTGACGGAGAATTGATTGTGGCATATATCGATGTATGGGAGAAGATGTTTTTCAACTACAATGTTAAGTTTGTTTTTGGGATAAATTCATACCAACTTCCCAACTACGGAACCCTTCATTGTGCGTGGTCCGCCACGCACTTGGCCGGTTTTTAATTTTTTAGTTCAATTTTTGTAATTCACTTTTTGACAAGGCAGGCGTGTTTTTTAAAATAATTTATAATTATTTATTTATTTATTTATGATTTCATACCTTTTAGTGATAAATCGATATATTTGCAAACGCACAAATGCCACGAAATATAACTTTTATTTTTTAGAAAATCGATGTCGCGCAAATAATAACGGGAAACATTTTTTTTATTTTTGGTTTTTTAATTGTGATTAAGATCTCTGAGGCGATTTAGTTATTGCTTTTTATATATTTTGGTTATATACTAATCAAGCTCTAGACGATAATAGTATCCGTAGTCAATTTTTTATGAAAAAAAAAAAACGTTTATTATTTTTTCTAGGTTTCACCAGCCTATGCTACCCGGGACCACGCAACGCTTCTAACGATACATTGATATCGGTTAAGCCGTTTAGAAGATATGTTGGAATAAAGAAACTCACAAACATACATGAACCCTGAAAACAACACTCCTTGTTTTGGGCAGTCGTGTTAAAATCAAAGTGTTTTATATTTTAACAACAAGAGAGAATATGTCTTACTTTTTTTAGTTCTTTTTTAGGGTTCTGTATGTCCAATTGAAAAAACAGAACCCTTAAAGGATCACTCGTGTATCCGTCTGTCTGTCGGTCTGTCTACCTGTTCATCCGTCACAGCCAATTTGCCCCGAATCTAATGGACCAATTAAGTTGAAATTTGGTACACATCAATTTTTGTGACCCAAATACGTACGTGTTACGTAAATGAATGAATTTTGAATGTGAGACGTCACTTTGGGAGACGAATAAGAAAAATTTAAAAGGCTTACTGTGAGGGGTGTCAAGTAGGTATATATGTTTTTATAATTTCAAAATATTTTTTTTTTAAGTTATACTGTTAAGCCCCGCGCGACACCGTTTCGGAGTCAAACAATAGAAAATCAATTGTCTCATTAGCCATCCTTGACCAATTAAGAAAATATATCAAAATTGACCATTCTCCCTGTATCTCCGAAACTACTGAGCCTTTCTTTTTAATACTGAAAGTAGTTCTATACTTATTTGATATTGATTACAGGAAAACCTATAAGAAGTCTATGGTCTTAAAATAACATGGTAAATCTCCCAATATTGTGCGAAACTTACATTTTCAGTTGGAATGTATCGGAGAACATTTTTTCACCTACAATGTTAAGATTACTGATCACGCACTTTGCCGGTTATATTTTTGGTAAAAATCTAGTATCGTTTGGCAGGAGAAGGGGGGTGGGAGTGGGGGAGGAGGTTGGGGGGTGGTGCACCTTGCCCCCTGGCACCAGTCCCATGAAAAGGTAACGCACCGTTCTTGAGAAAAACAAATTATTGTAACCTAACCTCAAAACTCTTAGTCGCTTAAAAAGCCGTAGTATGAGCCCAGCTTCGCGGGGGAGATTGGGGGAGGGGTGCTCCCTGCCCCCTGGCACCACTCCCATGAAAAGGTAACGCACCGTTCTTGAGAAAAACAAATTATTGTAACCTAACCTCAAAACACTTAAAGTCGATTAAAAGGCGTAGTATGAGGCCCGCTTCGCGGGCCTCTAGGGTTTGAAAAAAAATAACCTCGAAGGGGATAGCGGGGTCTGAGTTCGCTCGCTCCGCTCGCTCACTAGACCCCGCCATCCCCTTCGAACCTAACCTGTCCGAGTCGGGGTGCCCCAAGTCCCGAGCTCACTTCGCTCGCTCTGGCATCCTAAGTTCTCCTAGTAACAGTAGTAACATTGCCTTTTGTACACATATACGATCAGTGGAAGTACAAACACAGGGAAAAAATTCACGCAACTCGAGGAGAAACGGAACGATCGAAAACAAATGACAGTGACACATGACGCAAATGGCATACTTGTTTTATTGTTTACGTTCCGTGTTATCGAATTTGCCCGACATTTTATACCATGGACTGACTACAAATACTGATACTGGATACTGGATACTGACTACAGATGCTGGGCAGATTTGGTTGTCAATCGCCCATTTTAAACGTTTCGTTTTTCGCTTCTTATCGGATTTGAGGTTAGAAACATTTTTTAATAATTTCTCGAAAAATATACATTACCTTTTAATAAGAGTGGTAACGTTATAATCGGGGACCCAAACCCTACCAACTTTAGCCCCTTTTACCCCCCAACTCCTGCCAAACGATACTAGATCCAACCCATATTTTTTATCGATACTGTACTACAACATTATCGCTAAGCTCCACCCACACCCACCCGGCATAAGACTAAATTATGTTCTGTGCCCGGCCGGCACCCTCTACTTTTTATACATAACCTTGAAACCTTTATTTGAGTTGTTTTATTTTATTGAATGCGTATTTATAGGCTTACCTTTTCATTTTTGTCCTCCGAATTAATATACATATCGAAAGGCTTGTTTACGACCAAAAAATTTTCGCTTTCGTAGAGCCTCTCGACCGCCATCTTTGTTGGCAGAATAACTCACAATTTTCAAATAAAATGCGTTCACTCGCTCTCAGATACAAAACTGGTCCAAAAAAATATTATGATTCATTATCCACGGGCATTTCAATTTTGAAGATTGGTCGTTTAAAATTTTAATAGATGGTATACATTTCGATATCTTGGGGCAAAATGACAGCAGGAGTGATACCACCACTGTTCGTATAGCTCTGTCGATGTAAGTTTCAAACACAGAGGTATCAAATACATCGTCCAATGACATTTTGCCCACTGGATACCAATATTATTTTATTTTATTTCATAATTTCATGGATAGCGGCGTCTTCATACCAGATATGTAAATCGATGCTTTACACTTAATTTACTCTTTGCTATAGTTACACACAATTTCTGTCTGACAGAAGCACAGACAGAAGTTACGGAAAAACAAAAGCTGGAGATACAGCATAGACTACAGAAATACCACGGTACAGTTTTACAATTCCTGTTTTGTATTCAGTTCGATAAAAAAAGCTTTATTTCATCAATTAAATTGGACTGTTAACCGGTAATGCTAGTAAACAATTGAAAAGTAATCTAAATAACTTACTGTATACAGTAGGTACTAAATTAGATGGATAATCTAGAACTAGGTACAAACATTGAATATACAAAAACAAAGGGACACTTAAGCGTCGAAGTACTCCTCCACATCGCTATCATCCGGAAGCTTGCCTAGAACTGGCAGCATTGCCACGTTAAACTGTTTAACGTGCCGTTTAACTTAAACGGCACTGCTATTCTAATTCTTTGGCATTTGGGTTATGTAGGTCTAGGTATGTTCGGTGTCTTTGGCCAAAGTGCGGAGTGTCGACCAGTCGGCGATATTGGATTAAATATATTTTTTGAACGCATCTAATTGGATGCGATGTCAAAATTGACATGACCACATTAATGACATGAAGGTTAAGCGGTGAAATTACGGAGTATTACGGAGTACCATAATTCGTATATAGATTTTTCTTTTTTCTAACGTTTCCAAATAGTTTGGTTAACAATGTTGACATACTAGTTAATATCGCAGCAAGCAGTAGCGATTGTTTTTGTGTAGATTACAGTAGTTTCTAAAGGGAAATAAATAAAAATGAAGCGAATTAAAAGGCATAAAGTGAAGTCTGAGGCGCCAGAAACTTCCACATCCCACAACCAAGAGCAAGAAATTCACGATTTGGCGTATTACATCCATGATAGGGTGGAACTCGTGCATCAAGTGTTTTCTGTAATTAAATACAAGGAATTGAAGGCTATGGTCCCTGCAAGCATCAGCAATATATCCTTAGATGACCTGCAAGAACTATGCACTGAAGAGGTTTGCTATTTTATGTATTGATTCTATAAAATTGTTGTATTCTTTAGCTCTAACCCTACTACTGTTCTTTTCCTCTATTTTAATATTAACCTGCAGTTTCTGAGGTGTTCCGTTCATCGTGAGTCTGAGGAGCTGCCTTTATCACCACACTTGATGGATATATTCTTATTCTTGTGTGTCAATGGCTATTTATAGTTGGCCCAGAACTTAGCTACAGTGGACAATAAGTGTAATTTACTGCTGATTTATTCTAGTCAAAGATTCTTTTACTACCAGGCGAGTCTTTGACAAAGATACACTTAAAGATGAGGAAACCAGATGGGGGGGATATTAATTTAATTAAGGTTTGGTTTTCAAATCAGGCTGAGTATCAGCACTTCTTGAATGTCAAGGGTTACATAAAACAGTCTTCAAAACCATTCGCCACTTCCTGGTGTTTTAGCAAAGAAGGAATGACCCAGCATCACATCGCCCCTTGTATTTCCAGCTCCTAGGCATAAGTTCGAAGCGCCTCTGTGCAATCCTGGATGGTGCCGATCCTCCATCTGACACGGAGTCGTCCAGTCCATCTCCACCTCCGGAACAGATGGAAACTATATCCCTGGATAGCATATCTTCAGATGATGAAATCCTGAGCCAGACAAGCAATAAAAAGAAAAAGGTATGTTCACAGTTCCATAATAGAAAAAAAACCTGACTGCAAAAACACACTGAAAAGGGAAAAACAAGCATTATAATATAATTTTGGTACCGCAGGCGGGGACAATCAAAAGTTACACCATATTTCAGGTTATTCGACTGTCCCCGCCTGCAAGACCAAAATTATATAAATTATAATGCTTGTTTTCCCTTTTCAGTTATGTGTTTTTGCAGTCGGGTTTTTGTTTTTTAAATAATTTATTTTATTTCAAGCTTTTTAGTTTTATAAACATATACATATTAAAAAATTACTAAATTAACTACTATTACTTATTACTAGCGTTTATTTGTTACCAATATTGTTGCAATTAATAAAAAAAAAACCCTTCCCCTCCTTTTTTTTGTATTTGCAGGTTCAATTTATAAATATTATATAGCCTATGTCACTCCCACAATTAAGACGAATCTAAGGACACCTCATATGTTAAAATCCATCAAGCCGTTTAGGCTACAGAGCGTGCCAAAGAAATAGACATACGTACATACATACATATATATATATATATATATATATACATACATACATACTCTCGAAAACCATTACCCTCCTGAGGCAGTCGGGTAAAAACAAACTGTGACAATAAACGGAATAATTTCAGTTTTGAAGTGTAAAATGATGGATGAGAAACAAATCAAGAAGCCATGAAGCATTGCTTATTAGTTTTTAAGTTTTTATAGTTGGTATGTGAAAGAAAGAAAAAGTATTTATTGGGACTTGCACGGGAAGATCACAAATTCAACTCATAGAAATATTAAAAAAAATATATATAATATACAAAAGTAAAATGAAAATAAAAACAGAAAGTCCTGTAGGAGGCCAAAAGGCTCCTATCTCAGCGACATTTACTTACTGACATTACATCTTTTTTTTTTTGTGAACATTTATTCTTTTATTTGCTGCACCCCGCGGTATTACCCGCGTAAGTCTCGATCGTCGTGGGAATATCGGGATAAGAAGTGTCCATGTCCTAATCTAGGTCATGCATGGTCTACCCATGTCATCCAAATCCGTTCAGCTGTTTTAGCTTTAAGGTGTAACGAACAAACAAACAAACTCACTTTCGCATTTATAATATTAGTTAGGAATAGGATTCTTAGGAAAGCTTACAGAATTATATCTATACATTACCATGTTGACATAGATTTTTTACTTCTAGGACAAATCACGTTCAAAAAAACAAAGTAAAATACAAGTCTGTATTTTAACTCACAACCTTACATAATTAGCCTATAATGTTCCCACTGCTGGGACACAGGCCTCCTCTCTGAGAGCGGGAGTGAGCCCCAATCCACCACGCAGGCCCAGTGCGGGTTGGTAGTTGTCACCACATGTAATCGAGTTATGGTTCTAGGACACGGTCTGCTTTACCGAGGAGCTTGTGGCTAAATAATAACAGCCGCACGGGTCGATCGATCAGGTTAAGCTACGCTTGCCGCGGTTGGTCCGTGGATGGGTGACCATCTTTACATACCAAGACCCCTCCGTGCCTCGGAAAGCACGTTAAGCCATTGGTCCCGGCTGTTATTTGTAGATCGTTACGGGTAGTCAGAAGCCCGAAAGTCTGACAACCAGTCTTACTAAGGCTATCGCGTTACCCAGTAACTGGGTTGTGGAGGTCAGATAGGCAGACGCTCCATATAAAATACTGGTATTGAGCTGCATCCGGTTAGATTGGAAGAAGACCCCAACATAGTTGGGAAAAGGCTGGGCAGATGATTTGATTATTTCACCGAATAATGAAATAATAATGTAATGAAATAATTTCTAAAAATTAAAATAATTTACTCAAAGATAAGTGTGTCTGTCCGGTTTCGAACCTACGACCTACAACTTGTAAAGTCGCGGCCGTTACCACTGCACTCACTCATAACCTTAAACTTCGTGAACTCATTAGCCAAGCCGCCATTACTCCTATTCAATTCAGTTTAATTTCATTTAACTCTCTTTCAGCACAAACACCGCCGCCACTCAAAATCTAAAATCAAACGCAAGAAATCAAAGGACGGGGACGAAGGCGAAACAGACAAGAACAAAGCGTCTCGAGCCGGCCTGACAGTGCTCGAGTTGTTAGAGCTGCAGGCTCGAGCTCGAGCCATCAGGGCGCAGTTACAGCAAGAACAGCCGAAGAGTAAGTAGCCGTAAATATAACATATCATAGACAGCACCAAGTTCCGAGCCGGCCTGACAATGCTCGAGTTGTTAGAGCTGCAGGCTCGAGCTCGAGCCATCAGGGCGCCGTTACAGCAAGAACAGCAGAAGAGTAACGAGCCATAAACATAACACATCATAGACAGGAAAAATTTACCTACAGTGTTCAAGCCGCCCTGACAGTGCTCGAGCTGTTGAACTGATTAAAAATACAAATAAATACCAGTGAGTTTCTATATGTATGTTCTTGTCCAGATACTTTGTTGAGACCTTATAATAATCATAGTTTGTTTGTATTTTCATTCTTTATTTCTATAATAGAACCTGTATCAGAGACCACATCTAAGGAGCCGCTTCACTCTTCAGACAACGAGGTGGAGATCAAAGAGGAGCCGCCGGAGGTGGTGGAGATCAGTAGCGATGAGGAGAAGCCTCAGGTTGAGGAGCTGCAGAAGAGTGAGTATTAGTTCTGTCGCGAGCATAAATACGTAATAGATACGCAAGATTCAATAGCGATTTAAAAAGAAAGAAATGGGTCATTGTTACCTATGATAATACTTAAAATATATGTTGCACAGCTGTTGGTTAACCGTTATTTTATTAAGTAAACAAACAAAAACTAATAAATATATTTAAAAAACAAAACAATAAAAACCAGGGATGGGCCGAAATTCGGTTCACATTCGGTTTAACCGAATTTCGGCAGCTTGAACCGTGTTTTGGCATTCTGTCGAAATTCGGTCCAGATGCCGAACATTCGGCACAAGAAAAATAATACCTACTTGCATTTTTTTGACTGAAATTTAATAGAATTAGAATACTTATTAATTACTCACTCATGGTCATTTATTTTAGTTAGGAACATAGTTAATGTAAACCTTAAATTATATCAGTTCTTCTTAGTAGAGTTGAAAATCTCTGCCTATTTAATTTGACATACTATTACAAAAATGAAATAAGTTTTGTATTCTTCTAACAAACATCTGGATTACAATTCGTAAATTGAATAAAAAAATCACGTTTTTGGTTCACTATTTCACAAACTAAACATTGATTAACAAGTATTTTTTATTACAATTAAATGGTATTTTTTCAACAATCAAATTAAACAATGATAAATGATAAATGATTTTATTTCTGTAAGTAGGTTTTTACAAACACTTTTACACGTCAAAACATATTTTTTAAACTAGATGAGGCCGGCGTTTCCTATCTGACTACTCTGAGAAGAAAGGCCGAAACAAACTCAGAGGTCACAGTCTCTTTTAAAGTCCAGACATAATCTTGGTCAGATCATGTGAAGACCATGTCGATTGGTGTCTGAAATGGTCTTTTGATGAAAGAACCACACAGATTGAGTGGACCTGTCCAGTCAGTGCACGCTTTTGTCAGTCGTTGTGCAGCTCAACTCATAACTAAAGGAGCTCAACGATTCAATGAACAATACCAAAGAAAGGACATTTGGCTAGGCCGCAAAAAAATACTCAAAACTGCCAGACCATGTTAAAAACTAACTGAGAATAAAACAAAATTAAACAATGATCCACATAGTCTTCACATTTACAATAATTAAAACAATATAATACTACACAGAGTAAATATTCATGTCATTGCATAAATAAAATTCATCAATGTCAATGTGTATATTCGGACATAATCTTGGTCAGATCATTTGAGGACCATGTAGGTTGGTGTCCGAAATGGTCTTTTGAGGAAAGACCACACAGATTTGAGTGGACCTGTCCAGTCAGTGCACGCATTTGTCAGTTATCATGCAGCTCATCTCAAAACTTAAGGAGCTCAATGATTTGACGAACAATACCAAAGAAAAGACATTTGGGTAGGCCGCATAAAGTACTCAAACTGCCAGACCATCATTAAAACTAAGAGACAAAAAAAAAAAAAAAAATCAATGACCCACGTAGTCCTCACATTCCTAATAATTAAAATAATATAATATAATAGTATACAAAGTAAATATTCATGTCATTGTTTATATAGAATGTTATATAGAATAAGAAAATATAAATAGCTAGCAAAATAAAAAGAGTAAAAAAACAACATTCACTGTAAGTTTATTGGAGCAGCTCAATCTCAAGCCTTTTTGTCCTCAATATAATCTTTAACAGTATAAAAGGCTTTTAGGCACAGTTTCTCAAACATTTGAATTTATTAAGGCTTAGTTCTTGAATGTGGCTGGGAAGTTTATTATAAAAACGTATACATTGGCATCTAAACGAGCTGCCTATTTTTTTGAGCCTGGTTGTAGGAACAACAAATTTGTGTTTGTTCCTAGTATTTACATTATGGATATCACTGTATTTTTTAAACAAATTAATATTTTTATGTGCGTACAAAAGATTTTCATAAATGAACTGAGAAGCTACAGTCATTATATTAATCTCTTTAAATTTTTCTCTGAGGAATTATCTGGGACTTAATTTATAAATTGAACGGATTGCCCTTTTTTGTAAAACAACAATTGTCTGAACATCGGCGGCATTTCCCCATAACAGAATACCGTACGACATTACGCTATGAAAATAACTAAAGTATACTAAACGGGCTGTGTCTAAATCAGTTAAATCACGAATTTTTCTAACGGCGTATGCTGCAGAGCTAAGCCTTTTTGACAATTTATCTATATGGGGGCCCCATTGAAGCTTGGCATCCAAAGTTATGCCTAAGAACACAGTGGTATCTTCGGGGTTCAACTCTTCACCCTTTATGAGAACACTAGTCTTTACTTGTCTAACATTAGGTATTGTAAACTTAATACATTTGGTTTTTTTCTCGTTAAGAAGTAGGTTATTAACATTAAACCAGTTAACTACTTTTTCAAGGGCACTATTTACATTGTCAGTAACCAACTGCTGACGTTTGAGTTTAAATAAAAGTGAAGTGTCGTCTTTAAGTTAGTTCGACTTTAAATAAAAGTGAACAAACTTTTCTCATCTATCTACTCACTCATGTTTAAAATTTACTAGAGGCAGGTTATGGTGCAAAAACACCAAAGACTTATCTGGCAGAAGTTTGTTACCTTTTTTTTTCGTATACGTTTCCTGCCTGCGAAAATAGTCGCTCAGAATAGACAGAGCTTCCAGGCGACGATAAATATATTCGTGCCAAATAACTCAAGTTAGGGAACTTGTCTTTATTCTTAGCCCACCAGCCATATGGACATAGGTCTTTGAGTAGCAGAACTTCATTGAGATATCTGTCTAGCTTTTGAACCGAAGATCGGCCGAACTTAACATTTTAACCGAATGTTGGGCCGAAGATCGGATTCGGTTTAAACCACATTCGGCCCATCTCTAATAAAAACACATTTACAGTTCACAAAAAAAAAATCGTAGTAAAAAAAAAAGCCTCACAGAGCTCGTCACTACTCATCAATTATTGTCATAGTGATTTCGTTCGATCCAAATAAATCTACCAGATCTGGATAAGCTTCTAGCAGTAGTCTGTAGCAATGTAGACCAAGTTAACTGTCCACTAAGTACCGAATTATTTTATCTTCTATGTAACTTTTATGTGAAGAATATGATGAACATGTGGGTAGTGGTGGCTCAGAGTTACCGGCCCCGAATTACGAGTTGCAGGTCGTAGGTTACCTACACCGGGCGCTTTACTTTGTGTAAATTATTTCATCACCACTGCTGTCAAAACGGTGAAGGAAAACATCGTGAGGAAACCGGCATGTCCTAGAACCAACAATTCGAAGATATGTGGTGACATCTACCAACCCGCACTTGGCTGCGTGGTGGATTGGGGCTCACTCCCTCTCGCAGTGTGGAGGCCTGTGGCCTAGTAGTGGGAACATTGATAGGCTGGTTATACTATGTTAATAATAAATGTAGACGGAGCATGAGCAATAGACAAGCCACTTATTAGTAATAATAATGAGAGCAGGACACATTGATTAGATCCAGTGATAAGAGTAAACAAGACATAAATATAATTCATCGTCGTCTTTTGCGAATGCAAACTCTCAAATTTTCTCAATCAATTCGATTTTGAACTTAACCATCAACATTTTAAGGTTTAAAATCATTTGGTGAAATTTGACAGTTTCGTATAACCTGATTTGCTGGCGACTGTACACCATTCTCTATCTACGTAAATAAATGCGATGCTTTGACAGCTCACACAAAAAACTATGTCAAACCAAAAAAATTGTCTGACGATTTGTTTGGTAGCCTTTATGCAGTCGACCTCGTAATTGCTTTACCACTGACCTTAAGGTTGAATGTCACTTGCACGTCATAAAACAACAAGGTCTATTTTGTGTATGTGACAGTTAAGTAGTGTCAACCTTAGTGAAGTTTTTTACTGGGATATTTTCTCAGTAGTAAAGCAAATACGAAGTCGACTATACTTGTATTATGGAACCCTGTTAAATTCTCATTCTCAAGAAATTCTGCAAATGATCGTAAAAATCGACTAACAACTATAATATATATTATTTAGAGTTTATTTATTTTCCAGAAATAATCGAAGAGAAAGAGGCCGCCGCATCTCAACAGACCTCACCACAGACTACAGTAACGACACGAATTAACGACTTGGTTATAACAGTACCACAAAAAACTAAACAAAAAATTAAACTGAACAGAAATAAATCCATACCCGCTACCACAGACAAACCCATCGATATTGCCACCATACAAAAACCGACAGACACATCCAATGTTGCCACCACCAAAATAGTCAAGCCCACTGAAAACAAAATCGTCGATAGCAAAAATACGAGAAAAGATAAGCCTAAAAAAAAGAAAAAAGATAAAAAGAATGTTAGTAAAGATGACATAGACAATGATGAGATTACTCTACAGCTGTCAGATACGGAGAAAATGGATCTTTTGGAAGATTTGGACAGGAAACATTATGATAGTGTTAGTTCCGAGTCCAGCTCCGAATCGAGCAGCGATTCTGATGTGTCTGCTAAAGAAAAAGATATTAAAGATAGTGGTTTAAAAGAAGACGATAATGTTAAGACTGTAAAACATAGAGATTGTGAAGGTAATGCTATAAAAGTGGCTTTAGAAGCTGAAATAGTGGAATTCAGAGCTGAAAAAGTGGCTAGCGAGGCTGAAAAAGAGTCTGTGTCTGATACTAATAAACAGATAGAAGATTTTAAACCTTCTTCTGAACTTGTAACAGAAGATATTTCTAAAAAGACTGAATCAAAGTCTTCGGATATCGATATTACAGAAGAAAGTAGACAAGAAAGAACGGAGTCTGACAAGACAGTTGAAAACAATACAACTACTGAAATTATTGAAATAAATCTCGATACTCAATCTGAAATTGTAGAAAAAACAGATTCTAATACTATTTCAAAAGATACTGTCGCAGAGAATTCGGATGATACAATAAAAGTTACTCCCGTTGTAGCTAGAAAAGATATAGATAGTGAAAAACTAAAAGATTCTGGAAAAAAATTGTCAGATGGAGAACTATCAGATAGAGAGAGTTCAGAAGTAGAAGCAGTAGATTTGAAACCGGAAGTGGTCTGCATTTCAGACGAAGAAGGAAGTAAGAAAGCTAAGAAAAAGAAGAAGAAAAAGGAAAAGAAATCTAAAAAAGATAAAAAATCTAAAAAGAAGTCGGATTTTCGTGAAAGCGCCGATCAAAACTTTTATAAAGATAATTTAGAAATGAAAAATTGTTCTCAAGGCGAAATAGGAATACAAGTTTCTATAGAAGTCATAGGCAATACTACTCAGTCTGATACTGCTTTAAAAAACTCTCCCATAACAAAACACATAGACGAAGTTCCAACTGAAATTATAGACAAAGTAGATTTAACCGCAGAAAACGACATAAAACCAATAAAAGAAGAACTGCCCATAGACAAAGATGTCAAAACTCACGAAGAAAGCCAAGCTGCCCTTTCAGACAGCGACATCAAAGCAGTTTACGAAATAATGGAGCTCTCAGACGATTCCTCATGCTGTGAAGTAGAATGTACTACAACACTATCTAAAGAACCAACCGCTTCGGAAATTGAGGCGTTATCAGCGAAAATAGACGAAATAGAGAGAATAGAGATTATCACTGATAAGGAAATAAGGGACTATGAAAGAGAACAAGAGAAAGCAGAAATAGACAATATAGAACATGTATCCTGGAAAGATCGATACTTAGACAGTACGAAAGTAAAAAAGGTTTTGACCACAGCGAATATACTCAATGCTTTGAGGAAGAAGAATATAGAACTAAAAAAGAAGTTAGCAGAATCTAAAATGGATACAGAAGAGGCTGTCCCAGAAGAGAGAGAAGTACAAGAAGAGAATGCGCTAGAAGAAGGGTCTATAGAACATTACAATACTCTAGAAGCTTTAACTACCTACGTCGACCCCGTAAAAGAACTACCGAAAGATTTGAAAAAAGATGCGAAATTACTTTTGAAAATGTATAAAAAGCTGCTGAAATACAATGATATAAACAAACCAGAAGATCCTAATAAGAGAAGAAAGAAAAAGAAGAAAAAGATTAAGAAAGATACGATGACTACAGAAGAGCGGAAAGATGCAAAAGTAGTTGTTAAAAATGTAGTTAATGTGGAGAATAAAGAAGTAAGCGTAGAAATTGGAGAACAATTAGGAAATAAAGAAAATGCATTAAATAGTATTGAGGAATTAGTTAGTACAGAGGAAGCTTAAGTTTTTATATGTATTTATTTACGCAAATATTAAAAAGATGTACATTATTTATTATACTGACTGTCTGACTGACACTGAGTTCGTTTTATTAAGGTTGTTGTCACAAAACTAATCTCAACCCTTGTTTAATAGCCGTCGAGAAGTTTTTACGTAGGTATGTGCTGCATTCATGGGAACATTTTGCGCGTCGATGTCCCTTACACCCTCCTTGTCCCTCCTTGTGCTTTATGCTGAGCGTTGGCCGTTTTGCGTGGACGTGACGCATATTCTCCCCCAAATTGTTTCTTTTTTGTATTTGTGTTCCTTCTTTGCGTCATGTTTACCGCAAATAAACGTATTTTCTTTCTTTTTTTTCATGCTTTCTTTACACAGAAGAAGAGCATAAGAATGTAATTTGTGTTTTTTTTTGTTAAATTATTTTTGAAACTTGGTTGTTTTTAGGTAATGTTAATTGAACCCACTGTCGTTGAGAAGTTAATTGTGGCGATCATTTGTAGATCTTTGACAGTCGTTACGTGTAGTAAGGAGACCGAAAGTCTGACAACCAGTCTTACCAAAACACAGGGGTGCCGACTCCATGGGTGCTCGGGGACTCCAGCACCTACGAGCGGTAAAGTGGGTGCGGAGCACCCATGAGCATGGTCATCAAAACTAATCAATCAATCGGCTTTGACCGATATCTCTTTAGCATCACTCGCCGCTCGGCAGGACGTCCTTGTACTTGAAAGTCGAATTATTAATTTACGGGACAGACAGGTGCTAGCTGTCTCTGGGTAATAAAATGGTCATATTTATTGTAATGGTGATCGTTAAGTGTGAATAAAATATTCCCCTCGCCCTCTGTTCTAAGGAGATATTAAACATATCTGGCAAGCCGCGGGTGTATGGTGTGTGTAGGTAAACATACACCTCTGTCTACCGTTCACGCTTTCTGAAGCGATTGTTATAAATTGTTAGGTACTTACAAAAAAACCGGCCAAATGCAATTCAGACTCGCGCACGAAGGGATCCGTACCATTATCTATAAAAACGGCAAAAAAATCATGTCTGTTGTATGGGAGCCCCCTTAAATATTTATTTTATTCTGTTTTTAGTATTATTTTGTTGTTATAGTGGCAACAGATATTTCTGTTGCCGCTATAACAACAAATACGCCGCTGTTGCATCATCTGTGAAACTATCACGGTTCATGAGATACAGCCTGGTGACAGACGGACAGCGTAGTCTTATTATTAGGGTCCCGTTTTACCCTTTTGGTACGGAACCTTAAAAACGACTGATTTCGCGCAGATTATGAACATGAGAAACTCGACTTAAGTGTTAATTAGAATAATATTATTATTATCTGGAGTACCTACACTACAAGTACTTCATAACAGAAGTACCGCAGCCATGTTGTGTAAATCGGGATTTTGCGAAATTCGTTTCATATTCGGTTTGAACTTTCGGCCGAAATTCGATTCAAATGCCGAACACGGTACAAGAAAATAACAAAATAACGGTTTGAATAAAAAAATAAATCTAAACAAGAAAAATAAAATTATAAGCATTTATTTATTGTTCGTTAGTTGTTATCTATCAAACAATTCAATGTATTCAAAACATCAAAATTTTGACATTAGGTGTCAAAATTTTGTTGTTTTGAATACATTGAAATAATTTTCGCCAAAATCACATTTTTTTATGTTTGTTCACCGATTTCTCCGTCAAAGGTGGACAAATTTGGAAAAGGCTCTCCAAGTCAGAATCTGATGAGGGAATCCCAAGGAAATCGACGAAATTTTATAGGCACACACCTACACCGATTTGGGAATTTTTTATAGTAACTCGAGCATTTGCTGTCTAAAGCACCATTTGGTGTAGTGACACTGATGATGAAGACCTCATATGGCCACCGGAACTACTCAATAATAAGTATTTCACGGGTTGCGATTCGATTACTTGAATATGGTTGCTATGGTATTTATGCTCATCACAATGCATATAGTGAAGTGGAGCTGATGGTGATGTATCAAGAGAACTCCTCAAAAATTTTATTAACGTCCCTGCATTGGGAATAACAATATTTTGTAAAAATTTGACATTGGCGCCGATTCCCTTGTTCACAAACTAAACTAAATTTAAGTTCAGTGCATCTTTTTCTTTCTATTTCATTAAGAAAAGGACAGAAGATACATTTTAGTTTACTCCTGTCAAATTAATCAGCGCTTGACGTAAATTGACGTAATTTTAGTAGGCAAGTTTTTATTCACGTCTAAACTTAGAGTAGTGACAGGCGCTGATTAATTTGACAGGAATAAACTAAAATTTATCTTCTGTCCTTTTCTTAATGAAATAGAAAGAAAAAGATGCACTGAACTTAAATTAGTTTAGTTTGTGAACAAGGGAATCGGCGCCATTAGGTCTAGTAACTTAGATAAATTACAAACTGATGCACTAAAAAGTGAAAAATGTAAAAATATACAAAAAAAACAAACGGCTTCCAAGAAAACACTACAACGTTAAAAATAACTTTTATTGGCGTGATAAACTCTTATAAACCGATGAACGTCGGCTGCACGCACGAAACAGCATGACTCATTGTCACGTTCCGCCTGAGCCGAGCGTGCAAGCGAGAGCCTGGAACTAGCGATAGAGGCACGATCGGACTCAGCATTCGGCTTGTGACGCATCTCTTACTCGTCGTTTTGGGGGACTGTCTTATGTAATTTTGACGTTCGAAAAGTGCTGATTCTTAGCCTAGATTGAATAAAATGACTTGATTTGATTTGATTCGTTATCACGTAAAATTATCGTCCGTAAACCGACTTTACAGACAACAATTTTTTGCGGAAGTTGGTGTCTTGGTATTTTGTTTTTTGCCACCAACTTCCAAAATTAATGTTTTTTTATTCACTTTGTAGTGTTTCGTTTGAAAGTCGGTTGTTTTTTTTGTAAATAGGTAGATTGTTATTCAAGGGTCGAAAGGAATCAATTCCCATACGAGGTAGGTATGTATTTAGACTACCTACTATACGGCTATAGTCCGAGTAGGAATTAATACAAAGATATTTGAAGGATTGATTATTATTTATTTAATTCATTTTGATTTTTTAATTTTATTATAGGGCTATTAAATTATAAGATCAACATTTTAAGAAAATATATTTTGTGTAAGATATCGTTAGAAAGGGATGACCCTAATTAAAAAGAGATGTAGGTATGGGAGAAGAATTATGATTTTAATGACTTTATTTTTAAATAGACATGGTTTTATATACATAGTTATATAATAAAAAACAAACAAAAAAAAAACATTAACACATTAATAAATCGTTAATTCCAAATACATAGCCAGGTCTAATACAGTGGAGCGCCTAGTTGACTGATGTTAAATGGAATGTCTAAGATGTTGTAGGTACACTGATATACATAAAGAAATATACGATGTACTATATAGTACATATTAATTACATATGGTTTAAGACATTTATTTCTCAAAAACAGAATAGGTACAATTTGTTCACGAAGAATGAGTTCGTTACACTGGTGGCATACAAATAAACGTTCCAAGGAACAAGTATTGGAATAGTAAGTTTGAAGTAAAGTGAATCAACCCAACGTGATGTACCTTATCCGCCCTTTTGAATTTCCCGTGACCCAGAGGACTTAAAGATATATTGAACTTTTCTGTAGTTGTGAATAAGAATAATCTAAGATTATTTAAATTAAGATTATCTGTCAATTGAAATATCTGCAGACTTTTCAGTTTATTACATACTTACATAACTTCCGCGAGGCAAATTAGTATTCATAATTTCACATTTCAGTTTTACTTTGGTATTTACTACCTACGATCAATTGCGCCTTTATGTCTTAGCAATAGCGGCGGTTTTCGTGGTTCTAGTGTTACCAATATGCGGTTGAAATGGGTTGAACGTACAAACAAACGTCAGAAGTTTATTACTCATGTTTGGTCAGTGTGTACCCTTTGGTGTGTACCATTACAAATAAATAGGCCACTAGTCTACTCTAGACCTGTCAAGTCCAGTAATGTAATGTTACAGTTCTTTTTAAATATATTTTCCCTCTGACAGCAACCTTTATTGAACCATAGAACAATAAAGATCGCTGTGATACAAAATCAGAAGTAAAAGAATGCGAAAAAACATTAGTTCTTTACTTCAAATGTATGAACATCTTATGACATACCTTGTTTGTGGGATATAAATTACTTTGACTTTCACCACGTTCACTAAGATCTGTGTCGTGCTGTATTTGAAGTTTTCGTTTACTGCAGGTTGCTCAAAATCCAGGTCAAGTACGAGGTGACCCTCATGTACCCGGTGGAGAAGCCAGTTTGACAGCCGAAGGGCGACTGAATTGATGTCACTCCGATCTGAAATACAGGAGGAATTGTGTACAGTGTGAGTTGAGTACAGCAGTCATTCTGTGTCTCTTTTTTTGGCTACAGCATTGATATAATTTATTGATGTTACTTGTGTATGACCCATATGAACCAAGAATGTTTCCTTTTTGAGAGAAATATAATAACTATTATTATTGTAAACAATTAAATAACTTCAAATTATGAAATACGACATTATTACATTTATATTTTGAAGTTTTATGGATACCTACCTACAAAATAAGGAGTAGGTATTATATCTTCTATCTATGTTTGTCTTTGATTATCAAAACAAAAGCCATAACTTTGTAAGAACTCGCAACTATAGCCGTACAAGGATCTTCTGGCGCGTGGGTTAAATCCGAACTAACGCCGCCATCTTGATTTTTCAATGCATCGCACAAAAAATTTAAGTTTGACACTTCTAATTTTTCCGCTCGAGTCCGTGCTTTCTACGGCCATTGACCCCAAAACTTATCAAATCATTGTTTTTGTTAAATCATATTTAAAACATCGATACCCATCACGTTCGTCGAGTTTCACTAGCTAATTTATTTTGACCCTTTTTAGGGTTCCGTAGTAAACAAGGAACCCTTATAGTTTCGCCATGTCTAGACGCACATGGTGTCTGACCCCACTGTAGCTCAGAGACGCTTAGTACCAGAAAGCTGTTATTCGCCATAGGTATAGATATTAATCAAGCCGACAAATGCTAAAATAAAATCTTGAAAAACATTATTTTAAGGGTACCTCTCTTGTACGTAATGTGGGGATGATATAATTTTTTCTCGTCTACCCCATGGTGTGGCATATCGTTGGATAGGCCGTTCAAAAATATTGCGGGTCTGTGAACACCTGCTTGCGAAATATTAAGCACTTCAGTGCTAAGTCAAGTGTCCCCCCCCGCCAGCTAAATGGTTGTTTATGGAGATGTAAAAAAAATCATGGCAGTAGTAGGCATATAATGAAATTAACTATCACAGCTAAGTGGGCTTTACAAGTTAAAACAATATTATGACACATCTCGGGACCCTAGGGTCCCGCTTCTTTGGAAGACGTATGAGGCCCCGAAGCCAACTCGCAGAGGTCTTTTTAAAGAGGCAATTTTAAATGGAATGAGGCACCGACTGATGATTAAGACTCTGTGTAAGTGCACCCAAGGATGACCCCCGGTTGTGCAGGACTATTGCAGAACTAGGATAAAAAACATATTGGGCTATGGGTTTGGGTGGCTATAGTGGATTGGTAACCTAAAACTATGGAAGGACTATCTCTCATGCCTGATCAATGTTTTATAATATACACAAATAAACTGGCAGGGGGTGACTTGCACACTAAATACTGGGCCCCCCAAAACTGTCGCTAGCACATAGTGGCATAGCAATAAGGGGGCAACACTTCCTGAGGTGCTTGAGGAGTGGAGAGGTATTCCACGGCTATCAAAATAATCCCGGAAGTACGGTCAAAATCCCTACCAGCATCTTACTGGAATACTACATTCCTCCGAGCACGTTTGCTCTTGCGAATCTCCACTCAAGCCGATCAATAAAAGGCAAGAAAAAGGTGGGAGTTTTGTCCATCGTCACTGTTCACTCCGGCGGGTCAGTAAAGGCAAGCCAGAGAAGAGGAACAAGGCTCCTACTAATTAAACTTACCAGTAAGGCTGTACCGTTGTATCCAGTTTGGTTGTAATAATTTTCCACGACCAGCGGCCCGCCGAGGTCGCCCCCGCACGTGCCCCAGCCGTTGGAGCCGCTCGTGCAGATCAAGTTGTCGTAGTTGTCAGGCCGCTGAGGCATTCTGTAGTAACAGTCGGAATAGCCGCTACTGACTGGGACGCTCACGGCATACTGCACCGTTGAGGGGCCAACCGTAGAAACTGAAAACAGTGAAAATATATACAGGATGTGGCTTAAATAGTGGTCCAACGTTAAGGGGTCGATACACCGTATATTCAGCTATCACGTACCACAATTTGACCCACTTTATTTCATAGGTCTCAGAATAAAATATTTGTTTGACGGAGAAGGTACGTATCGACCCCTTAACGTAGGACCACTATTTATGTCACACCCTGTATACTTAATATAACATTAGAAATAAAAAAAAATAACGAATTATAGTACACCGACATTTCACCAATTATGTAAGAGAGCCTATTGCCATCAACGGGGCACAATTCCAGACTCCGAGCTGTTACAGAGAAATTGCCTAGGGAATAGCCTAATAACAGTTTACCCGACCTGGGAATTGAACCTAGCGGGGTACTTGTGTAACGCTAACAGTTGCGATGCCTTCATTTTGACAATTTGACAACACTCATTGCGTAATTTACGTCGTCGAACAGACGAATTTCTCAAACAAATGAAGCAATGGACTAGGAATTTCTTCGGATTGTGATGGTCGCTATTATTGGGGTGCAGGAGCTTATGCACAGAAGGACGCTTGCGACCAGTAGACCCAAGAGGCGAAGAGAAAAATGTCCGATTTGTTAAAATTATTACGGTTTCAAGTTTGGCTGCATAGCAAGTGTCTTTATTTCCTTTTATTAAAATGCAATGAGTTGCAAATAACATGCCCAACTTCCTCATTGCAGCCGGGCCTCCGATCTCAAGTTACGTCACTGACTACTGTCAACAATGGATCACTCACAGTCACTCGTCTTCCCGAAGCCGGAGACTCTCGCGGAAACGCCTTCGAAGGTAGTGTTGACTTCATCAAGACGCGGCAGAACCGCTGGCATCCGGTATTCTGGAAATAAAAGGAGCGGGTAGAAGGTTTATCGGACGCTATAGCAGATGTAAACCGAGACTTAGACGCTATCAAAAAATGGTCTGATAGTTTTGGGGTGTCAGTAAACCCCTCAAAGAGCCAGGCCATTGTAAATGGAAGCTCGCGCATGATGGGTAGGGTGGCACTTAGCTCTCTTCCTTCTCTTATTTTTAATGGTACCGTCATACCCATTACCCCTACGATTAAAGATCTCGGTTTGCATCTTGACTCAACGCTGGGCTGGCAACGCCAGGTGTCTAGTGTTAGTCAAAAGGTCAACGGTACTCTGCGATCCCTGTATCGTCTAAGGAACTTTTTGCCCGCTAAGACGAAGACTATGCTTGTGCAGACTTTGATTTTCCCTATAATCGACTATGGTGACGTGTGCTACTTTGACTTGAACGCGCTTCTGCTGGATAAGCTCGACAGACTACTCAACAATGGTATCCGGTTCATATTCAACCTAAGGAAATATGACCATGTGTCGAGCTACAGGTCTGAGCTCAAATGGATGTCCATTCGCCAAAGAAGAAGCTTGCGCGCTTTGACCACTCTTTTCTCCCTTCTCAACTCTTCCACCCCTCCTTCTTATCTCATGTCTCACTTCCAATATCTATGTTCTTCGCACGCTAAAAGTCTGCGTTCTTCCAACAATCTTCTTCTACTCTGTCCTTCTCATACTTCTGACTTTGTTCATTCTTCCTTTCATATTCAGTCCATTCTTCTTTGGAATGCGCTTCCTCTTGATATCAGGACGGCCACCAGTCGGTATGCATTTAAGCGGAAATTGCAGAGTTATTTTCAAAACAAATAGCGTAGAGTCATCTCAATTATGTATCTCTTTTCCTTGAATTTGTATGTATATATATATGTATAATGTAGGTATATATTGTAGTAAATATTTATGTATTTGTATTTTATGCTTGTAACCTATTTATGTATTTCTGTACTTATTCTATTTATAATCTATTATGTTATCTTTAATATTTTTCGTTATTTTTATTTCCTCTCAGAGCACCTGCCATCTTATCTCTTCACCACCCTTGGTTGACTGGTAGAGAATGCCTAAGGCATTAAGTCCGCTTTTGTACTTAATTGTGTGCGATAAGTTTAAATAAATCAATAAATAAATAAAGGGAATACAAAAACTTTGGAGTTATAAAATCTTTAATTCTTTCACAGAGAGACAATGCGCAGCTGGGTACTGCTACAAGGAACATTTGGCGCTCGAATGACGTTAACGGGGGAACACTGATAAATGTCAATAGTTATTTAAGCAACTGTTGTATAATAAGGGTTTAGCACATGAGTGTTTTAATACCTAATTATGTACAGTTGCATACCAGACTATCTACACACACGATATGAATCCTCTATAGATAAATGATTTTTCACTTTTCATGCTCTAAAAGTTCTTCTTTATGCCCTAGGCCCAACGGCCTAGGCGATATAAAATCGCTTTTTGTGCTCTAGTGCATAAACTCTTTTTCTACGACTAAGATAATCAGGCCCAACAACCACACACACAATAAAACGTCGCAGATTAAAGTCGTTATTTTATTTAATTTGCTTTAATATATAACACTTTCGTGTTATTCTATCGTTAATTTAATAAAACCAGATTAAATAGCTATCATTTATTATTTAAAAACGCAAAGAAAAGTTTTTACTTAAAAAACCTTTAAAAAGTTTCGTGGCGGGAATTAGCTATTCCCTTCTTCAATGTTAGAAAAAAGTTTGAACAGTGAAAAGTGATTAAACTAAAACAATGGAATATTCATGTGATGAAAAAACTACACTCTCGCCTAACACGCTAATGGAGCAGAACGCGAATAACGTGTTTGAAGAAATATTACCACGGAAATTCAAGCAACTTTATCTCATTGCATACGACAACTTCATGCGTTGGAGATCAGACAAACAAGTAAATACTGATAAGTGAAAAGCAGAGTGTATAACTCCATAAACGAGCCATTTTACCCCTCGACTTAACTACCCAACCAACAAAAAGTGGTTATTAAACTATCTCCAGGAGATCTTTTCCCTAGGACTATATGAGACTTATATCCGCATATAAGTCGGGAAAAGGGCCCACTTTATAAGTAAACTTTTACTTATATCGTGTTTATAATAGACCGCTTCAATGCTGTTTAAGCCTATATTGCTCCTGTAATAGAATTACGTCAATGCAATTAGTCCTGTAAATGCCAATATAAGTAAATTATAAGAAAATTTGAGATGAATACGCGCCTCGCAATGCTTCTTTAAGCTCAAATTTAGTGAACAGTCGAATTGTGTTCAGTCGGTCCAGGAATTGTTTAAACTGTTTGAATAAGGTTAAGTATAGTATTTATGTAAATATTACTTAAGTTTAATTTAACAATAATAAATGTCAACCATAGTAGAAAAACAAAAGCTTATTGTTGTTACTCTGGTGTATATTCGTAGGGGAATGTGAATTTTCTGAAAATTCTATCATGGTTTTAATTAAAATTTTAAACCGCTTCTTGTAATTTACTTATTTATATTTTAATATTTAATATTTTATTATGAAAATATCATGAACAGTTACCATTTTTTCGGTGAGCATTGCCAAGTGTGACTTAGCGCCAATATAAGTAATATTGTTTCTATATGGGCGAGTGTTAAAACCGAAGAAGATTCGCCATATTATTGTTACCAATTAGGGTTCCACATTGCCTAGATAAAAACAAACTCTATTGATATTCATAGATTAGCATGTTATAGGAATATTGTAAGGGTTTGTTGTGCGTGCTAGGTTAAACATTAGTTTAAACATTGTTTTTATTTAAATCCATTATCAATATCGTAGACAAAAACGTTTGCAATCTTAATGGCTGATGTCAAATCCTATACCTAATAGAATTTGCGAAACTATATAAAGCGTATTTTAGCCTATATTGGTCGTTTCAAGCAAAAGTGACCATACAAGAGTTTTGACCAGGATTGTTTGAGATTACTTAGGCTATAACACTACTATGGAATGCCTATATAAGTGTATCTAAGCTTATAATGGCATGCGATAAATCTATATAGAGAAAATTATATCCTACTGCATGCTGTTATAATCTTAGTGATTTTATTGGTGCCGATTCCCTTGTTCACAAACTAAACTAAATTTAAGTTCAGTGCTTTTTCTTTCTACTTCATTATGAAAAGGACAGAAAATACATTTTAGTATAGTCCTGTCAAATTAATCAGCGCCTGTCACTACTCCATACAAGTTTACACGTGATTAAAAACTTGCCTACTAAAATTACGTCAATTTACGTCAAGCGCTGATTAATTTGACAGGACTAAACTAAAATTTATCTTCTGTCCTTTTCTTAATAAAATAGAAAGAAAGAGATGCACTGAACTTAAATTTAATTTAGTTAGTGAACAAGGGAATCGGCACCATTATCTTTGAAACGCGGATATAAAATACACTTTTAAGGTAATGTAAAACCAAACAAGAAATATAAATGCTTTTCAGTAGTTTAAATTGAATTTACTTATATTGACCATAAAATATTAGCTTATATGAGATTATAAGTATAAATAACAAGAGTGATTGCGCCTCAGTGTATATATTCCTGGTAGATGCTCCTCGAGGAGTCTTAAGATTTAAATGCTCCTAAGATGTCATCTTATAGGCGCATATAAGTCTGAGTTACCGGATTAATTACTCCTGAGTGCAATTAGTTTTGTTCCTAGCTTTTATAGGAGTCTTAATTCAGTAGTGGCCACGAAATATGATCCTATATACCGATATAAGTTCAAATTATAGGATTAATCGTACTGAAGTAAAAACGGCATTCATTAATGGTGTTACAGTAGCAAATACCAAAACCATTATCGGAGCTATATAAGTCCACATAGCATTATAAAATCGCATTCTAGGACTACTTTGCTGGTTGGGTACCCACCCTCGCCTGCGGCTCGCGTAGATACAAACGTCACGGGGTAAAAGGGCTTCTTTTATGCACTAGTTGTACAATCTACTATTTAAGTATGTTTGGTCAAAAAATTTTACAAGTCAATCATATTTTAAAAACTAGATGAGGTCAGCTTTTCCTATCTGACTGAGAAGAAAGGCCGAAACAAACTCAGAGGTATAGTCGCTTTTAAAGTCCAGACATAATCTTGATCAGATCATGTGAGGACCATGTAGATCCATGTTTGAAATGGTTTTTTGAGGAAAGAACCATACAGATTTGAGTGGACCTGTCCGGTTAGTGCCCGCATTTGTCAGTTATCGTCATCGTTCGTAAACATTTGTAATACGGGGTAGGTACTAACTAGTACGGGCTATTGTGACTGTTACTGGTGGCCTTATGTATTGTAATGTGAACATTATACTTTAAAGTAATAAATTGTGCACAAATAAATAAATAAAATATGTTTTGTGAAATTTATTGAAAAACCAAGATGGCGGTTGGCTCCGATTTTGGCCAAACGCCAGAAGATCTTGATCGAACATTGCACGAGAGTTTCAGTAATGAAAGTGACCACTCAGGAAGTACTCAATATCCAATTATAACCCATTTATGGGATGGAATTTAGTCATTTTTACCGGTGGGAAACCCCATCGTTCTTGGCTGGTTATAATTATGTACAGTATGCAAAACATTTTTTTTATTTTCTTATTTACCCCCCAAAAGTGATCCCCATCATAAAAATTTATTTATTTACGCTACACGTCCGTGTTTGGGTCAGAGAAAATTCATGTGTGTACCAAATTTCAAATTAATCGGTCCAGTAGATTGGCCGTGACAGACGGGCAGACACACAGACATATGAGTGATCCTTTATGGGTTCGGTTTTTTACAAGTACGTTAAAAGTTTTTTTAAACACTTGAAATAAAGATTCAAAACGTTTATAAACTGTTTTGTGATCAGTAAATGGTTTCATTCATATAACACGGCAGAGCTCGCTGTTCACAATACAATGTGGATGATGTCTACGCCTGCCGCCTAGTGATTATGTACGGAACTCACGGTAGAAGCTAATGTCCCAACTCAAGGTCAGCATGGCCAGGTCATCCTTCAGTCTTCTGGGATCGAACCCTGGATGTACGGACACCCCGGACACGTCATACCGCGAACCGTAGAACAGTTCTGTGCTACCCAGTACCACCTGAAACATTAATGTTTTTTTTTTTAATAACATCACGCCTGTGGGGAATACAGGGAAGGGTAAGGCAGAGGCGCACCTATGGTACACGCACATTTCGTCCTGCGCCTGATCTCTCGCTGGTCGTGAAGGGAACAGAGAGTGCGCCTGTATCTGCACACACTTGAGCACTATAATATCTCCCGCGTACTTGGCTAATCTCCGTTGAGGAAGGTCGTCGTATTATGCTACTGACCTGGATCTTCTGTCCCTGGCTGTACCCGTCATACCAGCACTGCGCGGCCGTCAGCACTTTCCTGGCGCTCAGCAAAGTACCGCTGCACACAGACATCTGCCCTGTGGTCAGCCATATGATCAGCCCGGCCTGGGATAAGGGCAAAAGTTAAAAAACCCAAGAACTCATCATCTTGCTGTGCAATAGGTACTAAAATAAAAATAAAAAAACCGGCCAAGTGCGTGTCGGACCACGCACAATGAAGGGTTACGTAGTTGGGAAGTTGGGATAAATTTATCCTAAAAACAAACTTGACAGTGGCGCCGATTCCCTTGTTCACAAACTAAACTAAATTTAAGTTCAGTGCATCTTTGTCTTACTATTTCATTATGAAAAGGACAGAAGATACATTTTAGTTTAGTCCTGTCAAATTAATCAGCGCTTGACGTAAATTGACGTAATTTTAGTAGACAAGTTTTTATTCACGTCTAAACTTGTATAGAGTAGTGACAGGCGCTGATTAATTTGACAGGACTAAACTAAAATTTATCTTCTGTCCTTTTTTTAATGAAATAGAAAGAAAAAGATGCACTGAACTTAAGTTTAGTTTAGTTTGTGAACAAGGGAATCGGCACCATTGTAGTTGAAAAACATGTTCTCCCATACATCGATATATGCCACGGTCAATTCTCCAACTGCAAATTTAAGTTGGTCGACTATTACTCGTTTTCCTTTTAATTTCATTATATTTACTACTGTCATGATTTTTTCACATCTCCATAAACAGCTGTTTAGCTGGCAGAGAGGGGGAGGGGGATACTTGACTCTAACAAAAATTAGCACTTTAATGCTTAATATTACGCAAGCGGATCCTTGAATCGAAAAGTGGTGTTCACAGACCCGCAATAATTTTTAACGGCCTATCCAACGATTCCCCACATCATGGGGTAGACGAGAAAAAAAATATCATCAAGGGACGTAACCTACCCTAAAATACTTTTTTTTTTGAAGATTTTATTTTAGCACTTTGTCGGCGTGATTAATATGTATACCTCTGCCAAATTACAGCTTTCTAGTACTAAGCGTCTCTGAGCTACAGCGGGGACAAATAGACGGACATGGCGAAACTATAAGGAGGAACCCTAAAAGTTTACTACGGAACCCTAAAAATAGAACCCTTATAGGACCACTCGTGTGTCTGTCTGTCTGTCCGTCTGTAACAGCCGAGTTGCTCCGTATCTACTGGACCGATTAAGTTGTTGGTACACATTGACCAAATTTCCCATATAACTTCTGTGACCCAAACACGAATGTGTAACGTAATTAAATACATTTTGAATATAGAAGTCACTTTTGGGGGGCAAAATAAAAAAATAAAAAAAAATAGAAAAAAATACAGAAAATAGTTCTTTACTTTATACGTCACACACCATCACGCATTTCGCCGGTCATTTTTATGTCCCATGTAATAGGGGGCGAGCCTATTGCCATCAACCGGGCACAAATCCAGACTCCGAGCTACTACTGAGAAATTCCAGACCGAAAAACACAACAACACTTTACCCGACTCGGGAATCGCACCCTGGACCTCATGCTCAGCAGTAGCGCTTGCAACCACTAGACTAACGAGGCAGTCACAGTTCTTTACTTATAGATTACAGAAAAACCTATAAGAAGTCTATGGTGTTAAAATAACTTGGTAAATCACTCAATATTGTGCGTACAAACTTACATTTGCAGTTGGAATGTATGGGAGAACATGTTTTTAGGATAAATTCATCCCGACTACGGAATACTACATTATGTGTGGTTCAACCCGCACTTGGCCGGTTTTTCGTTATTAAAATGTTCAGTCAACCGCTCGTCAGTAGTACTCGTACCTATAACTTGTACTACAAAATAAAGGCGTGCGGTTGACATTGCACTTGTTAAAAAGGATAGGTGTTATTATTTATTAAGTTATAGTGTTATTATTTGTGTCAAGTTCAGGTTTGCTGTTTAAGTCTTACAAATGGAATAAGTTATTTTAATAATACAAATATTAATTATACCAGTGAGTTTATTATTAGATAATGGTGCCGATTCCCTTGTTCACAAACTAAACTAAATTCAAGTTCAGTGCATCTTTTTCTTTCTATTTCATTAAGAAAAGGACAGAAGATAAATTTTAGTTTAGTCCTGTCAAATTAATCAGCGCTTGACGTAAATTGAGGTAATTTTAGTAGGCAAGTTTTTAATCACGTCTAAACTTGTATGGAGTAGTGACAGGAGCTGATTAATTTGACAGGACTAAACTAAAATTTATGTTCTGTCCTCTTCTTAATGAAATACAAAGAAAAAGATGCACTGAACTTAAATTTAGTTTAGTTTGTGAACAAGGAAATCGGCACCAATATCTAAAATACACCATTAATTTACATACACATTTATATAAAATAATAAGATCATAGTAAGCAAGTATACTTATCTACAGTTTATTCAGCCTCTGGTAAAGGGTGATGTCTGTCCTCGACGATTGATACCCAACAAGTGTTGTCGCTTTTTTTTTTTTTTGTATGTGATCTCGTAGTTGACCTTGAGAGGTCGTGACTACTTAACCGGACTTTCCTGTGGCTGCCTTAAGCGAACTCAAATCCTCCAGCCGAATTTCTTATAATACTAAGCGACTGCACGCTAAGGGCACCCCCTGTGGGGTACGGACCTTGGCTTAGGGCGTCGCTGGGGGGAGGACAGCAAGGTGGGACAGGCTGGATCTGATCAGAATTATTATTAATCGGGGAATTTAAAACTACAGGCTCAGCTGCGGCGCGGGCTGGCGCTTCGTCGAGCAAGGGTCGGGGGGGACAATTACGTCGGGGTTTACGCGAGGGACCTCGGCGGCGAGGTCGGAACGTAGGTCGGTGTTTTTGTGCACTGTACTCGTGGCCCTACTGCTTTCCTGGAGGAGGGTAATGGGGTCATCGGGGTCGGTGAGAGTATGCCTTGGACGGCGAATAGAGCTAATGGTGGAGGGCCTATAACTGGCGGCCTGCACAACCAGAGGGTTGCGGTGGGTGGCGGCGGAGTCGAAGAAGCACTTCGTGATGCGCTTCATGAACTGCTTGATGGTGGGGATTTTAAGATCGAGATGGAGGATCTCGTTTTGGACGAACCAGGGGGCTCCCGTTGCCTTTCGGAGGAAACGGTTTTGGAGGCTCTGCATCCTGTGGATGAGGTGGGGCCAACCATCTGCGAAGGCTGCACAGGCATATGTCATGATGGGACGGATGCACGCTGTGTAAATAAGCAATTTGTCAATTGTCAATTTGGACAATTTGCTGCGCGAAAGCGGCACGCGAACGCACCTGCTTGATGTGCTCTGAGAACGAGAGATGGTGGTCAAGGGTCACGCCTAGGTATTTGGCTCGCTTCTCCCAAGGGATAGGCTTGCCGAACATGGTGAGCGGTCGAGGGGGATGAGGTTTCTACGCGGTTTGGTGAAAAGAACCGCCTGACTTTTGTCGGGATTGACTTCGATTCTCCACTTTCTAAACCAAGCGCCAAGCTTGTTGACTTCGGTCTGGAGAGTGCGAGATATATGGTCGTGGACTAACCCGGTGTAGTAGATGGCCGTGTCGTCTGCGAACAGAGCCAACTGCGCCTTTCTACTTTTCGGGATGTCGCTGGTGAAGAGAGTGAAAATGAGAGGGGATAGTACAGAGCCCTGAGGGACGCCTGCACGGATAGGGTGAGGGGAGGATAGCGCTCCTTCGATGCGATAGCGGAAGGTGCGGTTTGACAAGAAGTCTCGTAAGATGAGCACGAGACGATCGGTCACACCGAGTTTGTAGAGCTTATATAATAAGCCGTTGTGCCAGACCTTGTTGAACGCTTTCGCTATGTCGAAGAATACAGCACCGGTCGTAAGACCACGTTGAAAGCCGTAGCTTATGTGTTCAACGATGCGGTGGACCTGTTGGACGCAAGAGTGTTGGGATCTAAAACCGAACTGCTGGTCGGGGGTTGTCGCTTAGGCGAGACAACGTCTTTTATACAAAAATCCCCACTACTCAACAGTTATCAACGGATAAACTATTTAAATGAATATTTATCAATAACGGCTATTAAAATCACAGTTTAGCTTAAAAATACATGACTTTGTCTAAAATTACGAATTTGTTTTAAGTTGATAATATTTGAGTATGTTTACAATATAAATAACGGTTTTTGAATGAACTGTAAATATCGAATTAAATTTATACAAATCGACAGTATATTTTAGAAATACGTACTTATTAAATAATAAATTAACTTTCATTGGGTATGTTTGGAATCAAAATAGATATATTAATAACAATATTCTAACACACTCATGAAAATCATCTTCATCTGCCTGTCTCTTCCCAATTATATTGTGGCCAGGTTCCAGTCTAATTAGATGCAGCTGAATATCAGTATTTTACATGGAGCGACTGCCTATCTGACCAATCCAGTTACTGCACGGAAAAAAAGGATCTCTTCAGCGAGGAATATCAATATTTTCAGAAAAATTGTTTCAATCCAAGTAAATATTTTCTTAACGTAAGTAAATGTACTCAGTCCAAGAAAACCTGTTTACTCAAATTAAGAATAATAAATACTTGGTTTTTATTCTTGACTTAAGCAAATATTTTTGATTCAAGACTATAATAATCTTAATTGAAGAAAATATATAGTTTTAGAAATAATATTCTTAAAATTAAACTTAATAATTCTTCATTTAAGTATAATGTCACAATAAAACTAAGACAAAATTTTACTTCATTCTAAAATATATTGTTTTCCCCATATATGAATCAATATTATTTTGTCTTGACCAAAAGGATATTGTCTTAATTTAAGACATCCTTTTTTTCCGTGTGGGTAACACGATAAGACCTCCTTCTTAAGACTTGTTGCCAGTCTTTCGAGCTTCTGACTACCCGTTACTTCTACTGTCTATAATCTACGAATGACAGCCGAGACCGGCGATTAAACGTGCTTTCCGAAGCACGGAGGAGTATCAATATGAAATGGATGGCCATCCATCCACGGAATGACAGCAGCTGACGTAGCTTAACGTTTATCGATCCACCTGTGCGTCTGTTTAGCCAGACCAACACGAACTTACAAAAAAACATTAAAATATAGGAAAAAATACTCAAAATTACTCACCAAATGTGGGTTATCACCAGACTGCGATGGCAACCCTCCAATGATTCTTGAGGTCATCTGCCTTGCTTCCCTCTCCCTGATTCTAGCTGCCTCTGGGATGCCCACATCTTGATGGTATCCTAGACCCAGCGCTTCAGAGACAACGAGGACGAAGAGACAACAGAAGACCAGCAGCTTCATGGTTGTCGAAGAAAATACTCTTTAGTTATGAACTATTTGTAGAACAATACCGTTCAGATTCAAAGTGCGGGGAGAGAGATTTGTCCGCGTTTATATAGTTTATATAGTTTATATAGTTTATATAGTTTATATAGTTTATATAGTTTATATAGTTTATATAGTTTACGTTAATGATAATTGTAAGTGGTGAACACTTGAGGAACTTTCCATTCAATAAGTTGGTAATTAACTAGTTGTTTTTTGTGAATTTGCTTGCATTAAATTCTCAGTATCACTTGTTTGTTTAATCTAAAGTTAACATAGCAAATCACCCACATCTCGCCAGTTATCAGAGGCGGATGTACACATTTATCAAGTTTTTTTTTTTTTTTTTTTGAGGGTGGGAAATCATCAAATAACTTCTCCCGCTCTGGGCGGAGCGGGAGGGTGTGTCAGACTCTTACTGACTAAAACCCACCCGTATTCCTTCCTGTTGCCTGTGTTGCGGGGGCCTCGGTGACCCATAAGTACCTTCCCGCGACCCCGGCAGGATTTACCAAGTCTAAGATGTAAATTTTTGCCGCCCTTACCTCTATAAATGTTCCTAGATTGTTGAAATGGGTGGTAAAAATGGTTTTTGGATATATTTCTGAGCTAATCAAAGCTCAATCATATTCGATTACTAAGTCAGGGTAATTTATGCTACTTACACAATCATTTACATAGGGTAAACGTAAGTAAGGTGAATCTGCAACTTAGCGCGCGAAATACAAGTTTTCTTACGTTATTTGCAATTTGCAGGTCAGTTGTCAGGTTGTATCTTGATCAAAATATAAATCGCAACTAAATCAGATATGTATTTACAGAATTATAATCATTAGAATCATTAATACATCTCTCTAAGTCAGATTTGTTCTCCAATGTCATGATTTCATGAAAAACTCGTACAATGGAAGTAAAAAAGTAGTGTAAAACGGTCCCCATATTAGCCGCCTCTAAAATCTGCCGCCCTAGGCTCAAGCCTACTCAGCCTGCTGGTAAATCCGTCACTGCCAGTTATGTTTAAGGGCGACCCACTCCCGTATTATAATTATACTCTTTGGCGACCCCATTGTTATTAACCGGGCACAAATCCAGAGTAATCCAGACTGAGCTTCTACTAATAAATTCCTACTGGTAAAAAAAAGAAAAGTTGTTTATTCTGGACACGAAAAACGCACGTTACAAAAAAAAAAAAAAACATTGTGTGGACATAAAACCACGAAGTAAGCGAAACTTTTTTCGGATCATAGGCATTTAACTGAATATTTTCAGATTTTTTTTCGATTTAAAGTCACTAAAATCACGTTTTTGAAAATGGGAATGATAATGTGAAATCAATAGTAGACAAGATATCCAACTATATATTTTAATTTCAATGTGTGTAAGAGCGAGCAGCTCAATCCCAAGCTTTTTTGTCTTCTAAATAATCAGAAATTTTATAGTAGGTACCCTTTTTAGAAAGTTTGGTTTTAATACAGCTTTTAAATCGTTTTATGGGTAAATTTCGAATATCAATAGGAAGTTTGTTGTAAAAGCGTATACATTGACCTATGAACGAGTTGCCTACTCTGTGGAGGCGAGTGTGAAGTACAGCAAGATTATGTTTATACCTGGGTATTTAAACTGTGGATATCGGACATTTTCTTAAAATTTGATATATTTTTGTGTAAGTACATAAGTACATAAGATTATCAAATACGGCTAGAGTCAGAATATCTATTTCTTTGAATTTTTCTCGAAGGGAATCTCTTGGACCTAGGTTGTAAATGGCTCGAACAGCCCTTTTTTGTAAAACAAAGACGGTATTAATGTCCGCACAGGTTCCCCAGAGAAGAATCCCATATGACATAAGACTATGAAAATAACTAAAATAAACAATTTTGGCCGTATCTACATCGGTTATCTGTCGAATTTTTTTAACAGCGTAGGCGGCCGAAGTTAGCCTTCCTGACAATTTTTCTATGTGTGGGCGCCATTGTAAATTGGCGTCAATAGTTATTCCAAGAAAAACTGTTGACTCAACAGGGTCCAACTCTATTCCATTTAGTTGAACATTGGTAGTTAGCTGCCTGACATTTGGCGTTGAAAATTTAATGAGGTTAGTCTTTTTTTCATTCAGGAGAAGATTATTTACATTAAACCAATGGACAACTTTAGAGAGTGCATCGTTAACAGGTTCAAAGTTGACCAGCAGTCGTTTGATTTTAAAATGAGAGAAGTGTCATCTGCGAACAATACTATATACAATGTATATACAATCTATAAATTAGAAACAAGAATGGACCTAGAATTGAACCCTGCGGAACGCCCATAGTGACTGCAGATCTCTTGCGAGGACTTTTGCCTCCAGATCCCATGGCGGCAATCCGGCAAGGAGGCTCGCTGCCTCACAGGAGACCGTGCGGTATCCCCGGATCATCCGGATGGCCATAACCCTTTGGAGGTACGCAACCCTAAAAAACTATTTTACTAATTTTTAGGTACAACTCACACTTGACCAAAAAATGTTGTAGGCCATTACTCTTCTCACGCAAAAAGATCTACTGGTTACTAAGACAGTTTCTCCTATCTGCTTTGGATTCGGATGTCCCCTACTGTCCTAGTAAACAAAAAACTCTGTATCACTCTGTCACAGATTTACACATGGCTGTGGTACTTGTGTTACTAAGTACTTGTGTGTGGGCACTCCAGATAATTATAATATTATTCTAATTAGCACTTGAGCTAAGTGCAGTTTCTCAGAAGTTCATTGTTCACAGGAAGCAGGGACTTTACATGTCTTGCTAATAATTTTATCACAATCGCTCCAGATAGCATAAAGGGGTAGCAGAGGTGTTAGGTATACCTACAAAAACCCACGTTTTGTCAGATTTGTTTAATATGCCTTGGGAACAGCGGGCAAGTCTATATAAATGAGTCCCTATTTCAGAGAACTACTCACGTGTTGTGAGTCCTATACTCAGGCGCATGGTTTATTGTACAATGTCGCAAAAAGCGAGTTCCTGGTCTTCAAGGCTGACGGTGGCAAATGGCTAGACTCCGTGCCCACAATAGACCGGGTGGAAATTGAGCTCAAGCGTAGGGCGCTGGCGCAGGCGGTCCGATGTAACATGTTGGTTAACAAGTTAAAGTAACTCTTTTTAAAGCTTACTGCCAAGTGTTCTACACGTGCAGCCTGTGGACTAATTATACCCAGCGGGCCATTAGCGCCCTACGAGTGCAATATAATAATGGTTTCAAGATGCTATTGGGGTTGCCCCGTTTCTGCAGTGCATCTGCTATGTTCGCGCAGTCACGTCGATGGCTTCCATGCTATCATTAGACAGAAATCTGCCTCATTGCTCTGCAGAGTGCGGGCGAACCCCAACTCCATCCTGAAAATCATAGCTGGGAGATTACGACTCATCGATAATGCACAGCATTATTAAGAGATGTATCTCTCAGAATAATCTTGTCGCAAAGTAATAATATCAAGATTTACTAACATAGTCATATGATTTACTAACATAGTCATATGATTTACTAACATAGTCATACGATTTACTAACATAGTCATATGATTTACTAACATAGTCATACGATTTACTAACATAGTCATATGATTTACTAACATAGTCATATGATTTACTAACATAGTCATACGATTTACTAACATAGTCATATGATTTACTAACATAGTCATACGATTTACTAACATAGTCATATGATTTACTAACATAGTCATACGATTTACTAACATAGTCATATGATTTACTAACATAGTCATACGATTTACTAACATAGTCATATGATTTACTAACATAGTCATACGATTTACTAACATAGTCATATGATTTACTAACATAGTCATATGATTTACTAACATAGTCATACGATTTACTAACATAGTCATATGATTTACTAACATAGTCATACGATTTACTAACATAGTCATATGATTTACTAACATAGTCATATGATTTACTAACATAGTCATACGATTTACTAACATAGTCATATGATTTACTAACATAGTCATACGATTTACTAACATAGTCATATGATTTACTAACATAGTCATACGATTTACTAACATAGTCATATGATTTACTAACATAGTCATATGATTTACTAACATAGTCATATGATTTACTAACATAGTCATATGATTTACTAACATAGTCATACGATTTACTAACATAGTCATATGATTTACTAACATAGTCATACGATTTACTAACATAGTCATATGATTTACTAACATAGTCATACGATTTACTAACATAGTCATATGATTTACTAACATAGTCATACGATTTACTAACATAGTCATATGATTTACTAACATAGTCATACGATTTACTAACATAGTCATATGATTTACTAACATAGTCATATGATTTACTAACATAGTCATACGATTTACTAACATAGTCATATGATTTACTAACATAGTCATACGATTTACTAACATAGTCATATGATTTACTAACATAGTCATATGATTTACTAACATAGTCATACGATTTACTAACATAGTCATATGATTTACTAACATAGTCATACGATTTACTAACATAGTCATATCGACGGTTAAAAGGTAATAGGGCATAAGCGACATTTTGATCGAAAATGGGTTATGAATGCCATCCTACTTAATCTCTTTTTTTAAGTAGGATGGCATTCATAACCCATTTTCGACCAAAATGTCGCTTATGCCCAATTACCTTTTAACCGTCGATATGATTTACTAACATAGTCATACGATTTACTAACATAGTCATATGATTTACTAACATAGTCATACGATTTACTAACATAGTCATATGATTTACTAACATAGTCATATGATTTACTAACATAGTCATACGATTTACTAACATAGTCATATGATTTACTAACATAGTCATACGATTTACTAACATAGTCATATGATTTACTAACATAGTCATATGATTTACTAACATAGTCATACGATTTACTAACATAGTCATATGATTTACTAACATAGTCATACGATTTACTAACATAGTCATATGATTTACTAACATAGTCATATGATTTACTAACATAGTCATATGATTTACTTACATAGTCATACGATTTACTAACATAGTCATATGATTTACTAACATAGTCATATGATTTACTAACATAGTCATACGATTTACTAACATAGTCATATGATTTACTAACATAGTCATACGATTTACTAACATAGTCATACGATTTACTAACATAGTCATATGATTTACTAACATAGTCATACGATTTACTAACATAGTCATATGATTTTCTAACATAGTCATATGATTTACTAACATAGTCATACGATTTACTAACATAGTCGTATGATTTACTAACATAGTCATACGATTTACTAACATAGTCATATGATTTACTAACATAGTCATATGATTTACTAACATAGTCATATGATTTACTAACATAGTCATATGATTTACTAACATAGTCATACGATTTACTAACATAGTCATATGATTTACTAACATAGTCATACGATTTACTAACATAGTCATATGATTTTCTAACATAGTCATATGATTTACTAACATAGTCATACGATTTACTAACATAGTCATATGATTTACTAACATAGTCATACGATTTACTAACATAGTCATATGATTTACTAACATAGTCATATGATTTACTAACATAGTCATACGATTTACTAACATAGTCATATGATTTACTAACATAGTCATATGATTTACTAACATAGTCATACGATTTACTAACATAGTCATATGATTTACTAACATAGTCATACGATTTACTAACATAGTCATATGATTTACTAACATAGTCATATGATTTACTAACATAGTCATACGATTTACTAACAAATTATGTCGGTCGAGCAGGCAGGTTGCAAGAAAACTCGAGGTACTGGAACAGGTTTAATGAAGAGATTACAATTTTGTTCTAAAAATAGGATAATGGTGACAATCGTTCGATGTATGAAGCGAAAGTGAGTCCGTCATGGAGCGCGGCGTCGCCATCCGCCGCCGATGCACGTCACGTTGCGCCGACTCAGCACTAGACTTTGTGTCGCCGGCTGATGCAATAGTTGCGAGGATTCGGGTCAGTTCCGGTGGAATGCGTAGTTCGTGGATTATTGGTAGGTAGCCTTAACATCTTCCCCCTGAAGATCAGCGGCTATTAGAAGATTGGTTCGAGAATAGCGCTGATAATCTTGGTTGAGCACTTGCGGTGTGGTTGTTAACCTCGGTATATATATCGCCATGGTCTGTTTCATCGTTAGTTCGTTCTGGTGCTGTTTCCAGAGTGCGTCGTCTTATGTATCTTCGTAGCGCGAAGGCGATTCCCATTACGCTTGTACCTAAGAGTACTAGGTAGAGCGGTGTGATAGTGTAGTACACGCCATGAATGTCAGCTGTATTCAGGGTCAATGGTGGTTCTATGGTTATCTCCTTATTAGCAGTATGGAGGCTGTTGAGGTTGACAGAGTTGAGTGTTAATTTCCTATCCTCAGTATTGTGGTTGGTTCCGTTGCTGAGTGGGATGTTCATAATTTTCAGTACCTGTCCTTTTAATCGGTCGTCCCTGTTTGCTAGGATTAGGTCCGGGGTTTGTACATCGCAGCCTTTCGGGATTGTGATGAGGTAGCTTCCTCGTACTGTGTTGTATTGAGTATCGGTGCAGGCCAAGCGAATGTTTGTAGGTGCAGGAAAGCTCGCTACATAGTGTCGGTCGTCGAGGGCTTCCACGGCTTCAGTTTTTAATTTGGCTATGGTGAATTGGCAGGATTTGTCGACTTGCTGGGTAGAGATGAGGTGGTGAATGCAGTCGCCTTGATTTTGGTAGTGTTGATTGATGCTGTCCTCGCAGAGATAGTATTGGCTGGACTTCGGGCATTCTGCCTCTATGTACATAAAATCTTCATCGTGAATTGCTAGGAAGGGATAGGATGGAATTAGCACTTTGTCATCTTGATTGGGAACTGCGGATAATTTATAAAGGTTGTAGGTGTGGGGAAGGACAACCGGGAATTTAAATACCAATACTAAATTTTGACTATTATAATAGTACCCTAACTTAATTATGTCGAAATATTCCCTGTAACTAATGTTTAGTATATGTTCCCTACCATAGAGGGCATTTAATTGTTCTTTCATCCTGTTGAATGTATTTAATTTAAACATAAGAAAATGTGTGCTCTTGGCACGTATGAAAGCTAGTAAGTTTTCTAGTTTAAGCATTTCGTCGGACAATGATTCGATGTTGTCCGCTAGCATTATTATGTATTGAGCCAGATGGGCATACCTAACTAAGTCTTTTTCCTGACGTAAATCATTAATCATGATTTCATCTACCGTTTCCCTAATCTTGTTCTGATTCTGGAGTAATTTGCCGAAAATTTTGGAATTTTCCGACATCCAGTGTTTATTTAAACTAACTCGGTTATTTAGTTCTGTGACCATCTTATTTTCATTCTCCTGCAGGGTTTTAATTGCATTATCATAGCGGATAGCGTCCGTATAATCCAAATTTCCGGAAATGCTCTTAACAACTGAACCTAGCCCATCAATAAGGCCTCTCTTGACGCGGTTAGACTGGAACAATTCTAACTGGTCGGACAGCTCCGTGATCTTGTTACGAAGATGTTCGATATGTGGTTGGTATAAAGAGAGCGTTCTATTGTGGAACTCAGGTGACATAGTATCTAATTGTTTCCTTACTAAGTCTATATTACTACGAATAATGTCTAAGTTAACCGGTTGGACAAACGAGTGGTAATGGGATATAACTTTTGTTTTCCCTAGCATGAAAGGTAAGATGCCCGGTCCATTGTCCAGACTACTTAGCGTAATTTCCTCCGCTTGTGTCAGGCCCAGGGCCAGGAAGATGATCCTGTAACAAGTGGTTGCTATTAGGGACCCGTTTCAGGCGCGACTTGGCAATGGGACCACGTTTCTTTTTGGTGTAAATGTGGATCGGTAAGTTGGCTAGGACCGTGTCGCGAGTAAATCTAGGGGCCAGTTTTTGGCGGCTGGCCATTGGATTCTGTACAAAAATCTGCTGATCTGCGGAATATTCTTGTTCGGATTCCCTATCTTTGTTGATATTTTCGATAATCCGTGTTCGATCGTGCAGGGATGACCTATTAATCATCTCGAAAACTCTTTGCATCTTAGTGCGATGTTCTTGTGTATATGACTGTAGCATGTTTTCTGACAGGTTAATATCTAATGGATCGCGGGGGTCTAGGTGACCAGTAATTATATCCAAAGGTCTGCATTTGGTAAAACTATGAACAGAACTATTGTAACCTAGAATTGCATAAGGCATTAAGTTCATAGCGGAGTTTCCACGGTGCTCTAATTTTAAAATACGCAAGTGTTCCAGAAGTGTGGAATGCAGCCTCTCCACCATGCCATTTTCATTAGGCGTGCATGCTGAAATTTTGTGGTGTTGTACTTTATGAATTTTGACAAATTCCGAGAATAGTTGATTTGTGAATTCTGGGCCTCTGTCTGTGACAATAGTTAAGGGAAATCCATGGTGGGTACTAAATGTTAGGAGAGCTTGTACGACGCTGATTGCTGTCGCGTCCCTTAAGTAGTAAGCTTGAGCATATTTTGAGAATGAGTCGATGATTGTGAGATATTTTTGCGTTTCGACACTCAGTAAGTCAAGATGTACTATTTCAAACGGTTTGGTTGGAGGTGGTACTATATTAAACTTTTGTTTCACGGGGTTTCTATCGTATTTGGCTTGACCACACACGTCGCATTCGTTTATATATTTTGTTATGTGTTCCCTCATTTTCGGCCAGTAAAATTTATTGGATAAGGACGTGTAGCACTCATTAATTCCACGGTGATTGGTTTTACCCTCGTGGTACTTGCGAATTATCTCCTGCTGCTTTAAATAATCCTTGACATTTTCTAACTCTACTTTTGTTAAGACTAGGTCCATGGATGAACTTTTAAATTTACTTTGGATAATGGGAATAATTTCGTACATGGCTAGTGGGGGATTAATGAGAATACCGGTCCTTACCTTGGGGTTAATGTACTCTTTCACAGCGTTTTCGACATCCTCTTCGAGATTACTCTTGGAAATCTGAATATGTGTTTTGACGTGTGACTCAAACGGTTTTGAAACTGAAGGGCGGCTTCTTACGCCATCGACCAACGTGAAAATGATTTGTCTATGGTACTTATTAAGTGGGAAATCGGTTATAGGAACTTCTAATATCGGGTTTTCGGCGTCAGTGTGAACTGTATCAGTCTTTGAATTATTTAATAATGAGGACGGTCTTTCAGTAGGGTTGGCTATAAGAGAGCTAGTCTCTTCGTTGTGTAGTTCGATGCGGGATAGTGCGTCGGCGTTAGTGTTGGACTTTCCTTGCTTGTAAACTACGGAAAAGTCAAATTCACTTAGTTTTAGTCGCCATCGAGTAAGACGCGAGTTAGGTTCTTTGATGTTCATTACCCATTGAAGTGGCCTATGGTCTGTGACAATTTTAAATTTTCTGCCGAATAAATACGGTCTAAAATATTTGGTGGCCCAGACTATCGCAAGCAGTTCCTTCTCGATGATGCTGTAGTTGATCTCACTACTGTTCAATGTCCTAGAGGCGTAAGCAATAGGCTTATCCGTACCTATGGTCCCCTGAGACAAGACAGCTCCTATTGCTAAATTCGACGCGTCCGTCGTTAAGACAAATTCTTTAGAAAAATCAGGATATTGTAAGATGGGGTCGTTAATTAAGAGCGTCTTACACTTCTCGAAACAGCCCGTGTAATTTTGGTCTAACGTAATTTTTGAGCCCTTTTTCAAGCATTGCGTCATAGGTTTTGTTACTTTCGCGAAATCGGGTATGAATTTTCTATAGTAGCCAAGAAGACCCAGGAACCTTTTAATCTCGGTGGAGGTTTTCGGAAGTGGATAATTCTTTATTGCGGATATTTTGTCGGGGTTTGGCTTAATGCCCTCTTTGCTAATGACATGGCCCAAGTAGGCTGTTTCCAGTTTGAGAAACTCTGACTTGTCCATTTGAATTTTAAAATTGGACTCACGTAGTCTATTGAATACTTTTTCCAGATTGACCATGTGTTCCTGTAATGACGTAGAAAAGACTATGACGTCATCTAAATAAATGAGGCATATGGTGTTTTGTAGGTCTCTGAGAACGTTATCCATTACGCGTTGGAAAGTGGATGGGCTATTCTTCAAACCCATGGGCATTCTCAAAAACTCAAAATGGCCATGTTCTACTGTGAATGCTGTTTTGGGAATGTCTGCAGGGCTCATCTCTACCTGGTAAAAGCCACTGGCTAAGTCTAAGGTCGTAAAATAGTTACAATTGCCTAGTTTATCCAAAATATCTGCAATATTTGGAATGGGGTATTTATCATCCAAGGTTTTTTCATTTAACTTCCGAAAGTCTACCACCAATCGCCATTTGGTCTTACCTGAAGCGTCCGCCTTTTTAGGGACAACCCATATAGGAGAACTCCATGCAGACTCTGATGGTTGAATAATTTGCTGGTCTAGCATCTTACTAATCTGATCCTGTACCTCTTGTCTGTGCACAAAAGGATACCTATAGCTTTTGGTATATATAGGGATTTCGTCACTAGTTCTAATTGAGTGTTTTATTTTATTGGTAAAACTCAATTTCTCCCCTTCTAAATAAAATATGTCGGCATAGCGCGCGCATAACAACTCCAAGTTAACGCGTTCCTCGTTGTTCAAATGATCCGTACGTAAGCGCGATAGCACTTCCTGTACACGTCGAGGCGCTTGCTCGGTGCGCTTGTACTCGGTATTATAAAGCTGCGCACACACCGGGCGGTCCATAGAAAAAATAACGTCGCTACGATTCGGGTTATGAATTTCTAATATACCCCTCTGGTTTTTTACAGTAGTTAAACACTCGCTAATATGACAGTTGGATATGATCTGTTCCGGGATAATTACTTCTCCGTTTCGGGTATTAATTGGTAATTTCACTAACTTTGAAGAACCGGCGGGTATGATATCTTCGTATAAGTTAGCGTTTCGTGAATCATAAACCCGTATAGGATTTACTGCATTTTTTGTTACTAACGACTTCGTCTTAAAATCAATGGCGGCCTCCCACTTGTCTAGTAAATCTGACCCTATCAATCCGTCGAAATAATCGTGAAAGTTATATACAAAAAGTGTAACGCAATCCTTATCGTTCAATTCAGAGAAGCAAGGTAGTGTTATCGAGTAATCGCTACGTGTCACAGCGTGCACATTACAAACTTCGAAGGGGTCATAGTTCAACTGTATGTTATTAAAATAAGCTCCGACCGCATTAGGGCTAATAAAAGATTGGTTAGCGCCCGTATCTATTAGAAGTTTTAGAGGAGGATCTTGGATTTGCAAGTAGGGAAGCTGGCGTTGCGTTTGAAGGTTGACCTCTATTTTGGTTTGTCTAATTTTTTGAGGGCTCTGAAAATCCTCGTTTGGACAAGCCGGTTTAGCTGGCTCATCTTTTACCGTGTCGTTACTTACCTCCAGCTGTGGGTGATGCATTTGATCATTATCGATGTAATAGTATCCTTCATAGTACTCGTTAGGTTCGTAAAACATACAGTTGTCGGTATCATAATCTCCGTAACCGTAATAAGAGGAGCAATCGTTGAAATTCATCTCCTTGCTTCCGAAATTGTGATTAGCCGGGGAATTACCAAATTTAGCCCAGTCATGTCCTTTTGTTGCGTTACTGGGCGGTAAAAGTCTAGGCACGAAATGGCTGACGCCACTCATTGGTCTAGGCTGTTGAAAGTTACTTTGCGGTACGATATTACGCGGTACAAATTTAAATGCATTATTTTGGTTGTAATTAGGAGGGGGAGCACGAAACATCTGTTGCGTGCGTGATGGTCCGGCCTGATTTTGATTATTGAAATTAGGTCGCCATGGTACGGGTGCATGTGGCATCATTGGGTGACCGAATGGACTCCTAGAGGGTCCAGGCATAGTAAAGGGGAGCGGTCTAGGCTGCGGTATATTAAAACCCGTTGCTAAAGGCAGAGGTCTAGGTGGCACGGCTTGGGGTGTCGATTTCTTATCCGGAACTTGACTATTACGCTGCTGCAAGTACACTACGTTTTGTTCCTCATGAACAAACTCTAAGGCCTTTTCAATGCTTTCGGGGCGCATACACCTAATCCGTGAACCTAGTGGGTCCTTGAGCCCACGTACAAATGCCTGCAAGGTCAATTTTTTATATAGGTCCCTTTTCGCATTGATAGTAGTTGCTACTTCCTCATGTAGAGAGACATAAGTCATTAACGTGCTGAACAGGTTTTGGCACTTTTCATAAAACTCGTGAGGGCTGTCAGGCCCCTGTGACAGTAACGCTAAGTCATTGTATAATGCCGTCTCATCGCGCTGATCTGAGAAATTGTTTACGAGAGATTTGCGTATACCCGTCCAGTCGGACGGGATGCCGTTCGAATTGATCAATCGGGCCGCGGGACCAGTTATTTTGTTTAATATACCGTTGATAAGAGCAACTTCCGAAAGTATGTTAGGCGGCTCTGGTTTTTTTACAAATTCGTCCACCAGCTCGTCACACAACTGTATGAACCTAGTTAATACGTTAACGTTACCATCAAACTCGGGCACCAACCGAAGGGCCTTAAAAATGCCATCTAAATCTGCCATCCTATTCTGTGGACTATCTGACCTAGAGTCTAAGCTAATTTCTCTATTTAAATCTAAAGCACTATTCCTACTACTATGCCTACTCTCTAACCCTACACTCCGTGATTCTCGTGGATGGAAAATCTTGGAAAATTCGTGGACACAGGAAACTTAAGGACTAGGGTGAGCAATTCACTTAAAAGATTTTAACGTACTCACATGAACTGCATATCTCGTCTTCTCGCTGTATCGATGGCTGGATACCCCTGCTGCAAGTCACGACGTGTAGATTCGGGTCCTCGAACGGCCTTGATGACCGCCACGCCAACTCACAGGTGCGTGAAGTTGATTCTCGAGGATCCTACCGACTGCGCCAATTATGTCGGTCGAGCAGGCAGGTTGCAAGAAAACTCGAGGTACTGGAACAGGTTTAATGAAGAGATTACAATTTTGTTCTAAAAATAGGATAATGGTGACAATCGTTCGATGTATGAAGCGAAAGTGAGTCCGTCATGGAGCGCGGCGTCGCCATCCGCCGCCGATGCACGTCACGTTGCGCCGACTCAGCACTAGACTTTGTGTCGCCGGCTGATGCAATAGTTGCGAGGATTCGGGTCAGTTCCGGTGGAATGCGTAGTTCGTGGATTATTGGTAGGTAGCCTTAACAAACATAGTCATATGATTTACTAACATAGTCATACGATTTACTAACATAGTCATACGATTTACTAACATAGTCATACGATTTACTAACATAGTCATATGATTTACTAACATAGTCATATGATTTACTAACATAGTCATATGATTTACTAACATAGTCATATGATTTACTAACATAGTCATATGATTTACTAACATAGTCATATGATTTACTAACATAGTCATATGATTTACTAACATAGTCATATGATTTACTAACATAGTCATATGATTTACTAACATAGTCATATGATTTACTAACATAGTCATATGATTTACTAACATAGTCATATGATTTACTAACATAGTCATATGATTTACTAACATAGTCATACGATTTACTAACATAGTCATATGATTTACTAACATAGTCATATGATTTACTAACATAGTCATATGATTTACTAACATAGTCATATGATTTACTAACATAGTCATATGATTTACTAACATAGTCATACGATTTACTAACATAGTCATATGATTTACTAACATAGTCATATGATTTACTAACATAGTCATATGATTTACTAACATAGTCATACGATTTACTAACATAGTCATATGATTTACTAACATAGTCATACGATTTACTAACATAGTCATATGATTTACTAACATAGTCATATGATTTACTAACATAGTCATATGATTTACTAACATAGTCATACGATTTACTAACATAGTCATACGATTTACTAACATAGTCATATGATTTACTAACATAGTCATACGATTTACTAACATAGTCATACGATTTACTAACATAGTCATACGATTTACTAACATAGTCATATGATTTACTAACATAGTCATACGATTTACTAACATAGTCATATGATTTACTAACATAGTCATATGATTTACTAACATAGTCATATGATTTACTAACATAGTCATACGATTTACTAACATAGTCATATGATTTACTAACATAGTCATACGATTTACTAACATAGTCATATGATTTACTAACATAGTCATATGATTTACTAACATAGTCATATGATTTACTAACATAGTCATACGATTTACTAACATAGTCATACGATTTACTAACATAGTCATATGATTTACTAACATAGTCATACGATTTACTAACATAGTCATACGATTTACTAACATAGTCATATGATTTACTAACATAGTCATATGATTTACTAAAATAGTCATAATATGATTTCTGCTTACTAACCCACTATGGTTGTCACTTGTCCGAAATAAAGGTTATTTTATTTTTTAATTTATTTCCCTTGGTCAAGGCATCACGCGTGAACGGCTGGACCGATTTCGCTAATTATCTTTTGTTGTTTTTGTTATTGTCAGGAGAAGGTTCTTATGTAAGAATAAAAAAAAACTTTAACGGAGGCGAAGCCGCGGACAAAAGCTAGTTTATTTATATAAAAGAGTGTCCATGAAGTTTATTCTCTAGACGATTTTCATCGGTCTCGCAATATGTACAGTTTATCTATGATTACAACATGGATGATCTAACCAACATTTTGTTACAATATTTTGATATTAAAAGAGTACCCTGCTACTTGCCCGTTCTTCTCCATAGAAACCTACAACGCTTTGGAATGGGCAACTGGTTTCATCTTTCTGCCTGTCCGACTCCTTGACAATTCAAAAGTGCCAGTAAATGGTTTAACTGGAATAAATGCCGCCGCGTCGGGAATCTCAGGCCGATGCCCGGCCACCGCAGGCGTGGGCTTGCGCACTATGAGCACTGGGTAGCTCGCCGTGTGTTATGGACCAGGCCCGGGTCAACGGCGCGTTGTGTTCCACGCGCGGCTCAAACAGATGTCAGCACAAGTGTAGGGGTCCACTAGGGCCGATGCCTGCCGGGGTCACGGAAAAGTCCGAAAGGGATACCGTGGCGTCTGGCAACACAGGCAACGGAAGGAACACGGGTGGGTTTTAGTCAGTAAGAGTCTGACATACCCTCCCGCTCCGTCCAGAGCAGGAGAATTTATTTGATAATTTCCCACACAAAAAAAAGGTATCAAGTTGAAACTCATATCATTCGATAAATATAGATATTTATCTATAATTGATACGACTATATGAAAATCAACCTTCTAAGTCAACGAAATTAAAAATACGGTCATTTATGCCGCATGTTTTGACCATCGCAAATTAATTAAAACCTATAGGGTACTTGCTTCCCGTTGACCTAGTCATTAAATTTGGCAAGAAGCAAGGTGTCACAGCAGAAGTAAAGGAAAAAGTTCGAAAACCGTTCATTATATTAAGAAATACAAACTTATTTTCGATCGGTAAATCAGTACTGTGCGTGGTCTGACTTGCACTTGGTCATTTTGTAGGGTTCCGCAGTTAACAAGGACAGACAGACAGACGGGCATGGCGAAACTATAAGGGTTTATTGTTTCGCCATGTCCGTCTGTCTGCCTGTCTGTCCGCGGCTTAGCTCAGAGACTCTTTGTACTAGAAAGCTGTAATTTGGCATAGGTACATATATTAGTAGAGTAACGGTCGCGACTTACGAGTTGTAGGTCGTTGGTTCGAACCCTGACAGGTAAATTATTTCATCACCACTGCTCTCAAAACAGTGAAAGAAAAAACATCGAGAGGAAACCGGCATGTCCTAGAACCAAAAATTCGAAGACATCTTATTGCAAAGACGTAAGTAGTGTAAGTAAGTGAAGTAAATACGGTTGAAACGAGTGCTGCAAATTTAAATTCTATTTTTGCGTAAAAACCAAACTAGTGATAAAGAAAAATATACTGTGATGTGTCTGTCAAAACTACTTGAGTGACTGTGAAATCAGAACTAAAAAATAATAAGTGGTAATTAAGTTATTCACAAAAACAATTCTAAAAATTTGAATAACGAACTATTGGGAAAAAACACAGTGTTGCGTAATTGGAAAGGACCGCGTTCTGTGTCAATTTGTGTCTCAGCGTGTCACCGCGACGGACGACCGCAGCGGTAAGCTCCACCCACCTAACACTGTGTCGCACAGTGAACGGCTGCTGGAAGGGATTGCGTTCTGTGTCGATCTGTGTCGATCCTTATCTACAGTTCGACCGTCATTTAATTTGCCTCTGCGAAGTGGTTGTCGGCTATCAAGAAGATAATAAACGAAGATATTAGTAATTATTTATACTGTTTGGAATTCTAATATCGATCTATCATAATGAACTTCCTTGAGAATATTACTTTCCGTCGTACACGCAGACAATCAGAACCAAGCAACGAGGATAGTGATATTATATCACAAACATTGAATTCTACCTCAAATAGTATGCCGAATATATCAGAAGATGATTACAACCAAATAAAAATATTGAAAGACGAAATTGATGCTTTAAACGCCGGGGCGTAAGCCCGCTGCCGCGAGAAATCGCGGCACAGCGGACGGAGCTCCGGCGGGATCTCATGGCGTCATGGAAAGTACGGTTGTTGCAACCCAGTGCTGGGCACGCCACGATTGCGGCGATAAGTCCCCTCTTTGAGGAGTGGCTGGAGAGGCGCCACGGCGTCCTCACCTTCCGCGTGACGCAGGTCCTCACCGGACACGGCAGCTTCGGGAGGTTCCTGTGTCGGATAAGGCGGGAGGAAACGTCCGGGTGTCACCACTGTGTGGATCGCCTGGAGGACACGGTGGAGCATACGGTAGAGGTCTGCCCGGCTTGGGCAGAGCACCGCCGTGTCCTCGTGGAGGCGATCGGCGGCAGAGACCTCTCGCGTCCGGCTCTGGTTCAGGCCATGGTACGGAGCGAGAGGGCATGGGCAGCCGTCACCTCCTTCTGCGAAGCAGTAATGCTCGCAAAGGAGGAGGCGGGACGGTTGAGGGAAAGGCAAGTTTCGCGCCCTCTCGCCCCTAGCCGCCGCAGGAGACGCCCAGGGCGTCGGGAATCCCGGGCGGATTTCCGGCCACCGTAGGCGCGGGCTTGCGGACGGTGAGCAATGGGTAGCTCACCGTCCGGTAAGGACCAGGCCCGGGTCGACGGCGCGTCGTATTCCACGCGCGCCTCAAAGAGATGTCGTCAGCACAAAAGTAGGAGTCCACTAGGGCCGATGCCTGCCGGGGTCGCGGGAAGGTACTTATGGGTCACCGAGGCCCCCGCAACACAGGCAACAGGAAGGAATACGGGTGGGTTTTAGTCAGTAAGAGTCTGACACACCCTCCCGCTCCGCCCAGAGCGGGAGAAGTTATTTGATGATTTCCCACCCTCAAAAAAAAAAAAAAAAGGCACAATTAAATAGTGCACATCATGAGATTGAGTTATTAACATTGGAAAATAATAATTTAAAGTTATGTAATGAAGAACTATTGAAGAAAAATAATCTTTTTCAAGAAATCGTCTGTAGTCCAGTAAAACATAAACAAAGAACACCAATAAAAAAATCATCGAATATTAAAACAAAATCCAAACAAACGCAGACAATAAATATAACGAAGGCGATCGTCGAGGAAGATATTACTACTTTAAAAGACTGTATTAAAATGAATGTCGCCGACAATGTATGCACTTCAGGCGAAATAAATCCTACATTGCAGTTGCAGACAACAAATACTGGCAAAAAAACATCCCAGGCCTTACGGACTACGCCCACGTCGGAGCCATCAACTAAACATAAAATAGTTTTACTGAGTGGTGAAACATCTAATAGACTGTATAGTATGGCTGAAAAAACTTATCTAGATAATTTTGAATTCTGTCATTATCGTAAACCCAAATGTGGAATAGAACTTATCCTTGATAATATTGATGCAAAGGTCCGAGAGTTTACAGAGTGTGACTATTGTATTATTTATATTGGTGAGGAAGATTTTCGAACAACTCATAATTATATTGAACTCGTCAGTTTCATTCGTGGAAAATTATTACCACTAAATCACACAAATTTTATTATTTGTTTACCCACTTTTAAATACATGGAAAAACATAACATAATGTACAACAGTCGTATAGATACCTTTAATAACCTGCTTTATATGGATGTACAGACTTATATGCATGCGTATGTATTGGATTCTAATTTAAATCTGCCTTATACGTATAACACCTATAACCAACATAGCACACTGAATGGTAAGGGATTACATATTATTGTATCAGACTTGGAACAATTAGTCATAAAATTATGTAGCCTAGATAAAGTGTTTTCCGATGTTGATTGTGCCCAAAATAATAATAACGACTCACTTAGTCAACCAAAACTACTATCAAATTCTCAGTTTTTTCTATAGTAGCATTAATATTCTTCATCAAAATATAGCCGGATTGATGAACAAATCGGATATCCTAACAATTAAATTGGAGGAACTTTCTAATACTGGGACTAGTATTGACGTTATATGTTTAACAGAACATTTTATTGAAACGGGCTATGAACGTCTATTACATATACCAAACTTCTGTCCGGCTGCTTTCTTCTCCAGGAATAAAAAACGTGGAGGAACTTGTATTCTGGTCAGGGCTGGTCTGCAACACAAAGAAATAACGGAGGTTGCAAAACAGTCAATATCCGGTATTTTTGAGTGTTGTGCTGTTGAGCTGATTTCCCATAAATTGATAATTGTTTGCATATATAGAGTACCCAAACACACACACATTATTTTATGAAAAACTAGAAAATATACTTCATAAACTATGTCGAAATCCAAACAAAAATATAATATTAGCAGGGGATTTTAATATTGATGTCATAAAAAGAAATAAAATCACTTTAGAATTTGAATATTTTCTATTACAATTTAATCTTAAACTAGCACTCCAGAAACCTACAAGATTGTGCAGTAAAACATGTATAGATAATTTTGCATATAGCTACAAAAAACAATGCAAGGCTGAAATAGTCGATTTGATTTTGTCCGACCATACGGCACAAATACTCAAAGTCCCCACAAAAAGAACTTGTAAACTTAAGTGTTGGAAAAAATACAAACAGGAAATTTCTACTGAAAATTTATATAAATTTAAATCCCATCTAAAATGTTTATCTTTTACACATGTTTATAATGCCAATGATGCAAATCAATGTTACGATAGTTTTGTGGAAGATTTCCTAATGCTATATAATTTATGTTTTCCTCAAAAAATAGTCACCCTAAAAAGTAATAACAGAACTAAATGGATATCCCGTGGGATAAAATTATGCAGTCAAAAGCAAAGGAAGTTACTTTGGGGGTATAGACATAACCCGACATCTCATAATAGATTACTGCTAAAAAAATACTCTACCCGCTATAGAAAGATCATAAAACTAACCCAGAAAGCTCAAAATAACCACTATATTAATACCTCCCAAAATAAATCCAAAGCTGCCTGGGAAATTATTAATAATTCAAAAATATGTTTGCCGCAAGAACAAATTATGTGTATAAATAGAGACAATTTATCTTTCACTTACCCTAATGACATTGCTAATGAATTAAATAACTATTTTATTGACATAATTGAAAATAAACCACAAACTGACAAACATCCGCCTAATTCTAAGTTTCAAAATTTGACATCACAATCATTATTTATGACTCCCGTTTCAGCATCTGACATAATTAGAATGATCGATGACTTAAAAAATACAAATACTGTTGGTTATGATGGTGTGTCTACCAAAGTAATAAAATATGTAAAACAAATCATATCGCCTCCATTGGCACATATTATCAATATTTGTATTTCTGACGGTGTTTTTCCAAACAGCCTAAAAAAAAGTTATAATTAAGCCAGTATTTAAACAAAATGACAAAACTGATCCAAAAAACTATAGACCAATTGCTAAGATTCCTATAATTTCTAAAATTTTTGAAAAAGTTATTTATAATTCGCTTTACACTTATTTTGAGAAATATAATTTATTTTGTGTGGAACAAAAAGGCTTTCGAAAGAAATGTGGAATAAATATGGCTCTATATGATTTACTTTCCACTGTCATGTCATGTGTTGATAATAAAAATCCTGTTTGTGCTATCTTCACTGACATGAGTAAAGCTTTTGACTATGTAGATCATACACTACTTATACATAAATTACATGCTTATGGTATAAGAGGTAATGTCCTCGACCTCCTAAAATCATACTTAAGCAATAGATACCAATGTACTGAAATTAGTAGATTATGTCCTAAAACTAAAATTGAAACCACTTACATATCGAAACCAAGACTCCTAAGGTATGGCGTACCTCAGGGCAGCGTGCTTGGACCGTTACTTTTCTTAATAGATATCAACGACCTCCCAAAGATGACACAACAAAAAATGGTTCTCTTTGCCGATGACAGCACAGCCATAATAGAATGCACTAATCCCAAAAATTATGAAAACGAGATTAATGACTCACTGACAAAAATAATACATTGGCTTAACTGTAACAATTTAGTAATAAATTTAGATAAAACAAAAATCATGCAATTCCATCAACGTCGGGCAAATCCTACTATTAATTTGACTCATAAAAATAAAAAAATAGAATTGTCTAAAAAGGTAAATATCAGCACGTTACTGACAGCTTATCATGGACTAGTCGCTTCAGTGCTTCGGTACGGAATTGTATTCTGGGGACAGTCAACTGATAGGGAGCTTATATTTAAGATGCAAAAACGCTGTATAAGATCTATGTGTGGATTAAAGACTACTGATAGCTGTGTACCATCCTTCAAATCACTGAAAATACTAACACTACCAGCATTGTATATTTTAGAATCTGCAATATTTATAAAAAACAACCCCCACTTATTCGAAAAAATGTCTGATAATAAAAGAAAGCCAATACGTGCTCAATATTTGTCACAGTTATGTAATATAAAATGCAAGACATCCTTAATGCAAAAGAGTTTTTTTGGCATTGCGCCAAAGATCTATAATAAAATACCAGACAATATTAAAAATATGCCTGTAGTAAAGTTTAAAAAAGCTCTCACATTATTCCTAATTGACAAATGTTATTATAAAATTGAAGACTTTTTAAATGATAATGTTAATTAATATTGAAATTTAGTGTAAACCAACTATTTAATCCATTATGTTAATTTTATTATTGATAATTGACTACGCATGTTTCCTCTAAAAATATTTGTATGTCAAAATTGACAAGACATAGCGCACTATTTAGTTCTTAGGATCCATCTATCATAAAACCTATGTTTCACAAATAAATTGATTTGATTTGATTTGATTTGAAAGTTCGTGGGGATCACCCTGATTAGGATAGATTTATTGGATGGAATCAAACACGGCAGATGCGACATGATGACGGGCCTTTTTATTGATGACAGGTGTCACAGATAGACCACAGACTACACAGAGTACATATTGACACACGAGTACACTACTGGTACATTTTAATGAATATGCCACAGGCTGACTTATATATACATTAGATGATTACAGAGCAAATATTATGTTCCTTTACATTCGGACTTCAGGGAGGGAAAATATTCAAATGCGTTTTTTTCTGATAATGATTCTATCTCAATACGTCTAGCGCCACACACTTTTCTGTGTCAAAAACAGGAACTAATGAATGTTGCCACTTAATTTTTAACACATCTACCAACCCGCACTGGGCCCGCGTGGTGGATTACGGCCCACTGCCTCTCATAGAGAGGAGGCTTGTGTCCCAGTAGTGGGAACATTATAGGCTGATTATACACTCCGTACACATATTAATCACAACAAAGTGATAAAATAAAATCTTGAAAAAATAAGGTTAGGTTAGGTTGTAGGTTAACGCCCTTGCACGTAAAGTGGGGATGATATTTTTTTCTCGTCTATCCCATAGTCCCATGGTGTGGGGGATCGTTGGGTAGGCCGTCTGTGAACACCATTTTTCAATTCAGGGATCCACTTGCGTAATAATAAGCAATAGTGATAATTTTTGTTAGAGTCAAGTGCTCCCCTCTGCCAACTGAATGGTTGTTTATGGAGATGTGAAAAAAATCATGGCTGTAGTAGTAAATATAATGAAATTAAAAGGAAAACGATCACAGCTAAGTAGGCTTACAAGTTAACGAGTAATAGTTGACCAACATAAATTTGCAGTTGGAGACCGTGACGTATATCGATATAAGAGAGAACATGTTTTTCAACTAAAATGCTCAGTTTGTTTTTGGAATAAATTCATCCCAACTGCGGAACCCTTCATTGTGCGTGGTCCGACACGCACTTGCCCTTTTGCTTGAGTATAGTTTACGACGATTTTTTGTTGGTATAGTGTTGTGAGCTGACATATGGCAAATAATTTCATTTAATGTTTTGTGTTGCGCGTAGTGTAAATCATTTTGCATACTGTTGTATAGAATCAAGTTTTTCTAACTGAACAGACAGCTGTGCTGCTGGGGAGTTCGATGCTCCCCTTCTTCTTCCCAGCTAAAGCACTAGGAAGTGGTGAAGGGCGGGCGTTTTGGGAGACTGTCTTATGTAACTTTGACGTTCGAAAAGTGCTGAATCTCAGCCTAGTTTGAATAAATGACGTGTTTTTAAAACTACTGGGATGTCTACCACAATACCTTTATTAAATTTTTAGGGGCTGCAAATCTCTAAAGAGTTTATCGAACAAAACGTTTCTCTTTGAGCTAAGATTTTTCCTAAAAAGTAATCGCTGAACATACTACATGGGAGTATGTCGGAAAGCTCTTGGGGAGAGGCTTCAAAAAGGATTCCTCGAAACAATCTGTAATCTTAGGTACGTACGTAATAAAATAGAAGTGTTTTGTTATTGCATCGATGACGCATTTAATTAACATTTTTCAAGTGTAATATTCCAAAGTGAAGGTATTTTTCTTTATTTATCTTTTTATTTTTTTTAGGGCTCTGTACAAGTGGTGCCAACGGGTCCCTATTGCAAAGCTACCTACGCTCGGTCTGTCTGTTTGTTTGTTTGTGTCTATCCCGTGGGACCCCTTTTTTCTTTATTTGCGGGAGAGTGTGTCAGACTCTTACAGACTAAACCCCACCCGTGTCCCTTCCGTTGCCTGTGTTGGTACCCCGGCAGGCATCGGCCCTAGTGGACCCCTACACTTGTGCTGACGACGTCTCTTTGAGGAGCGCGTGGAACACCTCGCGCCGTTGACCCGGGCCTGGTCCTTACCGGACGGTGAGCTACCCATTGCTCACCGTCCGCAAGCCCGCGCCTACGGTGGCCGGAAATCCGCCCCGGATTCCCGACGCCCAGGGCGTCTCCTGCGGCGGCTAGGGGCGAGAGGGCGCGAAATTTGCCTTTCCCTCAACCGTCCCGCCTCCTCCTTCACGAGCATTACTGCTTCGCAGAAGGAGGTGACGGCTGCCCATGCCCTCTCGCTCCGTACCATGGCCTGAACCAGGGCCGGACGCGAGAGATCTCTGTCGCCGAATCCCGTGGGACCCCTGTGGTGGATTTGGAATATTTAAGTTTATGACTAGTTTTATAGCTAATTTCTAAATGTCACTACACACTAGACACTAGTCTAGGATTCCTAGATCCTACACTACTACATTTAGGAATTAGCTGCGTTGCATTAGCATTTTGGAATCACCACGTCTACCTTTTTCTATGAAGTATTGTGATGGCAGGTGGAGCAGAGCCCTCATGGAGTTGTTACCGAGGAACGGTAGAAGGAGCGTTGGCAGACCAATGGCCAGGTGGGTGGACGACCTACAGAAGATCGCGGGGGAGACTTGGATGAGATAAAGGGAGGAGGTCTATACTCAGCAGTGCGTGGAACAAGGTGCTGATGATGGTGATGATGATGACATGGAAATAACGTCAATATATCTGAATTGTGACGTCAGGATGGTGGCTTACTTACATTTTGCGAAAGTATTCAATAAAAGTATATTGGTACATTCTGAGGCAGCAGTCTCGACATAGATAGAAATCGCTTTACGATCAAATTCAGTTGCAAAGTCTTAACCCTATACAGTCAAAATTGCTTGACAAGCACGAAAAAATCACAACGTTGTCAAGCAATTTTGTCCGTCTCGGGACCCCATTAGGACTTTGCGACCGAATTCGGTCGTAAAGCAATCGCTTCGTATGTCGAGACTGCAGGGTCTGGATGATCTAGATGTCATTTGACAGTCGTAACGAGTAGGTACTATTATTGGTTCCATATGTGACAGGTGGTAGTCAGAAGCCCGAAAGTCTGACAACCTATGTTTCCAAAGAGTACCAAGTAACAAGGGTGTCGCGGTCAGATGGGCCGCCATTCCACGTAAAATACTGGTATTCAGCTGCATCCAGTTGGACTGTTAACCGACCCCAACATAGCTCAGAAAAGAAACGGCAGGTGATTACTTTCATACGTTGCAAGTTGATCTCTAACATTAGACTTCGCTACCCTGATGTTCATATGTTTTCGTTGACTGCCTTGTTGGTCTAACGGTCGTAAGCGTGACTGCTAACCACCGAGGGTTCGAACCCCAAGTTCAGCAGCGTTAGTTTTCCGCATAGGATTCCTGAGTAGCAGGCCAGCCTTTGTATTTGTGCTCGGTTGATGGCACTATTGCCAAAGTCCGTAGCGTCCGTTGCGTTGTTCCGTAGTTAACAAGAAACCCTTATAGTTTCGCCATGTCCGTCTGTCTGTCTGTCACCGCTTTAGCTCAGAGATGCTTAGTACTAGAAAGCTGTAATTTGGCATAGGTATATTGGGTATTATACATATTAATCACGCCGAAAAAGTGGGAAAATAATATGTTGAAAAAAAATTATCTCCCTTGCACGTAATGTGGTGAAGATATATATTTTTTTCGTCTATCCCATGCTTTGGGATATCGTTGGATAGGCTGTTCAAAAATATTGTGGGTCTGTCCACTCCATTATGCGATTCCGGGATCCGTTTGCGTATTAAGCTGTCAAGTGCAGAGTCAAGTGTCCGTCCCTACCAGCTAAATGGTAGTTTATGGAGATATGAAAAAATTCATGGTAGTAGTACATATAATGAAATTAAAAGGAAAACAATTACGGCTAAGTAGGCCTTACAAGTTAATCAGTAATAGTCGATCAACTTACATTCGCAGTTGGAGAATTGACCGCGACGTATATCGATTTATGGGAGCACATGTTTTTCAACTACAATGTAAATCTTGTTTTTGGGATAAATTCGTTTCAACTAAGGAACCCTTCATTTTACCGACACGCACTTGCCCGGTTTTTTTTTTATACTTAGGTACTGAGAATAGGGTGCCTGGGAAAGTCTATTTAGTGCGTTAGTCAGATAATAAAAAAATAATAGACACGTATTTTTTGTTTTGTTAATAAAAAAACACTTAGATAAAACGAATCAAAGTTGAGACGAGTTCACGAGAGTGGAGGCTTGCTACATAACATTTCAGTATAAAATCTAGCAAGGCGTGACGTCATTTTAACTCAATGTATCGCCGTAATCTTTTGATTACGTAAAAAAAAAGAAAAAATACGTGTCCAATATTTTTTTTAAACTTACCGGACGGGTAAAAAGAAAATAGTCATCATCCCTATTGAATGCAAGCAGATTCACAGACAACAACTAGTTAATTACCAATCTATTGAATGGAAAGTTCCTCAAGTGTTCACCACTTACAATTATTATTAACGTAAAGTATATAAACGCGGACAAATCTCTCTCCCCGCACTTTGAATCTGAACGGTATTGTTCTACAAGTAGTTCGTAACTAAAGAGTATTTTCTTGGACAACCATGAATCTGCTGGTCTTCTGTTGTCTCTTCATCCTCGTTGTCTCTGAAGCGCTGGGTCTGGGATACCATCAAGATGTGGGCATCCCAGAGGCAGCTAGAATCAGGGAGAGGGAAGCAAGGCAGATGACCTCAAGAATCCTTGGGGGGATGCCATCGCAGTCTGGTGATAACCCTCATTTGGTGAGTAATTTTGAGTATTTTTCTCAATTATATATTTCGAGTGCGGTAGTCAACAAGGAACCCTTATAATTTTGCCATGTCTGTCTGTCTGTCCCCGCTTCAGCTCAGGGAGGCTTAGTACTAGAAAACTGTAATTTTGCATGGGTATACCTACTAATTCATCACGCCGACAAAGGGGTACAATAAAACCTAGAAAAAAAAAATTGTAGGGTACTACCCTTGCACGTAAAGTGGGGATGTTATTTTTTCTCGTCTATCCCATGGTGTGGGATGACGTTGGATAAGCCTTTCAAAAATATTGTGGGTCTGTAGCATTTTTCGATTCAGGGATCCGTTTGTGTAATAATAAGCTTTATATAAGTGCAAATTTATGTTAAATCAAGTGTCCGCCCCCCCTCCCTCCACCCTGCCAGTGATAGTCGTACATTTGCAGTTCGGGAATTGACTTGTATGGTCCGATAATTATGTGCTCCGACACGCACTTGGCCAGTTTTTAGGGTTCCGTAGTAAACAAGGAACCGTTATAGTTCCGCCAATCCGTCTGTCTGTCTGTCCCCACTGTAGCTCAGAGACGCTTAGTACTAGAAAGCTGTAATTTGCCATAGATATACATACTAATCACGCCGACAAAGTTCTAAAATTAAACTTAGAAAAAAAATATTTTAGCGTCGTAGCGTCGTTGCACGTGATGTGGGGATAATATTTTTTTTTCTCCTCATCCCCATGGTGTGGGGTATCGTTGGATAGGCCGTCTAAAAATATTGTGGGTATGTGAACACCACTCTTCGATTCAAGGATCCGCTTGCGTAATATTAAGCAGTAAATTGCTCATTATTGTTAGAGTCAACGTGTCCCCCCCTCCCCGCCAGCTAAATGGTTGTTTATGGAGCCCTTCATTGAGCGTGGTCCGACACGCATTTGGCTTGTTTTTTTCTATGGAATTTTTGTATGAACTTTATATTATATTTTATATTATCTTTAAAAAATATTTTAATTTTAATACTCGTTCCAGGCTGGACTGATCGTAACGCTGACGACGAATCAGATGTCCGTGTGCAGTGGCACGTGGGTGAGCAGCAACAAGGTTCTGACGGCCGCGCAGTGCTGGTACGACGGGTACAGTCAGGGAAGGAAGATCGAGGTCAGTGTGATACGGTGACACCCGTTTATATTGGCAGCTGACACCAACATAGTTGGGTGAAAGCTAGACAGATGATGGAGTTTATGTATGAATAATTATAGGTAACTAATGAGGGGCTTGTGGCTAAGTAATAACAGCCGCACGGGTCGATCGATCAGGTTAAGGTACGCTTGCCGCGGGTGGGCCGTGGATGGGTGACCATCTTTACATACCAAGACCCCTCCGTGCCTCGGAAAGCACGTTAAGCCGTTGGTCCCGGCTGTCATTTTTAGATCTTTGCCAGTCGTTACGGGTCGTCAGAAGCTCGAAAGTCTGACAACCAGTCTTACCAAGGGGTATCGTGTTACCCAGTAACTGGGTTGTGGAGGTGAGATAGGCAGTCGCTCCATGTAAAATACTGGTATTCAGCTGTATCCGGTAAGACTAGAAGCCGACCCCAAAAGGCTAGGCAGATGATGATGATGAATTAGAGATAACTGATATATTTTCAGAAAGTACTCCTTAAGACCTTTCATTGGATACCAAACTCGATGTATTAAATCTTCTTTATTTTTCTCGGTAACATTTAAGTCGGATGTACAAAAAGTTTTTCTTATCTCATATTTCTACACTCAAATATAGGTCATCAGTTTTTTTTTTAATTATTTGGTTTGTCATTTTTAGATAATTGGGTTATTCCCAAAGTACTCCATTCTTTCGTTCTAAAAAGATAATCTCATACATTCATTCTCGATTTACTCAAAGGAATTATTATTATTTAAAAATAGGTACTTATTATTTTGTTCCCATTCTGCTCCATAGGTATGGAATTATTTTCAAAGTACTCCACCGATTATTCGTTATCAATTCTCAAACTGCTCCATGTGTACATAATCCCTACTTCCCTACTAATATTGTAAATGGGAAAGTTTTTAAGTATGGATGGATGGATGTTTGTTACTCTTTCACGTAAAAAGTTACTAAACGGATTTGGATGAAATTTGGCACACAGATAGTTTATAACCAGGAATAACTCATAGGATACTTTCTATCCCGATATACCCACGGAGTCAAAACTTATGCGGGTGAAACCGCGGGGCGCATCTAGTTACATATAAAATACATATATTTCATTACAGTCAGTCACAAAAATTCTTAAAAGAAAGATTAAAGTTTAGCATTTTGGTATAACGTCAATGCATATTTTTAATTGTTGAATTATAATAAATTAGGCTTAATTATATAATAAATTAGGCCAAATATCATTTTAGATTTTATATTATTTGTTTTCATGTTTTTTAGACTTCTGAATCCAGATCTAATTTTGCCAGTCGATTTTATAATATTGAATTAAAAAAAATATAAGACTCAAAATTATTGTTGAATTATATTATTTGCAAAGTTTTTAAGCCTGACTCTCTGTACATATTTAAATTCGATTTTTGATTAAATTGGAGTGGATTATGTACTTTGAGAACATTTTAATATTATCGTGGAATAGAATGAAACCTAATTAAAAATATCATATTTTTCACGGAGTAGTTTGGGAACTCTTTTTGGAGTACTTTGGGAATAACCCAAGCGATAACCATCACGTCTGCAGAGTTTCGTTGACATTATATTAAAAAGAAACCATTTCTGTTTCAGGTGGTATTGGGTGCCACGCAATTGTTCTATGGTTGGCGGAACGAAGCGTCCGGGGTGTCCGTACATCCAGGGTTCGACCCCCTTAAACTGAAAGATGACCTGGCCATGCTCACCTTGAGATGGTCAGAAAGCATCAGCAGTAAGTTCCATATACCATTCGCTAACCCCGTGGTCACGAGCTGTACGCTCAAGCGGCACGTGGCTTGCGACAGCATAAGTATGTTCAGCCTATAATGTTCCGACTGCTGGGACACAGGCCTCCTCTCTGTGAGAGGGAGTGGGCCATAATCCACCACGCGGACCCAGTGCGGGTTGGTAGATGGGTCAAATGATGATTGAATGACCAAATTTTTGACGTGTTACACAACGGAAATCACAACGGAACCAGACCTGACCCAGATATCACATGTCTTCGAATTTTTGGTTGTAGGACATGCCGGTTTCCTCACGATGTTTTCCTTCACCAAATAATTTACACAACGTAACGCGCCTGTTTGGTTTAGAACCTACGACCTAAAATTCGTAAGTCGCGAACTGGGCCACCACTGGAACAGTGACTGCGGAGAAAACAAATGAAAGAAGTTGGGTTGCCACGAGTCACCGCGACGCGGCTCGCGGACGGAACCAGCCGCGCGCGTGTCGATGGACGCAAGTCGCGTCGCTCGAGGCCGTGAACCCCGCCTTCGCCTAGACATCCGCATTCTACTGTGAACAGCGAGCTGTGCCGTGTCGTACCATCGCGTATGAATCGACCCTGTCCCCGACAGTAGCATGTACCCTGTCCCCGACAGTAGCATGGTCCCTGTCCCCGACAGTAGCATGGAACCTGTCCCCGACTGTAGCATGGACCCTGTCCCCGACAGTAGCATGAACCCTGTCCCCGACTGTAGCATGGACCCTGTCTCCGAAAATAGCGTGGACCTTGTCCCCGACAGTAGCATGGACCCTGTCCCCGACTGTAGCATGAACCCTGTCCCCGACTGTAGCATGGACCCTGTCTCTGAAAATAGCGTGGACCTTGTCCCCGACAGTAGCATGGACCCTGTCCCCGACTGTAGCATGGACCCTGTCCCCGAAAATAGCATGGACCTTGTCCCCGACAGTAGCATGGTCCCTGTCCCCGACAGTAGCATGAACCCTGTCCCCGACAGTAGCACATAACCTGTTCTCGGGCTATGTCGATTCGATCACGTAGGGACACTGTGGTATCTGGGACGAGAAGATATTGTGTAGCTTCACGCACGCTGCCCAGCCGAGTCAGATTCGAAATTTGGAAACATTGTAAAAGCCAATTATTTTTAAAAGAGTAACCATGGAGTTTCTTGCCGGCTTTTCTTCACAGGAAACGACCAATTGGAACCGTGCACCTAGCTTCTGACATTTCATTTAAGTGCCCATGTAGGTTTACGTGAAATAAAATATTTTGATTGAAACTCGTACTTTTTTACGTTTCACAACAATTGGACGCAAATTATGTTCCGTCCAAATAACGTTAACTCAAAGTGCAAAATTTACGGCCGTTTCTCTAGGCATTCTTTTTTTAAGGTAACCAGATGCCAGCGCGTCTGCCGTCTCTTTCGGACGTCAACACTACTTTTGAAGGCGTCTCCGCGCGAGTCTCCGGCTTCGGGAAGACGAGTGACTGTGAGTGATCATCCATTGTTGACAGTAATCAGTGGCGTAACTTCAGATCGGAGGCCCTGCTGCTATGAGGAAGCTGGGCTCCCGTCACCCATCTCCTAGACGTGATATGTTTTTCAAACTCTAGATGTGTTTTTATCAAACTCAACTGAGTTGTGAGCTCGAAAATTTTAGCATCTCGCCTCGGATAGGATACATTTTGTTTTTTTATTTTAAATAGAACGGCCGAAGCCAATTACACTTTTTGAACATATCATTTATTTAAGACGCTGACAACACCTAAACCACGATCACTGTCATATTGCATAGAAAAGAAAGAGAAGTGCGATGACACAACGCTTGTAATTGATTGCAAAATATGAAGCAATTACCTATTTACTGAGTAATCGAAAATAAAAAAACAATTATGTTCTGCATTCAAATAAGACGTGCTTGTTATTAATTAAAGACGTAACGCATGTTGTTTAATACAGATATTTTGGATTAGAACTCAAGGTAAGAGGTTAGTTTAACGTTAGTTTACATCGAGATTTTTTTTCAAAACGTGTTTTGGTAACAACCAAGTTCTGGGAAATATGTTCTTAACATATATTTTTACCGATACCACAAACTATAGAAATGTGGCAATTTTTTTTTCTTAAGAGAAGCCTATTTTGATCAATTAGGTCTTGTCAGCACCTTAACACAGTCATGCATTCCTCTTACAAAAATTCAAACATTCTGACAGTACCGTCTTCCATTAATTCGCAAACATAATCAAGATCTGATCTGTTTGAGTTCATGAGAGCGGGCTAACGTCCGAGAAATAGGTGACTTGGAGTGTGCCACAGTACGGCAAATTCGAACAGCCAGTAAGCGGTGTTTTCTGCCGCGACAGTAATTGCTTAGAGCATTCATGCAGTAATGAGAGCTACTTTGTCGACTTATGCAGGCACGTTCAGAATTAAGAGAACCTAGGTCGCAAGGTCGAACGAAGCGAGCTCGTAAATTACAGCAACGGGGTGCTGTAATTTTTATTTGAAGTGTAAACTTTTTATCCGCTTTGAGATATTAGTATGAAATTACGGATAAGGATATATATTTTCACTGTTTTCAGTTTCCACGGTTGGTCCCTCAACGGTGCAGTATGCCGTTAGCGTCCCGGTCAGTAGCGGCTATTACGACTGTTACTACAGAATGCCTCAGCGGCCTGACAACTACGACAACTTGATCTGCACGAGCGGCTCCAACGGCTGGGGCACGTGCGGGGGCGACCTCGGCGGGCCGCTGGTCGTGGAAAATTATTACAACCAAACTGGATACAACGCCTCAGCCTTACTGGTAAGTTAACTTGTACTAACTATAAACCGCGACTTCCTTCTGCAGGGCCAAGGAGGCTGTTGTTATCAATAATACTAAGTACATACAACCTATTGGTGGACACACGGCTACATAAATATCAAGCTATACATTTCCGGTATAAGCTGATCTCGCATTATATAGGATTTCCGTACAATTAGAAGTCAGGTTATACTAGAAAGTTATAACTTGAATATGTAGCCGTGTCTACCTTTACGTTAGTTCCCGTTTGGGAAGGAATTGGATTGGTTTTTAGGGTTACGTAGTCAACAAGGAACTTTTATAGTTTCGCCATGTCCGTCTGTGTGTCTGTCCGCGGCTTAGCACAGAGACTCTTAGTACTAGAAAGCTATAATATGGCATATTATTCATGCTGACGACGTAGTGGTAAAACAAAATCTTGAATAAAACAATTTTTAAAAAAAAACAAAAATCCCGAATGCAAAAACACAACTGAAAAGAGAAAAACAAGCATAATCTATAGAATTTTGGTATCGCAGGCGGGGACTAACAAAAGTTAAACCATATTTCAGGTTATTGGTTTCTCCCCGCCTGCAATACCAAAACTCTTTAGATTATGCTTGTGTTTCTCTTTTCAGTTATGTGTTTTTGAAGTCGGGTTTTTGTTTTTAAAAAAATTGTTTTATTTCAAGCTTTGTAGTTTTATTAATATACATATATATGGAATTGTATTTTTCTTTTTTGTATTTGCAGATGCAATATATAAATATTATATAGCCTATGTCACTCCCACAATTAAGACGAATCTAACGACACCTCTTATGTTAAAATCCATCAAGCCGTTTAGACTACACAGCGTGCCAAAGAATTAGACATACGTACACACATACATACATACACATACATACATAGATACATACTCTCGAAAAACATTATCCTCCTTCTGGGGCAGTCGGGTAAAAATACATTTTTGTCGGGTACTTCCCTTGCACGTAAGGTGGGGATGATATTTTTTTTCCCGTCTATCCCATGGTCTGGGATATCGTTGGATAGGCCAGTCAAAAATATTGTGGGTCTAGGAACACTATTTTTCGATTCAAGGATCTGTTTTCGTATTGTTAAGCTTTAAAGTGCTAAGTTTTGTTAAAGTCAAAAGTCCCGGGGTACACTTGACTCTAACAAAACTTAGCACTAGCCTCCTGCCAGCTAAATAGTTATTTATGGAGATGTGAAAAAATCATGGCAGTAGTATCTACGTATAATGAAATTAAAAGGAAAACTAGCACAGCTATGGGCTTTACAAGCATTTGCAGTTGGAGAATTGATCGTGATGTATAACGATGTATGGGAGAACATGTTTTTCAACTACAATGTTAAGTTTGTTTTTGAGATAAATTCATCCCAAATACGGAACCCTTCATTGTGCGTGGTCCGACACGCACTTGGACCTGTTTTATTTCTAGTAGATAACATATTTAAAATAAGTATTAATTCATGTATATTTTTGATACTAGTCATTAACAATCCTATTCCTCCTGTATTTCAGATTGGAGTGACTTCAATTCAGTCGCCCTTCGGCTGTCAGACCGGTTTCTCCACCGGGTACATGAGGGTCACCTCGTACTTGACCTGGATTCTGAGCAACCTGCAGTAAACGAACACTTCAAGTACAGCGCGACATGGATCATAATGAACGCAGTGAAATCAAGAACTACAGTCCTTGCATAGTTATTTTACGTCAAAACCAAATCGTATGTTTCAATTAGCACTGTTTAACGTCACAAATTACAAGAAAAAATAATTGGTTCTAGTTATCCCTACCAAAAGGTAGTTTCGTGTGGGAAAGAATGGGCCACAAACTCTCTTAATTAAAAAAACAAGTATTACATTATTTTGTATATAGGTGAAGACAATAAAGAATAAAATTACTATACTAGCTAGGTCTGCTTATAGTATTTGCAAATTAAACCGTAACAGATCACTTAAATACTTAAGTAGACAAATACATCGTGCTCTCATATTTTTTGAGTTTTTATTACATACATACAAAAAAAAGTCTGCTGCTGCCTACATTTATGTTTGCATATCTCTTCAAAATGTAGGGAACAGCTAGTTTTTTTTACCCGTGATTTCAGGTTTATTTAGTTCCATAGTAAAAGTTGTTCATATTGATTTAGTACAATAACCCCTTAAAAGGATGCCATGAATTCAATTTCACCCTGTATAAGCTGTCTACTATATAAAAATAAAATCATTAAAATCATCATTCTTCTCCGATACCCACATATCTTTTTAATTATCGTCATCCATTTCTAACGATCTTTCATCTTTCAGAAAATCTATGTATTTTCTTGAATTTTGTTCTTTTAATTTGGTAGCCGTCCTCATAAAAAGCATCAAACTGAATAAAATAAATAATCAATCTTTTAAATATTTTTTAATTAGCGTTCCTTAGTAAACAAGGAACACTTATAGTTTCGCCATTTCTGTCTGTCTGTCTGTCCCCGATGTAGCTCAGAGAAGCATTCTAGTACTAAGCGTCTGGCATAGGTATACATATTAATCACGCCGACAAAGTGCTAAAATAAAACCTTTTTTTAGGGTTCAACTCCCTTGCACGTAATGTGGAGATGATATTTTTTTTTTCTAGTCTACGGTGACCCATATCTATATATTTAACAAAAACAAACTTAACATTACAATGTTAAGTTTGTGTTTGGAATAAATTCGTCGGAGAATCGACCGTGGTATGATATGCCATGGTCGATTCTCCAACTAAAAATTTAAGTTGGTCGACTATAACTCGTTAACTTGTAAAGCCTACTTCGCGTTATAGTTTTCCTTTTAATTTCATTACAATATGTACTTATTACGCAAGTGGATCCTTGAATCGAAAAGTGGTGTTCACAGACCTGCAATATTTTTGAACGACCTATCCAACGATACCGCACACCATGGGGTAGAAGAGAAAAAAATATATCATCCCCACATTTATGTGCAATGTACGCTAAATTTTTTTTTTAAATATTTTTAGCACTTTGTCGGCGTGATTAATATGTATCCTATGCCAAATTACAGCTTTCTAGTACTAAGCGTCTCTGAGCTACAGCGGTCAGACAGACAGACGGACATGGCGAAACTATAAGGGTTCCTTGTTTACTAGTGTATTAACATGTATCATTTGACTTTATGTTATAACTATTATTGTCCGATATTTTATTGCTATCTCTATTACAAATAAATAAATTGTGCTGATCCTGACATTGTATAATAAAGTCTTTAACCTCAACTTTTAATATTTCTACACCGGCAACGGTAGTAGGTATATGTGAAACTGTTTAGTATTAAGATCTTGTATGTACCATACACTCAGAAATAAATAAATAATTATTATTATTGTTATCTTTTTTGTCCTTACATATCTCGGGACCATGGAGTCCCAGACCTTTGGAAGGCGTACGAGTGGCCGAAGCCAACTCGCAGAGGCCCCTTGGACAATTGTAATAGGATGAGGCACCAACCGACGATTATCCCTGTTTGCTCTATGAAGATGCACCCAAGGACAACCCCTGGTTGATGCAGAACTATTGCAGAACATGGGAACAAAAGATATTGGACTATGGGTTTGGGAGGCTATAGTGGATCGGTTTCCTAAGACTATAGAAAGGCTATGCCCCTACCTGACCAATGCTTTATATAAAATACACCGATAAAGTGGCAGGGGGTGACTTGCACACTCAATAATGGGCCCCCGAAAACGGCCGCTAGCACATAGTGACGTAGTGACAAGGGGGCAACACTTCCTGAGGTGCTTGAGGAGTGGAGAGGTATTCCACGGCTATCAGGACAATCCCGGAAGTACGGTCAAGATCCCTACCAGCATCTTACTGGAATACTTCCTTCCTCCGGGCACGTTTGCTCTTGCGAATCTTCACTCAAGCCGGCCAATAAAGGCAAGAATGAGGTGGGAGCTCTAGATATTCCTCGTAAGTATTCACTCCAGCCGGCCAATAAAGGCAAGCCAGAGATGAGAAACAAGACTTCTTCCATGAGATAGGGTCCGTGGGGTCGCTACTGCCCAACAGCTCGCCACATGCTGCCCTGCGGGTTTCTGTATCTCTTTTGGTTTGGCTCCTTACCCTAGACGCGTTCCGGCAAAGTAAACTCTACCGGCACAGACCTAGAGTTCGGAGCACGCAAGCCCCACCACGACGTCAACGTAGAGATACGGCAGTGGGGTTATTATTATTATTATTATTACGGAACCCTAAAGATTAATTGACGTTTGTTAGTCTCACAAAAACTCGAGAACGGCTGAACCGATTTGCCCAATTTTGGTTTTGAAATATTTGTGGAAGTCCAAGGAAGGTTTAACACGTTAGCTGCGGCACCAATTTTTGCATACTTTCCGTTCCTGCGGCACGAGGTATAATCGGCCCGTACCGTGACCAGACGTTAGGGCGACACGCGGTCTATTAGACCCCACCTCCTTTTACAGACTAAAATCCATTTTCTGGCGCGAAATCAAAGATAAATGAGAATTTTGGTCCTTATTGATATAGACAGTGAATTGATGAACCCTAATCCACCGTCGCCCCGGGATCTGATGGCTAGTTTAGGAATTATTAGCAAAACAAAATATGGGATCTTATACACCTCGTAACGCACTGAAATAGGGCAAATTTTCGCTGCGATTAGTGATGGGAAAAATAATATCGACGTTTTTAAACTGTCTTAACTACGCAACGACTTGACCGATTTTGATCAATTATATCTCATTAGATCGTTTTAAGGGCAAAACCTGGCAAAACAACACAAAGCTATCAAAGGATACATTTTTTTTAAAATAATCTAAATTGTGCTTGAAGGCGCCATAAAGAAAAAAAAACCGGCCAAGTGCGAGTCGGACTCGCGCACGAAGCGTTCCATTCTATACCATTAAGAGGCACCTATTACAGACTTATTATTGGAAAATAATGGATTACGGTTTATGCATAAGGTTTATCTTTCTATTTGTATATGAAAATCTTAATGCGGTTCACAGAATAGAAAAAAAAGGCAACCAGAAGTAGAAAAGAAACTGTCCTATTTATTCTGCCTCGGGCGACATCGTTTAGACATGTTCGGCGCTGTAAAAGGACGTGCTCTCCAATCGACGAGATGCACAACACTGGTCGCGGGAAGCTCGCGTTGAGTACGGTACGAGGTCAGGGGGGATATGGGACGTTTTAGCCTCGTTCCGCACTGCATTAAAATTATATTAATTCAGTGCGGCACGAGGCCTAAGACATCCGGTACCAAGGTAGGTACACCACCGAGTCCGGAACCATTAGTGATCTCAAATATATATTTATCTCTTTCCTACACTGGACCAAACCAAAGCTATGCCATTCGCACGACAGAGAAATTCACTTTTTTGCTTGCCGCACCACAGGGAAGTTGCATCAGGGGTGATTTAGGCCTCGCTTCGCACTTAACGTGAAGGTAAGAAATAATAGGGTAGGTAGGAAGGGTAGGGTAGATACTTAGTGCTACCCGTGCGAAGCCGGGCCGGGTAAAGCTATTTCACTGATAAATATTCAACAGAACATACTTTGTTACGGGCAGTAAGGAAAAAAAACCGTTAGAAACAATACTTTTATTCAGATGCATTAACCATTTTTAATCCTTTAATTTTATTGGCGTACAACTTAAAATAGAGGTCCCAAAATGTCATTCTGTCGTGGAATACTCTACTCTCTAGAGTAATTTGTTTGTCTATGTTCAAGTATGGTCGCCGTAACTGATCAGCGGGCTGCCATTTGACTGGAGTCGCATCTGTTATAGAGGGCGTTGGGTCTCTGAAAACGAATAAGTATTTAGTTTTGGGCACTGCTTTACCAAGGGGTGTCGTGGTATCCAGTAACTGGGTTGTGGAGGTCAGATAGGCAGTCGCTCCATGTGAAATACTGGTATTCAGCTGCTTCCGGTTAGACTGGAAGCCGACCCCGACATAGTTGGGAAAAGGGTACGCAAATGATATGAGTTCCTGGGACTGCCTCGTAGGTCTAGTGGTCTAGGTCTTGAGTTCGCTTCCCAGGCTGAGCAAATGTGTTTTACCTTGAGACTTTCTCGTAGCAGCCTGGAGTCAAGAATTGTCCCCAATTATTAGTAGACTCGTCCCCTATTACATGGGACATAAACTTAAGTGAATATTTATGTACCTTGAAAAGTATTATATTACTTTAATTATTGTGAATGTGAGCACTATGTGGGTCATTTTTATTTATTTCTTGTTGTTTTTTTTTTCTTTTAGTTTTAATGATGGTCTGGCATTTTGAGTACTTTATGCGGCCAACCCAATTGTCCTTTCCTTGGTATTGTTCGTCGAGTCGTTGAGCTCAAGTTTTGAGTTGAGCTACACGATTACTGACAAATGCTTGCACTGACTGGACAGGTCCACTCAAATTTGTGTGGTTCTTTCCTCAAAAGACCATTTCAGACATGGATCTACATGGTCTTCACATGATCTGACCACGATTATGTCTGGACTTTAAAAGAGACTTTGACCCTTGAGTTTGTTTCGCCATTTCTTCTCAGGGGTAGTCAGATAGGAAATGTCGACTTCATCTAGCTTATTTTTTAATATGACGTGTAAAAGTGATACTCATATCCTATTTACAGAATAAACAATTTCATTTCATAACTGGCGAAATGTGGGTATAGGTAGGTACTTATCAATAGAAATACAAGGACCTAATTTAAAGAACTCAAAACTGGAAAACAGGTAATTTTCTTATCATAATTATGTACCTACATGCCTATGGGACAAAATTGTAATTGCGAAAATAAAATCAGCCATCCCATAGATACATTTTTTACCTTCCGTTGCCATCTCTGTACATTTATGAAATATGTGTGTTCGTATAAAGAATTATTTAAGACAGCAAATGATGTAGGTAAATCCTCGGAATAGACGCGGAGGTGGGACGGTGCTAGTGTGTCTACACAGGTAGCGTCCCACACAAGCATCCGTCCCAAACTCCACGGGACCAAAGACACACCATCAGGTCTTTTGCCATCATCTCTGACAATGCCAGTCGGCTCAAGAAGAGCAGGCACATTGATGCTGGCAAGAGACCGGCGGATTATGTCATTAAGTGTCGCATGTCTTGAAAAGCGGCCTGCACTTTTTTGACAACAAAGTCCGTGATGACCCAGTCGGTCCGCGTCCGTGCCACAACGGCATGTGTGTGGAGTGCATACCGTGACCCCAAGCCGCAGACCAGTCGCTAGACGAAGCGAGGTCGGATCCAGGAAGGTACCGGTATATGGAGAAGGGTGGGCATGTAGCCAATGACCGGCCTCTCTGGTTCCGACCGCCAAAAGTCTTGCGCGATCCGGACCTGAACTGCGACTCAGAATCGATTTGTATGTTAAATTCCAATAAATATCGTCCCAGCTCCTTTGAGATTTTAGGTTGTCTGGAAATTCTTAACCCGGGCAAGCAATTTGAAAAGCATTCTTGGCATACTCCAAGCCCGCAGTCTCATAGTTTGTGGGCAAAGCCCTTAGGACATTACCTATGAGACGTGACGTGCTATGGGTGGACGAGGAAAAGGCTGGGGAAGCAACACTCGAAATTTTGCGGATTCCTAAACCGCCAAACTGAATAGGGAGGGATGCTTGTAACCAAGATGGTTCATTGAGCTGAATATTTAAAATCATTTCTAAACTAGTTTTGACTAAATCGTCTATTGGTGAAAGCAAATTTGTATGTTTCCAAAAAGGGCTACAGCGAAGCACATAAGTAAATTTAGAGACAAAAAGGCAAAACTTTAGAATTATAAGAGCATAATGAGGACTGATTTCGAGTAAACAATTTGCGTGACTTTGGAATTTAGTAATAGTGTTAGTAATATAATCAGGAAAAGATTCTTCAAAGATGGGAGAACCCAGGAGGCAAAGTGACTTTCTGTCTACTATTTTGATATTGGGTGCCAGAAATAAATTTTCTGGCACCCAATATTTGGATTTTAAATTATCCAAACCGTAAGAAGTTTTTTGAATAAAGAGTTCACATTTGCTAAAATTTAATTCTAAACCAATATTTTCGAAATTTATAAATATCTGATAAGTCAGATAACACAGTGTCCACATCGCCTCCCAGGGTTCCGTCATCCAAATACCAAACGTTAAATTTCGATTTTAAATTTTGAATAATCGGATTTATAGCCAAGCTAAAAATTGCTGGCCCGAGGGGATCGCCCTGCTGACAGCCGACCTCCGAAGAAAGTTCATGGGAACGGTAAATTAATTATTATTATTACATTTTGTTGAGTTATGTGAACATAAATGTATGGAACAACAGATTTTTGAAGTGCCGCCTTCTTTAGCCACGTTGAGCGATTTTTGGTAGGGGCAAAACTTATGGGTTCGCGTCACCGACATGTTTATGTGACGTCACAAACTAATGGGACGTGTTGCGCCAGACTGGCAACACGCAGCAGTGTACATGTATACATACGCATTATACACTAATAAATTGTTTTATACTCGACTGTATCATGTGCAGTTTAAAGATTTAAGTTTTCCCTTCTGTCGGCAGTCCCATGACTGCCTATTTTTAACCGACTTCCAAAAAGGGGGAGGTGATAAATGTTCATCTATATGTTTATTTTATTTTTATTTTTATGTATGTTCACCGATTTCTCCGTCAGTTATGGTCCTATTTTGAAAGTTATTTTTTGTTTGAAAGGGTATGCTTCCGAGGTGGTCCCATTGTCACCAACTCAGAATCTGGTGAGGGATCCCATGGAAATCGAGGAATATCCTCAATTTTTATCAGCTCACCTATAGCGATTTGGGTATTTTTTGTAGTAACTCGTGCATTTGCTCACGGAAAGCACCATTTGGTGAAGTTGCACTGTTGATGAAGTCTTAACTTAGATAAATTACAAACTGACCCACAAAAACGTGAAAAATAAAAAACTTTTTCATCCCATCTGTTCGAAAAGAGGCGAAGGGTTCCTCGATAAGTGCGAGCAAAATGGGTCATTCAGTCAGTGACGAAATGACTTTTAAATTTGGAACACTATTTAATTAAAAAGTTTGAACGCAATTCGCTTCGATAAAGTCCCACCCGGCAATAATAAAAAAGCGCGCCTGCTGATGCAGCATTGAACAAACAAATAAATAAAATACACGGGAACTTCTTATTCGTTTTTTCATTACTTTTTGTTTAATATTACAGACAATTTTAATTTGATGTTAATATAAATTTGTAATTTGGATATGTAAATATAATTTTCTCATAGAGGGGGATGAAAAGTAGAGTATGCCGCACGGTACCAAAATTATTTAACCTCGAGCGACGTACTTTGAATCCCTCGCTACGCTTAGGATTCTACTCTAGAATCCCTTGCTAGGCTCGGGATTCTCCGCAGGAGACGCCCTGGGCGTCGGGAATCCCCGGCGGATTTCCGGCCAGTTTAGGCGCGGGCTTGCGGACGGTGAGCTACCCATTGCTCAAAGAAAAGACCAGGCCTGGGTCGACGGCGCATTGTATTCCACGCGCACCTCAAAGAGATGTCGTCAGCACAAGTGTAGGGGTCCACTAGAGCCAATGCCTGCCGGGATTGCGGGAAGGTACAAAAGGGTTACCGAGGCCCCTGGCAACACAGGCAACGGAAGGAATACGGGTGGGTTCTAGTCAGTAAAAGTCACCCTCCACTCGCCCAGAGCGGGAGAAGTTATTTGATGATTTCCCAACCAAAAAAAAAGGCTCAGGATTCTACTCTAGAATCCTTCGCTTCGCTCTGGATTCAAACAATCGCTCTAGCCCTCAATACATTATCTTGGTCCCTTATGACACAATCTGGTTTTTAATTTACTTCCGAAATTAAAGTTATTTTTCACTTTGTAGTGTTTTTTTGGAAGTCGTTTGTTTTAATATCTTCAGGTTTTATGTTATTTCAATAAAAGTTTGTAAATATATACGTTTACCTCTTCGAGAAATACAGACATGACATTACATTACATCTTCAAAAAAATGCCACTTACCCATATTTAGCAAAATTTGTCCACATGATAGTCAAAGCATCTATAATCCTCTGATCGTCTTCAGATGGCGGTGTGTCTTTAAACATTGACATGTCAAAGAGGTAAGATATGTCATCGCCATGCGACGCTCCATCCGACGTGAAGTTCCTCGCAATTCTTGCCCTATTCCGACCTCCTTCGTAGGAAAACATATATCTGAACACTCTATTGCCTCCGGCATTTATGTATCTTTCTACTGATTTCTCTGCTGGGTAGTTGAACGCGAGATCTGAGCCGTAATCAAGAATAATACTCTGCAATTCTTCACTTAACTCCTTATCTCCGATATAAAAATGCTTGACAGTATCTACGTCTTCAATATCTTCAAAAATAAATGCTAATTCTTCTTCAAATTCATAATTCCTATAGAATTCTTTGTTAGAATCGTCTGCGTACATAAACTTAGCTTCTTTGTTAGTGTGTCCTATCATTATATCCATCCCTTTCACTTTAGGTTCTAAGTTAATTGGGTAATCTTTTAAGATTTTGTCATCTCCTACATTCTCTACGCAGGGTCGGGTGTAAGGGTGCCCGTGGCCGAAAAACATGATTTCATTGGCCGCTGTTGTAACTGCCAAAGGATCTTTGTTAGATAGAAATTCGATAGCTCCTTTCAAATCGTCTCCATCATAACCAAGTCTTTCAGCAATATTCAAAGGTATGCTGTCATTCTGTTCAGCTATCACCCAGCTAGTTAACGCCGACCCACTCTGCAAAATCGCTCGATTTACCAAACCACCTGTAGCTAACAATTGTATATCTAAAGACATGGCACCAGCCGACTGTCCAAACGCTGTTACTCTAGTAACATCTCCCCCAAACGCCGCAATATTTTCCTTAATCCATTCAATAGCCAACACCTGATCTTTTAAACCTTGGTTGTTAAAACCAGGTTCACTAACACATAGAAAGCCGTACGCACCAACTCTGTAATTAAAAGTGACTATGATGACGTCATGTCGTACCAAGAATTTGGGCGACAAGTCAGGTTCGGATTTGTGCCCTCTGATGAAAGAACCGCCGTGTAAGAACACTATTACTGGTAATGTATTGCGAGAGTTAGCCGAGTTCGGTACGTAGAGGTTGATTTGCAAGCATTGTAAGCTGCCCAGGGCGTTGTTGTTGCTGTACTGTGGGCAGGCAACGTTGTCGTGGTACGCTTCGAAGGTGGACGTGAAACCGGGGTGAGCTGTCGCAGCCTGAAAGACGATGGTATAGAGTTTAGTTAAATGTAACATATTCCCTAAAATGGTACGACAGGAAGAGGTGAACAGTTCAACCAGATTTTTCAGGTAATAGTTCAACCACATTTGCCATCGATAGGGCACAGATCTACCAACAAACCGGACTGGTGGACTTTGGCCCACTCTCTCTCACAGGGAGGAGGCCTGGGTCGCAGCAGTGGGGACAGTATATGGTGGTTATGTGTACTAATCCAGACTCCGGGCTGCTTCTGAGAAATTTCCCGATGGGAAAACCCAATAACACTTTGCCCGCCCGATACCCAAGACCTGACACTGCTAATAATGCCAAGAAACACTGGAAACTGTCCAGTTGACGCAACTGTTTAATCAGCAAAACGGACTAATCAACGAAACTGGCGAATTAAGGCTCCTACATACTGGCGCGACTTGTCGCGCGACGCGTCGCGACACAAAGGCACCGCTTGTAGCGCTACACGCGGTGTCTTTGTGTCGCGTCGCGTCGCGCGACAAGTCGCGCCAGTATGTAGGAGCCTTTATATAAACTGACGAGTGAGGCAAACTGACTAATGATACGAGGAAAGTAATGGTAACCCATATAACAAGACACATACAGGGACACACAAACTCTTACTGACTCTTACTTATAACTCAAATAATCAATCAAACTGGGCTGAAAATGGCACAACAAGTTTAAAAAAGTTAGACTTCATCTCATGTCGTCTCTTTCTAGAACGCGATATGTAACATTAAACGTATGAGTATTGTTAAAAACCGTCATAGGTATAAAATGGATAGTATTACTCACGGAAAATGGGTTACTTTCGTCCACCACAGCATAAGGCACTCCAAGGAACATGGCATAGTCACCATCTTTGCTCTGTACTCCTTTGATGAAGCCTCGCGATGTTTCCACCAAAGGATCCACTCTGGGTAGGCCTTCTGCACATTTTACTAACAGCAAAATTAGCGGCAGGGTCTTCATTAAATCTCTTTTGTTATGGTCCATGAAGTAGTTTTTAAATAATCCTAAAATAAAGGTAAATTTAGTTAAGATAACATAATATCACGCAAAACGCCACACACGCATCAAACTCAAACTCAAAGCATTTATTTCAAATAAACCAATTACAGGCACTTTTGAATTGTCAAGGGTTCGGTCAGTCAGTCAGAAAGATGAAGCTAGTTGCCCATTCCAAAGCGTAGTAGGTACCTATGGAGAAGAACGGGCAAGAAACTCCAAGGACACTCTTTTAAATCAACGTATTATGGTTACAAAATATTGTTTACATCATTCATTATGAAATTATACATGTGAGAACGATGCAAAACGTAAAAGCGTCCGTAATAAAAAGATTACAACAAAAACAAAAGCAATTCAAAAATTAAAGTTAAAATAAGCCGTGGCAGCTAAGAGATGACCAGTCTCTACTGACGGCGCCTGTTCACGAACATGACGCGTGGATCAGCACCATTCAGCTCAACCATTTTGAAGGGAGTTAAATGATCCAACACACGCGCCACCATCAGCGAGACATTAGAGTGAGCACGACATACTCCCGGCCACCAGGGCACATTTAAGTCAATGAAAGACGTATCCAGTAAATGGCAGCTTTATAGTACATAGTACTCACATAACAATGTGCTGTCATCACGCCTAAAGAAGACAGAGGCTACTGAGCTGCATAGTATAGTCGACGCCGTAATTGTTTTATCACCCAAGGTTGAATGTCACTCGTGGCTTAATAATAACAGGCACGTAGGTCGATCTTCAAGGTTAAGCAACGCTTACCGAGGTCGTTCCTTGGATGGATGACCATCCATTACATACCAAAACCTCCGTGCCTTGGAAAACACGTTAAGCCGTTGATCCCGGCTGTTATATGAAGATTTTTGACAGTCGTTACAGGTAGTCAGAAGCCAGAAAGTCAGACAAGTTCGGAAAACCAGTCTCTCCAAGGGGTACCGTGTCACCCAGTAACTGGGTTGTGGAGATCAGATAGGGAGTTGAAGTTCTAACCTGCCTTTTATGTGCCTATATTAAATAAATTATTAAAAATTGATAAATGATTTTATTTCTGTAAGTAGGTTTTTACTAACACTTTTACACGTCAAACATATTTTTTAAAACTAGATGAGGTCGGCGTTTCCTATCTGACTACTCTGAGAAGAGAGGCCGGACATTTGGCTAGGCCGCAAAAAAATAATAATTTTACTTTGACTTTGCAGTCGCTCCATGTAAAATACTAGTATTCAGCTGCATGCAGTTAGACTATAAGCCGACCCAAACGGAGTTGCAAGGACAGGCAGATTGATTGTTGAATGTCACTAGCACGTCGTAAGATGAGAAGGTCCATTTGTCTACGTGACAGTTAGATCACTTCAACCTGTTTCTACCTATATTGAAGTGTCAATTTACTGGGAGTTGTTTTCAAAAGTGGTAACATAATTACGAGGTCTACTATACCTACCTACACTATGCTGATTTGATTGATTTATTGATTGATTCATTGACAGATAGTGTCGGTGCGATTGTCGTTATATTGATATTCTCTTGAAAAGGGTATATTAATGTCATTCTTATCTCGACATGTGCTTATTTTAGTTATGTTTGTTTGTTTTTTTTATGTATGTTCACCGAGTTCTCCATCAATTATGAACCGATTTTGAACATTCTTTCTTTATTTGAAAGGGTATGATCCCAAGGAGGAAATGCATCCCAAGAGGAAATGCAATCGCTATAGGTGTACTTATAAAATTCCACTCCACCACCCCACCACTCGTCAGATTCTGACTTGAGAATGGTGGTCCCATTCTCAAGTCAGAATCTGACGAGTGGTTCCTATGGAAATCGAGGGAAATCCGCAAATTTTATAGGTACACCTATAGCGATTTGTGTATTTTGTACAGAAACCCGTGCCTTTTTCTCTCGGAAAGCATCATTTGGTGAAGTGGAACTGATAATGAAGACCACAGATGGCCACCGGAACTACTTAATAATAAGTTTTTAACGAGTAGCAATTCAATTAGGTACTTTAATATGGTTGCTCAGCAATTCATGCTCATCACAATACATATGTGAGTGGCAGTTCTCCTAGTTCTGAAAAGCAATATTTTTTAAAAGGTGATGAGCAGTTGACTTTAGGCTATTGTAACTTAGATAAAAACAACCGTCTTCCAAAAAACACTATAAAGTGAAAAATAACTTTAATTTCGGAAGTCGGTGGCAAAAGACTAAAATACAATACTAATACAAATACAATTTGTATTTTAGTTTTTTGCCACCGACTACTGCAGAAAGTCTTTTTTAACTTTGTAGTGTTTTTAGAAGTCAGTTGTATTTTTTTTTGTAAAACGTTTGTTATGTACGACGATCACAATGACATGGCTATATAAAATAAATAATAAAAACGTTTATTAGTAACTAAAAGAAATACATTAAAATATGATAGACACAGTATATGACAGTCACAATCATACAATTTATGTATTACAAAAATGTGATCCTAACTCTCAAATTAGGCCCTTTTTTTGGGTGAGAATCATCAAATAACTTCTCCCGCTCTGGGCGTTTACATACAATGATACAAACTAGGCCAAGGCCTACTTTTTGGGTTTGGGTCTGTATTTTATGTTATTGTGTGGCCAACATCAGGTGGTCACCGTTGCCTGTGGAGATTTGCAGATGCAATACCAGAGACGTCGCAGTTGTGTTGCCATCTCAGAGACAACGCTGAAGTATTTCGTGTCTGTTATAACACCGGCCACCGCCCCGTAATTTCGTAACCCACTATCAGTAGCAATGGTTTCTTTTGACAGTTCAACAAAATTCATTGCGTTGCTGAGCACACAAATTTTTCGAAAGTATTAAAATCAAAACACTATCTAACTAGACTGAGAATCAGTACTTTTCAAACGTCAAAATTACACGAGTCCCCTAAAAACGCCAGCCCTTCACCACTTCCATGCGCTTTAGCTGGGAAGAGCAATGGATCAGCATCATCTTTCAAGCAATGGACTAGCAATATACCTACTTCAAAATCATTCAGATTTAATATTATCGAGCTTGCTTTGCTCGCCCTTTCATGCTGCTCTTCTATAAATCGACACAGTTAGTCCTCTATTTTGGTTTTATTTTGTCCTATGAATGGACAAAATAAAACCTGTCCCATTCGAGGCAGATGCAAAAAATATCGAGCTCACTTCGCTCGCTCTTGCATCCTACATCCTTATTCTTGTTAATCTTTCCTGCATATGTCGACAAAGTTACTCCTTCTATGAATATTCATATTTATGATATGTTAGGTTACCTACCGTTTGTCCATACAAACGAAAACCCGAGGTGAACTGCAAAAATGATCGAGCTCACTTCTTGGAGCTGAAAATAAAGCAATGGCACCCCCCTGAAAATAAACTAGCCGGCGCCCATGCCTACATACAAACTATTTCTTTATAATATTAGTATACCTAGATTAGTATACTTTATTACAGAAATTGGTAACTACTGTCTGGCCAAAAATCTGATGAACGTGTAATCAAACCCTGTAATCAAAGCGAATTACTAATAAATTCATTAGTATTAAAATGGTTTCAAAGACCCACGACCAGTACTTACATGCATACTCAAAACCAAAACAGTAATGACCAAAAGCCTAGATTTTGAAAGAACTCCTCCTTTTAGGGTTCCGTTGTCAACAAGGAATAATCACGCCGAAAAAGTGGTTTTTGGGTAAAATGCACGTAAAATGGGGATGATATTTTTCATCCCATCTATTCAAAAAGAGGCGAAGGGTTCCTCGATAAGTGCGAGCAAAATGGGTCATTCAGTCAGTGACGGAATGACTTTTGAATTTGGAACACTATTTAATTAAAAAGTTTGAACGCAATTCGCTTCGATAAAGTCCCAGCCGGCAATAAAAAACACACATTACGTGCAAGGGGTGCAAGGGAGATATGAAGATGAAGAGATGTCGTCAGCACAAGTGTAGGGTCCACTAGGGCCGATGCCTGCCGGGGTCGCGGGAAGGTACTTATGGGTCACCGAGGCCCCCGCAACACAGGCAACAGGAAGGAATACGGGTGGGTTAGAGTCTGACACACCCTCCCGCTCCGCCCAGAGCGGGAGAAGTTATTTGATGATTTCCCACCCTCAAAAAAAAAAAAAAGGGGTGCAAGGGAGATATGAATCATTTCTGAAGAAATTATCTAACAATCAATCGCTGGAGAGATGGCAATCCGTAATCGATTGTTTTTTTTTTAATAGTCTGTGTTGATTGATTCTCAGCTTAGCTTGAATAAATGACTTTAGATTTTGATTTTTTGACTGCATGCCTGTGCTTATACAGCCAAATTCTGAATAAAATCTTTTTGCACTGACTATTGTATTGCAATAAGTGGTTAGCTAGCGTCCTCGACTATTGATTATACTATTCTTGCCTGAGCAACCAGCAGCAAGCTCGTCATGCTCCCTTAGATGTCACTGCCTGCGGTAGCGTCGGGGGTCGGGTTGCCGCCTTCCCTCCAATATGGCGAGGGGGGTGATGGCTGATCTTTGCGTTATGCTCGTGAACGGGTGCTGCTTGTGGTGACTGGTCGTCTTGCTGATCATGGTTTTAATTGTTATTAGTAATTGTTTACTTATTTTACTTCGATGGGGCTAGTTTATCATTTCTCACTTCGAGCTACAGCAATTGCCTTATGTAAGCGGGCACGCCCTTTATGCCTGGAGGCTTTTATTTAGGTATTAAGTTCTATTTACGTTTTAATATGTTGAAATTTTTATCTGCTTGAGTACAGTTTGTTCATTGTTTTGTTGGTATACTGGCGCGTGCTAGCTAACGTATGGCAAGTGTGTAATTTAATCCAATGTTTTGTGTTTCGTAATGTTAATTACTTTGCATACGATTTGTATAGAATCAAGTTTATATAACTAAACAGACAGACGTGCTGCTGGGGAGTTTGTTCCACCACTTCTTCTTCCCAGCTAAAGCACTAGGAAGTGGTGACGGGCGGGCATTTTTGGGGGACTTTCTTATGTAACTTTGACGTTCGAAAAGTGCTGATTTTCAGCCTAGTTTGAATAAATGACTTTTGATTTTGATATTGTTGAAACAAAACAAAACTCGACACTAATGGATTTTCAAAGGAAATTGCTGGTGCTGCTAAAACTCACCAGCAATTAAAATTCCATACAACTTTGTTTTTAAAGAAAGGTCGAATTTGCACAAAGAAGGTTGTCAAAATAATGACCACATTACAAGTATTTTTGAGTAAAATCAGGAATTAATATTGAATGAGGGTCATATTACCGTAGGGAGGTACCCACCTGAAGCTCTCACTGGCACAACACTGCTTATTTTGAAAGTACTTAATCAGATATTGTTACTATTTATAGAGATACATAAGTAGAAGAATATTATAATCTTATCGTCATGAACTTGTCATAATCGCGAAATGAGAGTAACTAGCATGGCCCGTGACTTCGTCTCATTCCCAAAGAAATTCCTTCTCTTTTTTTGCCCCATCCTAATCCTATTATAAATGCGAAAGTGAATTTGTTCGTTTGATATGCTTTCACGCTAAAACGACTGAACAAATCGTTATGAAATTTTACATATAGGTACTTGGGTACCTAGGACATGGGCTACTTTTCATCCTGGATTACAGACGAAGTCGCGGGCAACAGTTAGTAAGGAATAATTTGTGGAACGTCCACTGCTTGAGATAGGCTTCCCCCAACACGCCAAGTGAGCGGTCCCTTGGCAAAGTCAAAGTCAAATTATTTATTTCAAATAGGCACATAAAAGGCACTTTTGAACGTCAAAATTTACAAAAAATTAGAATTGATTCTAGTTGTCCCTTCCAAAAGGTAGTTTCGTATGGAGAAGTTTGGGCAAGAAACTCCACCGTTACTCTTTTAAAATGTTTTACAAAATTTTGTATACCTATGTACATTTTAAAATTATATGTGAAGACGATGCACCTAGAATAAAATTACTATACCAAAATAAGTAAAAAATAAAGCAATGACAGATAAATTTAATTATGTGATAGGTACATGATGCTCACATATTTAAAAACATTGTAAAAGTATACGTTTTCCTAAAAATAATAAATAAAGTAATAGGTCAGTGTGTGGGTTAAAGTAATCACAGAATTTAAATTCAACATTAATTTATTATTTGTATCAAATAATAAATTGTACAATTAAAATAGCAACCAGTTTGATTTTGTCTACAAAAATTTTGATTTTGTTTACAATCTAGGAGTAGATTGTCCTATGGAGCTGGACCAGCATGTTTCCAAGCATTCTTATCTTGAATATAATCCTCTAATTTGTAATATGCTTGTTTACAAAGTGTACTTTTAACATGAGTTTTAAATTTTCTTTCATTTAATTGCAATATATCACAAGGTATTTTGTTGTAACATTTGACACAGTACCCCATGTACTTTAGATAATCTGAAAAATGGTTGATCTATTTTATCTTTATTTCTAGTATTAAAATTTTGTCTATCACTTATTTTATTAAAAAGATGTCGATTTTTTCTTACATACATAATATTTTCATAAAGTGGCAAGGTACCGTCATAATATTAATCTTCTTAAATTGTTCCCTAAGAGATTCACGGCGACGTAGATTATTAATGGCTCTGACAGCTCGCTTTTGCAAAATAAAGATGGAATCAATGTCAGCAGCCCGACATCACAGTAAAATGCCGTACGACATAATGCTGTGGAAGTAACTAAAATAGACCAAACGCGCGGTTTCTACATCTGTCAACTGTCTTATCTTTCTAACAGCATAAGCAGCCGACCTTAGACGCCCCGCAGGAGATGTTATATGTGGTCCCCATTGCAGTTTATCGTCTAGATCGACAAAAAAGCTTCCCCCAACACGCCACGTGTTGGGGGAAGCTTTTTTGTTCCTGGGTGGAAAATCCGCATGGATGTCGTTCGCCCAGGGCCGGGTGGAGGGGTCTGTCAGACTCTTACTGACTAAAAACCACCCGCGCGCGTGGAACACTACGCGCCGCCACCTTGGGTTCTGCTGTGTGAGGGTGCGCTCTCCACTGACGCCCGGTGCACCTGCTTCGGGCTAGGTGAGTGGGAGAGATCTTCCGCTCCCTTTCCGCAGCCTCCTTCTGCGACATGATTGTTTCGCAGAAGGATACTACCGCGTCCCAGGACTCCTTGCTTCCGACCATCGAGTCAACCACGGCTGGCAGCGACAGGTCGCTGTCTACTCCTAAAATAAGGGCACGGCGCAGCCCCTCCCAAGCGGCACACAGGTAACCTAAAGCACCTTAGAACCTTTTTACAAACTTGTTCATGGTTCAGAAAATTCATACGCAACTTCTTAAAAGTTGCCGAACCTTTGACACGCTTGACTAGGAAAAGTCAAGTATGGTCTTAAGGCTCAGAAGAGACCCAAGCATTTAATGAGCAGAATAGTACTGACCACAGCTCCATTACTGGTGCAAGCCAATTCTGTCGTCCCTTCATTCAGCGTACTGACGCAAGTAACTACGCCTTGGGCGCAGTTTTATCGCAGGGCACCGGCAATCAGAAAAGGCAAATTGAATATGCCAGCCGACTCCTCAACGCAGCTGAACGGAACTACTCCACCACGGAGCGTGAAGCACTCGCTGGAGCGTTTTCGGCCTTACCTCGACGGTCAACCAGTCGTGATTGGCATGGACAAACCGCATCTTCGCTGGTTGCTATCACTTAAATCACCAGCAGGCAGATTAGTCCGTTGGGCTCTGAAGCTCCAATCTTTTGATATTCGAATACACCTCAGGGAAGGCGAATGTCGTGGCAGACACGCTGAGTAGACCGATCTGTTGCAGCAACATAAGCGACAGTTGTGGGATTTGTACAGTCATTTGCGATCTTCCCGCGAAGACACTTCGTCAGCTTTGCCTGGAACATACTTCGGACCCTGAAGTGGAAAAGATTGTTAACGAACTGAGAAGGACCTGATGATGTTACATCTAAAAGTAAAAGGGGTTACCTCATGGATCAAGGAGTACTGTACCGTTTCAATCCGTACTCCGATAGGAAGTGGAAAAGATTGTTAAAGAGCTGAGAAGGACCTGATGATGTTGCATCTAAAAGTAAAAGTGGTTACCTCATGGATCAAGGAGTCCTGTACCGTTTCAATCCGGACTCCGAGAGTGAATCCCCTCAGTTAGTTGTACCTGCCGGTCAATTTGCAGCTATTTTAAAGGAGTGACATGACTCTGAAACAGCTAGCCACCCAGGTACTCGTATCGATAGAACCTACCAGAAGGTAGCACAGCTGTATTATTTCACAGGGATGCGGAGAATAATCACCGATTATGTCTCAGCCTGCATCCACTGCCAGCGTTATGAGACCAACAACGCCAAACCCCCAGGCTTACTCTCCACTAGGGCCGATGCCTGCCGGGGTCGCGGGAAGGTACTAAATTGTCACCGAGGCCCCTGGCAACACAGGCAACAGGAAGGAATACGGGTGGGTTTTAGTCAGTAAGAGTCTGACACACCCTCCCGCTCAGCCCAGAGCGGGAGAAGTTATTTGATGATTTCCCATCCAAAAAAAAAAAGCCTGCATCCACTGCCAGCGTTATGAGGCCAACAACGCCAATCCCCCAGGCTTACTCTAGACACCGGTCATGAGCGGTGGGTCTTTTTTATTGAAGACACTGCTACCCGATGGATAGAGCTGTTTGCTCTAAACTCTAAAATAAGAAACAGCAGCAACCTGCGCTCATGTCCTCGTCGAGGAATATAGTATAATTCGGTTCGGTCTCCTTCGCAGGATTATTTCGGACAACGGTGTTCAGTTCATTTCCGCAGTAATGCGACAGTGTATGTCAGTCCTAGACATCAAACAAAATCTTTTCCCGCTGTATCATCCACAAGCCAATCCTGCAGAGCGAAAAAACCTTAAAGCTATGCTAGCCCACCTCGTGGCAGATGACCACACATCATGGCCGAAGAAGTTGCCATTGATCCGCTTTTCCCTAAACAGCGCGAATGTCGCGCATCAGGCAAGTCACCGGCTTATTTGACCTTTGGCTGAGAAATGTGGTCACCCACAGAGGATTTACGATTTTCGTGCCATCAGGGTAAAAAAAAACATTGTCCCACAAGTGACCCTAAGGGGTCACTTCGATCGAAAACTTCCTGCATTCACTATCAGCTGTTTGAGAACGCGTCGAGATCCAAAGACAAGACAACGCCGATGCTTCGCGCCGACCATCTGACGCCTTCGAGGTAGGTAATTTAGTCATGCTTAAATCTCACTTATTAAGCCAAGGGTCAAAATACCTCACTTCTAAGTTCTACCCTCGCCGAGATGGCCCTTACCAGATCACTAAAAAGGTAAGACTAACAACCTACACCATCGCGAGCACACAATCAGCCTCCTCCTATAATGTTCCCACTCCTGGGACACAGGCCTCCTCTCTATGAGGGGGAGTCGGTCGTAATCCACCACGCGCGCCCAGTGCGGCTTGGTAGATTTCACATGTCTTCGCATTTTTCGTTCTAGAACATTAACATGTTTTTGGTTCGCGAGCACAGAACAACCAAATGTAGATATAGGGAAATATAATTCCAAAGACCTTACACGATACCGAGGTAGCGATGACTCCTTACTAAAACCCGTTATTCCAAAAACAATTTGCGGAAGTCCAGCTAATGCTGCTGTAAGTGTACCAGTCCAGGACCCTGTTGCAACCCTTAAACAACTTCGTCCAGTGCGAGCGTCCCGTGGTCGCGTGCCGTTACGATATATACAATAAGCTATCTGTCTCTTTCTCTCACCTGGCCGTTGCGAGGAAGGCGCTCGCGATGCGCCCTAGTGCGTTGCCCACACACTTACTGCATATATACATATTACTTAGTACCGCGCATTGCTACGTGCCCGCCTCGTGCCGCCATTGTTACGCGAACTTATTAATTAAGGTTTTCATCCCCAATGTTTCGTACGAGTATGTGTTAAACTTAAACTGCTACAAATATACTTTATTACTGAAAAGGTGGTTTCCCTGAGATAACCTCCCTCAGACATAGATAATATTTAAAACATAATTATCTGCTTAGTACTAATAAATCGAGGCACAAACATACTTTTTTTAAATATTAGTAAGTATCATACTTACATAAATCTTCAAAATACGTGGGGGATACGTTATCGTGACATTGCAGATAAATGTGACGTGAAACTATCTGCAAGTATGCATTTATGAGACACTTGACGATAGACTACGAGTGTAGGAATGGATTACAATAATACTTTAATACATAAATTAAAAAACAAAAAACCCGACTGCAAAAACACATAACTGAAAAGGGAAAAACAAGCATTATAATCTATATAATTTTGGTCTTGCAGGCGAGAACAGTCGAATAACCTGAAATATGGTGTATCTTTTGATTATCCCCGCCTGCGATACCAAAATTGTATGGATTGTAATGCTTGTTTTTCCCTTTTCAGTTATGTGTTTTTGCAGTCGGGTTTTTTGTTTTTTAAATAATTTATTTTATTTCAAGCTTTTTAGTTTTATTAACATATATATTTGAAAATTACTCATTACTAGTTTTTATTTGATACCAATATTGTTGCAATGAATTAAAAAAAACCCTTCCCCTCCTTTTTTTGTATTTTCAGATGCAATTTATAAATATTATATAGCCTATGTCACTCCCACAATTAAGACGACTCTAAGGACACCTCATATGTTAAAATCCATCAAGCTGTTTGGGCTACAGAGCGTGCCAAAGAAATAGACATACATACCTACATACATACATACATACATACATACATACTCTCGAAAAACATTACCCTCCTGAGGCAGTCGGGTAAAAAAACATTGTGTGGTATTATGAAACTACGATGCAAGTGAAACTTGTCTTCGTCGGATATTTACGAACTACTCTTGGTTTTTTCCTCGTTGACCGGTTTATTTGAATCTTTGTCCAGCTGTATCGTTGTCCATCACGATCAAGTGAACAACAACATTTACATCAATACACTGATCAAAACACACAAATACTGCAGAGCACTTGCAAGAATGAGTGAGAATATAAATGCTACACGGTTAACTGATGCAAGCCATGGGCGCCGCCATATTGGCTTTGGCTGCTCTGCCGAGCGCCTTTCACTTTACCCCTACTACGGCCGGCTGTAATGCGACATGCGATAGATGGACGAAAAAAAATGAGGCGTTGTAATAAAAGTTTCACTTTAATAATCCTTTAAATCTGCATGGTCCTCATAATGAGCTGACCAAGATAGTCTGAACTTTAAAAAAATAGACATGACCTCTGAGTTTGTTTCAGTGTTTCTTCTCTGAGTCGAATAGGAAACTCCGAACTCGTCTAGTTTTAATAGTAGACTAAAATGCGCCCCGCGGTTTTACCCGCATAAATCTCGATCCCGTGAGAATATCGGGATAAAAAAAAGTATCGTACGTACCCATCCAGCCATGTGATAAATTTCATCAAAATCCGTTCAGCCGTTTTAGCATGATATCGTGTCCAAGGGAAATAGGGATTCATTTTTAGGGTTCTGTAGTAAACAAGGAACCCTTATAAATAAATAAATAAAATATTTTTTTTAATAGAAAACGTTTACAAAAAGTGTACATTTGGACAACAGTAGTACATTTTTCTATACAATAATAGTGCCTAAAAATATACTAAACTATTTTTAATTACAGGTGCAAGTAATGATGGTTTGGAATTAGAATGTTAGGTAGTGACCCGCCCGTACTAGGTTTATTGAAACCTGTGTTTCAGGCCATCACTTTACATTTCACTTATATTGGGACATTAAGATTTTATGTAAAACTGATATAAAATATAATCTATTACAATAACAACTATGAGAAAAGCATATTGTTACATTAATACCTAAATCTTGCCTATATAAATATACAAAAGTATATACTTACGAGGGAATAAATTATCATCATGACAAAATATCTAGAAGTTTTTCTGTGTCTGTGTATTTGAGTATCGCTAAATATTCTGATAACATACCGTACATACAGTACCTTGTTGAGTCTATTATATAGAAAAGGTCCTAAAAATACATAAAATCGATTTGCAAACACATGTTTAGTTTGAGGCTTTATACAAACCAAGTCTTTCCTTCTCTTGTCGAAAGGTACTGGGTTAAAAGGAAGTGCTGTGTGCTGGTGTAGTACTATGCTCAGAATAAATAATTGCCGCACTGTTAGCACATTACATGCTATGTAAAGCTGGTGCGTAGGAAATCTAAAAGGTGTAAGCAAAGGTGTAAGCAATTGCTCTTTGTGCGCGCTCTAGCGGGAGTAAAATTGTTTTAGCAGCACCACCCCAAGAAGTTATGCAATAGGTAAGAATGGATTGACACAAAGTTAAATAAACCTGTTTAAGACGCTGACAACACCTAAACCGCGGTCACTGTCCGATTGCATAGAAAAGAAAGAGAAGCGCGACGACAACACGCTTGTAATTTATTGCAAAATATGAAGTAATTATCTATTTACTCAGAATTGAGTTGAGTAATCGAAAATAAAAAACAACCAAGTTCTGCATTAGAATAAGACGTACTTGTTATTAATTAAATACGTAATTTATGTTGATATTTAATACAGATATTTTGGATTAGAACTCAAGGTAAGAGGTTAGTTTAACGTAAGTTTGTATCGAGATTTTTTTTTCAAAACGTGTTTTGGTGACAACCAAGTACGTAGTTTTCCGCTACCACAAACTATACAGATTTGGCAATTTTCTTTCTTAAGAGAAGCCTATTTTGGTCAATTGGGTCTTGTCAGCGCCCTTATAGTCGGCTATGTTCCGTAAATTCTTAAAAAAATATATTCATTTGCGCACTCTAGCACATAGTAAATCGATATGTTTTCGGAAATTTAGATTGGGGTCAATAGTGACACCTAAATATTTCAAATGGTCAGCTTTAGCTAAAGTGGGGCAAGAAAATGCAGTGTCAGCGCACGTGCTGTAATTATGTGCGTAAATGTTTAGATTAGTAAGCGGTATGTTAGTATTTCTAATTGTAAATAAAACGTGTTTTGTTTTATCTAGATTTAATGTTAGGAGATTATTATGGAGCCAATCAGACACAATGTTAAATCCGTTCTGAACATGTTCATAGACCTCATCTCTTGATTTAGCTGAGAACAATAAAGGCTCCTACATACTGGCGCGAGTTGTCGCGCGACGCGACGCGACACAAAGACACCGCGTGTAGCGCTACAAGCGGTGCCTTTGTGTCGCGGCGCGTCGCGCGACAAGTCGCGCCAGTATGTAGAAGCCTTAAAGCGGTGTCATTCGCATAAGATATTATGATACCATTTTAGAGTGGCAGGCTGCACAGTTCATTTATATAGATTAAAAATAACGTGGGGCCCAAAATGCTGCCTTTTGGAATTCCAAAACAATTATTTTTAAGTTCAGAACTTGTATAATGACCTATTTTTACACATTGATGACGATCGCTGAGATAATCCGAAAATAGTAGAAGTTGTGCTCCTCTTATCCCAAGTGTTTCAAGCTTGTGCAAAAGTAAACTACAAGAAATAGTGTCGAAGGCCTTGGCAAGGTCTAGAAAAATCCCAATTGCGTGCATACCATTATCCAGATTAGTAGTAATATAATTAGTTAATTTTTGTACTGCTTGGCTCGTGGATCTTTTGGGCCTAAATCCAAATTGACTGTCTGCAAGTAGTCTGTTATCTTCCAGATATTTTATCAATCTACTCTTAATGATTTTTTCTAAAATTTTTGAGAGTCCTATTAAAACTGAAATGGGTCTATAGTTATTCACACAGTATTTGTCTCCAGCCTAGAATACCGGTGTGACCACAGCTTTTTTAAGCAATTTAGGGAATATACCTTTAGATAAACATAGCTGAAAAATGTGTGTAGCGGAGGGGCAAGTAGGTATTTAAATCTTATAAGTATATTATTAGGTATGTCATCCCACCCAGTAGCACAAACATATTTTAACCCGTTTATTATTCGTAGGTACTACTTCCTTAACGTCAGTATCTAATAAAACAAAAGATTTTATTTTAGGGGATGTCGGAGTCGGGATTTCAGGGGAAGAATTACTAGAATTTAAAGATTTTTCAGCCAAGTTTTACCAACGTTAGCAAAAGACCTGTTTACTTTATTCATTGCTTCGGATGGATTTATCTCTGTTGATAGTAAATCTAGTGGAGGTTCGGGATTTTTCGATCTAAATGTATTTGTTTTTATAAAGGTGAACGGCAGATTTCGTACAGCTTACTTTTTTTGTTGTTTTGTTATAGAATTTGTACCACATATTAAGGCAACTAAGCCATTTATTTTCATGTATGTGTACTATTTTTAGAAGTTCGGATTAATTAATAATATTTAAAAAAAGATTTTAATAACTACACGTAATTTAGTCGTAAACTAAACGCAGTTATGTTGGTATTTAAGCTATGCTCGCCATGAGGGTATTACCCGACCTGCCCCCTTCTTAGATGAAGTAATTTACGAATTAATTAATTATAAATAAAATAAATGTACTTAATAAAAACTATTAATGGTATTGTTTTATTTACCTACACTCAAAACCCCATCAGGACTTCATCATTATCAAACTGTTGCAGTCAGCTGCTGGACATAGGTATCTCCTAATGCACTCCGCTAAGTAGGTACGATCCTCATCTCAATTTACCTACTTGATAGTAAGTAAAACACTACAAAAATAGCGACAAGCAATCTAGAACATAAAACAATGTTAATGTGTTGTGTTGTTGTGTGTGAATTACCAAAACAATGTGCCTATAGGTAACAATCTACATTGGTACACTAGTACTTAACCTTAAAAAATAAAACTGGGTATAACTTTTACGTCCCAAGTTTTAAAAATCCAAGAATTTAAAAAGGCTTGTCTATCGTATTAACTACCAATTAAAACAAAAAATATCCCAAAACACGAAATTTAATTAGATGTACGAAAGTCTCATACAAGCCTGCCGTTCGCCTTTCCAGACAAGTTTACTATTTATTCCCGCCTTCTGTAATTCGTGTTTATCATACTGATTTTTAAGTTTTTTCAAAAGATTTTTACAGAAGTTTCGATATCTTTTATATGAAACAGAAAGTATTTGGTTTTCAGGTGCAAGTTTCAATTTTAGGTGAAGTTTGTCTCTATGTCTTATACAACGTACGAGACGGGGGGTGATCCAGGGTTTAATACAACTGTACTTTCTAGGGATTGTCTTAGTGGAAGTGTTTTTCCTTATTGCACATTGTAGCGAATCTATGAAATACTTGAAAGAAATATTTGCATCGTTTGAGGTATAAACAGGGTCAAAATTAATACCGCGTAAGTCATTTTCAAGGTTTGTCATATTGAGTTTTGTGTAGCATGCATGCAGTTTTTTCTAGGTGAACTTATTTGTAATGTTAGTAAAACAGCTTGATGATCGGTAAGTGAAGAATTAGTAACCAATGTTTTGGATGAATTTTATGATTTTAGAATAATATGTTCTAGGCATGAGCCGCTCTGATGCGTGGGGTGATAGTGAGCTGGTAAAAGTCCATGAAATGAGCAAATTTTCAAATAATTATGTACATGGGTATTGGTTTTCCCGGAAGCAATGTTAATGTTAATATCGCCCAAAAGTATTATGTTTTTAAACACAAAACATGTTATGTTTTTTAAGTTAGTGTCAAGTGAGTTCAAAAATCTGTCCACATTTTGAGAAGGAGGCCTATAAATAGCCATGACTACTGTATCGGGAATAATTTTAATTATCAAACAATTACTATGTTGGGATACCGGTTCTTCTTTGATTGTTCTTAAATTATTTTTGATATAAACTACTTTGGTTAATGTTTCTGTCTGTTTTGTAAGAATAATAACCGTCAAGAGCGGGTAAGTTTACTGTCTGTTTTGACAACCAACATTCTGGGCCTCAAGTCTGCTATTACAATAGTGTCATAATGGTCTGTTCCGATCCTCATTAATGACGCCATTATATCAGTAGATTACGAAACTTGTCAAAATCAAAAATTTTTAAATCAATAATAGACCATTCTGACACTATTGTAATAGCAGACTTGAGGCCCTGTTACGATGATAATATCACAGCTTATGTCAAGATTCTGTAAAAACACTTTAAATCCGTTCATGTTTCGATTAATGCTTCGAATGTTCTGTGTGAGTACAGTTAACGTTTTGCCTCCAGAAGGAAGAAGGTGTTTACAGTCCTCAACATTATAAATTTTAGATTCAGACACAGAAAGATCACAAATTAGCTGATTTGTCATGATGGTTACAAACTAAGTGTAAATATAAATAGATGATAAGATACCTGTTTAAGTGCTTACTAATAAAAATATTCGGTGGCGCTCTTAGGCGCCTTCATAATCTATTGAGTTAATGTAGTTGATTTCTGCGTATTTGGGCGCCGGGTAACTTACATCGCCAGGCCAGTAGGATGGTCACATTTCCTCTTGAAGCGTTTGCACGTCGCAAATTGACCGGGAGAAGATTTGTTACTGCATTCCTTGAAGGAATCTTCAGTCTCTCCACAGTGGTTACAAGTGGAACTAGTTTCACGGCAAAACTTGGCTGCGTGTCCGAACTGCTGGCAATTGAAGCACCTGGTGACTATCGTGAAATCTTTCACAGGGAATGATGTCCAGTTAATAAAAATCCGGCTTTGGTTTATAATAATTTTCCTTACGCTAGCGGGTAGTTCCAAAATGTAGTTACAGGTAGGAAGGTCTTTCTTACCCGATTTGTGGCTTAATTTGATGTTCTCAAGGAAGGACTCCCGAGTAATATTCGGCAACTTGTCTGAAAGGTTTTGCTCGTAAATACAATCAAACACCTCCTTCTCAGTAAGGGCAACGGGGACACCAATGACAGCGACCCTAGTGCGGCGTTTAGAAAGTTCTTCTATTGTAAGGCCCGATGATACTAGTTTTTCCGATTTTTTTAGTTTGTCAATATCGCCGTAATTTTCGGTGCTAATAAGAACGCCCCCATTTTTCACTTTTTTCAGGCCACGGACATGAAGCTTAAGTTGTTCGGGGGAGATTATCTTTTGAACAAGAGTCTTGGTATCGTCACTTGTTTGGGTCTTATCGCTGGGATAGATGGCTACTGATCTCAAATTTGCAGGACGGACAAAGTTATCGGAACCTTTCTTCACCATGCTAGCATAAGAAGTATTGTCCGAGGGATTCAATTTAGTCTCTGCGACCTCTTTGAACTGCTGGAGAGAGTTTATAATGTTCTGGTGTTCCTGTAGGTGCTGGATTGTGGTATGGGCCTGGATGGTTTTCAACTTCAACGATTGGTATAAGACAGCCATCTGAGAATCTGGAGACCTTCCGGCAAAGAGTGGAGACACGAAGCTTTTGGTCCGAGTTCATTTTTCCATCACTGACAATAGTGCAAACTTCGTTCAGAATGGAATCTATAGATCCTAACCATTTCTGGATCTCCGGCGTACTGATTCGCGTACGGCTTCAAGCGGCAAATCATTCTCCGCGGGTGCTGGTGGAATTGGGTTACTCGGGGGTAATGGTTCAGTAGGCGTCTGTGTCGGACTTCGCTGTAGTAATTGTGTACGGGTAAGGTACATATAAATGATAAACTGATTTGAGTTCAACTTATGTATTGATAGATAAATGATCGATCCGCGGCGAATGAGTCCTTTTGCTTTACCCAAACGATGCTATGCGACTACTAATTGCTAACTCAAATATGCATATTTTATTCATTCGCTGCGCGTCGATGTCAGCATAAAATTGATACAATTGATATGTACGGGTTTGCTCGTACATGCTCCCCGAGGAAAAAGATATAAAGACACAACAGAGTTACTGATAAACAAAATAAATTGTAATAAATGATTTGATGTTAATCTAATTTCTTAGTGTCTCTATCGAACACTGTTTACAAATTAGATATACTTGTATAAGAACCTAACATAGGGGAGGTAACCTGCCGGGGTCGCGGGAAGGTACTTATGGGTCACCGAGGCCCCCGCAACACAGGCAACAAGAAGGAATACGGGTGGGTTTTAGTCAGTAAGAGTCTGACACACCCTCCCGCTCCGCCCAGAGCGGGAGAAGTTATTTGATGATTTCCCAACCAAAAAAAAAAAAAAAAAAGGGGAGGTGGCTTTATCTAACACTCGCGCACTTGTTACCACCTTCGCCCTTTCATTGTCACACTGATACACTACACTATCCACGTTGCGTGGCCGGGCACGCGCCGCCGTGGGCGCGCCGTCTGCTGCGGGCGTCGCCGGCACCGCGGCGCCAGCGCGGGTGCGCAGCGTGACCGTAAGCGCCTCCACACGAACACTCCGAGAAATGCTGCTACCACGCCGATCATACAGTAGATCGCGGTGTAATGATGAATGTCATGGGATGACAGACTGTCAAATAACAATCCATTTTCTTTCATGATCTTGATTTTATCCTCAATCGTTTTAAGCTCTCGATTGCTCTCTATGCTGGAGTCGTTCAAGACATCTTGAGGAATAGACACGTTTATAACGTGGTTTATGGATGCAATGACTGGTGAGTATAGGTTAGCACTTATACTAACATCGCTCGTTCTTTGTTGATGCGCAATTACTTCAAAATTATCTGATTTGATTATGCAGCCGTAATCTATAGTTATAAGTCCGGAGTGAGTCAGCTGATGCGCGGTAACTTGATCTCCACATACTGTTCGTAGGTTACATTGACCGCAGCAAAAATAAATATAATTGTTGATAGAATGGCTTTCCCTCCAAAGATTTTGACAGGGATCGACGTTGACTTCACACGCAGATGCCTTTGATTGGCAGAAGTCTTTATCACTGCTTAGTTTGTAAATAGGAGAATGAATGTGACACAAGTGTACGTTTGTCACTAGGCAGGATCCTATGATATTTTCTGTCAAGATAATGTATGCATCCTTTTTCAGGTTTACAGCTATGAAATCTGACACTGGTCTAATTGACAACATTGTGCTGTTGGGTTTCTCCGCAGGAATTGGTATAAGCTTGAATATTTCATAGGTGTTCCTGCTTATCAAAGGTACTTCAAATATTGAGTAATTCTTGAGCATTCTTGCTTTGACTCGTAGAAGTTTAAAAAGTTGTGCAAGGTCCATATGAATGTTTTCTACAGGCAAGGTGACGTCATTAGACAAATGAGTAGCTATGTTGCTCAGCTGATCCTGTAATTGTTCGGCTGTTATTAAATGTGGATTAAACCGACCATGATAGATATCTGTTATTGTGTCCACTAACGCGTTCTGTAAATCTTTCAAGTCGCGTAATAGATTGCTTGCGACTATAGCTCCCATAGAAACTTCACTTGCCCTCGAAATGTTTTGAGTTTCAGCCTTTAATACTTCTAAAGTATTTTCGATGTTTGCAAATTGCTGATGAATCATTTTATGTTGTTTTTGCATTGTAGCCTCCGTCCTCTTTAAGAGACTGAATTCTGCTTCGATGACCGAAGTTTGATTTTGCCAAAATGAGACAATATGCTTCTGATTGTTGCGAAGAAGAGTGATATCTTTCTCATATTGTTCCGCGAATCGGGCGTCCAATACGCCGAAGAGGCCGTTTGCTATGTAACCGACACCGTCGATAAGACCTCGCCGACACCTATTCGCTTGCTTTGTAAAATGCTGACTGAGTAACATATGATTATTGTAATCGACTTCGTTGTACCCGTGACGTAATTGCAGTAATATTATGTCACAATATGTTTGTCCTATAGTCGTGCTGCATGTTTGTTCCAGAGACATTATACTTTTGTTAAGTGCGGTAATTCCTTCCCAATAAGGATCTAAATCGTAGTATATGATTAGTTTCCAGTCGTCCCTTATGATCTGCATGTTTGTTAGTTTGTCAAAGTAAATATGTTGATTATTTCTAAATTGTGTGACGTTAAGTGCGCCTTGGGAAGTTGTTATGATACTAAAAAATAACATGATTGCTGTAAATGCTGACGCTATATTATAACGAGTGCCTGCTTTTCTTGTTTCAAACTGCTTATCTGTGTTAGTATCTCCCGAACTTGCAGTATTTGCTTGCTTGAATTGCGAGGATTCATTGTTAACTGGGAGTTTTGATAATTTAGTGATAGGACGCTTCAGTGTTCCGTTTTTGGTTTTTAGTGTAACCACGCGAACATGACCGTCGGAACCAGGACGTAGTTCGATGACTCTGCCCATCAGCCATTTTCCCGGCGGAAGATTGTCATCATGAATCATGACAATATCATATACATTGAGGTTTCTTTTTGCTTGTTTCCACTTACTTCTTTCTGTGATTTGTACTAGGTACTCATTCCTCCATCGTTTCCAGAGATCCCGTACAATTTTTTGTGTCAACTGCCATCGGGTTCTTAAATCCGTTTCAGTCTCGTGTATGGTAACCTTTGATCCACCTGTTAGGAAGTGGGCAGGCGTTAAAAAATCCATATCGTCTGGATCTTCTGATATAGCACATAATGGTCTCGTGTTGAGACAAGTCTCAATCTGTGTAAGCGCTGTATATAGTTCCTCAAATGTAAGAATCTGGTCACCAATAACTCTCTTGAAATGATATTTGAAGCTTTTAACTGTCGCCTCCCATAGGCCTCCCGCGGATGGCCATGAGGGCGCATTGAAACTCCACTCAATCTCCATATCTAATACTTCTGCTTTTAGATCTTTGTCTTGCATTATATTCATTAGTGCTTGATATTCTTGCTGTAGTACCTTGTTAGCACCGACAAAATTGCGACCATTATCGCTATAAATGTGATTAGGCGTCCCTTTGCGAGCTGCCATTCTTCTTAATGCTGCGATGAATGAAGTTGTGCTTAAATCACCAACTAGTTCTAAGTGTACTGCCTTCGTGACCATACACACAAAGATAGCCACATATCTTTTTGTGCTCTTAATACCTCTTCCTTTGCTTGCTTTGACGTAAATATGCCCGGTCAAATCTACACCTGTGTGTGTAAACGGGCGTGATGGATTACTTCTGGCCTCCGACAAGTGCCCCATAATTTGCGGTTGGCAGTCTGGATTTTGTTTTTTACATGTTACACAACGACGAAGCTGCCTCTTCGTAGCGACGTTCCCTCCTAGAATCCAATATTTTTGTCTAATAAAACCCAATGTCAGCCGGGCTCCGGCATGTAACATGGTTTGATGTGCGTCCTCTATCATTAATTCTGTTAGGCGTCCCTTGTGCGGCAGAATAATAGGATTCTGCATGTCATGACTGATATGTGCCTTTTTTAGTCTCCCTCCGACTCTTAAGATATCATTTTCATCCAGGTATGGTTTTGATTTTAACAATTTGTTTTTTGAATTTAGTTTTCCTTGTTGTTTTAAATCCTTTATTTCTTTCGCAAACTCTTCTTGCTGTACTTGCTTGATAATTTTTTGCTTTGCTTGACTAATTTCTAATATTGATAAATAATGCTTTTTTGCTTTTCTTTTGTAAGTCGTAATCTTCTGCACTAATGCTAGAATACGTGTAATTTTGTTGATTTATTGATACTTGCTTAGCAGGTCTGTAATGATGCTTGATTCATGCTTTGTAACAACATGAACGTCTTCTTGCTTCTTTATTTCCTCGTTTGTTGTATAGATAGCTTGATTTTCTCTCGTTGCTTCAAAAGATTGTAACCAAGTTGGTCCTTGCCACCACAAACGATAATCATTCAATTGAGCCACTCTGAGTCCTCTGCTTCCACAATCAGCGGGATTTTCACTTGATTTTACATATCGCCAAGATTGTGGTTGAATGCTATCAGTTATTTGTATTGTTCTATTTGCTACGAACGTTTTCCACCGTCTTGGGTTTCCTTGAAGCCATCCCAATACGGCAGTGGAGTCACTCCAACCAAATATATGAAGGTTATGTCCTGCTAGACACTGCTTGACTTTGGTCATGAGTTTGGCCAGCAACAGTGCTCCACATAGTTCTAATTTAGGTAGTGATATTTGTTTTTTCGTTGGAACTAATTTTGATTTAGCCGCTACTAATATTGTTGATTGATTGCTATTTATAACTCTGCAGTAAATGACGCATGCATATGCTTTTGTTGATGCGTCACAAAAGCCGTGTAACTCTACACTGCTTACTGTTTCCGTACCGTACCATCTTGGAATTTTAAATTGATTGATACTTTCTAATTCTTCCTTGATTTTGATCAATTCCTTGCTGATTTTATCTGGTACTTGTTCATCCCATTGAAGATTAGATAACCATGTTTCTTGAAATAAAATCTTCAATTTTGTTGTTACAGGCACGATCCACCCCAATGGATCGAATATTTTAGACATGTCTGATAGTATGATTCTTTTAGTGATATTGGCGCTTGATGGTTCAATTTTTGATACAAATGTGAAATTATCATGTGTAGGATTCCAACGAAGTCCTAATGTCTTTGTTAATCCTGCTTGATTAAAACTTTTGCTCTCTTGTTTATAGTAGTTTTGATCTGCTATTTGCAGCAGACGACAATCGTTTGATGTCCACTTTCTCAAGTTGAACCCCCCTAATTTCAGTAGATTCATCAAATCTTGCTGTAACTGTTGTGCTGTTGATAAGGAGCAGGTTCCGTGGACCAGATCATCCATATAGAACGATTCTTCAACGACCTTGGCGGTTTCTGGGAATGTATCCCGTTCGTCAGTCGCTAACTGTTTCAATGTCATCATTGCAAGAAATGGAGCTGTTTTTGTGCCGTATGTTACGGTTGTCAATTGATATTGCTGTATTTCTTGAGACGGGTTATCTTTCCACACAATTTTTTGTAAAGGTTGATCATCTGGGTGTACCCAAATCTGCCTAAACATTTTTTCTATATTAGCCGTGAATGCGTACTGATATTGTCTCCATTTAATGATAAAAGACTGAAGGTCTTGCTGTAAATTGGGCCCCGTGTACAATAAGTCATTTAAACTTGTATTTGAAGATGTTTTTGCCGAAGCATTGTAAACAACTCTCAATGCAGTCGTTGCACTATCTTCGCGCAATACACAATGATGCGGTAGAAAACATTCCGGTGTCTGATTGCAAGGTGAAGGTTTCATGTGACCTAAGTTTTTGTATTCGTTAATGAATGACTTATATGCGTTGAATAAAGAATTGTTTTTATCTAATTTCTTTTCTAAATGAATGAATTGAGCAACAGCCTTATTTTTGGACTGCCCCAATTTCTCCTCAAATTTTGGTACGAGTGGTAGTCTCACTTCGTATTTTCCGTCATCCAAACGATTTGTTGTTGCTTTGTAGTATTGAATGCATTCTTGATCTTCTGATGATAATGATTTTTCTTCTGTAACATCTTTCATCTCCCAGAATTGCTGAAATCTGTCTAAATCAAATTGTACTACGTTGCACATTAATTTAGTTTTCATATTTCTACACAGTATCCAACCCAGGTGAGTCTCTTGAACAAGCGGAAGTGATTTGCTTAATCTACACATGCCCGCTAAAAGAATATTCGAATAAATGTCCGCACCCAACAAAATATCTATGGGTCGGCTAATGTTGTACTCAGGATCTGCTAATTCCAAATTTTCCAGAAATGGGCATGCTATTTTAGGGAATGAGTATGATGGTAAATATTTTGTTAGGTTGTTCATGATGTAAACATCGATATTAAATTGATATAGTTTGGTTTCTGAGCTTGACATACAGTTCAGGTTCATCATTCCTTTGCAACTGTTTTCTTTTTGCCCTATTCCTGTGATAATGCCGTCACACCTGGATCGCTGCAATCCTAATTGCTGAGCAGCATTCTCTGTGATAAGAAACGTTTGTGAGCCCTGATCAATAAGAGCCCGCAAGATCAGATATGTCCCATCGGCTTTCTGAACCTTTACCAGTGCAGTTGAAAGCAATGTTTCTTGCATCATATTTTGTTGTGTCACGTGCGTGTTGCCTTGATTTGCACGTTCTTGATTATAACGGATGTTGTTTTGCTGCGTAGAAGGCGTCGGATTACCTCCTTGTTTTGACAATTCCTTTAAATACGATTCATGAAGCAATGTGTTGTAAAATTCGTTGCATTTGAGGCAACGTTTCTTTGATAAGCATTCTTTGCCTTTATGATCATATAAGCAGTTTTGGCAATAATTCAAGTTAGCAACACATTGTTTTTTCTTCATCGGGGAAAAGTCAGCAAATTGTTTGCAAAAAAATATAGCATGTGCGTCATTGCAGACTGGACAGTTTAGCCAATTCTTTTGCAATTTCCTGTTATTTGGTGATTGCGAAATAGCCTTATTGCTTGAATATGATTGCTTGAAATGATAATTTTTGGATTCTGATGGTTTACTGGTGTTTGAAGAAAAGGATTTTTGATAATTGGTCTTCTGTTTTCTTCTACTTGCTTCCATGCTCGTGAACTTCCCCTCTAGGTAGGCTAGAAATTCATTCAACTCGAGTAATTCTCGAGGTTGTTTGATAGCTGCGTTGTATTCGCTGAATGTGTCTGAATCCAATTTCTGACACAGGATGTGCACGATCAACGGATCCCACGACGTAACATCTATGCCGAGGCTCTGTATGGCGTTCATCGTTTCAAGTGCAGTATCATGGATTCGTTTGATATGATTAATTGATGCTTGCTGTGAAATTGGCATATTTAATAAAATGTTAATATGCAATGTGAATATCATCCTCTTGTTGTCATAACGATGGCTCAAGATGTCCCAACTAATGATATAGTTATCTGAGCTGATCGGGAGATGCTGTATGAGACGTTCTGCTTCACCTTTCACTTTCGACTTGAGGAACTGCATCTTCTGAGCCCCTGATAATGACGGGTTGCTATGAACTGCTTCTGTGAAAAGATCCTTAAAAGATGTCCACTGATGATAAGTACCGCTGAATGTAGGTATTTCTATTTTTGGCGTAGTATGCTCTCTATGTGAAATAGATGACATCTTCTTATTGATTGCTTTGATAGCGTCGTTGTATGTGCTTTCGTAATTGAGGTACATACGATGATACTCTTGATTTCGGTCTCCCAGCTCACTGTCTAATTCCCAATGCTGAGTGTCAATCTTAGCCCAGCGAGACCTTACTGTACTCAACAGATGATCGAATTCCCACTTTTCCGCTACAGCATCCATGTTGATACTTGAAACAGTATGTTCAAAGGCCTTGAAATTGCTCATCTGTTTCCTCATCATCTCATCCGTCTTGCTGTTTGATCCCTGGGACTTTAAAGATTGTCCCGAAGGTTGCTGTATGGTGCTTGAGGTAGCTAGAGGAGTAGCAGGCCTTAGAAGCGGTGTTGATGGTCTTTCTTCTATTGGCTGATGATTCTGAATAACTGCTCTAATTTTCTCGTATCTCTCCTTCACTGCGTCAAATTGCTTCGAAGTGAAGTAAGTATGCGATCTGGCATATTCGATACTACACAATCTTACATGACTCGATTGATACTCTTGCCAGCATGCATCCAAATTTTCTAACCTCCGGCGTATGTAGTCCAAGGTTTTGCGGTCGGAACCATCCTTTTTAAAGTTTGTGTAAACTTGTTCTAGCTGATTGAGTAGTTGCTGTTGTTGGGCGAGCACGTCCTCCATTGACGACATGTTTTTTTTTTTTTTTTTTTTATTTGTGATGGGTTTGCTCTTGACCTTAGTCTATGTCAGAGGTGACAGAAACAAAGTCGACGATGGAGCGAGCTTACCCAGAAGAAGCCTGTTCACTCTCACTTTGAAGAGATTAGGGTTGTATGCGTTCGGAAACACAGACGCAGGCAGAGAGTTCCATTCCTTTGCTGTGCGCATTATAAAAGAAGTTTGGAAACGCTTAGTGCGAGCTGGTGGGATAGCCACCAGGAAGGGATGGTAACCTGAAGTGCGCCTAGATGACCGATAATAGAAGGGGGCCGGTGGAATGAGGTCGTGGAGTTCTTGGGCACACTCTCCGAAGTACAATCTATAGAAGACCGACAAGCAGGCAACCTTGCGACGATGGGCCAAACTGTGAAGCTTGGCATCCACCATATTTACGTCGCCAATGAGCCTCTTAGCTCTGCGTTCCACCGAGTCAAGCGCGGCAAGTTGGTATTTAGCCGAGCCATCCCAAAGGTGGCTACAATACTCCATGCAGGATCGGACCTGCGCTTTATAAAGGGTCAAAAGCTGTCCAGGCGTAAATGTTTTTGATAGAAATGATAATAAATGGAACGATCTTACTTGATTTTCCAAGCGGGAGCTCTGTTGCTCACCAAATGCGGATCCCTGTTGATCCCTGCTGATTGCTGCTGCTGCTGCTGCTATGTACTGCACTATTGCTGGCTGTACAAACACCTTCACTGCTAGTTCGCTTGACGTCACTACTGAAACGCTTTACAGTACTTGTTTGCTACACTGTAATGTACACACGCGACATCCGGCTCGAAGGACCATAAATGTACGGGTAAGGTACATATAAATGATAAACTGATTTGAGTTCAACTTGTGTATTGATAGATAAATGATCGATCCGCGGCGAATGAGTCCTTTTGCTTTACCCAAACGATGCTATGCGACTACTAATTGCTAACTCAAATATGCATATTTTATTCATTCGCTGCGCGTCGATATCAGCATAAAATTGATACAATTGATATGTACGGGTTTGCTCGTACAAATTGGCTACGTACAAACGGGCTCGATCCTGGGTTAGACATTCTACCAATAACACTTTATTTATTGTTTATAATATTATTTAGTATAGTTTCGCCATGTCCTTCTGTCTGTATGTCTGACCACTGTAGCTCAGAAACGCTTAGTACTAGAACGCTGTAATTTGGCATATTGAAAAAAATTAATTAGGGTACCTCCCTTGCACGTAATGTGGGGATGATATTTTTTTTTCTCGTCTACCCCATGGTGTGGGGTATCGTTGGATAGGCCGTTTAAAAAATATTGCAGGAGCTGAACATCACTTTTCGATTTAAGGATCCACTTGCGTCATATTAAGCATTAAAGTGCAGGTTTTTCAACTACAATGTTAAGTGTTGTTTTTGGAATAAATTCGTCCCAAGTAATCCCAACTACGAAACCCATCATTGTGCGTGGTCCAAAACGCACTTGGCCGGTTTTATATATATAGATATAGATTAGATTTATTAGATTGGTTAAAGGCATTATTGATGGGTATTTTGTATCAATGGAGATAGGCATAAAGCAGTGCTTTTTGTCATGGCCGCTATGTTGGCATGACATATAATTTGACATTAGCGAACAGGTGATGTGAAAAAATAGTTATTTGTGCAACAAGAGAGCAAAGTCGTTTTTTGTTGCGAGTGCTGATTTTGAATCCTGAGTGTGGCGAGGGATTCAAAGGCACGATTTGCAAAAACTTTGCTCTCGTGTAACACACATAACTTTTGACTTCAGCAGCGAGAACACTTTAGGAGATAAAATAATAAACAGGAATAGATTGAAATAACTATTTATATCATTTATATAATCAAAATAATTAACATTGTAGGTAGAGGTACCAATTCAATAAAATTGAACATTTTAAAAGTTAAAAGTAAAATTACTGCAATTCTGCAAATTAAAAGTAACAGATTTATTTGGCAACGTTATAGTTGCATTGAGTTGACTTTGATTATCTGGGGTTAACGTCTCTGTTTCGGTGGCGGATTGAGAAGGAACAACGGTGAACGTTGGTGACTCTGATCGACTTTCTGTATAAGTACACTGTGCGTCGTTGGAAGTGGATGGGCGTGGGTGAGACCAAGGATCCGAGGTCAAATTCAGACTTATTGGTGCCGATTCCCTTGTTCACAAACTAAACTAAATTTAAGTTCAGTGCATCTTTTTCTTTCTATTTCATTAAGAAAAGGACAGAAGATAAATTTTAGTTTAGTCCTGTCAAATTAATCAGCGCTTGACGTAAATTGACGTAATTTTAGTAGGCAAGTTTTTAATCACGTCTAAACTTGTATGGAGTAGTGACAGGCGCTGATAAATTTGACAGGACTGAACTAAAATATATCTTCTGTCCTTTTCTTAATGAAATAGAAAGAAAAAGATGCACTGAACTTAAATTTAATTTAGTTTGTGAACAAGGGAATCGGCGCCATTGTTTCCACTACACGCTTACAGATTTTCGACTTATTTTCTATTGAGTCTTCAATATAGCCTTCTGCAACCGTATTGGACTTTCACCCGCCGTGATGTTTTAAAGTGGTGAGATCGGCGCCGGAATCAGCCAAGAGCGTTGCCGAAGTTCTCCGAAAGCAGTGACCCGTGTATAGCTGAGGCTCTTCCAGTTCTTTCTGTATAGCACCTATTTTATTTACTCCCATAGGCTGTCTTGAGTATTGTATGAAAAATCGGTCGGTTTTTATATTGGCTGGACATAAATTTTGGTATTTTTCTACAATAGTTACACATTCTTCGCGTACGACAAAAGACCTGTCGAGGTTCGTCTTCGTATTTTTCAATTTTACTAACAGTAATTTATCTGAATGCTTTTCGATATTATTAACTGTTAGCTGTAATAGCTCGTTATTGTGACACGCTCCACTAATTCCTATGATCAGTACAACCTGTAATGAAAATATTACATAACTAGATGCGCCCCGCGGTTTCACCCGCATAAGTTTTGACCCCGTGGGTATATCGGGATAAAAAGTATCCTATGTGTAATTCCTGGTTATAAACTATCTGTGTGCCAAATTTCATCCAAATCCGTTCAGTACTTTTTGCGTGAAAGAGTAAGAAACATCCATCCATCCATTCTTACAAACTTTCGCATTTATAATATTAGTAGGATTACCTAATATGCATAAATTAACATTTACAGCATTTTTTACATATCGTAATAAATATTTTAACAGTATTGCTAAGCCATACTAGGATTCATTGCGCCTCCAAAAACTAGTAGTAGACAGTAAGTAGGTACCTTTATACATAACAGTCTACATACTAATAACTAACAACATAGATTCATAGATACCGCTTACTTAGCGGCAAGAAAATTGCAGTCCGGAGCTTCATTAAGGCGCTGACAAGACCCAATTGACCAAAACAGGCTTCCCATAGGAAAAAAAAATACCAAATCTGTATCGTTTGTGGTAACGGAAAAAATATATGTTAATTTTGAACATATTTCCCAGAACTTGGTTGTTACCAAAACACGTTTTGAAAAAAAATTCTCGATACAAACTAACGTTAAACTAACCTCTTACCTTGAGTTTTAATCCAAAATATCTGCATTAAATATCAACATACGTTACGTATTTAATTAATAACAAGAACGTCTTATTTGAATGCAGAACTTAGTTGTTTTTAATTTTTGATAACTCAACTCAATTTTGAGTAAATTGATAATTGCTTCATATTTTGCAATAATTTACAAGCATTGTGTCATCGCACTTCTCTTTCTTTTCTATGCAATCTGACAGTGACCGCGGTTTAGGTGTTGTCAGCGTCTTAACAGGTTCACTGTCCAGGCTCCAGAGTGGGAATAGTTCATAAGTCCAGTTATGTTTTTATTTAAAGTCAGTTTATTTGTGATTAAAATGTATGCATATATGTGTTACAAAATTTTTATACTCTACTGAAATAGTTTTTTTAACACAGACCACATATGGTCTGTGGACTCGTAGCGCTTCCAGGACGGGAAAAATCACCTCGTGAGTCTCAAGTCCATGTATAATTTTTGTCCTATATAATAAATTTTCTATTCATTTCCCGTATTTTGTTATCTACTTACCCATTGATTAGCTTATTTATATGTAATGAAACAATAAAACCTCGAAAAAAAAAATTATGCTGACACTTTTTACTTTAGAAAAAAAATATCGACTTTTTCCCAATGTCCCAGCACTTTTTATAATCCTTATGATGTGTCCTGCCAAGTCCGCATTAAATATGAGACTTTCTCCTTACGTCCACAGTATCAGATGGCTTAGAAATTGTACGGGCGAACATACCACATACGGTCTGTGGACTGATATGGAAGTCTCTCTACATACCGTATGTGGTCTGTGGACAGTGAACCTGTTAAGAATTTTTTCTATGTGATACCGTGAAAATTTTAGACTTTTTACCCGACTGCCCCAGAAGGAGGGTTATGTTTTTCGAGAGTATTTATGTATGTATGTATGAATGTATGTATGTATGTATGTATGTACGTGTCTTTGGCACGCTCTGCAGCCTAAACGGCTTGATGGATTTTAACATATGAGGTGTCGTTAGATTCGTCTTAATTGTAGGAGTGACATAGGCTATTTAATATTCATATATTACATCTGCAAATACAAAAAAGGGAAGGAAACGTCTTTTTTTTAATAAATTATAACAATATTGGTGTCAAATAAAAACTAGTAATGAGTCAATTTCAAATATATATTAATAAAACTAAAAAGCTTGAAATAAAGCAAATTATTAAAAAAAAAAAAAAACCCGACTGCAAAAACACAACTGAAAAGAGAAAAACAAGCATAGCATCTATATGATTTTGGTATTGCAGTCGGGACAAACTAATAACCTGCAGTGCTATTCTGTAACTTTCTCACCGTGAAAACTTAAGTGAAGTAAACGTGGAGTGAACTGTCAGTGTCATCCCACCTGATACTAGGGATGGACTAAGGATTACATTTACAATCATAATCGAGATTTTAATAATATTTTTATGCTTATTCTATTGATCATAATCGGTTAACTGATTAAATAAACGCAATCCCAAGACCCAATCGCGATGTGTTTTAACTGATTAAATAAACGCAATCCCGTGACCCAACTGCGATGTGTTTTGAAGAAGCGATAGTGGATTGAGTCGACTAAAGACTGTGCGACGTTATTCAGCGTTGTTATTAACCCAAATCTATTCAATAAGAAGAGATAACCGAATGTATCAAGTGATTGAGTGCTAAAAGTATGCCTGGCTGACGGACCATAGAATTTATCCCCTCACAAACTATGTGGAAACCTAACTAAACGATGTGTGTGTCTGTGTACATGACCCATTCGAATAAAAAACGTGCGGATTATTTAATAAGTACCTTTCTAATATTTTATTTTAGGTAGGTAAATTTAAACCGACCAACGCGTTGCCAATAATAAAATACATAATCAGCCTATAATGTTCCCACTACTGGGATACAGGCCTCCTCTCAGTGAGAGGGAGTGGGCCGTAATCCACCACGCGGGCCCAGTGCGGGTTGGTAGATGTCACATATTTTCGAATTTTTTGGTTCTATGACAAGCCGGTTTCCTCACCATGTTTTCCTTCACCGTTTTGAGAGCAGTGGTGATGTAATAATTTACACAAAGTAAAGCGCCTGTCTGGGTTCGAACCTACGACTTACAACTCGTAAGCCGCGGCCGTTTTTTTCAGATTTTTCATCATGTCGTTTTCATGGTTTATGATGATTGATTTTACCACACTATCGGCTTTAACACCCCCGTGTTAAAGCCGATAGTGTGGTAAAATCCAAAAAGAAAGATGCGAAAATTACTAAACCTTTTGGAATAAAAAAAACAAATTGATTTTCTGACTGAATTTTTGTTTTGCTTTTTTATTTTTAAAAAACCCTAAATGATAAATGATAAATGATAAATGATTTTATTTCTGTAAGTAGGTTTTTACAAACACTTTTACACGTCAAAACATATTTTTTTTAAACTAGATGAGGCCGGCGTTTCCTATCTGACTACTCTGAGAAGAAAGGCCGAAACAAACTCAGAGGTCACCGTCTCTTTTAAAGTCCAGACATAATCTTGGTCAGATCATGTGAAGACCATGTCGATTGGTGTCTGAAATGGTCTTTTGATGAAAGAACCACACAGATTGAGTGGACCTGTCCAGTCAGTGCACGCATTTGTCAGTCGTTGTGCAGCTCAACTCATAACTAAAGGAGCTCAACGATTCAACGAACAATACCAAAGAAAGGACATTTGGCTAGGCCGCAAAAAATACTCAAAACTGCCAGACCATATTAAAAACTAACTGAGAATAAAACAAAATTAAACAATGATCCACATAGTCTTCACATTTACAATAATTAAAACAATATAATACTACACAGAGTAAATATTCATGTCATTGCATAAATAAAATTCATCAATGTCAATGTGTATATTCGGACATAATCTTGGTCAGATCATTTGAGGACCATGTAGGTTTGTGTCCGAAATGGTCTTTTGAGGAAAGACCACACAGATTTGAGTGGACCTGTCCAGTCAGTGCACGCATTTGTCAGTTGTCATGCAGCTCAACTCAAAACTTAAGGAGCTCAATGATTTGACGAACAATACCAAAGAAAAGACATTTGGGTAGGCCGCATAAAGTACTCAAACTGCCAGACCATCATTAAAAGTAAGAGACAAAAAAAAAAAAAAAAACAAACAATGACCCACATAGTCCTCACATTCCTAATAATTAAAATAATATAATATAATATACTATACAAAGTAAATATTCATGTCATTGTTTATATAGAATGTTATATAGAATAAGAAAATATAAATAGCTAGCAAAATAAAAAGAGTAAAAAAACAACATTCACTGTAAGTTTATTGGAGCAGCTCAATCCCAAGCCTTTTTGTCCTCAATATAATCTTTAACAGTATAAAAGGCTTTTAGGCACAGTTTCTGTTTTATAAAACATTTGAATTTATTAAGGCTTAGTTCTTGAATGTGGCTAGGAATTTTATTATAAAAACGTATACATTGGCATCTAAACGAGCTGCCTATTTTTTTGAGCCTGGTTGTAGGAACAACAAATTTGTGTTTGTTCCTAGTATTTACATTATGGATATCACTGTATTTTTTAAACAAATTGATATTTTTATGTGCGTACAAAAGATTTTCATAAATATACTGAGAAGCTACAGTCATTATATTAATCTCTTTAAATTTTTCTCTGAGGGAGTATCTGGGACTTAATTTATAAATTGAACGGATTGCCCTTTTTTGTAAAACAAAAATTGTCTGAATATCGGCGCCATTTCCCCATAACAGAATACCGTACGACATTACGCTATGAAAATAACTAAAGTATACTAAACGGGCTGTGTCTAAATCCGTTAAATCACGAATTTTTCTAACGGCGTATGCTGCAGAGCTAAGCCTTTTTGACAATTTATCTATATGGGGGCCCCATTGAAGCTTGGCATCCAAAGTTATGCCTAAGAACACAGTGGTATCTTCGGGGTTCAACTCTTCACCCTTTATGAGAACACTAGTTTTTACTTGTCTAACATTAGGTATTGTAAACTTAATAGATTTGGTTTTTTTCTCGTTAAGAAGTAGGTTGTTAACATTAAACCAGTTAACTACTTTTTCGAGGGCACTATTTACATTGTCAGTAACCAACTGCTGACGTTTGAGTTTAAATAAAAGTGAAGTGTCGTCTGCAAACAGCACTATATCATGATTATCCTTTATGAGGCAAGGCAAGTCATTTATATAAATAAGAAACAAAAATGGGCCGAGAATTGAGCCCTGGGGGACCCCCATTCTTACTACAGATCCAGGTGATCTTTTTCCGTTAACATCAACTCTCTGAATCCTATCACTCAAATATGAAGTTAGAAGATCCAGAGAGGCGTTTCGGATTCCGTAGTGGTGCAGTTTTCTGACCAAAGTTTCATGAAGAACGCAATCGAATGCCTTGGACAAATCGCAAAAAATACCCAAAGCATCGCATTTATCCTCCCATGCATTATAAACATGTCCTAAAAGTTCAACACCGGCATCAGTAGTCGAACGACCCCTTGTAAAACCGAACTGTTTGTTATGCATTAATTTATGTTTATTGAAAAATATTTGGATTTGATCTAAAATAAGTTTCTCGAAAATTTTACTAAAGGTAGGTAGTACTGAAATAGGTCTATAATTAGTAGGGTCTGATGTACTACCCGATTTAAACAACGGTATTATTTTACTGTTTTTCATAAGATCAGGAAACTCACCACAGTCAATACAATTATTAAAAATAACAGCTAATGTAGGTGCGACAATGTTTATAATCGACTTAGCAACGTCCACAGAATTACCCCATAGATCTGCGGTCTTTTTAACATTTAACGTGTGAAAGGTTTTAATTACATCTTTACAGGTGACATATTGGAAACTAAATTCTGAATCACAAACTGGAACGTTTTCTATAAGTAAAGACTCTGCGGCAGTGGGTGATGAGTTTAGAGATTTTGTAGTTGATATAGGAATCTCTGTAAAGAAATTTTCAAATGCCATGGCGACTTCAGAATCTGATTTAATTATATTGTCATCAATAGCAAGGCTGTAGTCACTACTTCGGTTGGATGACCTTCCCGTTTCACTATTAATGATATTCCATGTCATCTTAATCACATTACCACTATTTTTAATTTTTGAGCTCAAGTAGCGTGACTTGGCCATACAACAAACTTTTTTAAATAAATAATTAAATAGTAACGTTTCAACACTTAAATACTAGTTTTGAAATGATATAAAATTATCAATAGAATTAGCATAAAAAAATAATTAAAATATCGATTATGATTATAAATGTAATGTTTGGTCACTCCCTAGCATCAGTGAGATGACACTGACAGCTCACTCCACGCGAGCTTTCACGGTGAGATTTTTACAGAATCGACATGCTGAAATATGGTGTAGGTTTTGTTTGTCCCGCCTGCAATACCAAAATTATATAGATGCTATGCTTGTTTTTCTCTTTTCAGTTCTGTTTTTGCAGTCGGGTTTTTTTTTTTTTAATAATTTGTTAGCCTTGGAGGCAAAAGTCCTCGCGCACGTATGGGAGTGGTGCGACGAGGCGAAACGCCGGGGCGTAAGTCCGCTGCCGCGAGAAATCGCGGCACAGCGGACGGAGCTCCGGCGGGATCTCATGGCGTCATAGAAAGTACGGTTGTCGCAACCCAGTGCTGGGCACGCCACGATTTCGGCGATAAGTCCCCTCTTTCAGGAGTGGCTGGAGAGGCGCCACGGCGTCCTCGCCTTCCGCCTGACGCAGGTCCTCACCGGACACGGCAGCTTCGGGAGGTTCCTGTGTCGGATAAGGCGGGAGGAAACGTCCGGGTGTCACCACTGTGTGGATCGCCCGGAGGACACGGTGGAGCATACGGTGGAGGTCTGCCCGGCTTGGGCAGAGCACCGCCGTGTCCTCGTGGAGGCGATCGGCGACAGAGACCTCTCGCGTCCGGCCCTGGTTCAGGCCATGGTACGGAGCGAGAGGGCATGGGCAGCCGTCACCTCCTTCTGCGAAGCAGTAATGCTCGCGAAGGAGGAGGCGGGACGGTTGAGGGAAAGGCAAGTTTCGCGCCCTCTCGCCCCTAGTCGCCGCAGGAGACGCCCAGGGCGTCGGGAATCCCGGGCGGATTTCCGGCCACCGTAGGCGCGGGCTTGCGGAGGGTGAGCAATGGGTAGCTCACCGTCCGGTAAGGACCAGGCCCGGGTCGACGGCGCGTTGTATTCCACGCGCGCCTCAAAGAGATGTCGTCAGCACATAGTAGGGGTCCACTAGGGCCGATGCCTGCCGGGGTCGCGGGAAGGTACTTATGGGTCACCGAGGCCCCCGCAACACAGGCAACAAGAAGGAATACGGGTGGGTTTTAGTCAGTAAGAGTCTGACACACGGAGAAGTTATTTGATGATTTCCCACCCAAAAAAAAAAAAAAGATGCAATTTATAAATATTATATAGCCTATGTCACTCCCACTATTAAGACGAATCTAAGGACACCTCATATGTTAAAATCCATCAAACCCTTTAGGCTACAGAGCGTGCCTTAGAAATAGAAATACATACATATATACATACATACTCTCGAAAAACATTACCCTCCTGAGGCAGTCGGGTAAAAACAGAATCACGTCATCAAGATAGTATCATGTACTCCATCTACCCAAATCATTTAAACCAAAGTCTAGAACGAATTTAAGTGTTACGTACGAATTTAACCACCTAAAATTATATAAATTTCAAATTAAAAATTCAAATCTTTATGGCATAACACAAATGTGTTCACAAGGTCTTAGAATAGGTACCGAATAATAATTGTAAAGATCACATGTCGGGCACCACATAATAATGAAATATGAGTGGTAGCATGATTCTCAAATTATGCCATGCCAATACCTAAGAGCATTTAGAATACTCTAGGCCGATGCTAAGCAAAATAAACGACTTACTTACTTGAGGTTGCCGTGAGCACAGCGCGCACCCTAGATCCATTTATTTAATTTGCCCTTGCAGCACTTGTGACTAGCTGTCAATTTGACAATTTACAAACATTGTCAAATGTCAAAGCCATGAAATAGACGCTGACGCTTTCTTTCGTAAATAAAACATTCAATATTTTTAATTTTTAACATACTTTTACTATAAAACCTCTTGAAACGACTTCTAATACATACATAGACTCTCCTGAGAGAGAAATATGGGGGATTTATGCACGGCTTGCATGTGTACTGGAAGAAATCTTTATTATATTGGGGAGACTGGATTCTATCATTTATATTCGCAAATTTTGAATGAAATACAAGTAAGTATGATTGCTTTTGTGTTTTATTATGTTGATAGGGACTATCATAATAGTTTATAGTCTTCCACTGTTTAAAATAAGCTAATAAGCCACGTTGAACATGCGTTCTTTAGGAGCAGAATTGAACTATAAAAGTTATTAAAACTTATGAGTTCTGCCTTTAGATTTGTGTTAAATGTACGTTTATGCTTTTAATGTTTATAATTTTCAAGAAAATTGCTATTATTAGTAGTTAAATCTTTTGTTGGGGGTCCTGAACTTAGTCCTCAATAGATAAATAAAATGACTAATATATTTCGGGAAGCATTCTCTCTTTCTTACACACACATCATTACGGTTTTATCAATCGCCGCTTTTGTTACGTCATAACAATGGATTTTCTAAAAATGTTGACAAACTTAAAACCAAAGCACTGTTATGAAGGACAGTCGGGTCTTACACTATTGTTTATTTGTCAGGTATATGACTCGTCACCGTTCTACATCAGAGTGTGCTGGGAGTGCTTGGCACACCTACGTAAGTGGCTGAAGTTTAAGGAGCAAGCCAAACGGTCATACACTCAGCTGCAATATGCACAGCAAGTAAGTGGTGGATATGATAATGTCAAAAGTGAAATATTTAACTGATCCTCGAAAAACCATTGATCTTCTTGAAAGAACCTCTTATAACTTTTTGGGCTTCTAATCATGCACAATTTTTTAATAAATGACCCTCTTTGCTAATAAATGACAAAATTTTTCAAACTCAAAACATTTATTTCAATTAAACCATTTACAGGCACTTTTGAACTATCAAGGAGTCGGTCAGTTAGAAATATGAAGCTAGTTGCCCATTCCAAAGCGTGGTAGGTACTGTTAACGACAATCCAATGGTTGTCCCAAACCTTTGCATATTAGGGCGGGCAGCACTAGCAATAGGCACGAAGTGATCGATAGACGACACAAATTCGGGGCGAGTAACGTGTTGTTTCTTTTGCATACAATATCATCATTTAGAAGTGTGATCTACCAACACGTAATAGTTTTAAGGACCATATTATTATACCTATTATAAATGAACTATTAGCATATCATAAAATCATAAGTATTGCGGTCAGAAAAGACTTTTGTATTGTAAGATTAAAAAGGATGCTGTGACGTTTCGAGGGGAAAGAAATAAAAATTAAGAACACTCAAGGTGTCTGATTGTGAATTTACCTAAATCAGTGATGTGAACAGAGTAAGACATTTTAGTACCGCGGCGTTCATATAAGCGCCCTTTGTCCACGTCCTGGCGTCATCTACACGGCGACGCCTTATCATACAGCGGAATTGGTGAGATTGTTTCATTATTATTGTTTGACATTCTTGACTCTTCTACAGTGAAGAGTTTATAGTTTGATTTCACGAATACTTGGAACTGATTTTGAGTAGTGTGTTCATAAAGTACTTTTTCTAAGTAATAAGATGGGATGACACAATAAAAGAAATAGGTCTCACAGTTCTTCTTCCTCAAGCTCGCGTGAGTCGGAAAGACATTCCAAAAGTAAGAAATATAAAAAGAATCTATAAATAAAAGAAAGACGGATTGAAGCTTTAGAGGTTCTGATAAAAGAGTTAAGAACGAAAAATGACTATCATAGTGCAACAACATCGGAAACATCAAAATCTAGGCCGTTAATAGTTCGCTATGTGGGCCGTAATGACTTTATCCCAGAATTTGATCCACAGACCTCTTCCGTTTCCATTGTGCACTGGATCCGGAACTTGGAAACTACCTCCATGCTAAGCGGGTATGCTAAGGGCTGGTAGGAGCGTCAAGCTTCCTACGAGATCAGCTGGGATGAGTGGAAAGAGAAACTGATCAGAGCGTTCCCATTTACCAAAAATAAGCTGTCACAGATAAGAGACCTTGTGAATCGTCTCAAGACAAAGGATGAACCGGGGTCGCGGGAAGGTACTAAAGGGTTACCGAGGCCCCTGGCAACACAGGCAACAGGAAAGAATACGGGTGGGTTTTAGTCAGTAAGAGTCTAACACACTCTCCCGCTCCGCCCAGAGCGGGAGAAGCTATTTGATGTTTTCCCACCAAAAAAAAAAAAAAGGATGAAGACCCAATTAAATTTTATTACGACAAACTGGGCATTGGCATGTCATGTGATATGAGTGATGAAGTGATCACTCAATCAATCATAGGGACTCTTGGAGACAAATTGCTTGAGGTTGGTGCGTTATCTGCTGGCTGTCATGATACATATTCTTTGCTCAAATACTTGGCAAGCATGAAACCATCAACTGATAGTACTGATTCAAACCAACCAGGAACGACATATACTAGTGGCAACTCAAGCAAAATAACTAAATGCTTTACTTGCGGTAAGGTCGGTCATAAGGCAAGTGTGTGGTAAAATTCCACAGAAAAGAAACCGGATTTTGTGATCGACTTGGTCACCTTGAAGAAAATTGCTTCAAAAATAAAAATCAAAACACGTATTGAAAGCCGTGGCTTCCCCACGAGCAAATGGCCAAGTTGAAAGACTGAATCGCACAATCTTAAGTTCCTTGACGGCTCATATGGGCGAAGAGCAAAAGTGCTGGGACGCTTATTTACCGAGAGTTCAGTTGGGTATAAATTCTACAGTAAGCCAGGGAACTGGAAAATCACGATTTGGAAAGTTTACAAGAGCACGCAGCTAAAGAATTGAGCATAGTTCGATTGCCATGAAGTCACGTTTTGATAAAGGCTGACGAGCATCAAAACTGGTCATGGTGGAGCGAAAGATTTTACGATCCGGACTTACAAATGGAAAGCATGTTTTGAGGTACGCAGGGTCTTACAAGGTAACCGCAGTCTTACCAAACGACGTATAAAGTAACCTCTGCTGCTAGAGGCTAGAGAGCATATAAAAACGTTGTCGCTCGAGGCAAGGTTGGACTTTTTTGTCAGACGAGAAAACTCGTCAGATGAAGATTTGGAACGAGATGATGTATCCTCAACCAAATCATGTCATTGCCTACGGGGCCATATTATGTTATATCCTACGGGGCCATATTATGTCATTGCCTGCGGGGCCATATTATGTCATTGCCTGCGGGGCCATATTATGTTATATCCTACGGGGCCATATTATGTCATTGCCTGCGGGGCCATATTATGTCATTAAAATCTAATCAAATCACAAGTCATTTATTCAAACCTCTGCTGCTAGAGGCAAGAGAGCATATAAAAACGTTGTCGCTCGAGGCAAGGTTGGACTTTTTTGTCAGACGAGAAAACTCGTCAGATGAAGATTTGGAACGAGATGATGTATCCTCAACCAAATCATGTCATTGCCTACGGGGCCATATTATGTTATATCCTACGGGGCCATATTATGATATTGCCCGCGGGGCCATATTATGTCATTGCTTGCGGGGCCATATTATGTTATATCCTACGGGGCCATATTATGTCATTGCCTGCGGGGCCATATTATGTCATTAAAATCAAATCAAATCAAAAGTCATTTATTCAAATTAGGCTGAAAATCAGCACTTTTCGAACGTCAAAGTTACATATGACAGTCCCCCAAAAATGCCCGCCCTTCACCACTTCCTAGTGCTTTGGCTGGGAAGTAGAAGTGGCGGAACAAACTCCCCAGCAGCACATCTGTCTGTTTAGTTATATAAACTTGATTCTATACAAATCGTATGCAAAGTAATTAACATTACGAAACACATTAGATTAAATTACATACTTGCTATATGTTAGCTAGCACACGCCAGTATACCAACAAAACAATAAACAAACTCTACTCAAGCAGATAAAAATTACAACATAAAAAAAACGTAAATACAACTTAATACCTAAATAAAAGCAGCAGCAGCCTACTGGGCATTGCCTACGGGGTCATATTATGTAATTGCCTACGGGGCCATATTATGACATTGCCTATGCAACCATATTATGACATCGCCTACGGGGCTATATTCATTATTTATAAAAGGTGTCTCAGGGGCTCACAACTGGATCATCTATCAACGAGATCAGCCGTTGAAATCGCGGCGATGCTGACGAGCTAGGAGGACTAGGACTTCACTTGAATACTCCTACGAGGTTCTGGAGAGTCAAGAAGGCCGACCTGTTAACGACAATCCAATGGTTGTCCCAACCCTATGTGTATCAGGGCGGGCAGCACTAGCGATCGGCACGAAGTGATCGTTAGACGACACAAATGTCGGGAATGCGCGGGAGAGTAACGTGTTGTTTCTTTTGCATACAATATAATTGTTATAAAGTATTCATAGTTTAATTTCAAGACCTAACAGTACCTGGAGAAGAATGGGCAAGAAACTTCATGGACACTCTTTTAAATTAAATTGTTACATAAATAATGTTGAATTTATAACTAAATATGAGGATGATGTAAAAAAAACGCGTCCATAGTAAAGAAAAATAAACAAAAAAGAAAAAAACAATTTAAAAATAAAATAATTAAAAATAAGCTGAGGCAGCTAAGAGACGACCAGTCCCAGTTTTAATAATGACCGTATTTTTTAATAAACGACCCTCTTTTTTAAAAAAACGACCCTCTTTTTTAAAAAACGACCCTCTTTTTTAAATAAATGACCGTCTTTTTCAGTTTTAGCCTTTCCTCACTGTTAGTTGCAGTAAATAACCTAGGACACCCAATTCAAACAGGTTCGGTTAGGACTGTGATCGATGTGTCCGCGCGCGAGGTTAGCGAGCGAAGCAAGCGGTGCCGCGCCAGCGGCTGGCGAACGCTACATCAAAGTTGGCAGCAGTTTCTGGGCTGTTTAGTATTTTAAAGACCTTAATTATTAGAGGTTCACAATAAGAGGCCCATTCATTATATTAGATCATTGAATAATATTTTAGGAAAGCTATAGGGGAATTATTTGAAGGTCGATGACATATATGCTTATTCATAATTTCAGAACAACTTCCAACAACCGCCGGAGCCCTCGCACCTCTCAGTCTCCCCGGCCTACAGCTACAGTTACCCCGAGGCCCACATTAAGACGGAGACAGACGAGCCACACTGCCCACTTGACAGTGACAGCGACAGGCTACACGCAGTCAAGACGGAGGAAACGCACTGTGAACCTGAGACTTTTGTTAATAACTTGAATTTGGAACCTAAGAAGCGAAAAGGGAAAAAAGTTGAAAAGGTATGTTGTAATGGTTTACATAATCTGTGGCTCTATCGGCAGCATTGTTGCACCCACTGGGGAGTATAAGCCTCCTCCTTTTTGTGCCATGCCTCCATGGTCTGCCCCAAACATTTAAATCCTTAGATTCACCCGATCGCATCAAAAGAGAAAGCGCAGGTCCGATCCTGCATGGAGTATTGTAGCCACCTTTGGGATGGCTCGGCTAAATACCAACTTGCCGCGCTTGACTCGGTGGAACGCAGAGCTAAGAGGCTCATTGGCGACGTAAATCTGGTGGATGCCAAGCTTCACAGTTTGGCCCATCGTCGCAAGGTTGCCTGCTTGTCGGTCTTCTATAGATTGTACTTCGGAGAGTGTGCTCAAGAACTCCACGACCTCATTCCACCGGCCCCCTTCTATTATCGGTCATCTAGGCGCACTTCAGGTTACCATCCCTTCCTGGTGGCTATCCCACCAACTCGCACTAAGCGTTTCCAAACTTCTTTTATAATGCGCACAGCAAAGGAATGGAACTCTCTGCCTGCGTCTGTGTTTCCGAACGCATATAACCCTAATCTCTTCAAAGTGAGAGTGAACAGGCTTCTTCTGGGTAAGCTCGCTCCATCGTCGACTTTGTTTCTGTCGCCTCTGACATAGACTAAGGTCAAGAGCAAACCCATCACAAATAAAAAAAAAAAAAAAAAGAGAAATTCAGCTCCTTAAGTTCTGAGTTGAGCTGCACGATTACTGAAAAATGCGTGCACTGACTGGACAGGTCCACTCAATCTGTGTGGTTCTTTCCTCAAAAAAACATTTCAGACATTAATCTACATGGTCTTCACACATGATCTGACCAAGATTATGTCTGGAATTTAAAAGAGACTGTGACCTCTGAGTTTGTTTCGGCCTTTCTTCTCGGAGTAGTTAGATAGGAAACGCCAACCTCATCTAGTTTTAAAATATGATTGACGTGTAAAAGTGTTTGTACAAACCCACTTACAGAAATAAAAATCATTTATCAATCCAACTAATATTATAAATGCGAAAGTTTGTAAGAATGGATGGATGGATGGATGTTTGTTACTCTTTCACGCAAAAGTACTGAACGGATTTGGATGAAATTTGGCACACAGATAGTTTATAACCAGGAATAACACATAGGTTACTTTTTATCCCGATATACCCATGAGGTCTAAACTTATGCGGGTGAAACCGCGGGGCGCATCTAGTTATTTATCATTTAAAGATAGACAAATTTCTGAGTTTTGTTGGCAAAGACATTTGAAGTACCAAATAAGGTATTGGGATCATTTAGACGTACGCGCTTTCGTGCGCGCCTAGGTCGAAGAAAGGGCGACGTGTTTGGAGGGGTGGGATTGAGCGAGTGAGAGAGAAATTGTATTATTGTGGGAGTGTAAGAGTAAACAATATTATTCCGCTGGATTGTGCGAAGGAATGCGCGTGTCTAAATGAACCCATTGTCTCTCTCAGTCATTCATAATGAAAGTTGTCCTCACTTTTCTTAGTATAGACACTTTTTCGCATGGTGGAGGTTAATCTAATGATATAAATCTGTCGGTTAGACGTTCTGGTTTTAAGGGTGACTTAGGGACTGACTAGATTTATTCACCTCCATTCGCGTTTCGCTGAACGATTTTGGTCACACTTACACAGTTCTGTTCCTGTCAGCCGTGTACAGCATCGTAAGATTGAAAAACCGCCATAACGAGTTATCTCCGCTATCGCGCTTCTATCTACTGAGAAGCGATTAGGTACATACTCTTTGCTGCGAAAACGGTAAACTACTCATTTAGTATTGTGCCCTCAACATGGACAGTTCTCTGTGCGATATTGAACTGATATCGTATAGGCAAGAAGTTTTTTTGCACTAGCGATGTCTTTCTTTTTTTATTCTATGGCAATATTTAATGTAACCTATTTTATATAATAATCTTAAAAAATATCTACAAGCTGTAGGTACAAGTATATAATAAAAATACCTAATAAAAAGGCGAAAGAGCTCATTGGGCATAAAAAAATTCGTCCGCATCGCTGTCAATGGGAAAAGTGCCCAAAAGGCTGGCAGCATTGCCACGTTAGATGGCAATGCTGATTCTTTGGGTTAAAAAAGGCCAAATCACCAACCGTTTGGCGATGTCCCGAATTACTCGATGAGCATTAGTTTAATAGTTTAATGTTTCTCTTCGTCCATTATTTTATTTCGTAAAAATTGCGTGCATAATGATTACGTAATAATAAATCAAATTCTATGCAGGAACTATGCAGGTCGCCACTTCTTCCCAGCTAAAGCACTAGGAAGTGGAGAAGGGCGGGCGTTTTTTGGGGACTGTCCTAAGTAACTTTGACGTTCGAAAAGTGCTGATTCTCAGCCTAGTTTGAATTAATGACTTTTGATTTAGATTTTTGATTTCAATATACTTTTCCCGACCCGGGAATCGAACACAGGACCTCATGCTTAGCAGTAGTGCTTGCGAGCACTAGACCAACGAGTCAGTCAGGCAGAATAAATATAGTTATTCTATTAGCGACTTAAGATGCTGACAACACCTAAACCGCGGTCTTTGTCAGACTGCATAGAAAATAAAGAGAAGCGCGAGGACACAACGCTTGTAATTTATTGCAAAATACATATGAAGCAATTATCTATTTACTCAAAATTGAGTTGAGTAATCGAAAATATAAAACAACCAAGTTCTGCATTAAAATAAGACAACGTTGTTATATTTTATTAACTACGTAACGTATGTTGATATTTAATACAGATATTTTGGATTGGAACTCAAGGTAAGAGGTTAGTTTAACGTTAGTTTGTATCGAGATTTTTTTGCAAAACGTATTTTGGTAACAACCAAGTTCTGGGAAATATGTTCAAAATTAACATATATTTTTTCCGCTACCACAAACTAAACAGATTTAGCAATTTTTTTTTTAAATAAGTCTAATTTGGTAATTTACCTCTTGTCAATGCCTTAAGCGGTGGTGTGAGTGGCTAAGTTAACTTTCTAGTGCTATTTTTAGTCAATAAACAACTGAGTAGCGCGAGTTCTGCTCTGTACGTATTGCGTCAATATGTCTCCTTGATTTTCTCATCATTATGAATTTTATTATGAATTTTCTCCAACAGGCCGTAAAAGAAAAAACTAAAAAGAAAGTTAAGCTGAAAAGCGAAAAGATACCTGTAAAGAAAAAGGCAAAAGTAAAAAAGAAACGGTCTCCGTCACCAGACTCCCTGCCTGACGATCACTTGGACGCAGACGACTTGGACATAGAAGATGACGATATAAAAGATAAATTAATTGATGTGACGGAGAAAAAGGAAGGGAAAGAAGTACCTTTTGTGAAAGAGGTAAGATGTCAGTTTATTGTTCTCCTCTCGTTCTTTAGCTCGGAGTGTGTGTGACCAGCTCATACCGTGCTCACAATAGGAGCCAGTCAGCAAGGTCATGGACAAATTGAATGGATTGATCACCTGCTTGCGCTCACGTGTTCATTTCAGATTCTAATAAGTTTATCATTGTGTGATATTCACTCACTATGTTTTCCTTCACAGTAAGCATAACATAACATAATATCACGCCCTATTATCCCCGAAGGGTTGAGCAGAGGTGTACCTGTAGTACACCCACATTTCGCCAGATATGTTTAAGTCCCATGTAATAGGGGGCGAGCCCATTGCCATCAACCGGGCACAAATCCAGACTCGGGGCTTTTTTTTTTTTCTTTGGGTGGGAAATCATCAAATAACTTCTCCCGCTCTGGGAGCGGGAGGGTGTGTCAGACTTTTACCAACTAAAACCCACCCGTATTTCTTCCGTTGCCTGTGTTGCCAGGGTCCTCGGTAACCCTTTGGTACCTTCCCGCGACGCCGGCAGGCATCGACTCTAGTGGACCCTACACTTGTGCTGACGACATCTCTTTGAGGCGCGCGTGGATTACAACGCGCCGTCGCCCCGCGCCTGGTCCTTACCGGACGGTGAGCTACCCATTGCTCACCGTCCGCAAGCCCGCGCCTACGGTGGCCGGAAATCCGCCCGGGATTCCCGACTGCTACTGAGAAATTCCAGATGGTAAAATCCAATAACACTTTTGCCCGACCCGGGAATTGAACCGGATTGCCACCACTAGACCAACGCGCAGTTACAAAACAAGATTTTATGAATTCGTTAAGGCTACCGTACATAGAGAGATCAAACTGAATAGTGAATCCGATCTGTCTAACGGAACCGGATGCGGGGCCACGAAACGATCGGACCCGACTGGTTAGTTTCAAAGATTTACTAGTGATAGTCGTTTCCGACATTGTGGGTGAATGATGATCCAAGATTGTGTTTAAAAGATCGTTTTCAGCGATAAGACCACCCATTGTGTCACCCTATGTAAAATTATATTATATTTAACTGACACTTGACTCTAACAAAAATTAGTACTTTAAAGTTTATTATTACGCAAACGGATCCATGAATCGAAAAATGGTGTTCACAGACTCGTAATATTTTTGAACTGCCTATCCAACGATACCCCACACCATAGGATAGACGAGAATAAAAATATAATCCCCACTTTACGTGCGTGCGTGCGTGTACTTTGTCGGCGCACTTTACGTGCGTGTAATTTGTCGGCGTGATTAATATGTATACCCATGCCAAATTACAGCTTTCCAGTACTAAGAGTCTTTTAGCTAAGCCGGGGACAGATAGACAGACATACTGACAGACAGACGAACATGGCGAAACTATAAGGGTTCCGTGTTGACTACGGAACCATAAAAATCATATGGTGTACATAATAAAGAGTACTGTAGGGTTGCTGGTTGTGAAATTAAAGTCCCTTTGAACTTGATGATGATTTATTGGCAACTTATATTTCGTTACATTAATTAAATCATGTGGCAAGCCTAAGTGGAGAGATGAATGGGACTGCGTGGCTATCGCCCTTCAGACCTCCCCTAGCTGGCTAGTTTCCTGAAGACCGCTAGGCTATCGAAGCAGGAAATACTAAGTATCAGTATAGTCGTACTAAGGATCAGAGCTGGCTGCGTGGCTACCGGGCCCAGAACCTGTAGCTAGTGAATCACACTTGTTCGAAGACAGCTCTGCTTAATAAGGCGGATAGTTGACATGTGAGACGTAATCGTCTGTAGTTGTGGTGCAGATGACTAGCCGGGTGGCGCTGGCGCAGATTGTTGCACATAAAGATTGTAGATGGCGTCATTTGTCTACAGAAATCGTTCGTAGTTGCTGTCTTCTAGTTTATGAAGCCACTCATCGTAGTGCTTAGGATAAGTTGTACTAGATGGCGCTGTATGTTTGTTTCAGTACTTTATTCTATTCTTAATTGTCATCCAGTTACAAAGAAAATATTTGGTTTCTTTTAGAGTACAAGACTGAATGGCGACGTGAAACCAGCTAAACAAGCCCCTCTCAAAGAGGCCCTCCCGGAGAGACCTCACTGTGAGGAGTGCGGCAAGAACTTCAGCTCCCGGAAGACGTACAGGTATCATTTGAAGTAAGTGGAAAATCTCGCCTGTGAAGCCTGGAATACACGTGCTATGTACTAGCACAAAAGCTTTAAATAAGCATGCTACTTACCAGCAAACAAGCATGCTTTTTAGGGTTCCGTAGTAAACAAGAAACTCTTATAGTTTCGCCATGTCCGTCTGTCTGTCTGTCCCCGCTGTAGCTCAGAGACGCTTAGTACTAGAAAGCTGTAATTTGACCATATTAATCACGCCGACAAAGTGATGAAATATTTTTTTTTAGGGTACCTCCCTTGCACGTAATGTGGGGGTTGATATTTTTATTTCTCGTCTACCCTATGGTTTGGGGTATCGCTGGATAGGCCGTTCAAAAAATATTGCGGGTCTGTGAACACCACTTTTCGATTCAAGGATCGGCTTGCGTAATAATAAGCATTAAAGCGTTATTTTTTGTTAGAGTCAAGTGTGTGTGTGTGTGTGTGTCCCGTCAGCTAAACGGTTGTTTATGGAGATGTGAAAAAATTCATGGCAGTAGTACATATAATGAAATTAAAAGGAAAACTATCACTGTGGGCTTTACAAGTTAACGAGTTATAGTCGACCAACTTACATTTGCAGTTGGAGAATTGACCGTAGCATATATCGATGTATGGGAGAACATGTATTTCAACTACAATTTTAAGTTTGTTTTTGATATAAATTCATCCCAACTTCCCAAGTACGGAACCCTTCATTGTGGGTGGTCCGACACGCACTTGGCTGGTTTTCTAAATAGTACAAGAGCATGCTAGTACATATACAAGAGTAGTTTACAGGCACAGAGAGCAGCTACAAACGAGCATAAGACATGGGTCGGTACGCGAATTCATAATTCCGAAACTATATGTATACGTAGTCTGGTCATAAGTTTTGTCACTTAAGGAAAGTTAAACAAATGACACAATGAGTTACGCACTACAACCATTTATATATCAAATGAAAGGATATACAATACAGATTTAAACCACATTAAAATTATTCGAAATGTCCTCCTCTTGCTTCGATACAAGCCTTCAATCTGCAAGGCCAGTCATCAAACGAAGCACGCACGACTTTCATGTCAATTTCGGCGACTGCTTTAATCAGGAGGATGCTCTTAGTGACTTTAAGTTGCGATGGGATTTAGCGCAGACCTCCTCTAATTGCTGCCATATTTTGTAATCCACGGAATTCAAGTCTGGACTGGATGAGGGCCAATCCTCATGCCTGATAAAGTCGATTCCACGGATCGTGTGCTAGTTTTGGGTACTTTTCGCCTTATGAGCCGGCGCAGAATCCTGCTGGAATACCCAGTGCCTGTTTTCGAACATTGTTTGTGAAAGAGGTTCCACAATGTTTTTTAGGACTGTGTTTTGATATACGAGGGAACTCCTTTTTCACAAAAAAACACTTCCGTTGGACCCTAATAGGACACCCCAAGCCAAACCATGAATGCCGAAGGGTGATGACCACGCTGCACACATGGCACACGTCTGCTCGCTTCTTCACTAGAGTGTGCATTCACTTTATCATTTTGTTTGTTAAAACTCTCCTCAATATCAAAAATGTTTACGTCCGAAAAAAGTATTTAGCGGTATTTTTTTCCCGCGTACCGCCTTAACAAAACCCGGCTTCTCTCCCTCTGCTCTGGTGTCATAGCCCTCTGCTCCGGTGTCATAGCCCTCTGCTCTGGTGTCATAGCCCTCTGCTCTGGTGTCATAGCCCTCTGCTCTGGTGTCGTAGCCCTCTGCTCTGGTGTCATAGCCCTCTGCTCCGGTGTCATAGCCCTCTGCTCTGGTGTCATAGCCCTCTGCTCTGGTGTCATAGCCCTCTGCTCTGGTGTCATAGCCCTCTGCTCTGGTGACATAGCCCTCTGCTCTGGTGTCATAGCCCTCTGCTCTGGTGTCATAGCCCTCTGCTCTGGTGTCATAGCCCTCTGCTCTGGTGTCATAGCCCTCTGCTCTGGTGTCATAGCCCTCTGCTCTGGTGTCATAGCCCTCTGCTCTGGTTTCATAGCCCTTTGCTCTAGTGTCAAAATAAAAAACACCGACCCACAATGGGTTGGTTCGTTTTAGCATAACTGGAATCAGTTGTGCTAGAACATCTCTTGAAACCAGCGTGTATTTGCAGCGTCCTCCACAAAGGACAGAACCGGTACCCGTGTCCGCGCTGCGGCAAGGTGTACCAGTGGAAGTCCAACCTCGGACGACATCTGAGGAGTCATAAGGTGAGTGTCATTTTACAGAATCTTGTGCAGTACGCGAACGTTATTTATATCAGATCTTTGGTAGGCAGATGGGAAAAATTAAACAATTATGGACCCTGTCGGGCACAGCATAGTGGAGTGGGGATGAATACCGTTTATTTGTGTTTATATTATTTATGTATTCTGGTAATTGTATTTTTATTTTATTACTATTTTTTAATAATATTTTAAGTAAATATTTTGGCTTTTGGTCTTCTATTACTCAAAACTTTTTCTTTTTTAGTTAGTTAATGTTAAATGCAGGGTCAAATGAAATAAATTAGCGAAACTTCGTAGATTTAGATATCGAAACCCATTGGTTTCGATATCTAAACAGAATAAAAAAACCGGCCAAGTGCGAGTCCGACTCGCGCACGAAGGGTTCCGTACCATTCTATATAAAAACGGCAAAAATATCATGCCTGTTGTATGGGAGCCCCCTTAAATACTTATTTTATTCTGTTGTAGCGGCAACAGAAATACACCATCTGTGAAAATGTAATCTGTCTAACTATCACGGTTCATGAGATACAGCTTGGTGACAGACGGACAGCGGAGTCTTAGTAATAGAGTCCCGTTTTACCCTTTGGATTCAGAACCCTAAAAATAGGATCTGATGATATTTTGGGGTCAACGACCGGTGTGGTTATTCTAAAATAATAAGTTTAAAAATCTGTATTTTTTGTTGTTTTATCGTGATTCGATAGCCATCAGATCTGCGGAGTTTCGCTAAATAATTAAATTTGACCCTGTATGGTTTAAAGAACTTTTGTTTAATGTCACCATGTCATGTTATTACTCACATTCAAGCAAATAAGTTATTTGTATTTGTAATATGTGTGTGTCGTGTTCAGGCGCGAGACTCAGGGGAACTGTACTGCGAGACGTGCGACAAGCGCTTCGCGTCCGTGGCCACGTACCGCCAGCACCTGCGGGTGTCGCGCCGCCACGTGCCCGAGAGCGAGTTCAGGTGGGGCCGGGTTTAGTGCTGCTTATAGAGGCATGAGGGACAGGCTGTCAAGGTCACTCATCTTCCATAGAAAAGGGAGGATCCTCCGACCAGACGGGTGTCGTATCTGGCGGGCAACTGCCCGACGGTTGATGTCGGAACGTTGTATATATGCTAGTCGCGGTAAACTCTGCTTGCGCGATGCAGGATTTTAAGTGACGTCAGTTTGATGCGTAGTTCGCATGTGGCGATGTAGATGCCGCCACATGCTTATCGATATCGATAAACGGGACCCATTAAAATCATTTCGCACTCCTAGCGTGTAGTACTAGACCGAATTCAGTATTGAATACCCAGTCTATGGTACAGTAACAGGTTTCTTAACAAATTCTCGTTGAATTTATCTATCTACACACAACATCACGCCTTGTTTCCCCGAAGGGTTGGGCAAAGGTGTATCTGTAGTACACCCACATTTCGCCAGTTATGCTTAAGTCCCATGTAATAGAGGGCGAGCCTATAGAGAAATTCCAGATAGGAAAACCCAATAACACTTTGCCCGACCCGGGAATCGAACCCAGAACCTCATGCTCAGCAGTAGCGCTTGCGACGACTAGACCAAACTTTATCTCTCTATCTATCTATATTCTATATAATAAATAAAAACCGGCCAAGTGCGTTTCGGACCACGCACAATGAAAGTTGGGATGAATTTATCCCAAAACAAACAACATTGTAGTTGAAAAACATGCTCTCCAATACATTGATATACGTCACGGTCAATTCTCCAACTGCAAATTTAAGTTGGTCGACTATTACTCGTTAACTTGTAAAGCCTACTTAGCTTAGTTTTCATTTTAAGACGCTGACAACAGCTAAACCGCGGTCACTGTCAGATTGCATAGAAAAGAAAGAGAAGCGCGATGACACAACGCTTGTAATTTATTGCAAAATATGTAGAAATTATGTATTTAAGTACTCAAAATTGAATTGAGTAATCGAAAATAAAAAACAACCAAGTTCTGCATTCAAATAAGACGTTATTTTTATTAATTAAATACGTAACGTATGTTGATATTTAATACAGATATGTTGGATTAGAACTCAAGCTAAGAGGTTAGTTTAACGTTAGTTTGTATCGAGATTTTTTTTCAAAATGTATTTTGGTAACAACAAAGTTCTGGGAAATACATATGTTCAAAATTAACATATATTTTTTCCGCTACCACAAACTATACAGATTTGGCAATTTTGTTTCTTAAGAGAAGCTTATTTTTGTCAATTGGGTCTTGTCTTGTGGATTTTTGAGATAGGTCAGAAAGCGCAGGTACCTTAACCGTTGTAACGAAATCGGTCTTATAGTGTGGCCATTAGTGCTGTGCACTCCCTGAGGTATGCGCGGCGAGGTGGGAGGCGAAGAAAAAAGTGCATGAGTTCACATGAGATCGATACATGTCGGACAGATCTTACGATATCAGTTTGCATTTCTAAGGCAAGACTTGTGGCGGGACGATGGTCGGAGGCTATCTATCTGTAATATATTATACTTACTTAGTTGATTAAAATGTGACCCAAATATACTCATATTTTATTAAAAATATGCAGGTGATAAATAAGAACTAAACTTATAATTCAAAGCAGGACTTGTTTTATTGAGCATTTTTTATATTTACAAATAATTATATATTCTAACGAAAGTTATTCTAACATAGATTCTGTTTCAACTTCATCTTCCATTTCGCACGACCCATCTTTGAATATTTATCTCATGTGCGTCTGACATAGACAGTCCGATACAGATAACACTACCTGAGAAAAAAAAAAAAAAAACACTACCTGTCGCCACGAGCGTTGACGGCGCACTGACAGAGCGCAGCAGTCGATTCTCCCCCCGTCTCGCCGCGCATACCTCATGTGCACAGCACTAATGGCCACACTATAGGAAACTGTCCTTAACTTTTTGAGGCATTGAACTGCCTCGGTGGTCTAGTGGTCGCAAGCGCTACTGCTGAGCATGAGGTCCTCGGTTCGATTTCTGGGTCGGGCAAAGTGTTATTGGGTTTTTCTATCTGGAATTTCTCATTAGCAGCCCGGAGTCTGGATTTGTGGCCGGTTGATGGCAATAGGCTCGCCCCCTGTGGCGTTTATTGTCGGGGTTTTTGTTTTTAACTTTCTTTTTCGTGTGTTAGTTTCATGTGTAACGAGTGCGGCAAGAAGTTCGTGAACAAGACCCGCCTGCGGGACCACATCGACTGGGAACACCTCAAGAAGATCAAGTTCCGCTGCCAGCTGTGCAACAAGGTACGCTTTAGGGCCCGTTCACACGTGCCCGAACCACACCACTACAACACTACAACACAACAACCACACCACAACCACACCACTACCACACCACAACCACACAACAACCACACAACAACCACATCACAACCACAGAACAACCACACCACAACCACACAACAACCACACCACAACCACATCACAACTACACACCAACCACACAACAACCACACTAGAAAGAAAAATATTTTATTTGGGACACGGACAAGAAATACAAAAAGTAAAGGAGCATTTAAAACTAAACTTTGAATAAACCAAAAACAACTAAGAAAATCAATAAAAAAACGACTTGTGTGACGCCAAAAAGGCACTACAACCTCACCACAACCAAACCACCACCACACCGCAACAACAACACGTAGTCGGGCGCTAATTTGTATGAATATGAGTAGTTTATTCACAAGGACCACATTTGGCCGTCGGAATCAACTGTGTCGGCGATACGAACCACGTCGCAGCCACAACGCAACCAGCGAGACCGCGCACTAGCGGCCGGCTACATTGCAAACACAACTTTGCGTCGACCATTTGATTTGATTTTGTAGTACCACAACGCGACTGCAAGAAGCTGCAGCGACACTATTCACACGTGACCACTGCTTGCCCACGTTTTGTCACGGCGATGTGGTGTGGTTGAGGTACGTGTGACCGGACAGACAACACTGAGCAAAGTAAATTAAATAAATCTTCTTCTTGTACCACACATCACATCATCCGTCATCTCAGTAGTCACTCCCTTCCTAGCCAAATCATCTATAACTACAAAAAAAACTGCGCGCGTGACTTCGTACACGTAATAGAAGGGAAACTTCTTAAAAGATAAAGAATAAGAGAGATTTAGTGTGAGAGACAGAGAGAGCTATCTATATCTTTTGTCGCTCTCGTGTAACGAAACGTGCCTAAAAGTGACGCGTCCTTGAAATTTCACTTCTCGTCCGTATTTTTTTTCACTATTTCAAAATACATAAACCCAAGAAAAGTATTAAAAGTTACATTCAACTACTGCTCAAAAAAAATATGAAACCCACAATTTTCTACTTAAGTTCATACGTCCGTTTCTGTGGTATTTTCCACAAAACCGCTTTTTTAGTCACAAATTATATAAATTAAATTATTTTTTGTGGCTTTTGTCAAGCAAACTCACACTTACTTACATAACAGTGAGATTTTTACACCACTTGCGAAGAAACACAAACAAGATATACTTTCCGACATAACAAAAACAAAATAAACATAACTCAATCCTCAAAATGCACTCAACCAGCCTTTAGTAAATTGCCAAATGACATTAGAAGTAAACAAAACAAATATTTTTATTAATAAATTGAAACAATTTCTGGATTCCAAATCGTACTATCATAATATATAATCGTACTAAAATAAAATAATATAGTATAATATGGAATACTTATAGAAAATCTAGAAAAAAAATAGAAAATATATTATAAGAAAATATGAATACATAAATAATAACATAATTTAATAATAATGAAAATTCCTCTAAGAATTTCCTATAATAATTAAATAACCTACATTATTCTTATGCAATACATAAATTAAAAATAACTATTATATACTATACCTATACACACAAACCTAAATACATACTCATACAACCAATTAAACACATAATAATTTATAATAATATTGAATTTCTTGAATTGCGACTTCGCCCTCTCCCTCTCTCCTAAATGTTGCTGTGCCCGACAGGGTCCATATTGATCGTTTACTTTTATATCATCTGTGTAATACATATGGAATGCAATAAAGTATTGAGAATTTAGAATTTCAAGCACTTTTGCAAAGAATAGATTTTTATTCACATAGTGTTTTTCGTCACTTCCGGCAATTTCGAAGACGACGCGTTTTGAGTTTGCGTTCCGTTCCACCAAAAAAAGCAACATAAAATAATGACTTGTCAAATAAGTAATGCATTTAAAAATGAAATATATATAGGAATTTGTTTCTTGACTCCTACACAATGTACATATATTTAAATAATGGATAAGTTTTGAACATTGCCTATTATCGAATAGCCGCCTTTATAATTGTACCCACGCAAATGTTACCAACCCACATAATTTATCTCCCATTTTCCAAAATAATCCCAATAATTTTAGAAAGTGAATGTGATGAATGTTTACATCTGTTTTAAACATTAATTTTCGATGTATATTGGGCTGGGTTTGCTGGAGTTTTAGCAATAGAATTATTCATTTGACCGCTGCCGTGATTTAATTTATTGTCAGCTTGTGGGTCGGTGCGTTCTGACGTAATTGAATTCACTGTAAAAAGAAACAAAACCCTCGACATGCCTCCTCGGTCGAGTGGTCGCAAGCGCTACTGCTGAGCATGAGGTTCCGGGGTCGATTCCCAGGTCGGGCAAAGTGTTATTAGGTTTTCCATCAGGAATATCTCAGTAGCAGCCCGGAGTCTAGATTTGTGCCCGGCCGACCCGTATTACATAAGACTTAAACATAACCGGCGAATTGTGGGTGTAATATAGGTACACCTTTGTCTAAGCCTTCGGGGAATTACAGGCGTAATGTTAAATATTGACATTAAAAAGGCGACACATCTAAGAACAAGCTGAATTTATTATTATTTTTATGTTCTTACATATCTCGAGACCATGGGGTCCAGGACCTTTGGAAGGCGTACGAGGGACCGATGCAACTTTAATGGAATGAGGCACCAACCGACGATTATCCCTGTTTGCTCTATGAAGGTGCACCCAAGGACAACCCCCGGTTGATGCAAGACTATTTCAGAACATGGGAACAAAAAATATTGGGCTATGAGTTTGGGAGGCTATAGTGGATTAGTTTCCTAAGACTATAGAAAGGCTATGGCCCCTAACTGACCAATGCTTTATGTAAAATACACCGACAAAATGGCAGGGGGTGACTTGCACGCTCAATAATGGGCCCCCGAAAACGGCCGCTAGCACATAGTGACGTAGTGACAAGGGGGCAGCACTTCCTGAGGTGCTTGAGAAGTGGAGAGGTATTCCACGGCTATCAGGACAATCCCGGAAGTACGGTCAAGATCCCTACCAGCATCTTACTGAAATACTTCCTTCCTCCGAGCACGTTTGCTCTTGCGGATCTCCACTCAAGCCGGCTTATAAAGGCAAGAATGAGGTGGGAGCTCTGTTCCTCGTCAGTGTTCACGCTAGTCGGCCAATAAAGGCAAGCCAGAGATGAGGATCAAGACTTCACCCAGGAGATAGGGTCCGTGGGGTCGCTAGTGCCCAACAGCTCGCCACATGCTGCCCTGCGGGTTTCTGTATCTCTCTTGGTTTGGCTCCTTACCCTAGACCCGTTCCGGCAAAGTAAAGTCTACCGGCACAGACCTACAGTTCGGAGCGCGCAAGCCCCACCACGACGTCAACGTAGAGATACGGTGGTGGGGTTATTATTATTATTAATGTTACAACAACGTTCAAAGGTAATGAACGTTTTCGGCCGTGCTCTGCCCACCTGTGGGAGTGCCGGCGTGACGTTCTGTAATGTTGCAGCCGTTCAAGTGCCACACGTCGCTGTACGTGCACCTGCAGAACGTGCACCGCAACAAGGAGAAGAAGGACAACCTGTGCCACGTGTGCGGCAAGTCTTACCAGGTGAGGACACTCACTTATTTAATTATTTTATGGAAAAAACCGGCCAAGTGCGTGGTGTGGACCACGCACAATGAAGGGTACCCTGGTGGGTTAGGTAGGATGAATTTATCCCAAAAACAAACTTAACATTGTAGTTGAAAAACATGTTCTTCGATACATCGATATATAAGCCACGGTCAATTCTCCAACTGCAAATTTAAGTTGGTCGACTATTACTCGTTAACTTGTAAAGCCCACATGTCCTACTGCCATGCTTTTATTTCCAATCTCAATAAACAACCATTTAGCTGGCAGGAGGGGACACTTACTTGACTCTAGCAAAAATTAGTACTTTAATGCTTAATATTACACAAACGGATCCTTGAATCGAAAAGTGGTGTTCACAGAACAATATTTTTGAACTGCCTATCCAACGTTACCCCACACCAAGGGATAGACGAGAAAAAAATATCTTTAGCTTAAGCTTAAAAGTGTAAATTTTTCAGTGAGTCAAGTGTCCCACTCTTTTTTTTTTTTGTTTGGAAAATTATCAAATAATTTCTTTCGGTCTAGGCGGAGCGGGAGGGTGTGTCAGACTCTTACCGAATAAAACCCACCCGTGTTCTTTCCGTTGCCTGTATTGCCAGAGGCCACGGTTTCGGACATTCCCGCGACCTCGACAGGCATATGACCTAGTGGACCCCTTCAAAGTGTCCCCAACCTGCCAGCTAAATGGTTGTTTTTGGATATGTGAAAATATTCATGGCAGTAGTATATATAACGAAATTAAAAGGAAAACTGTTACAGCTAAGTAGGCTTTACAAATTATCGAGTAATAGTCGACCAACTTACATTTGCAGTTGGAAATTTCTTTACCAACATCCCAATAGAGATTATGAAAGCTCTCCCCTCTTCATCTATATTAGCCGAATCTCTTCTCAAAGAACACTTCTCTAAGGACATTCCAAGTTTTGAATTCAAGCCCATTTCTTTTGTCACAATTAAAAAAGCATTCAAAAGTCTTAACATAAAGAACACTGAAGACTTATGGGGGATTTCCGTTAAGGTTCTTGGAGATATCATTGACACAATAGCCCCTGTCCAGACAGGCATATTTAAACAATGTTTAGACAGCAGTACGTTTCCTGATTTAATGAAACGTAGTAAAGTAGTACCAATTTTCAAATCGGGTAGTAAGAGATACCAGCATTGAGTAAAATTTATGAAAAACACGCTAGACCAGATGCCGTCACATTTTAAATCAAATGGGATTTTACATAGTCGCCAGTTTGGTTTTACTAAAGGCAGGTCGGCATTTTATGTGACCCCATAAGCGTTTGACTGCGTTGACCACAATACACTGATCTGTAAATTACATCACTATGGAATTCGTAGACAAGCTGGTTATCTTTGTCTTTCCTATCTATCAAATAGCCAACAAAAAGTAAACGTTAACGGGGCGACGTCCTCGGGGTCTCTAGTAAAGATGGGCATGTCTCAAGGTTCAATTCGTGGCCATTTCCTATTTCTAGTATATATTGATGGTCTGCCTTACATGATGGCTAACTTATCGGATGTAATTCTATTCGCTGACGACACTTCTCTTATTTTTAGAATAGATAGAAAAGATACGGATGTCTAACATATCAACGATAGTCTGGCTGTTCTTTCAAAAAAGGTCTTAGCTAATAATCTCTTACTTTATGTGAACAAAAATGGCTTAAGTTCTTATTACCAAATGCAGTGGCGGTACCTTCATATAAGCCCAAAAGCCCGGCATGCCTTACTAAAATGCTCGACAGAGAATTTATTGTACCTAACCAGTAGTTTATGAGAAAATTGCGATGATACATACGTAGATACGTAGGTACCTACATACTCAGTCGAAAACTGAACTTTCTTTTTTTGAAATCGGTTAAAATTTTATTGGGCTTGCGTTATTTTGAAACCCTAGGCACGCCACTGACCAAATGTACCTCAAGTGGGTCTAAATTTGAAACTTGATGGCAAGAAACTAGGTGCTATTAAGGAATCTATATTTCTAGGAATTACTCTAGAATTTAATTCGAAATTGCAATAGGGTGCCCACATTAGAGCTCTTTCAGGTAGATTAAGTTCAGCTGCATATGCAGTAAGAAAAAATAGGCAGTTGACTGATACAGCCACAGCTAGGTTAGTATACTTTGTTTATTTCAACAGTTTTATATCTTATGGCGTTCTGCTGTGGAGATTGGCCGCTAACGTAGACGCTGAATTTTCATTTTACAAAAGAGGGCAATCCGCGCGATCCATAGGACTTTTCAAAATTAGAAGCGATTTCTATAATATAAATACTGCCCTGCCAAGCGTATAAGTCCTATCTGCCAAATGTTTTTATACAGGAAAGGCAAAAACGTGATTTGTTGAATGCCAACTATTTACGTTTTTGTGAAAGTGTTTGAAAGTACGAGGGTCATTCAATAAATACTTATTCTACAAAAAGTAAACGAAAATTTTGGAAAAGTGGCAATTTATTTTTCAACAAAGTCTCCTTTTAGTTCGATACACTTAGCCCAGCGATGCTCCAACTTTTTTAACCCGTCCGAAAAATAGTTTTTGTCAAACTCTGCAAAATAGGCCTCCGTGGCGGCGATGACCTCCTCATTCGATCCATATCTATTCCCGGCGAGTGATTTTTTCAGATTAGGAAACAGAAAGAAGTCACAAGGGGCCAAATCTGGAGAATACGGTGGATGGGGCAACAATTCGTAGCGTAATTCGACCAATTTGGCCATGGCAACGGCAGACGTGTGAACCGGTGCGTTGTCGTGGTGAAACAGCACTTTTTTCTTCGCCAGATGGGGTCGTTTTTTCTTTAATTCGGCGTCGAATCGGCCCAATAAATCGGCATAGTAAAGCCCTGTAATTGTTTTACCCTTCTCGAGGTAATCGATGTAGATCACACCTTGTGAATCCCAGAAAACGGTGGCCATAACTTTTCCGGCCGATTTTACAGTTTTCGCCTTCTTTGGAGCACGTTCCCCGGTCTGGATCCATTGTTTTGATTGCTCCTTGGTCTCTGGTGTGTACCAGTGGATCCAGGTTTCATCGACGGTCAATCCCCGCAAAAACGACGCAAAAACTCCGCTGGATTCCGCTTAAACACGTCTCCGATGTGGTCTCACGGTTGCGCTTGTTTTCTGGTGTGAGTAAACGCGGCACCCATCGCGCCGACAGCTTTCTCATGCCGAGTTCCTCGTGAAGAATATGATGCACTGTTCCTCCTGAAATGCCTACAGTCTCAGCTAGCTCCCGAACCTTCAATCGGCGATCTGCCAATACGAAATCATGGATTTTTTTAATGTTTTCCTCCGTAGCAGCTGTTTTCGGTGCACCTGGACGTGGTTCATCAAAAACCGACGTACGGCCACGTGCAAACTCGTTGAACCAATTCTTGACGGTGGCCATCGATGGAGAAGAGTCACCGTACACAGCATCCAAGCGCTCTTTGATTTCGATGCGCGTTTTCCCTTCCAAAAATAGGAATCGAATCACCGAACGATATTGCTCTTTTTCCATTTTTGTAAAACCGATCGACACGTTCGCTTCCATAAGTTGTCAAATTAAAACAAATGAAGGGATTGGAATGAAAATTTGAAAAAAGAATTAAAAAAGAATGTGCTACACTGTGGTAAAACTCTTTTGAAACTACAGCGCCCTCTGGCGATGAGGCTAGGTACTTATTGAATGCACCTCGTAGGCTTTGTAGATCATTTATTGTTTGTAAGTACCTGGTACTTCGTGACAGGCCTACACTGTCCTCCCATACCTATTAACACTGTGATTTGAAAGCATTGTAAAAGCCAATTATTTTAAAAAAATAACCGTGGAGTTTCTTGCCGGCTCTTCTCCATAGGAAACGACCATTTGGAACCGTGCACCTAGCTTCTGACGTTTCATAAGTGCCCATGTAGGTTTATGTGAAATAAAATATTTTTGATTGATTTTGATTTGATTGGTTAATATCGATATACATCACGGTCAATTCTCCAACTCCAAATGTAAGTTGGTTGACTTAATGTTACGCAAACGAAACCCTGAATTAAAATGGTTATCACAGACCGCAATATTTTTGAACGGCCTATTCAACGATACCCCACACCGTGAACTTACTCGTTAACTCGTTAGTTGTAAAGCCTACTTAGCTGTGATAATTTTCCTTTTTCGTATGTATATGATTGTTTAGATAAAAAGCTGTTTTAGTTTTGCTCATAATTATTGTATTCGCTTTCAATAGAAAATTGTTAGTTCAGACTTCAATCCTTCGTAACAGGGTGCTAAACGGCAGATAGGACAAACAGGAAACATGAGTTTGAGTAAACAAATGTACAGAGGACGTTTTTGTTTTGTAGGTACCTCAATAGTGTTGCCATGGTGCCAAATATGCAAAAAAGTGAAAATACCTAAAAATATCAGATAAGACCTTTATGATTAGCAAGGCAGAATACACGTAGTAAACATGAAATTGTGATACTCAAATTTAGATTAACTAAAACCAGGAAAAAATTGTTATCAACAGTATCAGCTTTTATAAATACTAGCCAGTCGATTACGGAACTTAGCGATGGAAAGTTCAAATCCCACATCAAACGTGTCCTTATCAAAAAAGCATATTATAATATATAGATTAAAGACTACGTTGAAGACAAGGAAGCAATTATTCCTTCTACACTTGTGGCTTTCCTGGTACCTCATTAACGGCATGACTATGTAAATGTCCATTAACTGCTTCCAAATTACGACTTTTTTTATATACTTCCTTGCCATAATATTTTCATTATTTGACATTATATACCTACAATTTTAATTTTAACTATTTATTAGTGGCATTTGTGGACAGGATATTAATTCAGATCTGTTACAGTTGTAATGGCAATCATGTCATTTGGTTTAAACAGGTTTTTATTGTTTTATTAATATTTTACTTGAGATTATTTTATATTTTGTGAATGTGAGAACGTTGTATGTATGCTGACCATAGATTTGTAGACGATTTTTTTTTAAATTAAGTACCTGGTACTTGTTGACAGGCCTACACTGTCCTCCCATACCTCCCATAACACTGCACGAGCATTGATTGATAGTATTGTTAAAGGAACCCGACCAGTACGAGTCGGACCCGCCCACCGAGGGTTCCGTACAAATTTGTAGGTACTGTAGTATGCGGGGGTACTACATTAATAAATAATATTCCTTTTTCATAACTGTTAATATATTTTATCTTTTCAAATTCAATACATATTCGTTTGTGAGTTCATAAAGACTGTCTCTTTCGTCATTTCAAATCTTATCTTCCGATTTTAAATATTTATTTTTATTAAGTTGCCAGTGTCAACTAGCGGCTAGGATGATGCATTATCATAGAACCTCTACAGTACATATTATAAATAGTTCAGGAATCGAGTCCCGCAGTTTTTTCCGAAATTTTCTCGAAATTCAGTTTCCAAAACCTATAATTACTCGTACCTATATTTTTGTTATACTAACGGTTCATACCTAAATTAGTTAGGCAACCTAATCAAAGTTGTTTTTTACTTATATGTGAAATTTAATCCAGATTTGTGTGAGTGGTGACTGAAAAAGAATGGTACTTTAATTACAGACTATATTTTTTATGATTTAATAGTTTCAGATTTTTCCCTGTACTTGTAGTATAAGACGATATTATTTGCCAAATTGCATAGTTCTAGGTCAACGGAAAGTACCCTATATATGTATTTTGATTCCCTTAAGAGTGTCGAAATATACGTTTTTTGTGGCATAAACGGCCGTATCTTTTTTTACGTTAACTTAGAAGTTTGATTTTTTCACAGCTTGAAGGGACTGTAGCCTTGAGTAGATGGTTTTAATTTCAACTCGATACCTCCACGCGTTCCCGAGATAAAGGGTCTTGACAGACAGACGGACCACAAAGTGATCCTATATGGGTTCCGTTTTTTTCTTTTGAGGTACGGAACCCTTAAAACACATATGCCTACATAGACACTTATAAAAAGCACATATTCTTAGCATTCTTTATTTTCAATAAATACAACTAGGGCCAGACAAAACGGCTGTCTTAATAACAATAAAAATAATACAATTATTTATTCAAACTCCATAAGATGATTTAAGATGTCTTTGGAAAGTATGACCCAACTGTATTAGACAGAACCAGTTGTAAACTGGTTACCAAAGACCATCGCTAGCTCATAACCACATGGTGCGGCACCCTGAGGTATACCCTGCCGGCTGATCTATACAATACTCTCTCTGCTACATTGTTGTAATATTTTTAGGGTTCCGTACCGTAAAAGGAAAACACAGAACCATTATAGGATCACTCGTGTGTCTGTCTGTCTGTCACAGTCAATTTGCTCCGAACGTAATGGACCGATTAAGTTGAAATTTGGTATATATTTATGAATTTCTGTGACCCAAACACGGACGTGTAACGTAAATAAATGAATGAATTTTGAATATGGGGTTCACTTTTAGGGGACAGTTTTTTTTATAATTTTAAAATAAATAGAGCTTAAACGTTTTAAAAAAATACAGGAAATAGTTCTATACTTCGATTACAGGTAAACCTATAACTCAATATTGTGCGTACAAACTTACATTTGCCGTTGGAATGAATGGGAGAACTTTTTCAACTACAATGTCAAGTTTGTTATTGGGATAAATTCATCCCAACTGCAGAACCCTTCATTGTGCGTGGTCCGACACGCACTTGGCCGGTTTTTGAAGCAGGCTTTTACTCTCTTTTTAAAGGTTACCTATCTAAAAATGCCATATTTTGTTACAGAACGCCGCCAAGCTGAAGTACCACATCGTGGCGATGCACACGAGTGAGACTCCTTACCAGTGCCAGCAGTGCGCCGCCGCCTTCGGCTGGTACTCCAGTCTGTACCGCCACGTGCGCGAGGTGCACTACAAGGTACACTCTCGGCCTCACTTAGATTTATCATCTCAACGTGGATCCGCAATGGTATACCCGCGATTAAATGTTTTGTTATTTATTTTTCAATTTGCAGGTCGTATATTGATCAAACACTCTTTTAAAAAAAAAATAACCGACTTCCAAAAAATGAACTAAAAAGTGAAAAATAACCTTAATTTCGAAAGTCGCTGCCTTTGGATTCGAAATTAAGGTTTTTTTTTTCACTTTTTAGATATTTTTTGGAAGTTGGTTGTTGTTTTTGTAAAAAAGTTTTTGTTTTTGACTTTTTAGCTACCTACAGACAGACAGACAGACATGGCTAAACTATAAGGGTTCCTTGTTTACTACGGAACCCTAAAAAACGGTTCATAAACAAATAAGTCAAACTCAAAGCATTTATTTCAATTAAACCATTTACAGGCACTTTTGAATTGTCAAGGAGTCGGTCAGTTAGAAATATGAAGCTAGTTGCCCATTCCAAAGCGTAGTAGGTACCTATGGAGAAGAACGGGCAAGAAACTCCATGGACACTCTTTTAAATTAAATTGATACATAAAGATTAGTACAAAAATAATGTTGAAATTATAACCAAATGTGAGGACGATGTAAAATAAAAAAACGCGTCCATAGTAGAAAGAGAAACAAAAGCAATTTCTAAATAAAAAAATTACAAATAAGCCGAGGACACTAAGAGGTGACCAGTCCCAACTAACGGCGCCCGTTCACGAGCATGACGCATGGATCAGCACCATTCAGCTCAACCATTTTGAAGGGAGCTAAATGATCCAACACACGCGCCACCACCAGCGAGACATCTGAGTGAGCATGACATACTCTCAGCCGCCAGGGCCCATTCAAGTCAATTACATAACCGGTAAATGGTAGCTCTATTATACATAGTACTCACACCTGTGCAATGCAATTATACAATACAACGTAGGTTGAATTTATACAATGCAAAGATAGTCTTACAATGTTCAGCTGCTCCAACAGTATTTTCAAATGTTAATTATTCAATTGGTTGTGGTTGTGGAGCAGGACCAGCATTGAGCCAAGCATTTTTAACAGCAATTTAATCCAACTTATAATATGCCTGCCCTGAAGTATGTGGGGAGGAATTTTATTGTAACATTTTAAACAGTACCCCATGAAAGATGAGTCTACTTTAGCCAGTCTGAAACCTGGCTGAGATAATAGGTCCCTATTTCTAGTACTATAATTATGTCTTTCACCTCTTTTACTAAAATGATGTACATTTTTTCTTACGTACATGATGTTTTCGTAGATATATTGACAAGGTACCGTCATGATGTTAATGTTCTTAAACCGGTCCCTTAGAGAATCGCGCCTGCGGAGATTATAAATGGCTCTGATAGCTCTTTTCTGCAGAATAAAAATTGACTCGATGTCTGCAGCCCGTCCCCAAAGTAAAATACCGTAAGACATGATACTATGAAAGTAACTTAAATAGACTAGCCTCGCGGTATCTACATCAGTAAATTGACGGATTTTTCTAACAGCATATGCCGCTGAACTTAGCCGTCCTGCAAGAGATGTTAAATGAGGACCCCATTGTAGCCTTGAGTCGAGCGTGATCCCCAGGAAAACAGTTTTATCGACGAATTCTAGTTTCTCTTGATTCAATACTATCTCATAATCACCACTTTTGACATTTGGTAAATAAAATCGAATGCACTTAGTTTTTTTCCCATTTAATACTAAATTATTGGCAGTCAACCAGTTTTGAACCTGCAATAGGGCGTTATTTACGTCGTCAACATTAGTAGCACGTCTATCTACCTTAAAAATTAAAGAAGTATCATCAGCAAATAACACCATTTGTGGTTGTTTATTTAATAAATGGAGTAGATCGTTAATATACACTAAAAAGAGGAAAGGACCCAATATCGAGCCTTGTGGAACACCCATTTTTACTTTTAAACCGAGTGAATTGATACCATTAATTTGTACTTGCTGTTGTCTATCATTTAAATAAGATTTTACTAAGCTGAGCGCATGTTTTCCAAGTCCGTAATGCTCAAGTTTCAAGAGTAAGGTTTCGTGGTCGACGCAATCAAATGCCTTGGAGAGGTCACAAAAGATTCCTATGGCGTCTTGCGCTTCTTCCCACGCGTTAAAAATGTGTCTTAGTAAGGTTACACCGGCGTCGGTCGTACACCGTCCTTTAGTGAAACCATACTGTTGATCGTGAAGGATTTTATTCGAGTTAAAATGATTGAGCATTTGATTAAGCATTACCTTTTCAAACACCTTGCTGAAAACCGGCAACACGGATACGGGTCTATAATTATTGGTGTCTTTACTGTCCCCGGATTTGAAAAGTGGTATTACCTTACTGTATTTTATTAAATCCGGGAAGACTCCTTGATCCACACACAAATTAAATATTAAGGCTAAGTAGGGCGCTATAGTCTCAATTATAGAGGTACAGACTTTAATGGACATTCCCCAAAGATCTTCAGACAATTTGATCTTGATTTGCTTAAAAGCTTTTATTACTATTATGGGATTAATATGCTTAAAGTTAAATTCAATCGTGCAAGCTGAAACGTTTTCCTTTACTAAATCAAAAGCGAGCGAGGGCGAGGAATTTAAGGTTTCAGTAGTTTTAAGCGGGACACTGGTAAACAAATTTACAAATTCTTGAGCAACTTCTTTGCTATCGCAAATGAGACCACATGACGTCTCCAGTGTGTAATCAGAATCATGCTTTTTGTGCCTATTCGTTTCATTATTGATAATTTTCCAAACTGTCTTTATTTTATTGTCTGCTGATTTAACTTTGTTGCTAATGTACAAGGCTTTAGCTGCCTTACAAGAATGTTATGCCCGAACATACATAATACATATTTATATATATGAACTGAGAACCTCCTCCTTTTTTGAAGTCGGTTCATTTATAGCCAGAGTGTATCTCATGACAATTCCAATAAGCCCAAACACGGCTAGGATACATTATTTTATTACGAAGTTCCGGTGCCTACCTTCCGGCTTCATCATCAAATCAGTTTGATGGCACCATTTTGATCAGAACCATTTATTTAAATTTGCTTTGTCATAGTCGCTTAACTATAATAATCGAGATATCTTATCGCCACCCGTGAAATACTTATCATTGAAGAGTCCCGGTGGCCATGCATGGTCTTCTTTGTCAGTTCCACTTCACCAAATATACTTTCTGAATGCAAATTATTCACTTGTTGATGAAAATACAGAAATCACTATAGTATGCCTATAATATTTGAGGAGTTCCTCATGGATCCCGTCATCAGAACTGGATTTTGATAAAAAAGGGACCAATGTGAAAGCATACCCTTTCAAATAAAAAAAGTTTTTTCAAATCGGTTTTAAACGACGGAGTTCTTAGGTAACAAATATAAAAAAATACAACCGAATTGAGAACCTCTTAATTTTTATGAAGTCGGTTAAAAATAAGATTCGCGACCATAACAAATATGTATTTACTACACATTGTATTTACATCTCTTTCTTTAAATGTCAGACTAAATTTAAAATGTGACACTGGTGCCGATTCCCTTGTTCACAAACTAAACTAAATTTAAGTTCAGTGCATCTTTTTCTTTCTATTTCATTAAGAAAAGGACAGATGATAAATTTTAGTTTAGTCCTGTCAAATTAATCAGCGCTTGACGTAAATTGACGTAATTTCAGTAGGCAAGTTTTTAATCACGTCTAAACTTGTATGGAGTAGTGACAGGCGCTGATTAATTTGACAGGACTAAACTAACATTTAAGCAAAGGGTCAAAATACCTCACTTCTAAGTTCTACCTTCGCCGAGATGGCCATTGCCAGATCATTACGTCTTGCTGACCATGGTTTTGTTATGTAATTAGTAATTAACTGTTTATTTATTTTACTTCGACGGTCCTAGTTTATCATTTGTGACTGAGTTACAGCTATATGCAAGCGGGCACGCCCTTTATGCCTGGAGGCTTTTATTTAGGTATTAAGTTCTGTTTACGTTTTTCTGTTGTAACTTTTATTTCTGCTTGAGTACAGTTTTCATTGTTTTGTTGGTATATTGGCGTGTGCTCGCTAACATATGGCAAATAATTTAATTTTATGTTTTGTGTTTCGTAGTGTTAATTACTTAGATAAACTACAGACAGGTGTGCTGCTGGGGAGTTTGTTGACCACTTCTTCTTCCCAGCTAAAGCACTAGGAAGTGGTGAAGGGTGGGCGTTTTGGGGGACTGTCTTATGTAATTTTGACGTTCGAAAAGTGCTGATTCTCAGCCTAGTTTGAATAAATGACTTTTGATTTTAATTTCGACCAGTATTTTACATGAAGCGACTGCCTATCTGATCTCAAATAGTAACAATGATTATTCAAAACTGTAACTTTATGTATTTTAATACCTTCACAGATGAAGTTGCAGCCGAAAAAGTCAAAGAAATCGAAGAAGACGGACGTCCTCCCGTCGCTCCTGCCCTTACAAGTGGTCCTACCAACCATGCACCAACCGGGACCACCTTAATACTTACCTATACTTAGGATAAGATCTACAGGAAACTTATTAAATTAGGCGAAACTCCGCAGATGCCATGTGTATCTATATCTAGGCACGGTAACAAAAAATCGAGCCTTACTGTAGTCGCTATGATGTGTAACATCTGACATCTCACCTTGGTAATAAGCAACTGAACAGCGACAGGAATTAACCTCAGAATTTAAAAAAGCTAAATACTGAAATATTTATTATTCATTACTAGTGGTCGCCCACTGGTCGCTATTCGACCCCCTCTACTTACTAATTCCATGCTATTAAAAAAGTACTTACTTATTCCATGCTCAAGCTGTCACTTCCTGTCTACACAGTTCCGTCCCTTTTCGTGATCTCGTGATTTCCACAGAAAGCGAGATGAATGATATTACACATTAAAAAAATGTTTTTGTTTGGGGTTCAACTACTGCTGGTAGTGAAGTTAATTGTAGTATGAGCTGAGAAAAACGTTTATTTTTGTTTTATTTTGTCTGAAGCGAGAAAACAAAAAAAACTGTCTAGTTTTTTAAGCAAAAAAAAAACCGTCGTCCAGTTGTTGAACCCAAAAAAAATCATTTTCCTTTTTGTTTTGTAATTTTTAGGGTTCCGTACCCAAAGGGTAAAACGATACTCTATTACTAAGACTCCGCTGTCCATATGTCTGTCTGTCCGTCTGTCATAAGGCTGTATCTCATGAACCGTGATAGATAGACAGTTGAAATATTCACAGAAGATGTATTTCTGTTGCCGCTATAACAACATATACTTAAAAACAGAATAAAATAAATATTTAAAGGGGCTCCCATACAACCGACATGATTTTTTTTTGCTGTTTTTATAGATAATGGTACAGAACCCTTCGTGCGCGAGTCCGACTCACACTTGCCCGGTTTTTAGATATCGATAACCATCACGTCTGAGAGTTCGCTAACTAATTTAATGTGACCCGGTATAGACCGGAATTATGCCCGTTTTCACTAACACCAGGCGACATATAATAGAATTCCTAAATAAATGTGTACTGTAGGATTTTGTGCTAAAAGTTACGAACCCATGCACAGATAAATTCTATGTTACTGCTGGTTGTTAAGGCGCTGACAAGACCCAATTGACCAAAATTGGCTTCTCTTAAGAAAAAAAATTGCCAAATCTGTTTAGTTTGTGGTAGCGGAAAAAATATGTTAATTTTGAACATATATCCCAGAACTTGGTTGTTACCAAAACACGTTTAGAAAAAAAAAACTCGGTACAAACTAACGTTAAACTAACCTCTTACCTTGAGTTCTAATCCAAAATATATGTATTAAATATCAATATACGTTACGTATTTAATTAATAACAAGAACGTCTTATTTGAATGCAGAACTTGGTTGTTTTTTATTTTCGATTACTCAACTCAATTTTGAGTAAATAGATAATTGCTTCATATTTTGCAATAAATTACAAGCGTTGTGTCTTCGCGCTTCTCTTTCTTTTCTATGCAATCTGACAGTGACCGCGGTTTAGGTGGTGTCAGCGTCTTAATATCGCACAAAAAGTTCGTCTTTGTTTCGCGTCGTCTCTGTCACTCATACCTGTGCGACGTCTCTTTCTAAAGCTCGTGTATCATATTATTAATTTTGATTCGATTAAATACAGTACAGAATCGAACATCAATCAATGTTATCGACGGAGTCCTCTAAATGCTGTTCACAAATCCGGAACCCGATATTTTTAACAGTTTTAACTAAATAAACGAACACTATCCTTCCGACGGCTATTAGCGGTCGGGGCCGAAAATGTGTAATTTTCGACTTTTAACTAAAACTGCCGAATGATTGTGAATAACTATGCTGTACTGTATTTAATCGAATCGTACGACAAATGAGTTCAAATAAGAAATTCGAAGCTGATGTGACTGAAATTCAGTATTTTTCACAAAGTCTAATATTATAACGTCTTCATTTTCATACTGTGATTAATTATTATAATAATGAGTATTAAACAATCAAATTAACAAAATGTATTGACAAATAATCATGAATAAACTTTAAGAGGAATATGATCAGAATGATCATATTGTCACAAAATGGAATGTGACTGAATTTTTATACTTTAATTTAATAAATTAGTATTAATAATTAAGAATAATGAAATGATCTGTGTAAAAAAAAATATTTTAATGCATTAAATATTTCGTTTGATTTAATGTGCCATCCTGCTTATTAATAGGGCACACAAAGAAGTATCATCAAGCCCACATCTACGTATTCTATCCATCTAAACGAATTCTCATTGTATCCCTTTTCTATTATTCTTTCCTTGTTCTCAAAATCTATCTCTTGCTTGTTCTATATGCGTTTGATTTGAAGTCTAAATCGACAGCAGTGAACAGAAAAAAATTGCTTCCAGGTTTGCGAAACATTGAGTACATGCCTACCAGTGTGTTTTCATGGAGCGATGATTCTCGATCGACTATTTAGGTAAATAATAATAAATCAGCCTGTGTTGTGCCATGTGCAATAGCAAGAATGCCGCTGCATCGAAGCTGTTCTTCTAGGCGGTTACGGTGCCTCGAGCAACTTAATGTCCCGTCTGGTATATAATTTATTATTTAAATAGTCTCCCTATTTGCATGATACATGATATTCATTTCTGTATATTGGTTTTAACTATTCCTTTTACCTACACGTCAAATAGTAAATTATACACCAAGGGGATAAATCAATTTACAGAAATTAATATCATGTACCATGCAAATAGGGAGATTTGCATGATACATGATATTAATTTCTGTAAATTGGTTTTAACTATTCCTTTTACCTACACGTCAAATAGTAGATTATGCACCAAGGGATAAAACAGTGTCTTATGTCGCGGGCGCCGTATTGAATCCCGAGCGTAAAGCGAGGGAGTTCAGACAAGAATCCTGAGCGCAGCGAATGATTCAAACCCATCCAAGAGTCCAAGACGAAGGCGGCACCATTATCACAGAGGAGAATACTTTACATTTCACAACATCTATGAGACAATAAAAAGCAATAGTGCTAGAATCAAAGTATTTATGAAAGTTACAATTACAGTTAGTAGACCGGGTGGGTCTCTGGTACAGTAAGTATGGGAGTAGCTGCTTTAGTTACTAAATATTAAATCATTCGTTAGGTACTTACTTTTGTGGCAAGAAAGCTGTGGTCAGTGGCTTCATTTAGAAACGTTTCCACATTTTGAGCCGTTGGTGAGAAGAATCAACTGTTTGGTTTTGGCGTCGCACAAGTTGTTTTTAGGGTTCCGTAGTAAACAAGGGGCCCTTATAGTTTCGCCATGTCATGTATGTACGCGATGTTACAGCTTTCTAGTACTAAGCGTCTCTGAGCTACTGTGGGGTCAGACAGACAGACGGACATGGCGATCTTATAAGGGCCCCTTGTTTACCACGGAACCCTAAAAAGGATTTGTGCGACGCCAAAAAGGCTCCTATCTCAGCATAATGCTGCGATATTTAAAAAATAGATATCGCAGCGCTGGTATTCTGATAGGGCCCACTGCGATGCCACGGACACATCTACGTACGATTTCACTTGTCTGAATTCATAGATGACATAATTATATATTTTGGCGCGTGACCAAAATCGGATCTATGGCTGCGGCCAGTTCAATCTACGTTAAAAGATGCGGAGAAATAAATGATAGATTAACTTACGCACGGTTTAAAAATGGACTACTTAGGTCACGGAGAAGTTTAGGTCACAGTGTGCTATAAACAAATTCACATAATATCATATATGTAATAAAAATCTTTTTAAAAACAAGCATAAAATGAACTAAAAAGTAGGTGCTAAAGAAAATTTAAGCGTCAACGTCCTTCTTACACTTAAGTTATGCTTACTTACCTCAAGCTGATAAGAAAATATTAAAGTTGTTGTTTTCGTAAGTTTTATTTAGTACTTTTTAGTTCATTCTATGCTTATTTTTAAAAAGATTTTGTTTTAAATTTTGTATTCTATTTCTTAATTATTATTTTTGGTGTTCTGCTAGGGCTGTTGGATTTTAGAATAATTTATTTTATGATTTTGTAGTGCAAGTCCAATGGTAAATGCATGTAATTAGTGTGTAGTGTAAAATTACTAATTCTACAATATTTTTTTTGTATTTATACTCCATGCCATCATCACACATTCAACCTTATTTGTAGATTCGGTATTGGCATAATTCAGTCTATCATTTGAATATTAATTTGAAAATTCTTCAATTTTGACGCAATCGTTGAACGTCAAATGTTTCTTTGATGTGTGTCATCTAAGTGTAGGCAAAGTGTACCTATCATTTTTCAGATTGGAACAAATGCATCTGGATCACTGCAAGATCCGAAACACTGATGTTTCATTTAGATCAACGGCTGAAAGGACATAAAATACATAATGTTGCGTATCAATGTCTATTTAGACCAATGACGTATTATATTATATATAGACACGTCATGAACCAACATCGCGGCGAAAATAGTAGATAGCTACTTATACGCGTGAAGAAAGGGAAATGACACGTTTTTGTCTTTAACTTTTGGAGTATAATTTGTACATCGTCTGAAAACACACGACGGCATGTTCTTTTATGTTTTGCACAGGTTTACACACACAATATAAATTAAAAACAAACGTAGTGTCGCGCGACAGGTTGGTGCGTAACTAAGCGCGATGTGGCCAATTGGCTTCATTTCATGTTGTCATTTTAGAGTGCGGACATCGTATCTATAGTTTTAAATATCATTGATTTAGACAATATTTTCATGTAGGTAAAGGCTCTTGGTTCTAACTTTATAAATAAAAACCGGCCAAGTGCGGGTCGGACCACGCACAACGAAAGGTTCCGTAGTTGGGATGAACTTATCTCAAAAACTAACTTAACATTGTAGTTGAAAATCATGTTCTCCCGTACATCGACATACGCCCCGGTCAATTCTCAGTCGAATAACCTGAAATATGGTGTAACTTTTGATTGTCCCCGCCTGCGATACCAAAATTATATAGATTACTAGCTGACCCGGCAAACATTGTTTTGCCATTTAAATAATTTATGAAAAATAGATATTAGCCGATTCTCAGACCTACTCAATATGCTCACAAAATTTCATGAGAATCGGTCAAGCCGTTTCGGAGGAGTACGGGAACGAACATTGTGACACGAGAATTTTATATATAAGATAATGCTTGTTTTTCCCTTTTCAGTTATGTGTTTTTGCAGTCGGGTTTTTTGTTTTTTTAAATAATTTATTTTATTAATTTCGTTATACATATATACTCCCATGATTTTTTTCACATATCCAAAAACAGCCATTTTGCTGGCAGGGGGGACACTTTCCTTGCTGGATTGCCGCCATGGGATCTGGAGGCAAAAGTTCTCGCTCACACATGGGAGTGGCGCGAGGAGGCGAAACGCCGCCGCGGCGTAACTCCGCTACCGCGAGAAATCACGGCACAGCGGACAGAGCTTCGGCAGGATCTCATGGCGACATCGAGAGAGCGATTATCGCAACCCAGTGCTGGGCACGCCACAACTGCGGCGATAAGTCCCCTCCTTGATGAGTGGCTAGAGAGGCGCCACGACATCCTCATCTTCCGCCTGACGCAGGCCCTCACTGGACACGGTCCCTTCGGGAATTTCCTGTTTTGACTAAACGACGCTTGGCTCAAAATATTACCTAATATTATATTAAATTGAAAGGGCCCAATACGTATTATTTTGTTATTTTTAGATGTTTTTCTTAGTGTCGGGGGTTTTTTAAATTTTAAATTTAACTTTTATTACCTACTTTTTAAACTTTACTAGTAGGTCAGACACGCTGCCACCGATACGTACCTCGCCGAAATCTGCGCCCCTGTAGGTATTTTTGCCAAAGTGAAGGTACTTACTAATTTACCCTCATTTCTCTTTCCTTCTCCATCTTCAGACCCTAATCACCATCTAGCTATAACCTATCTATTGAGACCAGTACAATGAGCCCAAACACGATACCTGCGCTGTAAGTTGTTGAGGAGTTAATTAATATAACACTCGATTAAGTCACCTTTCAAACAAAAAAAAAAACAAAATCAAAATCGGTCCATGCATTCGGGAGCTACGATGCCACAGATAGACACACACACAGACAAACAGACACGTCAAAGTTATAACTCCCCGTCGTTTTTGCGTCGGCAGTTAAAAATAAATGATTCAAATACTGAGATGTGTCTTAATTTGGAATAATGACAATATTTTTGTATTTCTTATGTTCAGACTTATGAATAAAAAAATAACACCTCTAGAAGCTACATTTGTTAATGTAGAGAGTTTTTATTCAAAATTCAACCCTTAAATTTCATTAAAAATATATACTGAAATAGTTTGTTATGGTATAGAATCAAATTATTGTATGTGTTATTTAAGAAGAAAAAAAAGTTTTTTTTTTCTTAGGAATAGGAACCACCCTAATAATCACCTTTCAAAATAATCTTAAACACAAGCAAAATCAGTCTTATTTTCAATAATTCTTCATATAATAATTTAACAATATAAACAATCAACAAAAAAAGATAGAAACAATATCTATGAGCTTTTTTTAGGGGATTGAGCACGGTTTATTTTTTTTAAATAATTTTTATTCTCTAATTACACAAATACAGTTTTTAATATATGCATCATTCTCCTGCTCTTATCCCAATTTATTTGTGTTCGGTGCAACATGTCGCTTTCTTCCATACTTCTCTATTAGTTGTCATCTCGGTTGTCACTGCCTTTCTAGCCATATCATCCATCACACAGACCATCCATCGTTTTATTGGTCTTCCCCTACTCTTACAGCCATCGACATTCATACTCAAGACTTTCCTCACGACATTTCCTCATTCCTCCGCATCGCATGCCCATACGATGACAACCGATTTCCGCACAACTTTTCAGTCACCGGTGCCACTTTCAGACTTCATCTTATGTACTCATTTCTTATTATATCCATTCGTGTCACACCACACATCCCTCTTAGCACTCTCATCTCAGCTGAATGCTATTGGCTTTCATTCATCCCTTTTGTGGCCGAACATTCTGATCCATACAAGACAGCAGGTCTTACCATTGTTTTATATATCGTCCCTTTAAGTTTAAGGGGAATGCGGAAGTCGCAGATTGCTCCCGTGACCTGCTGCCATTTCATCCATCCAGTGTCAACTCTATGCTTAACCGTCCGATCTACTTCGCCATCGCTTTGCACGTGTGAACCGAGATAACGAAAGTCAGAACAGACTGAGAGAAGCGCACCATCAAGCGCTATGGCTCTAGAATTAGAGAGACCACCTCCAGCTTCTGTTGCCATTTCTCCAATCTGCTCTGGATCTCAGGTTCATCTTCACCGACAAGAACAATGTCATCGGCGAACAGCATGCACCAGGGTGCCTCTTCCTGTATGTCCGACGTCAGAGCGTCCATAATCAACAGGAAGTGGTAAGGACTTAAAAGTCTACAGCCACACTGAACCCGTCGGTACTGCCAGCAGCCGACCGGACGTAGGTACAAGATTGGCTGTACATAGCACGAATTAACTCCACATACTTCCCGGGCAAACCTTTCTTTTTCAAAGCCCACCACAACACATCCCAAGGTGCAAGTTCTTGTTGCAGTCCTGAACATCACCTTTATTCTTGAAGGGCTAAAACTAGCGAACTATTGCACCATTCTTGTGGGATCCCTCCTTCATGCAACAACTTATATACATCCATCTTCTTTTAAAAACTTCCATACTTCTAGTGGTATATCATCTGGGCCCATTACCTTTCCACTTTTCATACTTCGAACTGCCTTCCTTACTTCATCCATGCTAATTGCCTCACTAAACCCATATTTACCTTTCTCTTTGAGCACACCGTTCCATTCATTCTCTTCGTTCATTTTCAAAATAAACCTTCCATCGTTCTTTTATTTTGTCATCTCTGGACAGAACCTTACCGGCGTCGTCTTTCATACATTTAATGTGAATTATATCTCTCATTCTCCTTTCTCTTGCTTTTGTAATCCGATAGAGCTCCTTCTGGTTGTCCGGTGAGTCATACAACTTTTCCTGCGCCATAGCCCTCGAAACTGCTACCGCCTTTTTTTTCCATTCTTTATAAACTTTTTTCTTATCATCTTTCAAATTATAATTTCCGTTTTCTACACCCTGCCATTCTTTAAACGGAATTTTCTTTTCTTTAAGCATCTTTTGCACGTCATTATTCCACCACCATGTATTCCTTTTGTATCATACCTTTCCCTTTCGATTCTCCAAACACATCTTTTGCTACTCTCCTTATACAAGCCGCCATCTCTTTCCAACATTCATTCACAGATTTTCTTTCCATATCCTTCATTTCAATCGGTATTCATTTAAATTTGGTATCGCAGGCCAATAATCTGAAATATGGTGTAACTTTTGTTTGTCTCCGCCTGTGATACCTACCAAATTTCTATAGCTTAAAATGCTTGTTTTTCTCTTTTCAGTTAGGTATGTGTTTTTGCAGTCGGGTTTTTTGTTTTTTAAATAATTTGTTTTATTAGTCCTAACATTTACCTAACATGCTAAGCATGTTTTGTTAAGATGATAATTGGCGCAGCGGACCCGACTTTACCCTGTAACTAAGATGGCTTACTGCCAAACTAACAAAAGATTTAACAACAACAATAATTTGCTTAAATCTACACTAAAAGCTCTGTTTTCAGTATATTCCTCTCCTAAGCTTATTCCCTTGGCAAACATACCATACTTTGCGTAATAGGAGTCCCAGAAAGCCATGCGTTTCTGGAAGGGCCCGTTGTGAAGCCCTAGATTTGTGTCTATTAGTAGATAGGGTTTCGCCTCTGCAGTTACTGGTTTCCACTTGACTGGTAGAAGATTTGAAGCCGTTGGTGTGGGGTCACTGAAAAACAGAAACTTATTACACGAGTCACCTTGATAAACAGATTAGTACGAATGATAATAGCAATGCTTGTAAAAGGCTGCTAAGTCATAAGTACTATCTTAACATAACACCAACATTGCACACTTAGTTCGCAATAAACGTTTTTGACTTTGACTTTAGTAAATTCACATAACGTCTGTATTTCCCGAAGTGGTAGGCAGATGTGTATAGTACCTACACGCACATCCCAGCCCTAGAAGACATCCAAAAAAGCTGGAGACTCCATTTTGAAAATCTTATCTAGATGAAATATTATTTTTACCGCTACCTATCGGTGAAGTATTGAAAACTCTGACTGACGCCACCGACGGCAGACTTATTGTGAAAACACGCAGTGATAAAATGTCACTTCGGGCGGGTTCTACTTCTAAATCTTGATTTTGGGCTTGACTCGATTAATTTTTGTTTCTGCTGAAGCTGAAGTTCTACAATAATCTCTCTTATCTATCTGTACGTACCCGTATTTTGCAAAATTCGTCCACAAAAGGCTGATCCTGTCGATGATGACTTGGTCTGCTTGTGTTGTATTCTCTAATAGAGGAATTTCGTACAAGTATCCCAACTCATCGCCATGTGCGGCGCCAACAGTGGTTATGTTGTCTCGAATTTTCATGTAATTTCGACCTCCGTCGTATGAGAACAAATATCTGTAAACGGTACAATGATTTTGTACATAATACCTTACAGTTCTCTCCATAGCGTAATTAAAAGCTAAATCGGATACAAAATCAACAATATTGACTTTTAAATTGTCGAGATAAAAGTGTTTTATTACATCAATGGCGTCGGTGTTGTCCGCCATTTTGGAAACCGAAAAACCTTTGTCTAATTCTGCGACAAAGTCAAAACTGTCGTATCTATCTTCTTTGGGATAGAAATATAGCATTTCTTTCGTTGTTCCACCAATCATCAGTTTCATATTTTGCAAGTTTATTTTGTTTTTCGTTTTCAGTGTTTTAGTTATAAGTTGCCCATCGATGCAAGGCCGGAAATCATAAAGTTTCGTGATGTTGATTAACGTATCTGTGTCTATGGTCGATATAGTTTGAATAAAAAGGTCAACGTCGATATTCTCGGCATTCAGTCCGACATCCTTCACGAATGTCGCAGTGTCTGTGACTTTGTTAACAAGCGATGTAACAGCCACTCCACTTTGCAGAATCACCTTATTAAATACGATGTCTGTGCTGAATATTAGGTGGAGGTGTACTGAAATGGAGCCGGAGCTATGTCCAAAGAGCAGAATATTGTCAGGATCTCCTCCGAAGCTTTCGATATTGTTTTTAATCCATCTTAAAGCCAAGCTTTGGTCTTTCAGTGCTTGGTTACTGTACTCGGTGTTAGGTAAGCAGAGGTGACCGTACGGGCCTAATCTGTAGTTGATTGTGACGACCATGACATCGTGTCTCATTAAAAATCTTGGTGAGTACGTGCGGAATGCTCCGTTGCCTTCTACGAATGCTCCGCCGTGGATGTAAACCATTACTGGCAATGTATGTTCTGGGCTTATAACAGTTGGTTTGTAGATGTTGAGGTGCAAGCATTGGATCGTGCCTTTAATCTTGCCTTTGTCGTATTGCGGACATATTGCTGAGTCATCAAATGCTTCACGTGGAGTATTGAAGTAGGGATGAGGTTTAGCGTTCTGAAAAAAGATGATTATAAGGTTAGCACTGAACTGCCAGCTGTGCACGCGTCTGCAGTGAAGTCAAGGCGACGTAGTTTTATCCTATTCAAAAAGCGCAGTTTTAGGGTAAGCTTGTTTAATCAACGATCAAATTTTAGAATTTTGGTGTCCCTGCTCTCGGGGTAGGATACAGAGACGAAACTTAGGGAAACCTGTCTACTAGGACGTCTGTGGCGTAAACTTACGCTTCACCTGTCAAAATGAGTGCAATATAAGGCGTGCTTTTGACATATCGAAACGTAGTAGTAGATAGTAGTAGACACACTCTATTAATATACAAATTAAATATAAAGATACTAAGATTGCTAAAATAGACAACACAAAATTTCTAGGGGTTTGGTTAGATGAGCACATGACATGGAAAACACACATTGATCATATAGTAAAAAAAACTGAATCAATATTGCTATGCTTTAGATACACAATTTAAGCTAGATTGCCAATCGATCGCACCGTTCTTACCGCATACCACGCATACGTCTCCACCACACTGTGGTACGGCGTAATATTTTGGGGTAATTCTACGGATAGTGAATAGGCCTTTAAAGCCCAAAAAGGTGTCTTCATGCAGTATGCATGATCCAAAACAATGACAGTTGCAAACCTTTTTTTATTAATTTAAAATTATTAACATTTCCGTCCCTATACATTTATGCAGTTGCCATGTTTATCAAAAATAACCATAACCAATTTGAAACCCTATCCACTAAACGCGTCGCGGGAAGGTACTTATGGGTCACCGAGGCCCCCGCAACACAGGCAACAAGAAGGAATACGGGTGGGTTTTAGTCAGTAAGAGTCTGACACACCCTCCCGCTCCGCCCAGAGCGAGAGAAGTTATTTGATGATTTCCCAACCTCAAAAAAAAAAAAAAATACCACTAAACGCCATCCGGGTGCTCTTAAGTCAAAAACCCATCAAACCGCCCTATTCTCAAAAAGCTTCCTAGGAATGGCTCCAAAAGAGTAAACACTTTTAAAAAAACATCCATAGGTTCTTAATACAGAAGGCATATTACACTTTAGATGAATATTTAGAAGAAAAATAAAAACGTAATACCATCTTCTCAGACTTATTAATTACCTACTTACTTTAGTTAATAAGTTTAGTTAATATGATTGTTACCTTAATTTATATTATTTTGTTAATGGTTTATGTTTATTGCTGAAGATTAAAGCCTCTTAGTTAGCAGTATTTTTATTATTTTATAGGCAGAACTACCTGTACACCTATTACCTACTGTGTAAGAAATGTTTGTACGCCTTGCAGGGCAGCACATAGTGACACAATATTTTTATTTTATTACATAATGTACTAACATTATACCTATGTGAACAAATAAACAAATTTGAATTTTGAATTTCAGTTTACGCTACGTTTTGTCTCTATAACTTACCCTCAATAGTTTGTTACAAGAAATACTTTATTGACAAGTTTTCTTTCATAAAACTCGTTAACTGACGTTTAACTGACTTATGTCATCACAGATCTATACAGGGTCAAATATTTAATACATAATTAGCTAGCTAAACTCTACCGACGTGATGGGTACACATGGGTACACGATAAATAAAAACCGGCCAAGTGCGTGTCGGACCACGCACAATAAAGGGTTCCGTATTTGGGAAGTTGGGATGAATTTATTCCAAAAACAAACTTAACATTGTAGTTGAAAAACATGTTCTCCCATACATTGATATACGTCACGTACCAACAATACTCCAACTGCAAATTTAAGTTGGTCGACTATTACTCGTTAACTTGTAAAGCCTACTTAGTTGTGATAATTTTCCTTTTAATTTCATTATATATACTACTGCCATGATTTTTTTTCACATCTCCATAAACAACCATTTAGCTGACAGGGGATGGGGGACACGCTGTACGCTGACGATAGCTGACAGGTTAAGTACCTCCCGTACTTAACCTAAAAAAAAATTATTTCAAGATTTTCTTCCAGCACTTTGTCGGTGTGATTAATATGTATACTTATGCTAAATTACAGCTTTCTAGTACTAAGCGTCTCTGAGCTAAAGCGAGGACAAACAGACAGACAGACGGACATGGCGAAACTATAAGGGTTCCTTGACTTCCTTGTTTACTACGGAACCCGAAAAGACGTAATTATTTTTTTTTTGGGGTCAACGCCCGCTGCTGGTTTTGTTACTTGGACTATGAGCTGAGAAAATCAGTTTTCTTTGATTCATCGTGTTAAGGTTACGAGGGCTGCAATAAAAGTATCGGGAATGGAATATTTCCACTGTTCCTGTCATATTAAAATCTTTTTAATTGAAAACTTCTTGGTTTTAAAAATCGAATACCATTTATTTATTTAAAAAAAGATTCTCGATCTTGTCACAAGGTTTTGTCAAACTTGTTTAGTCGTTGAGAAAATGGAATTGACTCGAGAAAATTCAAGAGCGATGATTATTATGACTTTCGAAGTGGTTTAACACAAAAACAGTGTGTTGACGGGATGATTTCTGCATTTGGTGATGAAGCCCCATCCAAAACCACAATTTATCGCTGGTTTGCTGAATTTCAACTTGGACGTGTCAAGCTCAGTGATGATCCCCGTCAAGGTCGTCCAAAAATTGCAGTCACCCAAGAAAACGTTGATGCTGTGCTTAAGCTGATTGAGGAAGATCGACATGTGACATACCGCGAAATTCAGGCAACTTTAGACATTGGCATGAGTCAAATACAAATAATCTTGCATGAACAATTAGGTGTAAAAAAGTTGTTTTCCCGATGGATACCGCATTCGCTCTGTGAAGAGCAAAAAGCGGCTCGCGTTACTTGGTGCGTCAGAACTCTCGAAAGATTCCACGCAGGATCCTCAAATGCTGTATACAACATCGTATCAGGTGACGAATCCTGGATATACGCGTACGAACCCGAAACAAAAAACCAGTCACGAGTTTGGGTGTTCAAAAATGAGTTAAAGCCAACAAAAATTGTTCGTTCATGGAGTGTTGCAAAAAAAAATGGTGGCCACGTTTGCCTCCAAAACCGGCCATGTTACGACTATTCCTTTTGAGGGATAAAGAACGGTTAATGCAGAATGGTATGCTAGCATTTGTTTGCCACAGGTCGTTTCTGAACTTCGTAAAGAGAACTGCAACCGCCGCATCATCCTCCATCACGACAATGCGAGTTCTCACACCGCGCACAGAACAAAAGAGTTTTTAGAGCAAGAAAACATAGAATTATTAGACCATCCGCCGTACAGCCCCGACCTAAGCCCTAATGATTTCTATACTTTCCCTAAAATAAAGAATAAATTGCGTGGACAGAGATTTTCATCACCTGAAGAAGCTGTGGACGCCTACAAAACGGCCATTTTGGAGACCCCAACTTCCGAATGGAATGGTTGCTTCAATGATTGGTTCCATCGTATGGAAAAATGTGTCAAATTTCGCGGAGAATACTTCGAAAAGCAATAAATACATTTTTAAATAGTAATGTTGTGTCACTTTCTTGATTCCCGAAATTTTCAGTGCCGCCCTCGTACGTCTGTGAAGTTTACGCAAAAAAAAACAGATTTTTTGAAGTGGCACTCGAGTGACTATACTTACTGCGGTCGATCATCATCTTCCTAGGCTTTTCCTAACTATGCTGGGGTCGGCTTCCAGTCTAAAGTCTATTCAGCTGTATCCGGTAACGGATACCTACAGCTGAATACCAGTATTTTACATGGAGCGACTGCCTCTCTGACCTCCACAACCAAGTTACGGTGTAACACGATACCCCTTGGTAAGACAGGTTGTCAGACTTTCGGGCTTCTGACGAGCCGTAACGACTGTCAAAGATCTACAAATGACAGCCGGGACCAACGGCTTAACGTGCTTTCCGAGGCACGGAAGGGTCTTGGTATATAAAGATGGTCACCCATCCACGGACCAACCGCGGCAAGCGTAGCTTAACCTGATCGATCGACCCGTGCGGCTGTTATTACTTAGCCACAAGCACCACCGCTTACTGCGGTCGATAATCCCATAAAAAAATCATCAAATTATGTAATTTCTTTTTGATTTATCATGTTTAGATATCGACACCCATTACGTCTGCGGAGTTTCTCTAGGTAATTTAAGTTGACCCTGTATATGTATATAAACATGGATGTTGATACAAGTCTATACATAATTAGCCTATAATGTTCCGCCGCAGGAGACGCCCTGGGCGTCGGGAATCCCGGCATCCGGATTTCCGGCCACCGTAGGCGCGGGCTTGCGGACGGTGAGCAATGGGTAGCTCACCGTCCGGTAAGCACCAGGCCCGGGTCGACGGCGCGTTGTATTCCACGTGCGTCTCTAAGAGATGTCAGCACAAGTTTAGGGGTCCACTAGGGCCGATGCCTGCCGGGGTCGCGTGGAAGTTCGAAAGGGGTACCGAGGCCCCTGGCAACACAGGCAACGGGAATACGGGTGGGTTTTAGTCAGTAAGAGTCTGACACACACTTCCGCTCCGTCCAGAGCGGGAGAAGTTATTTGATACTTTAAACCAATTTTTTGAATAGTTATTATAATAATACTTGGAGAAGTTATTTGAATATTTCCCACCCAAAAAAAAAAGCCTATAATGTTCCCACGGCCGGGACACAGGCCTCCTCTCTGTGAGAGGTAGTGGGCCGTAATCCACCACGCGGGCCCAGTGCGGGTTGGTAGTTGGTAGATGTCACATGTCTTCGAATTGTTGGTTCTAGGACATGCCGGTTTCCTCACGATGTTTTCTTTCACCATTTTGAGAGCAGTGGTGATGTAATAATTTACACAAAGCAATGCGCCTGTCTGTGTTCCAACCTACGATCTACAACTCGTAAGTCGCGGCCGTTACCACTGCGCTACCACTGCTCACCAAGTATATGAGATGGATAAAATCAACACCATTTGACCGATGACCATGAAATTTTTCAGGCACAAATGTATTTTTTTATGGAAAAGATTTTTATAATTTTTTTCGAACTCCACGCGGGCAAATGCGATTATTTTATAATACTGCTATGTTTAATTACTATGTGACCTTTAAAATATATACAATACAGTATGCGTGTCATATTGTTTTCATAGATAAAACTGTTTGCTCGCTTATCAGCGACTTCACAAAAACATTACATAACAATACAGTGAGCAGTGGCGGATTTGCAGTCTTGGCCGCCCTAGGCACATGAATAATAAACCGAGCAGAAAGTCAAAGTCAAAGTCAAATTATTTATTTCAAATAGGCACATAAAAGGCACTTTTGAACGTAAAAATTAACAAAAAAAAAATTAGAATTGATTCTACTTGCCCCTTCCAAAAGGTAGATTCGTATGGAGAAGAATGGGGGGAAGTGGGGCAGATTCATACACGGGGCACCGTCATACACTAGCGACATCTTTTATTAGGCGTGCGTTAACTGAACGATTTAGCATGTACACGTGACTTACCTACGTGTGCGTTGGCTCACGAATTTTGACAGCAGTCAGTGTGAAACTCGCGACGAGGTGACGCGGAACGTGATTCGGCAACGCGTAAGTAATTTTATAACCTCACTTTAAACATCTTTATTTTGATGAAAGTTTTTATCTAGATTATTCAATACAATTTTTTTTTTTTTTTTACAAATATCATTTATTTACATAACCAAATTACAAGATGATTATTAACATTAACTAAATTAAATTAAAACTAAGTTAAGCTTAAAAAAGGCCCTCGGGGCATTGTACCGAGGATGCTGGCGGCATTTCCTCGCTGAATTGCAATGCTGATGCGTTGCGCGAGAAAGCCGCCAGCTTTTCGGTCATACTATTTTATTTCAAAGATAATATGATGTATTTTGTGAATTGATACGTAAATAATAATATATATATTTGGTTTTTTTATAAGAATATTTGTTTTTCAAAATCATTGAATGGGGCAGGTTCATACAGTAATAAGAGGGGCACATTCATACTGTATGAATGTGCCCCATATTTTATATTAGAGTTGAAATGATATTATATTTTGTTTTACAGAAAAAATATGGTCAGGAATTACAAGAAAAAGGGTACTAGGAGTCAGCTTCACCTTTCGATGAACTTGAAGAAAACGAAGAAGAAGATGTTCGTGTAGAGCTTGTTGATCCTGAAAATGTCAAGGATGGGGCCTATGTCCTTGTTAAATTTGAGAAAGTTTTAACAAAGATCTCTCTTTTTATAACGCTCATTAATATTATTATTATTAAGATATAAGATATTTTCAAAGTCATTAAGTATTTAACATTTAAGATTCCTTATATTGTGATATATTTTTTAATTGTTGATTATTAATATTACCTACCTACTAATAGATACATAACAAAGATATGTTACTTAATTCTAGGACATACTTAGATATACTTATTTGACTGATCAGAAAGACTGTTAGGTTAACTAAGTTTCTTTCAGTGCCATAAAAGGAAAAACTGCCTACATTTTAAGTTATTTTCTGTTTACTTAGTTATCTTTTTTTACTTTTTTCTTTATTACTTGATTATTTTCTAGGTATTAGTTACTCACAGAGTCTAATTGCTTTTGGTTTCGAATACGTTGTGTTTTGATACTTTTATTTTGATAAATAATTAAACATTTATTCCTTAATTTGTGTATTTTTTCACATGTATGAATCTGCCCCATAGCCTGTATGAAAGTACCCCGCATGCGGGGCACATTCATACATTCTGATTTTTTTTTTTAAACTTTTATAAAAAGTCACAGATGTATATTTAAACAAATTATATGTTTTTGATAGAAAGTCAGATAGTTGTAGTAGTAGTTCTTATTCAATCTATTCAGATATTGATACCAGAGAATAATCTATGAGACAAAATAGAAAAACTGTATGAAGCTGCCCCACCTTCCCTACATGATGCTCACATATTTACAAACATTGTAAAAGTATACGTTTTCCTAAAAATAATAAATAAAGTCAGTGTGTGAGTTAAAGTAATCATAATAAAATTCAACATTGATTTTTGAATTCAGAATGAAAGCTTCATACTAGTAATGGCAATTAATGCGATTTCACATTAATTTAATTAGCATTCTAATTGCTATTGCTATGCTATTTGTTAATATGACGATAATTGATAATAATGAATTATGTGAATTTTGTTAAATATGCGAATTAAAAAGCCCGTTCGCCTTAGGACGTCTCCTAGCGTGCGGTTTGTTTACTCGCCGATAACGTTTTATTTGTGCTAGTACACTTGCATATTTAATGTGATTAAGATTGATCACATAATTAATATATTTTAACAATATAAAACCTTTTATTATTTAAGATTTTTTTGATATTTTGATTTGATTGTATTGGGTTCACACTATTATCTATTTAAGTACAATAACAAGCACAAGAGGAAATATTGTAATTACTGTATAACGAATACGTAAACTAAACTCTCACTATCACTTGCCAAAACGTACTGAACTTTGACACAAAACGACCACGCGCGTGCTATACGAATTATTATTAAACAATCACGCATTCATTCAATCAATACACGACCCTAAGTATGAGCAAATCAAAGACAATAAGGTAATAATTGCTAAACATCATTCTTCACACCACCCTGCTAATGCTAATAATTTAAATAAATTAAACAATCACAAGCATTCATTTAATATACAACCGCGCAAATCAAAGATAATAAGATAACAATTGCTTAACCCATTCTTCGCAAGTTCGCAGCACCTGCTAATAAATTTCACTCGCGAACGAGCTCACGGTCACATGAAACCGATAGATTTAGTATTCCTGACTTCCCGTGGGTGCGATAGAGAGCGCACGCTACCGTTGCGTGCGTCGACGCTCTGACGTATGATAGGTAGTATAAAAAGTACGAAGCGATAAATTCACTTCGCACTTCACAGAATTTCGCAACTACATTTAATTTGGTAAATGATAAATGTGCATTCGCATGCTAACAATGAATGCGAATGCTAATTAATCCTTCACTATTTCATACTAACGCCGTGCGTAGGTACACTACTACACGCACAGCGATGTGTGCGTGACCTGTCACCGACACGGCGCGCGGGGAGTGCGCCCGCTCGGGTACAAACCGGTTTGAGCCGGCTCAGTAAGCGGACAAAGTTAAGGTGCCAGCGGCAGCGGTACGACGCGGACGTTTTATTTTATATTGTTTTTAAAGATGCCAAACTGTTGTACTGTGTGTACACATACAATGGTAGGAAACACAAGGAGACTTCTTTTTTTGTTTAACCAAAGGATCTTGTCAGGTAATTATCTACATCTAGTTATACCTACACATGTTTAATGCATACCTATTACAGAAGTATTCAGTTACGAGTAGGTAATATCTAAAATAACTAAGATGGCGATAAGGCTTTACCATAGTTATGAATTATTATTTGTTGTGTAGGTATATTCACGTATTATTTGTTACTTACGTATTTTTGTTTTAGTAGGTTTGTAGATTGTACCAAAGTATATTTGTAGGCCGTCTTAGTAAGATTCCATTTGGCCTTTTCTATTAGACAGGTAACTTACGTTCGTGAAATAGAAAAACAAGGAAGGAAACATTATAGTTTCGCCATGTCCGTCTGTCCGTCCGTCCGTAGGTCACAGTCGTTTTATTAACCAACTTCAAAAAAATATGCAATGTATGCATCTATGTATCTGTAACTATTTCACAGTATTTATTAATTAAAATAAAACATTTCGATATTTTTTTTTGTTTTTCATTACTAACAATTAACAATACCCCGATTTTATATTTTCAATAAGCGAGTGACAGCCCTATGAAAGTAGGTAAGTATTTTGAACTCAGTTAGGAAGCTTTCATTCTGCTCGGTTTTTTATTCATGTGCCCTAGGCCCCCCAGGCCATGTAGTAAATACCAGCTGCCCCTATCTCAGCACCCATCATATAGACTACATAATTAATTTTACTTTATTGCCAACTTTTATCGAAATCGATTCAGAAATTCTGGTAGTTAGCGTGCTATATTTTCCGAGGTTTCAGGGTTAATTGCACATTTAATTTTTTTTTTGGTTTTATTTATGTAATTGCAGGTTTAGTCTCATACAAGATAAGACTTAGTGTTTTACAATGTATTACAAAACTCGTCGGCACGTAAGCGCAGCAAAATCATTAATTCAATCTTCGCATTCCTTTTCCTTCAATTTCCTTAAAAAACAGGTTCTATGTTAAGGCGCTGACAAAACCCAATTGACCAAAATAGGCTTCTCTTAAGCAAAAAAATTGCCAAATCTGTATAGTTTAGTGGTAGCGGAAAAAAATATATGTTAATTTTGAACATATTTCCCAGAACTTGGTTGTTACCAAAACACGTTTTGAAAACAAAATCTCGATACAAACTGACGTTAAACTAACCTCTTACTTTGAGGTCTAATCTAAAATATCTGTATCAAATATCAACATACGTTACGTATTTAATTAATAACAAGAACGTCTTATTTGAATGCAGAACTTGGTTGTTTTTTATTTTCGAAAATAAAAAACAACCAAGTTCTCAAATAATTTACTCAAAATTGTGTTGAGTAATCGATTACTCAACTCAATTTTGAGTAAATAGATAATTGCTTCATATTTTGCAATAAATTACAAGGGTTGTGTCATCGCGCTTCTCTTTCTTTTCTATGCAATCTGATATCTGATCTGACCGCGGTTTAGGTGTTGTCAGCGTCTTAAGCAAAGCAAGTTCGTTTTAAACCTTTGCTCCGTCATTGTTGCGCGACGGCGTGATAGCGTTCACGAAACTCCGGAGCACCAGCGTGAGTGTTTTAAGGCTCGCGCGTATATTATATATTATTCAGTAATCTTTCAATATTCAATATTTGTCCTAAATCAGTTATATGTACGAAATAACTTATACCTACGTACATTTTATAAGTATGAAATAATTACTTTACAATGCATTTTATTATACATGAAATTATAAGTATTATTAATCAATATTTTATACATACGAAAATGTATGAGTAATGTTGTACGATGCCGTGCAGTACGGCCCGCCATAATGTGCGCGAGCCTTAAGAATATTTAGGTACTTTCGAATTATTTCTTGTTATCATCAGTGATTTTTTTGTCACGATTGGCCGCCCTAGGCCCGGGCCTACTGGGCCTTAGGGCAAATCCGCCACTGACAGTGAGTTAAATTAAACAAAATAACATTGAGTTATCCCTTTATCAGTCATGGCTTATCTTCCTCAGTGTCATTTTGGTCTCTCTGTTTACTGAATTCATATGTAAGTATCCATAAGTGTTAGGTTGTTGACTGACATGCAGATAATATAATTATCTGCATGGCAGGGTATATAATCTTAACTTCATTCTCATAAACTGGCACGGTTAAGTGTGGTATAGACAAGAAGGATCTTTTAGCCAAAATCGGTTTTTTTTTAGGGTTCCGTAGGCAGTAAACAAGGAACCCTTATAGTTTCTCCATGTCCGTCTGTCTGTCTGTCGTCTGTCCGCGGCTTAGCTCAGAGACTCTTAGTAATTAACAGCTGTGATTTAGCATGGGTATACATAATAACCACGCCGACAAATTAGTAAAATAAAATCTTGAAAAACATTTTTTTAGGATAAGTACCTCCTTTGCCCGTAAAGTGGAATGATATTTTTTTGTCTATGTCGTGGTGTGGGGTATCGTTGAATAAGCCGTTCAAAAATATTGCGGTTTAGTGATTGATAACCATTTTAATTCAGGGTTCCATTTGCGTAACATTAACGAGTAGGTAATAGTCGACCAACTTACATATTTTGCAGTTGGAGAATTGACCGTGACGTATATCGATATCAATCAATCAAAAATATTTTACTTCACATAAACCTATATGGGCGCTTATGAAACGTCGGAAGCTAGGTGCACGGTTCCAATTGGTCGTTTCCTATGGAGAAGAGCCGGCAAGAAACTCCACGGTTACTCTTTTAAAAATAATTGGCTTTTACAATGTTTTCAAATCACAGTGTTAATACGTATGGGAGGACAGTGTAGGCCTGTCAAGAAGTACCAGGGGGCCAACCATCACCTCTTATAGCAGTATTATTATAATATTAGTTGTACAGGACTTATAGCTCCATCTCTTTCTCACGCTGAAGTAATATTGAAATAATACTGCTTTATGAGGTGATGGTTGCCCCCCTGGTACCTAACAAATAAAATGGTCTACAAATCTAGTCTACAACGTTCTCACATTCACAAAATACAAAAGAATCTATGTAAAATATTAATAAAACAATAAAAATGAAGACCTATTTAAACCAAATGACGTTTGCTATTACAACTGCAACACGTCTGAATTAATATCCTGTTCACAAAGCCACTAATAAATATTTTTATCAAAATTGTAGATAACAACATAACATCGTAATTTGGGGAACATGTTTTTCAACTACAATGTTAAGTTTGTTTTTGGGTTAAATTCATCCCAACTACGGAACCCTTCATTGTGCGTGGTCCGACACGCACGACGGAACTACTACTCGAAAAATGGCATAAAAGTCTGTGGCCACAATAGTAGTGGCAGTAAGCTACTTCCACACTGTGTAGTGTGTGTATTACGTGCTGTGTATTACTACAGGCTGTGTATTACGTGCTGTGTATTACTACAGGCTGTGTATTACGTGCTGTTTATTACTACAGGTTGTGTATTACGTGCTTCAGACAAAAACTAGTTAAAAGGTAGCATTACAAGTCGAGACTGCCTCGTTAGTCTAGTGGTCGCAAGCCTGAGGGCCTGGGTTCGATAGATCAGGTCACAGGTCGGGCAAAGTATTAATGGGTTTTTCCATCAGGAATTTCTCAGTAGCAGCCCGGAGTCTGCATCTGTGCTCGGTTGATGGCTATGGGCTCGCCCACTATTCCATGGGACTTAAACATAACTGGTGAAACGTGGGTGTACCTACACGGAAAAAAAGGATCTCTTCAGCGAAGAATATCAATATTCTCAGAAAAATTGTTTCAATCCAAGTAAATATTTTCTTAACGTAAGTAAATCTACTCAGTTCAAGAAAAGCTGTTTACTCAAATTATGAATGATAAATACTTAGTTTTTTATTCTTGACCTAAGCAAATATTTTTGATTCAAGACTATAATAATGTTAATTGAAGAAAATATCTAATTTTAATATCTAATATTCTTAAAATTAAACTTAATAATTCTTCATTTAAGTATAGGTAATGTCTTCGAAGAAGACAATAAAACTAAGACACAATTTTACTTCATTCATGAATATATTGTTTTCCCCATAAACGAATCAATATTTGTCTTGACCAAAAGGATATTGTCTTAATTTAAGACATCCTTTTTTTCCATCTTTTGTTCCGTAATTACACCTCTGCCTAACCCTTCGGGGTTACAGGTATGTTGCAATGTTATTTTATGTTAATAGTCTCAGTTATTAGATTAGAATAATTGAACTTACCACCAGTAGGTACACCGAGCAAAGAGTTTTCACGTCAATAAATTATTGTGAAGACTTACCCCGAATGGATTTGTTTCATTAACTAGTCCGTAAGGAATGCCCAGAAACATTGCAAAATTATCCCTTTCGAGTCCACGTATTTGCCCCACAGGGGTGTCTATCGAAATTGTTGTTCCTAGATACCCATAAACGCAGACATTCAGTGATATGAGACAGCATAATAATTTTATAAACATTTTTAATCACTTTTACTTCTAAACTTTTTTCGACAATAACGAGAATATCAGGTAAACCAAAGACAATAAATGAAAACTGTTTGAAATTCAAAATGATATGCGGGAAAATCTTTTTGGCGCGAAGCAAACCAAATTATACTATAAAAAAATTACGAAAAAAAGTATCAGCACGTAAGTACTGTATGCTTCTCTTAATATTAATAAAATACTGTTGCAGTGTCTGTTTACCTTCAATGTATAATCTTTATCTATACTTCTATACTAATATTATAAAGATTAGCTTTTTTGTTTGTTTGTAATGTAAATAATAAACTATATAACAGATTTTAAAAAATCACCTATGGAAAGCTACATTATCAGCGAATAAACTGGGCAATATTTAATTTTAAAAAATTAGAGATCACTACAAAAATATTATGTCAAAAAAGAAAAAACTACATGTTTATAGTAAAACTTACTACATGTTTTTAATACAAGTTACTCATTATTACCCACAAAAAAAGTGGAGAAGCTATATATGTCTAGCTATTATAGTTGGTCAAATTAGTCAAACAAAACACGGGTAGAATCGAAAGACGTTGACATTCGTATCGTATCATGATATTAATCCTTAACAAACTAAATACTTTCATAATCAAGGTTGAATGTACATCCCACTTTAGATTAGTCGAATCGGAGTACGTGCCCGTGAGATTTTTTCCGACATCCACGCGAGCGAAGCCGCGGGAAAAAGCTGGTTAGCTATAAACATGTACCGTATCTAATTTAAAATAAATATTGATAGTAAATCATAATAATTTTAATAATGGGTAGGTACCTACATTGCCAGTCGACAGCGATGTGAATGAGTTTTTCGATAGCCTATTTTAATTTGTGTATAGTTTTAGTTAAGTTATATTTATTAATTAATTAGGTGTATTTGTTATTTATTTACATATTATTTAAAACGTTACATTGTGCTTCATCGTGACGTTGCAAAGTGATAATAAATGATTGCCTTAAAAAAAAATATAATAAGAGCTTAGAACAGTTATGGGCAACCTTTGACATGTTGAGGGCCAAACTTTAGCGTGCAAATACGTTCGCTGGCCGCGTTTAAAAGTAGGTTCATATTTAGTGCATTTTTAAGTAGTGATCATATTTTTTGCGATAGATGTTAGACATGAAATAATACGACAATGTTATTATAGTACAATTTATTAAAATAACAAAATGAAATAAAAAAAATGGTATATATTATAATTAAATCGTTAAATTTGCAATTGTTACAAACTACGAAAGTTAAATACACCGAAATCAATGAGACACTTGAGCTTGAATTTGGGAAACTAATCCATCGATATTTGGATTAATTCGACTGATACAAAGACGTAAAGAATTTTCCAAATTATCGTCAGTCAGTCTTGTACGATGTGTTGATTTATTAACTTTCATCAATGAAAAGAACTGTTCGCATTTACAAGTACTGACAAACGCACAAATCAATCTTCTTGCGAATTTTCTAAGCTGCGGAAAATTGTCTTCTAGGTACTTTTTGTAGAAATCGCACAACTCTACGTCTTCAAATTTAGATTTTAGGAGTGAGTTTTCTTGAATCTCGATCAACTCCATTTGTAAGTGTATTGGAGCATTTTGTACATTACATTTTTTAGCAGTAGCAAATAAACTGAAACAGTCTTCCATGTTTTTGAAGTCGCTAAATCTGTTCGAAAATTGTTCCGACAGTAACTTGAGTTCTTCAGCATATTGAGCATAAGCAATATTTTCATACGCAGAGAGCGTGTTGAAATGGTAACTATTACCAGACAACATTTGTGACTCCCACAAGCGTAGTTTAATCTGAAACGCTTTCAAATGGCTGTACAAATCATTTACTAACTGTCCTTGTTTTGAAGTTTCAAATTTAAATCATTCAAATAGACTGTAAGATCGACCAGAAATGCTAAGTCACATATCCATTTTGGGTCACTTAATTCAGATAGTGGTTCTAAGCTCGTAAAACCGTTTCAACATTTTTCCTTTGCTCAGCCATCTGACTTCACAATAATATGTTACGTCGTTATATTCAGCTGATATTTCATCCAAAAACGCCTTGAACTGACGATGGTTAAGACCTCGGGATCGAATAAAGTTGATGGTCTTTACTACCACATTCATAACATTCTGGAGTCGAATGGACTTAGAACACAAGTTCTGTTGGTGGATAATGCAATGAAGGACTATCAAATCATCTTTTTGCACATTTAATTCTGTTGCTTTTTCATTCAAAATTCCGATGAAACCTTTACGTAAGCCGACCATAGAAGGTGCACCATCAGTGCATACTCCAATTAATTTTGACCATGGCAAGCCAAAACTTGTGAATACCTTTTGAACTTCAATAAAAATATCCTCTCCTGTATTAGTTCCTTTATGCGGCTGTAAAGCAAGCAATTCCTCAGTAACAGTGAATTCCTTATCAACACCTCGAATAAATATAGCCAGTTGAGCTGTGTCAGACAAATCGGTGCTCTCGTCTAATGCTATGGAAAAAGATTCAAAACCAGCCATACGGTCAGTCAATGTTGTTTTTATATCATTAGCCATCATTTCTATACGTCGAACAACAGTTCGTCTTGACAAACTAATTTTTTCAAATTCATTTTTCTTTTCGGGACACAAAATACTGCAAACTTCTAACATAAAGATAAATTCTCCTTCGGCAAATGGTTTTAATGCCTTTTTGAGCTAACTATAAAACTAGCTTTCACAACATTATCAAGTTGTGTTCTTTGTTTATGAAACATTTGTTGCTGTTTTTCCAAATTTGCGGTAAGCTTCTGGATTTTGTCTGTTCTTAATTGTCCTGTCAGTGAGTGCAGCGTAGCATGCTTAGTTGAGTAATGCCTCTTTATATTGAATTCTTTCATTACTGAAATGGATTCATTACACAGCAAACAAATAGGCTTACCATTGTGCAAGATAAAAAAGAATCTACAGTCCATTTTTCTTGAAACTGGCGACCCTCTGTATCTACTTTTCGTTTCTTTCCACCAGACATCATTTTTGTTTACTTTTCGTTCAATAAACTTAATAACAAACTATAGTTAGGAACCACTCAAGATGCACACAAAGTCACAAAGCATGTTGACGTCTCGAGCAGTTCGCTAGGATATCGCTTGTCCAAGTTGTCACCTCGGTAGCTCAAATAGAACTGAACTAACGTTCATCGGAGATATCGCTGCGCCCCCGCAAGGGGGCGCGGCATGCGGAACCGAGGCATAGCCCCCTGGCCGCGGAGGGTGTGCGTTGGTCCGTAAAAACGGACCCCTCATTGTGTGCGCCTATGTCGGCGGTTTAAAAACGTCGGACGCGTTTTAACGCGTCCGTGTAACTGATTGCTATGAGTAAATCTGTAGGCGCGCCACGACGCTAGTACGTTAGCGCCGCTTTCTTCACGACTCCACGGCGGTCAGTCCCCGCCAGGTGAGACCCCCGGTTACCCGGGGGAGGCCCGACGAAGACGACCAGCGACAGTGGAGCCGACTCGACGCTCCTACAGAATAGGTGTTTAGCTCCCGCCCGCCCCGCTCTCAGATCTAGCCGATCACGGTCCGGGCTAAAGAGCTGTCGTGTGTGTGTGAACGGCATTGTATTGTGTGTAACGCCGTTCAGTGTCTACGTGCGTCGCAGCCCGCGCCGCGCCCGTACGTGTGAATTGAATGCCTGTTTAGTTATGAATGTCTGGTTTAATCACGTGACGCGCCTATATTAACTTAGTACACGCCACGCAATAGATGTATGTCATCTGTAGAGTTCAGTTGAATCGAGTAAGCCGCGTGTAACCTGGGTGCGACTTACTCGAGGCGTCCAGTCCGGTGTATGGGGTCACTCGTCCGCTACCAGGTCGCGGGGCAAGGGTCTCGCGTCAGGGGGACGCGTATGCCAGGGCGCTATCTGCTTGACATGAGGCCAATCAGACGCGTCGGCACGCGCGTACATCCCCTTCGCGAGGCGCCGCACGAACTCATCCAGGCTCTCGATCCCGAGGTCCCGCTGGATTACATCGTTCCTCACGAAGCGAGGAGCGTCAACGATAGTCCGCAGCGCAATGCTCTGTTGCGCGCGGAGCAGCTTCCGGCTCGACTCGCTCGTGAGGGCGAACCAAGCGGGGGCGGCGTACGTCAAAATTGGGCGTACGTACAATTTGTACACGCCCAGTTTGACGCGCGCCGGGATGCGGGACGAGAGCACAGGTTTGAGCAGGTTGCGGGCGACCCTACCCTGCGCGGCGACCTTGCGGACATGTGGCCCCATAGTGAGCCGACGGTCGATGGTGACACCCAGGTATTTGACCCGGGGCGACCAATCGATGTCGGCTCCTTGTAGTTTCAAGGGCGGTGGGAGGCGCGCTGATCCGGTGACCATCGCCTGCGTCTTACCCACGTTCACCGAGAGCCGCCATTTCGACAGCCACTCCGGAAGTAGGTCGAGCGCGCGCTGCATTTTGACCGCCGCGTACTTCGCATTAAGCGACGTAGTGATGTACGCGGCGTCGTCGGCATACAGCGCGAGCATCGCATCGGGAGTGGTGGGGATGTCATCAGTGTAACGTGAGTAACACGTCGGCGACACGCAGCTGCCCTGCGGCACGCCCGCCAGCACCTGGCGCGCGCTAGACAGCGCGCCGTCGACCACCACCCTGAAGGTCCTGTGGGATAAAAAGCTGGAGACCACCATTACAACGCGACGGGGCGCGTCTGAGGTGGCCAGTTTATACAGTAGGCCCTCGTGCCACACACGGTCGAAGGCCTTCTCCATGTCGAGGAATACTGCCACCGAGTATTCCTTCTTGTTTTGCCCGGCTGTGAGGTGGTGCAGTACCCTCGACAGCTGGAGCGTCGTGCTGTGCTCCGCCCTGAACCCAAACTGCTCTGGGCGTGGGGCGATGTACGGCTGGAGATGTCGCAGCAGGAGTGCTTCAAACACCTTGGAGACAGTCGGCAGCAGTGTAATGGGCCGATAGCTCTCCGGCTTCTGGGTGTTTTTCCCCGCCTTGGGCAGCATAATGACGCGCCCTTCCTTCCACGAGGCCGGAAAGGCCCCCGTGCGCAGTATCGCCGTGTACAGGCGCGCCAGTGCCGCTACCATTCGGTACGGCAAGTGGCGCAGCACTGCGTTGGAGATACCGTCAGCACCGGGGGCCTTCCTCGGCTTCGTCCTCAGGATGGCGCGTCTGACTGCGCCCGGCGAGAAAAAGACGGGGTCCTCTTCGGGAGCTATCGGCGTGCCGAAATAGTCCCCGAGGTGTCTCTCGACCGCTGCGACATGTTCGACGTCGTCGGTCGGGTTAGGGCGGAACTGACGCTCCAGGTGTTCGGCGAAGACCTCCGCCCGGTCCTCTGCTACATATTTAAGCGCCCCGTCGCTGTTTAGGAGCGGACGCACCGGGGCTGGGGTGTTCGTGAAGTGGCGGCACAGTTTGTGTACCGACGGCCAACTATCTCTAGTGGCGTCGATACGTTCCTCCCAGTCCGCGGCGGTGTGCGCCCGGAGCTCGGCCTTAACCTTCTCCGCGAGACGGTTCAGCTGCGTCTTTAGTGATGGGCATCTTAACTGTTGCCACTGCTTGCGAAGGCGCCTCTTCTCGGCGATCATCGCTTGTAGGCGCGCCGGCAGGGGCGGCAATAGCACTCTCCCCTGCGGCTGCGTCGTTGTCGCCGCTTCTAAGGCGCTCTGTATGCAAGCAGTGACGTCACAGGCCGTCTGGTCCACGTCCGCGGAGGTAATTATAGGCCGAGTGGGCGTGGTGGTCTCCAGCTCTTCCTCGAACCTCGTCCAGTCCGTTGATCGACGTGGCGCTATGGGCTTCAGTCGGGTCGGCATACCCGATAGGACGACGAGTACAGGTTGGTGGTCCGACTGTAACTCGTCGTCGATCACTTGCTGTGTGATCTGGCAGTGTAGCCCTCGATGGACTACGATGTCCAGCACATCCGGCAGGTAGCCCTGTGCGTCTGGGTAATGTGTCGGCGTTTCGGGGCCGGACACCGTATAGTCGAAGGCCTCCGCGTCCGCGAAGAGCCGTCTCCCCTCGGTATTTCTAGTGTGGCTATTCCACGCTGGGTGCTTACAATTGAAGTCACCGGCGAGGATGGTTGCCCTCTGGTTTGTGCTAATAAGCGCCCGCAGCTCCGCTACGTCCAAATGTACCACGGGCGGCTTATAGCAGGCGTATAAATTTAAGTCCTCGCCGGCCAGGTGTAGCTGCACACCCAGCGCGTAAAATGACCTAAGCGACGGCAAGGGGAGCTCCTGGTGAACGACTCTTCGCCTCACAATAACCGCCAGACCACGATAGCGGGTATTGCTAGCCGACCTTTCGTCCTTCCTGTAAACGAAGTAACCCGGGAACCTAACCCTATCTTCGGGCCCCAGGAGCGTCTCGTTTATGAGCGCCACGTCGATGTTTTGCTCCCTAAGGAGGTGGCGGAGGGGGGCGACCTTATCCTTAAGGCCGCGGGCGTTCCAGTGGATCACCCTTAACGGTCTATCCATGATACAAGGTGAGTAGCGTGGCTAGACCGTCAAGGATGACCGTCTCAATATCTTGGCCCTGCCTAATGGCTTTTATTAGATCCATTAATAACTTAATGGCACAGGCCGTAAACTCCTTCTTCTGGGTTTTAGCGCCGGAGGCGCCACCATACGTTATTGTAGGGAGTTTCTTTGTTTCTGTCTGCTGCCGCTGCCGTATGGTGGCGCTAGCAGCAGCGATTTCCCCACTTTCCCGCTGCGCTATGCCGGCGCTAGCAGTGGTTGAGGAGCTTTCCTGTACGGCCTGTGTCCTGTGTACGGCAGGGCCGGCCTTAAGGGTCTCTTCTTGGGTCGCCTGGGGGGGGGGGTTTGGGTTTCCTCCCTTTCCCCCCGCGCTTATGCTTCCTCCGCCCGGAGGGAGTGGCTTGGCTTCTCTGGGAGGGCCCGTTGGCTGCCGCCAACAGCGTCATGCCTTGGTCCTCTTCTGGAGCCTCCTGTGGCCTATGCTCGGCCACAGTTGGCCGGCGCGTGGCCGTGATGGCGACAGTCCCCGCTCGCTTGTTCCGGATCTCCGTCTGGAACACGGGGCACTTTATATTACACGCGGGATGCGGGCCACCGCAATTAGCGCAGGTGGCCGGCTCCTCCCGCGGGCGCGGGCAATCTCGTGCCGCGTGCTCCCCCCCGCACCGCACACAAGCGAGCGGACGGTGGCACTGGTGCGAGCTGTGCCTGAACCGTTGGCACCGGTGGCACTGAGCGGGTCCTCGTTTGCCCCGCCAAGCCTCTATCTTCACACCCCGCATATACATAAACACGGTGGTGTTGAAGATATCCCGGACGTCAGGGGTCTTCTTCAAGATTGCGTGGAACACGCAACCGGGTCGTCCTTGTGCGCCCTTTATGTGGCGCACATACTCCGGTTGGTATCCCAACGTCCGGAGCTCCTCCTCAATCTCCTTAGGGTCCGTGTCTGCAGGCAGGCCCCTAATGGCGATCTTCAAATTGCGGTCCGCTGGTAGCGAGTACGCGAACCAGGAAACGCCACTGTCCTTTTCAAGGCCGGTCAGATAACGCTGGACCAGCCTATACTCTTCTTCGCTGTCGGGCGTGAAGCATACCCCACACCCGAACGGGCGAGCGTTCGGAGGCCGGCCCAGCTTGGCGGCGATGGCCCTGAAGTGGGTGGCCCAGTTCGGTAGCCTCTCCACTACCAGCGGTGGGTACCGAAGCTTCTTCACCTTTTTACCTGGCTTCACGGTGCCGGGAGCGCCATCAGGGGGTGCGGCAGATGTGCCGGGGGCAAGGGGTAAGGTGGTTTCACTTACCCCAGTGCGTGTCCGATCCGTGGGCGGTGTCACCGTAGTTGTTGTACGGCGCACCGCGTCCGAGAAAGTAGGCGAAGGCGTGGCCCGACCCCGCGGCGCGCTTTCGCGCTGTGGCCGCGGCGGGTCTAGGCAGTGCCTTTTCGCCTCCTCGGACGCGGTTTCGCCCGAGCTCCTCCTGCGCCGCTGGGGTCTGGGTTCGAGCCGAAACTCGTAATCAAACCCCAACGACGGTGTTGGTGACATCGCCGGTGGAGTCGCCAATGCGGCCTCAGCTCCTCCCACGGTGGGCCGCTGGCCGGATCGCGGTGTCGTGTCCGGGGACACGTCTCCGCGACCGGATGCGGCCGAGCCCACTGATGCCAGCGACATGCTTGATCCCACATTTGAAGAGCATGCCGACAGCATCGCGGGCGAGTCGTAGGCTGAGGCTCGGGGGGGCGCCGGCGAGGCGGGCGCTGGTGTCTTGATGAGCGCCGGCCGAGAATAAGGGCCGGCACTCACTGGCCGCTCCCGCTCAGCCATCGCCGGTCCCGCCAGCGAGAAGCGGGGGCCGGCTGTGGCGGTGCGTGGAGCAGGCGCAGCTTGCTCAGCGGGCGCCGCCAGCGCGGTAGAGCCGGGGCGCGCGGGTGGTGAATTGAACCGCGGCGGTGGGGCCGCGGTGCGGGTAGGGGGTGCGCGGGGTCGCGCAGACGGTACCGGGGTACGGTGCACGGGCGGCGCGGGGCACGCTGGCGGCGGCGCGGTAGCGCGCGCAGCGGGCGCTACAGTGCGCGCGGGTGCGGGTGCACGCGTGGTGTGCACGGCGGCGCGCGCCGGTGGCGGCGCGCGACCCGGATTTGCGGCGCTTCCCGGGGCCTGAATCGGCACCGGGCGGAACGCAGCTGGGCGGATGGGCACCGCATGCTGCCGACCTGACGACGGCGTCGGCGCAACGCGCGCAGGCGCCGATGTCGTCGGTGGGCTGGCAGCGGCTGCGGCACTCTTCCCCCCCTTCTTCTTCTTCTTCTGTCCGGCCGGCGGCGCACCGGACGACGCGTCGCCGATGTTCGGCAGCGACGTCGCCCGGTCCAACGCCGGACGGGCTTCCGGCGACCCGGCATCGCGGCCCAGCGAGCCGCGCGTGCCGGGTTTCGGCATCTTGGCGGGGCGTGGCCTCCGCGACCGCTTCGGTGGGTTCCACCGGGCGGCACGGTAGGCTCCCCCTGTGTCCACACAGGTACCTTTACGTGACCTGTGCCCACACAGAGGAAACTAAAAACTTTATGGCGGTCCGCGCGGGTTAAAGCAAAAGAGATGTGGACGGACTGTTGCTCTTCGAGCCACGAGCTAATCCGAACTAACGTTCGGGCCATCCACCCACTTATATAGGCAAAATGAAGGAATAATCTGGAATAAACTAGTTTAGAATAATTGAGAAGCAATAAATCTTTTGATGTGTCGCCCGTGAGGCGGCAAACCTCAAAGAATTTGATCGAGCAAGCAGAGTGGCGGCAATTCCAAAGAGTGAGGCGGCAAACATCAAAGGATTTGATGTTTGGCGCCTCACTGTCACTCCCGTGAGTATAAGTACCTAATGTAATATTTTTTAAATTGAGTTTTTTCATAATGTCTCGCGGGCCGGATAATATCTTATAGCGGGGCGGATCCGGCCCGCGGGCCGGTTGTTGCCCATATATGGCTTAGAATATAGAAAGAACCAGAATTCATTGCAAGCCGTACGCTGTGTCCAAAATCAAGATAAGCGTCCCGCGCCCGCCTCACTTCCCACCCGCGTAATGTTGCTAGCTTGGACATCATGATCCCGTTTTGGGGTAAACGTTGAGACTATTGGTAAGATAATATAAATAATAAAATTACGATTGGCATTTTCATATATACATAATTTCATACACCCGCCCCCTCTACAAATCCTAATAGTCTAACATAGTACCTACCTATTATGAATGAATGTTATGCAATTCTAACAAAATCATATATACATACGGGTTGCATTGATAACCTTTCTTTTTCAAGTCGCGGTTTTTTTTTTAATTTGTTGTTAATTTAACAATACAACGAATAAATGCCCTCAGTAAGTAATAAAAAGAAGGGAAAATCAAAACTCTTATACTAGCAACACTAACAAGATGGATGCATCATTCCCTATGACAATTACAGACTGAACAATTTATTCAGTAATTAAATAAGACGATATTTGAATGGCTATTTACACGTGAAATGTGATCCCGTCCTGTTTATTTTTTAGCCCCGCTGCATTTTTACAGGTATGAACAACACAAGACGGCATAACTAAATAAAATTGCACACCGGTAAAACACGTTACGCGATACGACGTTCACAGAGTAACTGATCGGCTGCGCGTCAAACTACTCTATTTAGGAGTAGTTTTTGACGCTTCAGTATTAGGCGTGTTCGCGGCTTCTGGTTCTTTCTATATTCTAAGAATAAGAGAAGCACTTAGAAGATAAGATTTTGTTTGTGTAGTGTCTGTTTCAGTAGCTTACCGTTTGTCAGTGTCCGACCGTAGTTTCGATTTTGGCTTAAAAATCTAACGTTCGTTAACCTTCAGCACGACCTTAACTGGCGTTTGCTAAGTGTCGCTTTCTCTTTGGTCTAGTGGGTTCAATGCCCAGGTCAGGCGAGGTGTTATCTATTGAGTTTTTATCACAGTTGTACAGAATCCTAAAAACGAAGTATTTCCTCTAAGTTGTTAGCCAACATACTACTTGAAGTATCGATTTATCCGGGTGTCACCACTGTGGATCTCCCGGAGGACACGGTGGAGCATACGGTGGAGGTCTGCCCGGCTTGGGCAGAGCACCACCGTGTCCTCGTGGAGGCAATTGGCGGCAGAGATCTCTCGCGTCCGGCCCTGGTTCAGGCCATGGTACGGAGCGAGAGGGCATGGGCAGCCGCACATAGGTCGATTTGGCCGATTTAGGCGGCCAAAATTATTTGACGGTCTATAAAGGTTCGGTAGTAGATTTTAAATAAAAATACATAGTTTTTTGTCATTGACAAGACATATTTATGAAAAAAAAAATTAATCATTCTTGATCATCCTCATTTGGCTGGGCAGTTATCAAAAGATCAATTGTCTCGGGAGAAAATGACATAATTGATGGTTTTCTGGGCCTTTTCATACTACTCATTAGCGGATCTGAGCTTAATAGTAATCTACTATATATATCCGCATTGCATTCTTCTCTAGAAAATTTTCTAGCATAATTCTGGCGGTAAGACCGAAAATGTTTATTTCGGGCTTCAGCTGCCTCTTCTGAGAGTTGCCCTATGGGCAGGAGGGCATTTTCTATGATGGCCCCTCCATGGATTAGGACTTTATGCATGGTTGGAGTCATTGGATACCACCCATACAATTCAACATATAGCTTTGCCGTCTCTAAAGCGTATTCATCGTACTTTAAAACATTTATATTATGTCCACTTGATATAGCTTCCAATATTATTTTCAGCCTGTATATCAGGTCAAAGCTAATTCCAGTGATGTCAGCAGCCAATTGCGGATTTTCAAAAAAACGTCTACTGGTGTTACCATCATTGGTGTTACCAAAATTTGATTTTGGCATATCCACTAAGAGGCCTGTTTTGAGGCGAAACCTTTCTTGAATTTCTCGTTTTCTATTGGCTTCTATATTTTTTTCATCTTGTGTCTTCCTTTCGCGATATTTTTTTATCGGTAATTTATAAGCCAAATGAAGGATACTTTCAAATATCCTGATTCGTGCATGTAGCACGGAAATACCAAACTCTAAAGTTTGTAAGCTGACTTCATTTTTTTTGGACAAATCATTAAAATCTTTTGATGTAGCACTACATATGTAACACTTACTCGTTGATGTTGTGTCAGTTGCTGCATTGCAGACTTTACTGTCAACCATGGTCATTTTAAAGTTGTGCTTAAAATAGAATATTTCACCCTTTAGGTCAACTTCTGTGGTGGCCAGTGACTGTACACTGTCTTTAACGTAACTTATTTCCTCTTTGGTGCCATCTTTAGATTCTTTTACGAATCTAAATCTTATCGGGCGACAATATCGCGGCGAAGACGGTGTAGGGTTTTGCCAAACAACTTTTTTCTTTTCTTCTCCACACACAATTTTTAAAGGCACAAAGGAACTTATAAATATATTTGCGTCTGATTCCTCATCGTTGCTAAATCTCTGCTTAAACCGTGCTTGTTGTGAACCATCAAAACCCCATTTGCAAATTATCTGCAGAGTATTTCGTTCAGCTTCGTTAAGTGTTACTGACACTTCTTCTAGGTAAAGTGGTAAGCGCCTAACAGTGAGATCTATTAGGCACTGAAAGTCACTTTCAACAGAGGTAGCAGTAACACGTATTGTTTCCTTGGGAGGATAACATTCCTGTTTCGCTTTTAACAAGAGATCGTAGCACGGGTAAAAACTTTTATTAGTCGCTCTTATTATTTCATACTGACGTTTTGTCAAATCTGCTTCTACAAACATTAAAAGCGCTTGCTGAGGGGTCAGGGGAGCAACATCTTTCTTTGTATCGGAAGTCCTTTTTTTATATTCATTTGCACTTGCTGGAGAATTCGTAATGTCTTTTACATACCCAAATACTTGTAGGTTTCGGATGCGGAGAGGGCTCTAAAGTTTATGGAATCCGAGAGTTGGGTTCCCACGGATTCCACAATCTCCCCTCGCTTTACATGCATGACCGCACATTTATCCACCCCAAATTCCATCCTGATGGCGCTACTGAAATTTTCAGTTATTTTCAGTAGCTCTATCAGTTGCAAATTATTGGAGGCAAAGAGTTTTAGGTCATCCATGTAGAGGAGGTGAGATATAATCTGACCACCTCTCCTCAACCGATAGCCTAGACCTGAATCCTCCAGCAGTGTGCTTAGAGGATTCAAGGCTAAGCAAAACCAAAGCGGACTCAAACTATCGCCCTGAAATATGCCTCGCTCGATCCTTATCAGTTCGCTATTCCTCTGGATATTTCGACATCCTGGATAGCGAAGGACCTTCCTCCATTGCCCCATACACGACATCAGGAAGGTGCGCAGAGTTGCATTTATTTTATACAACTCCAGCACCCTCATGAGCCATGTATGTGGCACCGAGTCATAGGCCTTCTTATAATCTATCCAACATGTCGACAGATCCTTTCGGGAACGACGAACCTGTTGGTTAATGGTCATATCAATGAGGAGTAACTCCTTAGTACCGCGGGACCCATTCCTACATCCATTTTGAGAGGCAGACATGATGGAGTTGGTGTCTATATGTTTGTTAATTTTAGCTCTCAAAATAGATGTAAGAACTTTATAGACCGTCGGTAAACACGTGATCGGTCTATAATTTTTGGGTTCCGCGGTGCTACCTGATTTATGGAGCAGGTGGGTAACGCCTGTCGTTAGGAATTGGGGTAGCGATCCAGACTCCAAAGCAGTCTGGTACTGAGCCGCCAAGCGAGCATGCGACCTTAAAAACCATTTGAGCCAGAAGTTGTGCAGCCCGTCCGGCCCTGGGGACTTCCAGTTAGGTAACGGACGGACTGCACGAGCTACATCTTGGGGGCAGATAGTAATAGCCCCCATTTCTGGTATTGGATCGCAGGCTCGCTCAACTTCTCGAGCCCAATCACCTTCGGTGTGACTGACAGGCACCGACCAGATACTGCGCCAAAACGAACACATGACATCGTCATCTGGCAGGCGCGTGTCAGTCCCGCCTTGGTCTGGTCGCTCCCAACCTCTATAAACCCACCTTTCATCGCTCTGGAAGGTGCGATTCTGAGTGTATCGTTCTACTCGCCGCTTATACCTACGAATACGGTTCGCCCATGCATATACTTTCTGCTTCAGGAAGTCGATGCGCTCTGTGACACGGGAAATATAGTCCTGAGGGCTGATATCAGTCCCTGAGAACGCCCGCCTCACAAAGCGCATCACTCTAGGGCGAGTATTGCCCTCCCTGAAGCAGATTAGTTTACCGATGAGCACTCAGCAGGCTTAGCATGATACTCTCTATTTCTTCGAAGAATAGACACGGCTCTTTCTATACAAAGTGACATTTCGTTTCTCAGTTTTTGACATCTCACTGTAGAAATCCTTCTACAATCTGTCATCTTGTCTTCCGTTTCTAACGATCTTTGTCTAGGTCCTTTTTTATGTAGAAAGATTTCTACGGTGGAATGTCAAAAAAGGAGAAACGAAATGTCACTTTGTATGGAAAGAGCCGTGTCTATTCTTCGAAGAAATAGAGAGTGTCATGCTAAGCCTGCTGGCCTCACCAATACGACGTTCAATTCTGCACTGCCAAACTGGTACGGTTGGTTTCGATCGTGTAGCTCTATAATCATTAGAAAATTTAACGTGAGCTACACGACATGCCGCTACAGCCGCGCAGTACAGAATCGAATGAGTATCAGTGAGGTCTTCGCAGTCATCAAAATAGTTTGACAACTGCGAATCCAGAACTGCCACCAGTGCCCTATTTTTCTTATGCATGGGCAAACGAGGTAAGCGTGGTCTAAGTTCGGGTGACATAAACCGATATTCCCGAATCGCATCCTCCAAAGCACTCCTCAATTCCTCATTGCACTGGGTACTTACGTTTGTAGCCCTGTCATCACTTCCTTCGTCAACTTGATTTGGATTGAAGTGAGGTAAAATAACAACAGTCTGCGACGGGGGGTTGATGACATGGCTACTCTGCATTTCCCTTCGCAGGCGATCAAGTACAGTGTCATCTAACATATGATTACGCTGGATGACCCGCACCTGATCCGACAATCGTTGTGCCGAAACGTTGACAGCTGGGATGCTCTCTCTTTTTCAGGTGCTTACCTGAAAAAGAGAGAGCATCCGAACACGGTACGCGGTCAGATTGTTTCCCCCCTCTGTAGCCCCATAGTATGAGCGCATGACGTTCTCATTGATGGATCGTGTCCATCGCATGCGCTGCACACTTCCGCCGGGAGCTGGGACCCTATCAGAGGCCAGTGGGCCTCGAGATCCTAAGCCATCTGTCATGTCACCTCCGATTCGGCAGTTTTTTTTTTTTAATGAAGTTATGATGAGACCTTACCTCCGGCTCGGGGCAAGCTGGATCGCCTCAACGCAAATGTACATGTACATCTGTGGTGGGGAGACCCAGACAGCCACGCACTTCTTCTCTTGCAACCGAGCGGGTGGGCAGGTTGCGGATAGCCCAACTCCGGCTGCGGGACCGACTGTTAATGTCGACCCCGCACCCGGAGCATCTCGAAAGAGATCCCGGACAAGAGAAGCTCCCGAAGGCCAAATCCCAGGCTCAGGGAAACCTATGTTACCTTGTCCTATGCACCTATCACCAAACAAACCATCCCCCCGCATCCATAGATCCCGTCGGTCCCCAAATCCCTAGGCCAAATCCCAGGCGTAGGGTGACCCCCAAAACCACACCACCTCACCTAACCATGCCTTCCTTCCTATTCCTATATCCCGTCGGTCCTCGAGGAGGGGTAACCTCGATTCCTCAAAAGCCCACCCCCCTTAGCCAAAATAATGCAGAGAGAAAAAAATTCTACCCAGGTTGGTCCCGGCCGAGCCGGGGAATCCCACACCGCTTCGGCGGTCAGCCCCCATTGTATTCTGGGGGGGGGCATCCGACTGCTCTTTGGTGCCGCGCTCTTCAGCGCGGCCGGCTGCTAACTCACCGCCCACAACACAGGCTGCGACTTACGCGCCATCCCACCCTACCACGGCTGCGACTAGTGCGCCAACAAACTGAACTCCCGCTGCATCTCACGCGCCAACACCCACTACGACGTGTATGTCTACCACAAGTCTCTGGCAACAGAGCCTTGTGCGTAACAGCATCACCAACCCGGACAAGGACCAACTACAACACAGACAGAGAGTGACGGGGAAGGAAGACGGACCTGGCAGCTCTAACACTTTCCCGGCCGATGGAGTACGCATGCTGTACAAGCGCGGAAAAATCATGGCTCGAGGGAAGAAAGTAGGCGACCGAAAGCGCAACACTCGCGAAGGCTCTAGCCAGCGCGAAGAGCGATCGGACGCCGAAGAGGCAGTACGCGACCAGCCACGTGTACGCGAAGAGGCAACCCAGCGCGGAAAACGGCCGGACGCGGAATCACGTGACCAGCCGCAAGTACGCGAAGGGGAAACCCAGCGTGAAAAGCGGCCGGACGCGGAACTATGCGGGCGAGGGCAAGTACGCGAAGGGGAAACCCAGCGCGAAAAACCTCCGCACGCGACTGAGCCTGCCGGGGCCGCCAGCCGACCCCAGGACACCGACTTGACCCACGACCGACCTCGACCCCAAAGGAAGAGGGGTAAGCGCGCTGGATCCTCACGCCAACCGCTACCGGCGAGAAGCACCCAGACGGGTACCTCCGATCCGCAGCCTGGACCAAGCGGTACAGGGCCGGTGAAGAGGGAGCGCCCCGACGAATCGGCCTCACCGAGCACGCTTCAGGGGGACGCCAAACGCGTGAGGGTCCACTCCGCCCAGGGAGTGCAGAGGACCTACGCGCGAGCCACAAAGGACATTCCTGCGCGGCTGGCCGTAGCAATCTGCTGCCCTACCCCCTCTAGAGACCTGACCAAGGAAGAGGCCATACACATCAAGACCAAACTTGAGAGCCTTATGCTGGACACGGACTCCACATCACAGCTCCCTACCTTCCTCGGCTACCCTCGGGTAGCGGAAGGCACCGTGCAGTTGTGGTGTGAGGACGACCATGCTCTGACCTGGCTGACTCAGAACGTGCCCCGTATACAACTCCCAGACACCGACCTTACCCTAACGGTAATGAAACAGACCGACGTGCCGACCCGTGCCCGAGCCTCACTCTTCGTCCCACGCTATAAGGGGGACATTGCCCGGCTCCAAAGTATTCTGATTCGTCAGAATACTTGGTACGACATAGGCAAGTGGTCGCTGCAAAGGGCAACTACCGTCAGTGGCGACAACTATGGGACATATTTGACCCTAGGTGTACCACCGGAGGAAATTGAGAAGGTCCTAGCCCGGGAGCGTCGGATATCGTACCTGCTTGGGTCGATATACGTACGCTTCTGGCCCACGACCCCACCCCCTGACACCGCGACCCAACCCCCTGCCACCCTGACCGAAACAACGACGGACCTGACTGTGACGGTACCGACGTCGACAGACACACTGGACACGGACATGGACAGGTTGGAGGAGGTCATGGCCCGAGCGGCAATGGCCGACGAAGACGAAGCCATACCGCCAACATCGCCCGGCTGGAACGAGCAACTGTTAGCCTCGTCACCGGGCGGTCAACACGACGACCAGCATAGGGCGGAGGGAGCGGAGGGACTGTCCGATGGATCCATCTCCGACTAACTCCACCCCACCGTCGCCATCGCCCCCCCCTCAACATCATACAGACAAACCTCCAGCATAGCCAGACTGCCACGGCTAGTTTACGCAGGGCGCTGGAGGTAACACCCCGAACCATCGCACTGATCCAAGAGCCTTGGATCAGGAATGATAAAATATGTGGCCTCGGTAACATCGGAGGTAAGCTGATCCTGAACACACACAGCGCAGACAAGCCAAGAACCTGCGTTTACATACCCAAAGGAATTCCTATCACACCATTTACTCAATTCTGTTCCAGAGACTTAACAGCTGTCAGGCTCCACAGCGATGGTAGCGCTCCAGATGTTGTACTGGCCTCGGTGTACATGCCAGGCGAGGACGCAAACTGTCCTCCAAAGGAGATGGCCGACCTAGTGCAGCACTGTGAGCGCGCCAAACTGGAGCTGATAATCTGCACCGACTCGAACGCTCACCACCCTCTATGGGGCAGCGACGCACCGAATTCCAGAGGAGAGGTATTATCCACCTATTTATTTTCTAATAATCTTAACATCATTAACCGCGGCTCTGAACCCACTTGGGTCACAGTCCGAGGACAAACGATCATAGACTTAACACTCGCTACAGAAAACGCGACTAACCTTATTATGAACTGGCACGTATCGGACGAGCCATCTTGCTCGGACCATAGGAGGATATGCTTCACAATAACTACCAATACAAAGAAACCAACACCAAGGCGGAACCCGCGGCGCACCGATGTACCCGGGTTTAAACGTCTACTAGCCTCTCTATTAGATAGGCACCTATCACAGGTAACTCTAAGAGACCAAACGCAACTGGAATACACCGTGACAAAGTTATCAGAATATATAACCGAAGCATACCATGCATGCTGCAAACTAAGAGCGCCAAAAACCAAGGGCGAGAGGAACCCCTGGTGGAACACAGAACTTAGTAAACTCAGAGAGGCATTGCGTAAACAATTCAACAGAGCCAAAAACACCAGACTCCCGGACGACTGGGAACTATACAAAGAAACACAATATGCATACAAAAAACAGATTAGAACCGCCAGGAGATCTGCTTGGCGGAAATTCTGTGAATCCATAGAGACAAATAACGAAACCGCTAGGGTAAGGAAGATCCTGGCAGCAGACCAGGACCGAACTCTTGGCGCGCTGAAAAGGCCGGATAATTCATACACACTAACCGACCAGGAAACCAGTAAGGTCCTTCTCGAAACCCACTTCCCAGACTGTAGACTCCTGGAGGATGGGAGGTGGGAGGCTGAACCAGAATGGACCCCAACGGATCAGGACTGGTCCAGAGCCCGCAACATAATAACAGAAGACCGGTTAAGGTGGGCTATTGACACTGTAGGGGCGCTGACGCAGTCGTTTTATATTCCTCGCATGCGCAGCGCCCGGCGAAGCCAGTTCGCCCGAAACCGCCTTCCGCTATACACGCGCCGCAAATACAACTTTGTAATATCAACCCTAGTAAAGACTTATATAGCATACAACATCTATTTATTTCTCTCCGTACACACTACCCTGGAACACTCACAAAATTGGTGACCCCGACGTGATTCTAAAGTGTGTGCGTTGATCGAGAACGGGCAACTCATCCTAACATCCACGCGGTATAGTGTGAAAACCCACAGTGCTTATTGAGAAAAGGTCACAAAGTCAAGCCTGAAGATGGAAGAAAAAGCGACCGCTGAAGAATACGTTCTCTCACCCGTGTCCGTGACCGACAAGATAGAAAATTTTTGGACCAAGTCACCAGAATTATGGTTCGCCAAAGCGGAAACAATTATAAACGCGCAGAAGATGTCCGACGACTCCAAGTACCGAATATTAGTCTCGAAGCTCAACCAGGAAGTCACAGAACAAGTAGCATCAATTATATTTGAACCGCCCAAAGAAAAAAAATACGAGATCTTGAAGGCAAAGTTACTCTCAGTTTACAGAGAGTCGGATGAATGTCAAATCAAAAAGCTTGTTTGCGGAATGGAGCTGGGAGACCAGCAGCCATCACACCTTCTTCGCAAAATGAGGGAGCTAGCCAGAGGAAGGATGACAGACGAAACACTCAGGGTGATGTGGAAGAACCAACTACCACCGTCTATACGCAGCGTTTTGGCAGTATCCGACGAGGCAAACTTAGAAAAATTAGCGTCGATCGCAGACAATGTAGCAGAAAACGCAACTCCGGTCCACAGTGTCGCTAGTGTGAAAGAAGCGTCAAGCCCATCAAAAAAGGATGACGCAGTGATAGCCGAAATAAGACAACTTGGTGACAGATTACGCAGGCTCGAGAGCACACCCAGAGGTCGTTCGCGAAACTTTAGATCTAGAAGAAGCAGATGCAGGTCGGGATCGAACTCCAGGTCTACCAAGGCGATGACAAGTGATGACCCCAACTGGTTGTGCCGGTACCACTTCTGATTCCGTAACAAGGCGACGAGGTGTGAACATCCGTGCAATTGGAAGAAGTCGAAGCCAGCGGAAAACTAGTGTCGGTGCAGTCAGCGACGGGTGGCTGCGACCGCGTGCACGGAAATCACCGTCTAAGCGTCCGGGACACAAACTCAGGTTTGAACTTTTTAGTAGATAGTGGTGCAAATGTGTCAGTTCTACCTCGCAGAGTGGTTTTCAAGAAAAATAACGCACAAAGTGCCGGTTATAAGTTATATGCTGCGAACGGAACCGAAATAACTACGTACGGTACACACATGTTAGAACTAGACTTAAATCTTAGACGAGCGTTCCGTTGGTTATTTACGATAGCGGACGTACAGCAACCAATATTAGGTGCTGACTTCTTAGCTAAATATAATTTGTTAATTGACTTGAACGGACGAAGGCTAGTCGACCAGGCAACAAATTTAGGCGCGAGAGGAAACCTCTCCGACTCGACTGAGCCCACGGTTAAAACCATTGTTGATGATTGCCCCTATCATGAGTTATTATGTAAGTTCCCAGAGGTAACTAAACCAGTTTCATATAAAGAGACACCTAGACATAGCGTTCGTCATTTTATAGAAACAACAGGTACCCCAGTGCACGCACGAGCGAGACAGCTACCACCGGACAGGTACGTAAAAGCTAAAAATGAATTTAGGGTCATGCAAGAGCTGGGGATCTGCAGGCCGAGCCACAGCGCTTGGGCAAGTCCTCTGCACGTGGTACCCAAGAAAGACGGTAATATTAGGCCATGCGGAGACTACAGACGTTTAAATGCGATCACCAAACCGGATCGCTACCCTGTACCTCGTCTTCATGATTTTACATATATGTTGGCTAATAAGAAAATATTCTCAAAGTTAGATATTAACCGAGCATACAATTGTATACCGGTCGCGGAAAATGACATTGAAAAAACTGCTGTCATAACACCTTTTGGCTTATTTGAATTTATGCGCATGCCCTTCGGATTACGTAATGCAGCACAAACGTTTCAGCGTTTCATGCATCACACGGTATTGCAAGGTTTGGATTTCCTATTCAACTTTGTAGATGACGTCATCATAGCATCAGATAACGAAGTAGAGCACAAACAACACTTAGAAAAAGTTTTCGAAAGATTTAATGAATACGGCATAACTATAAATTTTTCCAAATGTAGTTTCGGTAAACAAAAATTAGAATTTTTAGGATATGAAGTGTCAACAGAGGGAATTAGACCTCTAGAAGATAAGGTAAAAGCCATTGTAGACTTTCCAAAACCGGAAACAGTTGAGGAACTTAGAAGATTTCTAGGAATGTTAAATTTTTATAGGGCAAGTATACCTCAATCGGCTGATCATCAAACAGAGTTGAATAAATACCTATGAAATACAAAACGCAAAGATAAAACTAAAATTAACTGGACACCAGTAGCTGAAAACAACTTTGAGCAATGTAAGAAAGACCTAAAGAACGCGGTTATGCTATCATATCCAACGTCAAATATTCCGTTAGCGTTAATGACCGATGCGTCAGACACATGTGTGGGCGCAGTATTACAGCAAAAGGTAAACAACAAGTGGAAACCATTAGGGTATTTTTCTAAAAAATTAACACAGGCCCAAATGAAATATAGTACATATCACAGGGAATTATTAGGAATATATTCAGCCATAATTCATTTCCGCAACATGGTTGAAGGTCAACAGTTAATTATTTTTACAGACCATAAGCCTTTATCATTTGCATTTAGTAAAATAGGTACAGATAGAGAAACTTCTCGGAGAGCTAGACAGATCATGTTCATTAGCGAATTCAGCACGGACATAAGACACATTAGTGGGAACGATAATTTAGTTGCGGATACATTATCCAGAGTAGCAACAATACCGTGCCCCACAACGATCGACTTCGCAGAACTTGCAGCCGCACAGGAAACGGACGGCGAGCTAGCAAAATTGCAAAGCGAATCGAATAACAATAACAACATAGTGTTGAAACGTGTAACTATATACAATACAGAGAAATACATTGTTTGTGAAGTTTCAACCGACTCAGCACGCCCATACTTAACCGGAAAGTTTCGACGTTTAGCCTTCGACTCAATACATAATATGAGCCATCCAAGCATTAGAGCAAGTAGAAAATTAGTTAGTGATAGGTATTTTTGGCCAAATATGAATAAAGACGTTGGAAATTGGGCCAAGACTTGCATTAGATGTCAAAAAGCGAAAGTTCAAAAGCACACCAATGCAGATTTAAGTACCTTTGAGAATTGTAAGCGTTTTGAACATATTCACATAGACATAGTAGGACCGCTACCAACTACACCAGACGGATTTAAATATTGTTTGACGATAATAGACAGGTTTACGCGTTGGCCAGAAGCATTTCCATTAAAAGAAATAACTGCAGAAATAGTAGCCAAAACTTTATATGAAGGTTGGATTAGTCGTTATGGGTGCCCGGTTAAACTCACAAGTGATCAGGGAAGACAGTTCGAAAGTAATTTATTTAGAGAATTAATGTCAATTATGGGAATACAGAAAACCCGTACCACTCCATATCATCCTCAATGCAATGGAGCGATAGAAAGATGGCATAGGTCATTAAAAGCAGCACTAAAAGCACGTTAAGACAATAAAAGCTGGATAGATGAACTAGCAACAGTAATGTTAGGATTACGCACGACAATTAGGTCCGACACAGGCGTAACCGCAGCACAAATGCTATACGGCAGTAATATTAGGCTACCAGGTGACTTTTATGACCATAGCAATGTACAGTTGCATGATGACAACAATTTCGTTAAAAAAATTAAGGACGTAATAGATGGATTGAAACCGTCCACTAGAGTAAACAAGTCACCTCGCAAGATTTTTATACACAAAGATTTACTAACCAGTGATTATGTATTCGTTAGAAATGACGCTGTACGGAAACCATTACAATCTCCATACGATGGACCATATCGCGTCATAAGTAGAAACGAAAAAGTGTATCGCGTACAGTTACCTGACAGACAAGCCAACATATCTATAGATCGCTTAAAACCAGCATATATATTGATAGATAATGAATTGCCATCAGATGAAGTAAATAAAAACATATTAGAAAAAAATGATAATAAAAAAAACAAACAGGTACAGAATAAAATACAGAAAAAAGTAAGGTTTCAAACAAGCAAACCCAGTGACTGGACTGGACGAATAAGCAAAAGACCCTCTAAATATCGAAATTAGCATTTTTATAATGTAGGTCAATTAATTGAATATAAGTACTAGGTATCGCAGTTGAAACATAGTAAGAATCAAAACAGTCGCAAAATTACACCACGTACACCAAATTAATTAAAAAATGGGCACCAATCAGACAAAAGAAAAAGTAATTGTTAACGAAAACCTATCAAATGTTGCACAAGTGGACAACAAATTGAATATCATTGGCTGTGTCATGATAGCTACCATAATATTACTTACCATATTGTTAATCTACGCTGGAAAACGAAGGTTTATCAAAAGCATTCGAAAGTGGTTGAAAAAGGAAATACTGGCAAGTTCGATAGCCACACCGAGCATAAGGGTAGAAACGGTCCAAAAACCGCAAGAATCGCCTGACCCCAAAGTCATTTTTTAAAATAACCTGCCCAGTAACCATCGTCCATTCAAGTCAAATTACATAAAGTTTAGGTCCCAAATTCCAAGTGACGTTTAACGGTGAGTGCTACTTTGTGAAATGTGTGAATTATTGTTATGTGTGTGTATTCTTAATTGGCGTCACCATGACGAATGCTGTGGACTCCGCAGGGGTGCTAATTTCTTTTTATGGCAGAGCATGTCGTCATGGTGACTACCCTTAACGTCGTAATTTTATATATATATTAATTAAGTACAATGTCAAGACGGCACCTTTAAAAGCAGGTAGCCGCACTAGCTTAAGATCAAGTAATGTTAAATATAAGATTTATTCCTCCAAATGACTTTGTATTTCATTATCAAGTAGTTTAAAAAAAAAAAAAAAAATGCATTGTAAGAATTTGTAATAATAGCAACCTTTTGAATCAATTGTACATACAAATAAATTGTACACTGCTTATACCATTGCAATAATAGCGTAAAGATATTTAAACTTCGATATGTAAGTCATAACAATGTATAAGGGGTCAATATCAGGTGACGCAATCACGCCAGACATCCGGTTACAACATTGTTATTCAAACCAAATGCTGATTGTAACTTATAAGTAATACTTTTAGCCATAGATGTAATTAATAATACGTTTTAGAGTAACAGATTTTATTGTAAAAAACCTACAGTTTTTTAAAAAAAAAGGGGAGGAATAGTGTAGGGGCGCTGACGCAGTCGTTTTATATTCCTCGCATGCGCAGCGCCCGGCGAAGCCAGTTCGCCCGAAACCGCCTTCCGCTATACACGCGCCGCAAATACAACTTTGTAATATCAACCCTAGTAAAGACTTATATAGCATACAACATCTATTTATTTCTCTCCGTACACACTACCCTGGAACACTCACAAAAACACCTTTCAGTCGTACAAGTCCGCAGGGCTGGATGGCATTTTCCCAGCCCTGCTGCAGTGGGGGGTAAATCATCTGGTGCCATTGCTGACGGAGATTTATGGAGCCTGCATGGCACTCAGGTACATACCCCTCGCGTGGCGCGAGGTGAAAGTGATTTTCATACCGAAACCTGGCAAAACCGACTATACACAACCCAAAGCTTATAGGCCTATAAGCCTCGCATTCTTTCTACTGAAGACCCTCGAGAGACTTTGCGATAGACACATTCGAGACAGACCACTTCGAGCCAAACCCCTTCATAAACAACAGCATGCGTACACCACAGGCAGATCAACAGAATCCGCGTTGCACAGCGTGGTTTCCAAAATTGAATGCGCAGTGGATCACAAATGCTCAGCACTGACCGCCTTCATTGACGTCGAAGGCGCCTTTGACAAAACGATGTTCAATAGTATCAACACGGCCCTTGACAGGCACAGCATAGACCAGACTATAAGTGGCTGGATCTCAAATATGCTTAAACTGAGAGCGGTACAAGTCACAGTGAACGACACCACCAGGGCCATAGTGGCGAAGGGCTGCCCACAAGGTGGCGTCCTCTCGCCACTCTTATGGAATCTGGTTGTCGACAGTCTTATTTAAACACTCAACGATAAAGGTTACTTCACCGTAGGCTACGCGGACGACTTAACCATAATAATAAACGGCACCCACGAGAATACCCTGTGCAACCTTATGCGCCAAGCCTTAAAAATAGTAGAGGTTTGGTGCAATAAGCACCAACTATCAGTAAACCCTACAAAAACCGAACTGGTTCTTTTCACAAAGAAGAGGAAATTGCCGCTACTACAGCTACCACGATTCTTTGGAACCACCCTAAGCCTATCAACTGAAACCAAATACCTGGGCATTTTCTTGGACAAACAGTTGAATTGGGCAAAACACACCAACTACATCATTACAAAAGCCAGCATATCGCTGTGGCAGTGCAAAAGACTGCTCGGCAGGAACTGGGGAATTAACCCCAAGATTACCCACCGGCTATTCACCACGGTCATCCGGCCAACTATCACATACGGCTCACTAGTCTGGTGGCCCAGGACAGACCTGAGCACAGCCCAAAAAGATCTCGAAAAACTGCAACGGTTTGCTTGTGTAGCAATCACAGGCTGTATGAGAACTACGCCCACCGCCGCCCTACAGGCGATGCTTGGATTGCCGCCTCTGCACCTCATCGTGCGAGAGGAGGCGGCCCTGGCCGCCTTTAGGCTTAACATAACAGAAACCCTGAGCAAAGACAGGCCCGTATGAGGTAAGAGTATACACTGATGGATCAAAGACCAACTCCGGAACCGGAGCTGGCGTTTTCTCACACGACCTTAACATAAATATATCCTGCCCGCTGGGAATGTTCAACACCGTCTACCAGGCGGAATGTGTGGGCATTATACAAGCGGCGTATGCCATAGAAGCCAGGAGAGTTACGGACACTCATGTACGCATACTCTCCGACAGCGCCTCAGTTCTCCAATCCCTAGGGAAGAAACATAATACCTCGAGATTAACACAAGAATGTCACAATGCGCTAGAACGTATAACGGTATTGAAGCGCAACACAGTGACACTGCAATGGATAAAAGGACACAGTGGATCTTTGGGCAATGACGCAGCTGACGAACTAGCCAGGAAAGCATCCGGCACGTCAGTCTGCGGACCGGAGCCAATCGTGCCCATCCCCTTCAACCAACTACGCAGGTGGCTACAGGAGCTCACCCACACACAAGCGGAGAGCTGGTGGTCCTCGGCACAGGGGTGCAGACAGTCCAAGGAGGCTATGCCATCCTTGGATAGCAAGTTAACCAGGCGCCTGTTACGCCTGAACAGGACCGGCCTGCGCCTGTTGACGGGGACCATCACGGGCCACTGCTCGCTAAACAAACACTTCCACACAATAGGCATAACGGACAGCCCTCTGTGCAGGGCTTGCATGGAGGCAGAGGAAACCGTTGCGCATGTGCTCTTCGAATGCACAGGCGTCACCCACATTAGAACAGAAACCTTCGGGGCACCTAGATCATACACAGAGGTTCTAAACAGACCAGGAGATGTTATCAACTTCTGGAGGTGGGCTGGTTGGAATAACCACCAAAAACGGCCGCCATGGCCCACGCACAATGGTCCACCTGAAGGACTAAGTGCGGAAACCAAACCCTCTAACATAGATAGAACATAGACCTTACCTCCGGACTTGATGAAGTGACCTGAAGGTGTACTTCGGTGACTGGTACTGGAACTGGTCGACGAGTAGGACTAGGTGTGCCGAGTTTGGGCTCATTTTGATAGCTGTGATGAGACCTTACCTCCGGACTTGATGGTGTGACTTGAAGGTGTACGTCAGTGACTGCTACTGGAACTCGTCGACCAGTAGAACTAGGTGTACCGAGTTTGGGCTCGTTTTGATAGTTATGTTAGGTCTCAACCTTACCAACGGACTTGATGGAATGACAGGAAGGTGTACTTCGGTGACTGGTACTGGAACTCGTCGACCAGTAGAACTAGGTGTGCCGAGTTTGGGCTCGTTTTGATAGTTATGATGAGACCTTACCAACGGATTTGATGGAGTGACCTGAAGGTGTACTTCGGTGACTGGTACTGGTACTGGTCGACGAGTAGGACTAGGTGTGCCGAGTTTGGGCTCATTTTGATAGCTGTGATGAGACCTTACCTCCGGACTTGATGGTGTAACCTGAAGGTGTACTTCGTTGACTCCTACTGGAAGTCGTCGACCAGTAGAACTAGGGGTGCCAAGTTTGGGCTCGTTTTGATAGTTATGATGAGACCTTACCAACGGACTTGACGGAGTGACCTGAAGGTGTACTTCGGTGAATCCTACTGGAAGTCGTCGACCAGTAGAACTAGGGGTGCCAAGTTTGGGCTCGTTTTGATAGTTATGATGAGACGTTACCAACGGACTTGATGGAGTGACCTGAATGTGTACTTCGGTGTCTGCTACTGGAACTCGTGGACCAGTAGAACTAGGGGTACGGAGTTTGGGCTCATTTTGATAGTAATGATGAGACCTTACCTTTGGTCTTGATGGAGTAACCTGGGGGTGTACTTCAGTTACTGCTACTGGAACTCGTCGACCAGTAGAACTAGATGTGCCGAGTTTGGGCTCGTTTTGCTAGTTATGATGAGACCTTACCAACGGACTTGATGGAGTGACCTGAAGATGTACTTCGGTGTCTGCTACTGGAACTCGTGGACCAGTAGAACTAGGAGTGCCGAGTTTGGTCTCATTTTGATAGCTGTGATGAGACCTTACCTCTGGACTTGATGGTGTGACCTGAAGGTGTACTTCGGTGACCCCTACTGGAAGTCGTCGACCAGTAGAACTAGGGGTGCCAAGTTTGGGCTTGTTTTGATAGTTATGATGAGACCTTACCAACGGACTTGATGGAGTGACCTGAAGGTGTACTTCCGTGTCTGCTACTGGAACTCGTGGACCAGTAGAACTAGGAGTGCCAAGTTTGGGCTCATTTTGATAGCTGTAATGAGACCTTACCTCCGGACTTGATGGTGTAACCTGAAGGTGTACTTCGTTGACTCCTACTGGAAGTCGTCGACCAGTAGAACTAGGGGTGCCAAGTTTGGGCTCGTTTTGATAGTTATGACGAGACCTTACCAACGGACTTGATGGAGTGACCTGAAGGTGTACTTCAGTGTCTGCTACTGGAACTCGTGGACCAGTAGAACTATGAGTACGGAGTTTGGGCTCATTTTGATAGTAATGATGAGACCTTACCTTCGGTCTTGATGGAGTAACCTGGAGGTGTACTTCAGTTACTGCTACTCGAACTCGTCGACCAGTAGAACTAGATGTGCCGAGTTTGGGCTCGTTTTGCTAGTTATGATGAGACCTTACCAACGGACTTGATGGAGTGACCTGAAGATGTACTTCGGTGTCTGCTACTGGAACTCGTGGATTAGTAGAACTAGGGGTGCGGAGTTTGGGCTCATTTTGATAGTAATGATGAGACCTTACGTTCGGTCTTGATGCAGTGACCTTAGGGTGTACTTCGGTGTCTGCTACTGGAACTGGTCGACGAGTAGGACTAGGTGTGCCGAGTTTGGGCTCATTTTGATAGTTATGATGAGACATTTCCTTCGGACTTGATGGAGGGACCTGAAGGTGTACTTCAGTGACTGCTACTGGAACTCGTGGAGCAGTAGAACTAGGGGTGCCGAGTTTGGGCTCGTTTTGATAGTTATGATGAGACCTTATCAACGGACTTGATGGAGTGACCTGAAGATGTACTTCGGTGTCTGCTACTGGAACTCGTGGAACAGTAGAACTAAGAGTGCCGACTTTGGGCTCATTTTGATAGCTGTGATGAGACCTTACCTCCGGACTTGATGGTGTGACCTGAAGGTGTACTTTGGTGACTACTACTGGAACTCCTCGACAAATAGAACTAGGTGTGCCAAGTTTGGGCTCGTTGCGATAGATATGATGAGACATTACCTTCGGACTTGATGGAGTGACCTGAAGGTGTACTTCGGTGTCTGCTACTGGAACTCGTGGACCAGTAGAACTAGAGGTGCCGAGTTTGGGCTCGTTTTAATAGTTATGATGAGACCTTACCAACGGACTTGATAGTATGACGTGGTGTGACGACTTGGGTAGGTAGGGTAGGTAGGTAGGGTAGGTAGGTAGGGTAGGTAGGTAGGGTAGGTAGGTAGGGTAGGTAGGTAGGGTAGGTAGGTAGGGTAGGTAGGTAGGGTAGGTAGGTAGGGTAGGTAGGTAGGGTAGGTAGGTAGGGTAGGTAGGTAGGGTAGGTAGGTAGGGTAGGTAGGTAGGGTAGGTAGGTAGGGTAGGTAGGTAGGGTAGGTAGGTAGGGTAGGTAGGTAGGGTAGGTAGGTAGGGTAGGTAGGTAGGGTAGGTAGGTAGGGTAGGTAGGTAGGGTAGGTAGGTAGGGTAGGTAGGTAGGGTAGGTAGGTAGGGTAGGTAGGTAGGGTAGGTAGGTAGGGTAGGTAGGTAGGGTAGGTAGGTAGGGTAGGTAGGTAGGGTAGGTAGGTAGGGTAGGTAGGTAGGGTAGGTAGGTAGGGTAGGTAGGTAGGGTAGGTAGGTAGGGTAGGTAGGTAGGGTAGGTAGGTAGGGTAGGTAGGTAGGGTAGGTAGGTAGGGTAGGTAGGTAGGGTAGGTAGGTAGGGTAGGTAGGTAGGGTAGGTAGGTAGGGTAGGTAGGTAGGGTAGGTAGGTAGGGTAGGTAGGTAGGGTAGGTAGGTAGGGTAGGTAGGTAGGGTAGGTAGGTAGGGTAGGTAGGTAGGGTAGGTAGGTAGGGTAGGTAGGTAGGGTAGGTAGGTAGGGTAGGTAGGTAGGGTAGGTAGGTAGGGTAGGTAGGTAGGGTAGGTAGGTAGGGTAGGTAGGTAGGGTAGGTAGGTAGGGTAGGTAGGTAGGGTAGGTAGGTAGGGTAGGTAGGTAGGGTAGGTAGGTAGGGTAGGTAGGTAGGGTAGGTAGGTAGGGTAGGTAGGTAGGGTAGGTAGGTAGGGTAGGTAGGTAGGGTAGGTAGGTAGGGTAGGTAGGTAGGGTAGGTAGGTAGGGTAGGTAGGTAGGGTAGGTAGGTAGGGTAGGTAGGTAGGGTAGGTAGGTAGGGTAGGTAGGTAGGGTAGGTAGGTAGGGTAGGTAGGTAGGGTAGGTAGGTAGGGTAGGTAGGTAGGGTAGGTAGGTAGGGTAGGTAGGTAGGGTAGGTAGGTAGGGTAGGTAGGTAGGGTAGGTAGGTAGGGTAGGTAGGTAGGGTAGGTAGGTAGGGTAGGTAGGTAGGGTAGGTAGGTAGGGTAGGTAGGTAGGGTAGGTAGGTAGGGTAGGTAGGTAGGGTAGGTAGGTAGGGTAGGTAGGTAGGGTAGGTAGGTAGGGTAGGTAGGTAGGGTAGGTAGGTAGGGTAGGTAGGTAGGGTAGGTAGGTAGGGTAGGTAGGTAGGGTAGGTAGGTAGGGTAGGTAGGTAGGGTAGGTAGGTAGGGTAGGTAGGTAGGGTAGGTAGGTAGGGTAGGTAGGTAGGGTAGGTAGGTAGGGTAGGGTAGGTAGGTAGGGTAGGTAGGTAGGGTAGGTAGGTAGGGTAGGTAGGTAGGGTAGGTAGGTAGGGTAGGTAGGTAGGGTAGGTAGGTAGGGTAGGTAGGTAGGGTAGGTAGGTAGGGTAGGTAGGTAGGGTAGGTAGGTAGGGTAGGTAGGTAGGGTAGGTAGGTAGGGTAGGTAGGTAGGGTAGGTAGGTAGGGTAGGTAGGTAGGGTAGGTAGGTAGGGTAGGTAGGTAGGGTAGGTAGGTAGGGTAGGTAGGTAGGGTAGGTAGGTAGGGTAGGTAGGTAGGGTAGGTAGGTAGGGTAGGTAGGTAGGGTAGGTAGGTAGGGTAGGTAGGTAGGGTAGGTAGGTAGGGTAGGTAGGTAGGGTAGGTAGGTATGTAGGTACCTACGTATGTATCATCGCAATTTTCTCATAAACTACTGGTTAGGTACAATAAATTAAAAGTGAATTCATCCATCCATCTTCTTCTTTCCTCTTCTTTCTTCAATTTCACTCTTGCTTGTCGTGCGGTGAATGAGGTAACCAAAGAACACTGAAGGCATGCTAGTGCTAGATTGAATATAATGAACATATCAACAATTGCATACCTCCGGTGGCTTTGAAAAAAGCCGTTTGGTTTGCTTCATTGCTTGAGGGAACAAAGTTATGGTAAGTAGTTGCTTCCTTCGTAACAGGACCCAGGTTACAGACAAAAAAAAAAAACAAAAAAAAAAGTTACAAAACGAAAGTTAAAAAATAGCTAGATAGAATGTAATAAGGAATTTAAATAAATTATTTATATTCTAATTGGAATCGTCTATCTTTCTTAAGAAATGATTTAATTACATCAGAGTAAAATGTTGGTGATCGTTTTAATTCTACCAACAACTGTTTTTCAATAGCTATCATTGATAATTCGGAAAGACGCTCTTGACCTTGTGTATTTCTCAGATAGCTATGGATACGTTTAAGAGACGAAAAAGCACGTTCCGCGGAAGAACTTGTAGCCGGAATAGTTACAACAAGATACGCTAACTTTAACAGCTCGGGAAAGGCATCTTCGAGGTTATTCTCATGAATGAAATCAATTGATTCGAAAACATTACGATCTTTCAGATCAGGACTAGAATACAAGCAAATCAATTGGCTTTTTAATGTTTGTTTGTCGAAATAGTTTGCATAAATGTCAAATAATGAATCTAATTCCTCTGTAGGAAAATGTGAGTGATAATTGTCAGTTTTTTTTTGTTGACCAGTTGGAGAAACTTTAATTTATAAATTTCAGAATATAGGTCAGTAATTTCGGTATTAAGGTTATCAATTACTTCTACAAAAAGTCGTCTGTATTCCGTTTTTGCACAGCGTACGTTGCGTCTCAAACGAGGAGCCGAGTTATTTTGCAACGTGTTCTCATAAATTTGATCAAATTCGGATTGAAATTCAGCACGTAACCATGCCTGAAATTCCTTTATTTTATTAATACAATAACCGACATCAACTTGTTATTTTTGTAGAATATTGTACAAGCAGTCAGTTTTTTCAAATATCCGATGAAAGATAAAAAGAAAAAAATTGAAATTTTTTTCTTTTTATCTTTCGATCTTTTGATTCTTTGCGATCTTTTGATCGCAAAGTGTTTTCAAAATTCTCCGCAGCTAAAATCGTATCCCCGTCCCAGTTCTGTGGATTGTCGCACAGATCAGAAAACAACTCAATAAGTTAACTTTTTTGTTCGAAAACCGTGTTTACAACTCGCGACATGTATGTCCAACGAGTTGCGGGAGCATTAGGCAATTTTTTGCTGCAATGAGTATCGTAAAAAGCAGCTCGTTTTGTACTATTACTAAAAAAATTACACAAAGCCTGAAGGGCTGAAAAAAATAAACTAACCTCCTGAATTCTATTGCATGATTTAGACAACACTAAGGCCAAAATATGCGCATTACACTAAATGTAAATTGCTTGTGGACAAACATCTTTAACTTTTTGTTGCACTCCATTTCTTACACCGGACATTACACTAGCACCGTCATAGCTTTGCGCTACTAATTTTGCGATGCAATCATTTATTTATTTATTTATTTATTTATCATGTCTATTTAATAATTCTAAAATAATATTAGAGAGTGAGTCTGCTGTGCGACTTTCCGACACATTAAGAAAGCCCAAAAAACGGTCATGAATTTCATTTTTATAATAATATCTGAGAATCAAGCACAGTTGTTCTCTATGACTAACATCGGGGGTTTCGTCAATAATAATTGAAACAAATTTTGTTTGTCTAACTTCGTAATCGATGCAAGTTTGCATCACATCGGCTAAGGAATGAATAATATCGTTTTGAATTTTGTTAGATAAATAACTCGGCCCCGGTTTGTCACTTTCCTGATGCTGCATATGTTTTTCTAAAACGACATCGTATTTTGAAATTAACGAGACCAGTTCTAAAAAATTGTTTTTATTTAATGAAGTTTTGGACTCATCATGTCCTCTTAAAGGAAGTTCCTGTTGTGCTAAATAACAAACAATATCGACTAATCTTTGAAAAACACTACGGTTGTTTTCAACGCGCGTGTTATATTTTGAAATTTCCTCAGATAACTGGCGTGATATAGATGTCTCAATTCGTTGTTTACCAAAATTACCGAAAGAAAACATTGCACACAGGTGTTTATGGGAATTTGCGTGCCTTTTAATGGCTCCAGATATGTTATTTAAATCATTATAACCAGATGTATTCCAAACGGAATCTTCAATCGAAAAAAATGCAAAAAAATGCAGCACCAGCAATACAACTTATTAGTATGCGAACAGCCAACAATCCAACTAGTTTTATACACTGATCTATTAAATTTTCGTTTATGCGATTTACTAGTCTGAAAAATACACAGATTAGGCGTCGGTTTTAATGAAGAAATTAACTGTTTTTTCTGAGCAAAGTTTAAAGATTTTACCTTATCTTCGCCAATCAAAATTTGAACGCATTTTAAATCCTCACAAGGTACAATTACCTCCATTGTTGTAGGTAAGTCACCAAAACAATTGTATCACTGAGGAAATATAAGAAAACACTCAAAAAACTTTAACAACAAAACCTTTTTCCACTCAAGCAAATGAAACTGAAGTTAGTTGCACTCTCGGTTGTCGGGAACTACTCAGTGTTGTCATTTAGGCAAAAAAAGTCGCCAGGTATATGAAAAATCTAGCTAGATGTCGCAAATTTTTTATTTTTAAGATATTGCTTGAATATTTAATTTCGTTATTTTAAAAATTCGCTAGTTTTTATTGTTGCTAAATGTTAAAAAGTTTCCAAACTCGTTAAAAATCTCCAAGATCTCACAACGTGGCTAAAACGGCAACACTGCAGAGTTGGCAAGCTGACAAGGTCACGCATACGCGTGCAACTTCATACCGAAAGCCCGGCTTAAATCTGCCATAGTGATCGATTTGTTCTATGCTCAATGTCTAACTCGTTATACGGCACATCGCTATAAGTGCGAAAGTGACAGATATAGTATTTGAAAGCCCGGTAAAAGCCGGTGCGTGTAAGCGAGATAGCTATATGTAGATGCTACAAATGCGAAACTCTGCGCGCGAACAATCGCGATGTGTAGTAGTGTAGCATAGGTAGATACTTTGTGTTATTTTGATAAGAATTAAGCGCGCGAACTAAATAGTTCGGGTTTGATATTGATTCTCTATCGAGCATTTTAGTAAGGCATGGCTTTTGGGCTTATATGAAGGTACCGCCACTGCCCGCGTGGTGGATTACGGCCCACTCCCTCTCACAGAGAGGAGGCCTGTGCCCCAGCAGTGAGAACATTATAGGCTGATTATGTCTCATCATAACTATCAAAACGAGCCCAATCTCAGCACACCTAGTTCCATTCATCGACGAGTTCCAGTAGCAGTAACTGAAGTACACCTTCAGGTCACTCCATCAAGTCCGTGGGTAAGGTCTCGTCAAAAATATCAAAACGTGCCCAAACTCCGCATCCCTAGTTCTACTGGTCGACGAGTTCCAGTAGCAGTCACCGAAGTACACCTTCAGGTCACACCATCAAGTCCGTTGGTAAGGTCTCATCATAACTATCAAAACGAGCCCAAACTCGGCACACCTAGTTCTACTGGTCGATGAGTTCCAGTAGCAGACACCGAAGTACACCTTCAGGTCACTCCATCAAGGCCGAAGGTAATGTCTCATCATAACTTTCGGAATGAGCCCAAACTCGGCACACCTAGTTCTATTTGTCAAGGAGTTCCAGTAGTAGTCACCGAAGTACACCTTCAGGTCACACCATCAAGTCCGGAGGTAAGGTCTCATCACAGCTATCAAAATGAGCCCAAACTCGGCACTCCTAAATCTACTGGTCCACGAGTTCCAGTAGCAGACACCGAAGTACATCTTCAGGTCTCTCCATCAAGTCCGTTGGTAAGGTCTCATCATAACTATCAAAACGAGCCCAAACTCGGCACCCCTAGTTCTACTGCTCCACGAGTTCCAGTAGCAGACACCGAAATACACCCTAAGGTCACTGCATCAGGACCGAACGTAAGGTCTCATCATTACTATCAAAATGAACCCAAACTCCGCACCCCTATTTCTACTGGTCCACGAGTTCCAGTAGCAGACACCGAAGTACACCTTCAGGTCACTCCATCAAGTCCGTTAGTAAAGTCTCATCATAACTAACAAAACAAACCCAAACTCGGCACACCTAGTTCTACTGGTCGACGAGTTCCGGTAGCAGTAACTGAAGTACACCTCCAAGTTACTCCATCAAGACCGAAGGTAAGGTCTCATCATTACTATCAAAATGAGCCCAAACTCCGTACCCCTAGTTCTACTGGTCCACCGAGTTCCAGTAGCAGACACCGAAGTACACCTTCAGGTCACTCCATCATGTCCGTTGGTAAGGTCTCATCATAACTATCAAAACGAGCCCAAACTTGGCACCCCTAGTTCTACTGGTCGACGACTTCCAGTAGGAGTCACCGAAATACACCTTCAGGTCACTCCATCAAGACCGAAGGTAAGGTCTCATCATTACTATCAAAATAAGCCCAAACTCGGCACCCCTAGTTCTACTGGTCGACGACTTCCAGTAGGAGTCACCGAAGTACACCTTCAGGTCACACCATCAAGTCCGGAGGTAAGGTCTCATCACAGCTATCAAAATGAGCCCAAACTCGGCACTCCTAGTTCTACTGGTCCACGAGTTCCAAGTAGCAGACACCGAAGTACATCTTCAGGTCACTCCATCAAGTCCGTTGGTAAGGTCTCATCATAACTATCAAAACGAGCCCAAACTCGGCACCCCTAGTTCTACTGGTCCACGAGTTCCAGTAGCAGACACTGAAGTACACCCTAAGCTCACTCCATCAAGACCGAAGGTAAGGTCTCATCATTACTATCAAAATGAGCCCAAACTCCGCACTCCTACAACCATAAAAATTACAGATACAAATGTTGAAATTTTACAAGGTGTGACACAATGGGCGGTCTTATCGCTAAAAGCGATCTTTTACAGACAACCGAAATTACGTGCCATTACGAGCCATGCGTCACCCCCGCGACCCCGCAACTGTACAGTTGCGGGGTCGCGGGGGGTGACGCATGGCTCCTCCCATTCGCACAAGGTCGCCGTCACCTAATGTCGCCTTAAGTTCCTGCCAGCGTCGTAGCTAGGGGTGTCAAAAAAAGCTGAGTAAATCCCAGGCGGGTGCAAAAAATTTTGAGGACATTTCGCTCGGGAATTGATACATGTTACGTTTTCTTAGTTTCTAATTTTTTCTGCCTAAGTCGACAAGTACCTAGCAATTTGCTATTTCTGTATGAACGGTCAAAAGAAATCCTTACCTATCCGAGGCGGGGTCCTATAATAATATAGAGCTCGCTCTTGCATCTTGCTTTCTCCATATCCTAAAGTGCCCAGAGCCTCTAGATACATTAAAGACGGCCCTGGGTTTCGACTGAAAATCGTGTTTCGGCCAGACACCAGTTAATGTTTAGTAAACTTATAAGTACGTACCTACACACGCGGACGAGGCGGACATTACCAGCCAACAACGTGCAGAGATAACAGGCTAGGTGCATGACGTTGTGAAAAATGATGACATAATTATTTGCCTTGTAATCACTTCACGTGCTGATAATATTGTTTAAATATATTTGCAAATGATAAATGATGCATGTATGGACGTGTTATCAACTCCAAGAAAGCAACTCGCGCCTCGACCCTGCGGGGTGCCTATTTGCGTGACACTATTTCATCATTTTATGTTAGTTAAATATCAAGAAGTTATACACGTAGAACTTCGGGAATCCTTCCTCTAAATGGTGAATGAGAAAACCTCACAAAATCGGTTGCGAAGATTAGAACAGCGCGGTCACGCAGACAGATGAAATGCGACTTAAATAATTATTAGAATTCATTTATTACGAGGGCTGCACTAAAAGTATCGGGAATGGAATATTTCCACTGTTCCATATTAAAATCTTTTTAATTGAAAACTTCTTGGTTTTAAAAATCGAATACCATTTGTTTATTTAAAAAAAGATTCTCGGTCTTGTCACAAGGTTTTGTCAAACTTGTTTAGTCGTTGAGAAAATGGAATTGACTCGAGAAAATTCAAGAGCGATGATTTATTATGACTTTCGAAGTGGTTTAACACAAAAACAATGTGTTGACCGGATGATTTCTGCATTTGGTGATGAAGCCCCATCCAAAACCACAATTTATCGCTGGTTTGCTGAATTTCAACGTGGACGTGTCAAGCTCAGTGATGATCCCCGTCAGGGTCGTCCAAAAACTGCAGTCACCCAAGAAAACGTTGATGCTGTGCGTAAGCTGATTGAGGAAGATCGACATGTGACATACCGCGAAATTCAGGCAACTTTAGACATTGGCATGAGTCAAATACAAATAATCTTGCATGAACAATTAGGTGTAAAAAAGTTGTTTTCCCGATGGATACCGCATTCGCTCTGTGAGAAGCAAAAAGCGGCTCGCGTTACTTGGTGCGTCAGAACTCTCGAAAGATTCCACGCAGGATCCTCAAATGCTGTATACAACATCGTATCAGGTGACGAATCCTGGATATACGCGTACGAACCCGAAACAAAAAACCAGTCACGAGTTTGGGTGTTCGAAAATGAGTTAAAGCCAACAAAAATTGTTCGTTCACGGAGTGTTGCAAAAAAAAAAGGTGGCCACGTTTGTCTCCAAAACCGGCCATGTTACGACTATTCCTCGTGAGGGACAATGAACGGTTAATGCAGAATGGTATGCTAGCATTTGTTTGCCACAGGTCGTTTCTGAACTCCGTAAAGAGAACTGCAACCGCCGCATCATCCTCTATCACGACAATGCGAGAGAACACCGCGCACAGAACAAAAGAGTTTTTAGAGCAAGAAAACATAGAATTATTAGACCATCCGCCGTACAGCCCCGACCTAAGCCCTAATGATTTCTATACTTTCCCTAAAATAAAGAATAAATTGCGTGGACAGAGATTTGAAAATCTCTGTCCACGCAATTTATTCTTTCACCTGAAGAAGCTGTGGACGCTTACAAAACGGCCATTTTGGAAACCCCAACTTCCGAATGGAATGGTTGTTTCAATTATTGGTTCCATCGTATGGAAAAATGTGTCAAATTTCGCGAAGAATACATCGAAAAGCAATAAATACATTTTTAAATAGTAATGTTGTTACTTCTTTGATTCCCGAAATTTTCAGTGCCGCCCTCGTAGACCAACCTCTGGAGTAATATATGAAGAAATGTGGGAGACCCAGAAAATATTTAAGGGTCGTCATAAATGGTGCCAAAAAATAGGGAACAACTAAAAATGAATGTTTTAGCCGAGCAAAGAGCCGCAAACAACTTTAGTAAGTTCTGGAAGGCCATAGGTAAGCTAGATACCAAGCCTGGCTGCCGGTGAGCGTCGGTGGAATGAATGATGCAAAGTAAATTGCAAATATGTTCACCCCTTGGCCCCTCAGGTACGATGACCGGTGGTGGGTCCTTCCGTGAGGGAGTGGAACCGGTAATGTATTTCTCGACGAAACAGGTCAGGGCGGTAGTGAAAAACATGAGTAGAGGTAAATCACCCGGACACGATGGACTCGGCATCGAGCATTTTAAGTATGCTGGCATTCACCTGCAGAGGGTCCTGTCTCTGTTTTATTCAATGTGCATTAATCACTCGTACCTACCAACAGAGCTAATGATAACGATTGTGGTACCGATTGTCAAAAACAGGACAGGGGATATCTCGGACAAGGGAAACTACCGGCCAATCTCTCTTGCAACTACCATTGCTAAAATATTGGACAGTATGCTTGATCCGTGCTTGGAAAAACATCTGGACCTGCACGACTCTCAGTTTGGGTTTCAACCTGGGCTGTCCACTGAAAGTGCAATCCTAAGTGTCAAGAATACTGTCCAATATTATACAGATCGTAAAACACCGGTGTATGACTGTTTCCTGGATCTTTCCAGGGCTTTTGACCTTGTGTCATATGATGTGCTCTGGAAGTTGGGGGACAGGAATGTACCGGCGGAAGTTCGTAAGGTTCTGCAATTTTGGTATGCTAACCAAACGTATCATGTGAAGTGGTCCAACAGTCTCTCTGAGGCTTATGGGTTGGAGTGCGGGGTGAGGCAGGGAGGGTTGACCTCACCCAGGCTCTTCAACCTATTTGTGAATGACCTTATGGTCGAGCTTAGCAGTATGCGTGTTGGCTGTAGAGTGGGTGGTGTTAATATTAACAGCATCAGCTATGCAGACGACGTGGTGCTGCTGGGCCCGACTGCAGGTTCTATTGGAGAGATGTTGAAAGTTTGCGGGGACTACGCGGCTAGGCATGGGCTCGTGTATAACGTGAAGAAATGTGAGTACATGGTCTTTGGGTTCGCCGGTAGGTGTACAGATTATTCACCTAACTTTACCCTAAATGGCTTGAGCATAAGAAGAGTTAAACAATTCAAATATCTGGGACATATGCTTACCGACGACCTGAAGGACAATGTGGACATTGAGAGGGAGCGCAGGGCTTTGGCGGTCCGCGGTAATATGTTGGCTCGTAGATTCGCTCGCTGCACGGACCAGGTAAAAATAACGCTTTTCAAAGCGTATTGCCAGGGTCTGTACACGGGTGGTCTGTGGATCAACTACACCAAAAGGTCGCTAGATGTCCTGCGCGTCCAGTACAACAATGATTTTAGAATGCTCTTGATACTGCCCCGGTTCTGTAGTGCGTCAGAGATGTTTACACAGAACCGTACTGACGGCTTCCATGCAATTGTGCGGAAGAAAATTGCGTCGGTGGCAGCTAGAACCCGGGCCAGTGGCAACAGCATTCTGGAAACAGTGAGTGAGAATGTGTTTTCCCCTTTTAGGAGGCATTTTGTGGAGAGGATGACCGGCTGAGAAACTGGGTTCGTCTTCTTTACAAAGTGACTCATACCCAAAATGTATTTTCATTTATGTATATACTAACACTAGGTATAAGGTACTTTACTAACACTACGGATCTCTGTTATCTGATTATTTGAAATAAATTATTATTATTATTAATACATTATTAATTAATGAATAAGGAGAGTAGCTGTTGATGTGATTAAGGTTCAATATTGATTGTAGGACTTCATAGAAAAATAAACACGTCTTTACTGTATGATGATTTATTCCGCACTACTTTAATGAGCAAGACAGACAATTATATATTTGGACCGAACATACCGCCCACCAAAAGGGAATTTTAATTCCTTTTACAATAAAATTTGAAGTTATATATATAACTAATACAATTAACAAACAAATCATGCACTAAGACATTAAATAAATAACAATAGGTTCATCAAAATTTAGTTAATGTATGACTAACAGATAAACAAATGACGTTCCAGATAGACTACACATAAGTTTTATATTACAAAACAAATTGGGAGTCTTTAAAACACTTGTTATTATAGTCTGCATTGAACAAATAGAATAGATAAAAAAGTTAACGAAAAAAAGAAACATTTATTATTGATTGGTAGGAAACAGAGTTTGGAGATTGATCGTCTTACAGTGTTTGTACCCATCTTTACGCTATAAACCCTCGTGATTCCATCAGTTCCTGGGTGTTTTTCCACAATCCGTCCTAAAGGCCACTTACCAGGTGGTAATCCTTCTGTTTTGATAAGAACAATCTGGCCAATGTCAAACTCTTCTTGCCTTTTCTGCTACTTTGGTCTTTGCTGAAGTCTGGAAAGACACTCACATTGCCAGCGATGCCAGAAGTTAGACAGTACTCTTTGACAGTGTTGCCATCGTGATAAGCTTGATTGGGAGATTGTTCAGGCTTGGGGAGGGTATAGTAATTGGAGATTTTAGATTTGACTTTACTCCGGCTTCCCAGAGGCCTCCAAAATTTGAGCTATATGCAGGTATAAAGTGCCACTGAGCGCCGTCCACTGCCAGTAGATTGGACACGTGGTCTCCAAATTCAAAGTGTGCTTCCTTGAACGCCTCTGCAAGTAATTTGTTCGCTCCGACGAAATTCCGTCCCTGGTCACTCCACAAATCACATCTTCCACGACGTGATATAAAGCGCCGAAAAGCTGCGATAAAGGCCTCCGAGGTCAAATCTCCCACAAGCTCTAAATGAATCGCCTTTGTCGACATGCATATAAAGATGGCGATGTAGGATTTGTTGGTTTTTGCACCTCTGCCTTTGGACATAAGGACATCATAAGGACCAGCAAAATCAACGCCACTGTAAAGGAACGGCCGTGCGGGGGTTACTCGCACCTTCGGTAACTCGCCCATTAATTGTGTGCGAGATCTGGCATTTAACTTTGCGCAGACAAAACATTTATGATGGTATGTTTTTACTGAACCCTTAACTTTCAAAATCCAGTATCTTGACCTCAGATAATTAAGCATCAGTTGCACTCCTCCATGCAGCGTTTGTTTGTTAGCATCAGCAATGAGTAAGGCGGTGAGTGGATTTTTGTGATCTAAGACTATAGGATGCAGACGATCGTGTTTTAAATAATAAGCGTTTTTTAGTCTTCCGCCCACTCTTAGTATCTGCTTAGCATCCAGATACGGATTAAGGGTCTTCAAACGGCTTGTATTTTTTACTTGATTTCTTTTTAATAAGTCTCCAATTTCTTCCTGAAATATAACCTTTTGTATGATTTTTATGCAGGTTTGCAATGAGTCTTCCAGTTCATCAGTAGTGATCGGCGAATGTACATGTTGATTTTGCCTTAACCTCAGAAATCTTTTACCATACGTGATAGTCTTTAGTAATTCTTCGAACGTTTCTATTTTCCTATACAAGGAATTTTCTTCGCTTTCCACTATAAGGTAAGTATTCATGGTTTTTCTTCTTTCTAAATCTGTTTCTTTATTAATTAATGTTTCCATGTGTATTTTTTCTTGTTTCAGATGTTCCGGACCGTGCCACCAGAGCGTGTATTTTCTCAATTCAGGAGCCAACATTCCTCTCGAGGCGACATCCGCTGGATTTTGATGTGACTGTATGTGGTACCATTTGTTTCCAATATTGTCAAGTATGGTTATTACTCTATTTCTTACAAATGTCTGCCATCTGTTGGGATCTCCATGCAACCATGACAATACTATCGTAGAGTCAGTCCAACAAAATTGGGATACGCGTCGCCTCACGGGTATGCTTTAGTAACCTTGACAGGAGAACTGCACCGCACAATTGCAGCCGTGGAAGAGATAATGCTTTGACTGGAGCGACCTTTGTCTTGGCAGCGATAATTCCTGTCTGATAGTCTCCGTGGACTCCTCGAACCCTCAGGTAAGCAACAGCTCCATGCGCCTTAGTTGAAGCGTCACAATAACCGTGAATAGTAACATCATTCAACGATTCTTTGGTAGTAAACAGCCATCTCTTTAATTTCATGAATTTAATATCTTCAAAACTGTGTCTAATATTTAACCATTCAGTTTTTGTTTCAGGTGAGAGTTCTTCATCCTAGTGGACCCCTCGAAGCCATAACTTCTGGATCATTATCTTTGCAGGTACCAGTGCTGGAGCTAACCACACCAGAGGATCAAAAAGACGTTGAACCTCGGCCAATATTTTTCTCTTAGTGACTGTTTCTGATAAGGGTGGTAGTTTAAGGTTGTATTTAAGTACATCTTCTCCCATATTCCAGGATAAGCCCAGTGTGTTTATCAAGCCATCTAACTTGATATCGATGTTAACATGAGAGCTGAGCTCAGCTGGATGAAATTCTTTCAGGAAGGCCAGCGGGTCTGACGGCATTCCGGCGAGAGTGTTGAGGCAGTGTGCGCCTGAACTGTCTCCTGTGTTGACACGTTTGTTCCGCCTCTCTCTTAAGAAAGGAACGGTACCAAAATCCTGGAAGCTTGCAAATGTACAACCAGTGCCCAAAAAGGGCGACCGTGCAGACCCTGCCCATTACCGTCCGATCGCCATTACCTCCATTCTGTGCAAAGTTATGGAAAGGGTACTGAACAGTAAGTTGCTGACCTACCTCGAAGACAATGATCTCCTCAGTGACCGTCAATATGGCTTTCGCCGGGGACGGTCAACTGGTGATCTTCTTGTGTATGTCACGCACTGCTGGGGCGAAGCCATCGAGAAACATGGCGAAGCACTTGCTGTATCGCTTGATATCTCGAAGGCTTTCGACAGGGTCTGGCACGCTGGTCTGCTCAGCAAGCTTCCTGCTTATGGCATCCCAGCTGGTTTTTGTAGCTGGATATCAGACTTCCTTAGTGAACGGTCGATCAGAGTAGTCGTTGACGGCTGCTCCTCTGACCTTATGGCTATTGATGCCGGAGTTCCTCAGGGGTCTGTTCTCTCTGCAACTCTTTTCCTGCTGCACATCAATTACCTACTACAGACTGGTATTGTTGGGTACGCGGACGACAGTACTGTTTCAGAGAGATACTTGTCCAGCGCAAAAACCAACGGGGCCGCAGTTCGTTCCTTGAGAGAGGCCTTGGTAGAGCGGACAGAGTTGACGTTAAGCCTTGTCTCCCAGTGGGGTGATGATAATCTGGTCACTTTTAACGCCACCAAAACACAGGCGTGTCTTTTTACCACAAAAAGGAGTCGTTTCGACCTGACTCCTACTTTTCGGGGTACATCGGTTCCTGTAACTGATCGGCTCGAGCTCCTAGGCACGGAGTTGACATCTAACCTCAACTTCGGCGCCACCATCGAGTACAAAGCCCAAACTGCGGCCAAGAAACTGGGCATCCTAAATAAGGTGAAGCGATACTTTACGCCTGGACAGCTTTTGACCCTTTATAAAGCGCAGGTCCGATCCTGCATGGAGTATTGTAGCCACCTTTGGGATGGCTCGGCTAAATACCAACTTGCCGCGCTTGACTCGGTGGAACGCAGAGCTAAGAGGCTCATTGGCGACGTAAATCTGGTGGATGCCAAGCTTCACAGTTTGGCCCATCGTCGCAAGGTTGCCTGCTTGTCGGTCTTCTATAGATTGTACTTCGGAGAGTGTGCCCAAGAACTCCACGACCTCATTCCACCGGCCCCCTTCTATTATCGGTCATCTAGGCGCACTTCAGGTTACCATCCCTTCCTGGTGGCTATCCCACCAGCTCGCACTAAGCGTTTCCAAACTTCTTTTATAATGCGCACAGCAAAGGAATGGAACTCTTTGCCTGCGTCTGTGTTTCCGAACGCATACAACCCAAATCTCTTCAAAGTGAGAGTGAACAGGCTTCTTCTGGGTAAGCTCGCTCCATCGTCGACTTTGTTTCTGTCACCTCTGACATAGACTAAGGTCAAGAGCAAACGCATCACAAATAAAAAAAAAAAAAAAAAAAGTCTGAATTGCTCGAGGCCCATTTTTGTAGGATGAAACCCCCTCTCTCCAGAATTGCCTTCACGTCCTTAGCTACACCAACTGCCCCGGGTACCGTATCTTGCTCAGACATTAAGTCATCCTATTAAAAGTCTTGTCTAATTATATCTGCTGCTTCAGGATAATTCTCGCCTTCATCATTCGCCACCTGGTGCAAAGTTTTGACAGCGAGGTATGGCGCACATGCTGTGCCAAACGTGACTCGCAGAAGCCGGTATTCTTTTACAGGTTCATTAGGGCTGTTACGCCAGACAATTCTTTGATAATCTGCGTCATCTTTCGACACAAGTATTTGACGATACATCTTCTGAATATCGGCTACAAATGCAATCTTTTTCAGACGCCATCTCATAACGAGTGATCTCATATCTTCCTGAAGTTGCGGTCCCACAAGTAACTCATCGTTGAGTGATATGTTATTTGAGCCCTTGTGAGACGCGTCAAACACTGGTCTAACCTTTGTAGTCTCGCTTGCTTCCTTTACCACTGCATGGTGGGGCAGATATACAGCTGGCTTATTACTTTCTTCAATTGGAACTTCCTCCATGTGTTTCATTTCATTGTATTCATCAACTGCTTTTGTATATTCCTTTCTCAGATCATCATTCTTCATAAAACGCCTTTCTAAGTGAAATAATCTATTTATAGCTCCTTCTTTCGTATTACCATGTGGTGATTGTGGGCTTTCTGTTGTAAATGGCATCTTCACTATGTAACGCCCTTCACTATTTCGTTTATAGGTATCTTTATATATCCTCTCGCACTCTTCTTCTTCTTTGGTGAGTTTTCCCTTTGTATCTGTGTGAAACACACTCCCACATAGATTTCAAAATTTCGTCTAGATCAAGGCTATGATGCATTACTAGTATTTGTTGTTCTGAAGTATGTGTTCTGAAGTATCTTTCCAAATAAGATCCAACCCAAGCTTGTATTTTGGGCACATGGGGAGCCGGGTGGACCTTTGATTATCTCAGCCTATAAAATTTGAGCACAAACTTCTACGCCTAACAGCATGTCTACTTGCCCTGGTGAATGGAAGTTCGGATCTGCTAGGGTAAGTCCTTTTAAGTGCGGCCAGGTGTGCATTGTACCAATAATTGTTCTAGATGGCAAGTGTGATGTTAATCGCGTTGGCATTACATATGCATTGATAGTAATCTTGACATCCTTATCATATCTCGAATGAAGCTCAACTTGTATCATGTGATTGACTGTAGTCTGTGTTGTCCCAACAACAGTGATTGTTCCCTTTATATGCGATCTCTTGACTTCCAACAGCTGTGCTGCTCGCTCGCTAATAAAGTTTGCTTGGGAGCCCTGGTCTATCAACGCTCGCAATATTGTAGTACGTCCATCTTCATCTCTCACTTGCACTAATGCTGTGGCGAGCAACGCTGTTGACTTCTCCGACACAAAGTGCGTAGATATTGCTAACTCAGGATTGTCACTGTGTTCCGCGTTATGTTGTTCTTCCTCTATTTGACTATGATGTATTTTCACATCGTCTGACTGACCGCTGCTGGGTTGATGTAACAATGTATGATGGCGGCGGTTGCATCTTCTGCAGGACATTCGATTGCGGCATCTTCTGACAGAATGTCCTGACGTCAGACAATTGAAGCATACATTGTTTTTCTTAATAAACTCATTGCGTTCATTCGGTTGTAACTTACTAAATTCCTTGCAGTGACACAAGAGGTGCTCAGCGTTACACATACTGCATAACTTGGTCGGTGGTGTAACTAATTTGTCTTCAGGTGATGTAGAATGGAATGACTTCGCCTTAACATTCGTCTGCTCCTTTTTAGGTGTAGGGTTAACCATCTCCAGTGTTCGGTATTTTGTTTCCAGAAAAATCTTTAATTCTTCCCAAGATGGTAGTTTATCAGTCTTTTTCTTGTAAGAACCTTCTTCCCAGGCCGTGTGTGTGTCGACATCTAACTTCTGTACAACTACGTATATAATCAGCTGATCCCAAGACTCGACAGGTATTTCTTGATTTTTCAAGTTATTTAAGCACTGAGAGGTTGTATCTAATAAATACCGTTGTGCAAGTGTATTCCATGCCTGTTCATAATTAACATCAGTGATGTTAACATGCTTTAACAACTCTTTAGGTTCACCAACCAGGCTCAACTTCAGGTAATGTAACCTTTCGACGTTACATAAAGACGTTGTTGTGTACCAACGACGTGAACATATCTCGAAACATAGGCCAGTCATCATAGCTCCCGTTGAAAGTAGGTAACTCGATGCGTGGTAAGTTAATACGAGGCGGCGACGAGACTTCATGAGCTTGTATCTGATTGTCTGTAGATTTGGAAGGCGTCAACAACATATCCTTCAAATCACCCACCAAACATGAATATAAGTCTTCAACCAGAAAGTAATCTAAGTTTACGAAATACGGAACATCATTTCGGTTACACTTCACCAAGGATTGATGTGTAGCATTAAACGTTCGCCAATATCCTTCGATACTTTGTAGCTTCGCTTCAATATAACCTCTTGATAATCTTTGCTTCGGACATTTCTTTAAATTACTTTGTGTCTTTTGTAATAGTAAATAAGTATCTTCTAATGAATTAACTAGCTGCTGCTGTTCACTAGTTAACGTAACACTCATTGTTTTGTATAGATATTACGATATTCTTTCACTTTTGATAGTTTTAAAGTACTCAAAATTCACTGTTCTAAGTCAATCGTAAACTTGTTTTTTAGTTAAATCGCACGTAGCACTAATGACTTGCGATACTTAGGGTTGTATATTGAATGAATGCTTGTGATTGTTTAATTTATTTAAAATATTAGCATAAGCAGGGTGGTGCGAAGAAAGATGTTTAGCAATTATTACCTTGTTGTCTTTGATTTGCGCGTACTTAGGGTTATATATTGAATGAATGCTTGTGATTGTTTAATTTATTTAAATTATTAGCATTAGCAGGGTGGCGCGAAAAATGATGATTAGCAATTATTACCTTGTTGTCTTGGATTTGCTCGTACTTAGGGTCGTATATTGATTGAATGAATGCGTGATTGTTTAATAATAATTTGGCACGCGCCGTTTTGTGTCAAAGTTCAGTACGTTTTGGCAAGTGATAGTGAAAGTTTAGTTTACGTATTCGTAAAACAGTAATTACATTATTTCGTCTTGTGCTTATTATTGTGCTTAAATAGTTAACAAAATTCACATAGTTCATTATTATCAATTATATTCATATTAGCAAATAGCATAGCATTAGCAATTCGCATGCTAAGACTCATGCCATTACTAGTATGATAGAAAGATAGATTCGGTTATGATATATTTACATGGTGGTGGAATGAAGACGTGCATAAGATGCTTAAAGAAAATAAAATTGCGTTTAAAGAATGACAGGGTGTAGAAAACGGGAATGATAGTCTGAAAGTTGATCATAAAAAGGTTTATAAAGAACGGAATAAAAAGGCAAAAAAGGCGGTAGCAGTTTCGAGGGCTAAGGCGCAGGAAAAGTTGTATGACTCACTGGACAGCCCTAGAGGCCAGGAGCTCTATCGGATTACAAAAGCAAGAGAAAGGAGAATGAGAGAAATAATTCACATTAAATGTACCAAGAACATCATTAATGAGGTCACTATGTCTTTCTAGGGCGTTCCCTCCCGGCATTTCCACTCATATCTGAAGGAGGGATCCCACAAAAATGGTGTACTTAATAGTTCGCTAGTGCCCATCTTCAAGAATAATGATGATGTTCAGGACTGCAACAACTATAGAGGGATAAAGCTCATGTCAGATAGTATGAAGCTATGGGAGAAAGGTATAGAGAAAAGACTGCGAGAGGAGAGTGAGATTACCCAGAAACAGTTTGGGTTTATGCCAGGTCGAGGAACAGTGGACGCCACTTTTGCACTCCGCCAATTGTGCGAGAAGTACAGACGTGCACACAAGAACTTGCACATGGTGTTCATTGATCTGGAGAAAGCGTATGATCTAGGGATGTGTTGTGGTGGGCTTTGAAAGAGAAAGGTTTGACCGGGAAGTATGTGGATTTAATTCGTGCTATGTACAGCCAATCTTGTACCTACGTCCGGTTGGCTGCTGGCAATACCGACGGGTTCAGTGTGGCTGTAGGCTTACACCAAAGTTAAGTCCTTTCCTTTTCCTGTTTATTATGGACGCTCTGACGTTGGACATAGAGAAAGAGGCACCCTGGTGCATGCTGTTCGCCGATGACATTGTTCTTGTCGGTGAAGATGGACCTGAGATCCAGAGCAAATTGGAGAAATGGCAACAGAAGCTGGAGAATGTTGGCTTGAAAATCAGCAGAAACAAAACTGAATATATGTTCTGCGATATCGGCGGTCTCTCCAGTTCTGGAGCCATAGCGCTTGATAGCGCGCTTCTCCCAGTCTGTTCTGAATTTCGTTATCTCGGTTCACTCGTGCAAAGTGATGGCGAAGTAGATCGGACGGATAAGCATAGAGTTAACACTGGATGGATGAAATGGCAGCAGGTCACGGAAACAATATGCGACTCCCGCATTCCCCTTAAACTTAAGGGGAAGATATATAAAACAATGGTAAGACCTGCTGTCTTGTATGGATCAGAATGTTGGGCCACAAAAGGGATGAATGAAAGGCAATTACATGCAGCTGAGATGAGAATGCTAAGGGCAATGTGTGGTGTGACACGAATGGATAGAATAAGAAATGAGTACCTAAGAGGAAGTCTGAAAGTGTGGCACCGGTGACTGAAAAGTTGTGCGAAAATCGGTCGTCATGGTATGGGCATGTGATGTGGAGGAATGTGGAAAATGTCGTGAGGAGTCTTGAGTATGAATGTCGATGGCTATAAGAGTAGGGGAAGACGAAAGAAACGATGGATGGACTGTGTGAAGGATGATATGGCTAGAAAGAGTGACTACCGAGATGACAACTAATAGAGAAGTATGGAAGAAAGGGACATGTTGTGCCGACCACAAATAAATTGGGATAAGGAAATAATGACAGGTGAAATATCAGTTCTTATAATAAAGGCTCGCTGTAACATACCTATAAGGTGTACAATATTTGTTTTTAACATTAAAATCTTTATTCGTCCTAAGTCAACGTACATCATAGGTACGTCATGCATTAAAATTGTTCATTCATTCGCATAGTCAGATTTAAATTATTCATTAATGGTGCCGATTTCCTTGTTCACAAACTAAACTAAATTTAAGTCCAGTGCATCTTTTTCTTTGTATTTCATTAAGAAGAGGACATATGATAAATTTTAGTTTAGTCCTGTTAAATTAATCAGCGCCTGTCACTACTCCATACAAGTTTAGACGTGATTAATAACTTGCCTACTAAAATTACGTCAATTTACGTAAAGCGCTGATTAATTTGACAGGACTAAACTAAAATTTTTCTTCTGGCCTTTTCTTAATGAAATAGATAAAAAGATGCACTGAACTTAAATTTAGTTTAGTTTGTGAACAAGAGAATCGGCAACAAATTAAATTACTCGTTAAGATAGCTTATCATTAAGTTTGTCATTAAGGCGCTGACAAGACCCAATTGACCAAAATTGGCTTCTCTTAAGAAAAAAAAATGCCAAATCTGTATAGTTTGTGGTAGCGGAAAAAATATATGTTAATTTCGAACATATTACCCAGAACCTGGTTATTACCAAAACACGTTTTGAAAAATAATCTCGATACAAACTAACGTTAAACTAACCTCTTACCTTGAGTTCTAATCCAAAATATCTGTATTAAATATTAACTTACGTTACATATTTAATTAATAACAAGAACGTCTTATTTGAATGCAGAACTTGGTTGTTTTTTATTTTCGATTAATGAACTTAGTTTTGAGTGAATAGATCATTGTTTCATATTTTGCAAGCGTTGTGTCCTCGAGCTTCTCTTTCTTTTCTATGCAATCTAACAGTGACCGCGGTTTCTGTGTTGTCAGCGTCTGAAAGTAATTGATTGAATAGTAAGCTTTACTTGTCAAGAATGCCTTTAGATTTCTTTTTAAACTACCTAAGGTCACATTGTTTTTTACATAACGTCAACTGTGGCATCTTTACTTTCCATGAGCAATTTCACCAATGTACTTAAAAACATCTCGATTACAAAAAATCTGTTTTCGCCATTTATTATCAAAGAAATATAAAATATAAATAATAATTTAAAAAATTAAAAAACACGCTTGCCTTGTCAAAAAGTTAATTACAAAAATTAAACTAAAAATTAATAAAATAAATTATTTAAAAAACAAAAACCCGACTGCAAAAACACATAACTGAAAAGGGCAAAACAAGCATTATAATCTATATAATTTTGGTATCGCAGGCGGGGACAATCAAAAGTTACACCATATTTCAGGTTATTCGACCCGCCTGCAAGACCAAAATTATATAGATTATAATGCTTGTTAACTAAATCTAAATCCATCAAACCGTTTAGGCTACAGAGCGTGCACAAAGAAATAGACATACATACATACATACATACTCTCGAAAAACATTACCCTCCTGAGGCAGTCGGGTAAAAACAAGCTAAGTAAATGATTTTGAACTGAAAATCTGTTCAGCAGTCGGGGGACGGTTCCTTGGCAGGCGTGTTTTGTATTTTTTTTTTTATTGAATACTACTGTTATATATTTTTGTCATGTACTAAGCAAGCTCTCGCTAGACGATGATAGTGTAAGAAGTAATTTCTTTATGAAAAAAAAAAATTTTTTTTTTCATGCACCGTGGTACCCCATTATATTTATAAAATTTCCATATGTTACCCGGGATAACGCAACGTTTCTAGCGATACGACGAACGACCACATACATTGATATCGGTTAAGCCGTTTAGAAGTTATGGTGGAATAAAGAAACTCACAAACATACATGAACCCTGAAAACATAATAACACTCCTTTTTTTGGGCAGTCGTGTAAAAATCGATTATTTGTAACAGATTTTTAGTAATCGAGTGATATTTAAGTACAGTACTCATGGGTAAAGTTGCTCATGGAAAGTAAAGATGCCACAGTTGACTGTAATTTGGAAGTTTGTAGAAAACATATAGAAGATTTACCGATTGATGAATAATCACGAGGAAAAATGTCGGAGCGGGCGGTTCCGATTGAAAATAAAACAATATTTACATTATAACTAATTTATTATCTACGAAACTTATTTTTATAACCAACTCATTAATACCTACCATAGCCTGTAAAGCTACGGTTCCTTAAAAAAACTGTCATTTTCACCAGTATTTGACAGTACGCTCCGTATTTGAACAGCCGTTACTGTGAGACTGTTCACGGTTTTCTTAAGGGTCCCCGAAACGATCAATTGCAATTGGCGATTTTTACGTGATTGATACACATTGACGCGCAAATTGATCGTCTACCAAATGCAATTGATAATATTACTACAGTTGCAATGAGGATTCCCGCTACCAGTTGGAGCCACTTTAACAAGAGGTCTTCCATTTCGACAATGAATATATAAAATATACGATGACGATCACCATTCACTCACGACTAAAGAAAATATTGGCATTTTGACTCTTTTGACAGGTGCGTGGACCTTTTTTTTTGGGTTGGAAATTATCAATTAACATCTCCAGCTCTGGGTGGAGCGGGAGGGTGTGTCAGACTCTTACTGAGTAAAACCCACCCGTGTCCCTTCCGTTGCCTGTGTGCCAGAGGCCACGGTATCCCTTACGGACTTTCCGGCGACCCTGGCAGAGGTGTATGGATCTGAAGTCTCAGTGCTGCCATCTACTGAACGTCAATCCAGAAAAACCCTCATTGATTGCAATTGATCGTGTCGGGGACCCTTTAGGAAACCAAAGCTTTATTTACAACATAGATACATAATAATTGTACAGTAGAACGCACGTCACTGGTAACAAAACCAGTATAAGCTGGCCCCACATTCTATTTACACTCCGTATTACGCGAGGCCAGCTCAAGGTCGAAGTGTTACCACCGACGACGTACACGGTCTACTGTAACCCACTGCTCATTTAATTTAACAAACTTGGGACACTGTCAAGTAAGTACTATAAAATAATCACCGCGCCTGTATTCCTCGAAGGGATTAGTCAGACCTTTGCCTGAAGTAAGCCCCCACTCGCCAGTTATGTTCAAGTGTCATGTATGATGTAATAGGGGGCGAGCCTAGTGACATTATCCGGGCACACATCCAGACTCCGGGCTGCTACTGTGAAATTTCTGAAGAAAAAACCCAATAACACTTTGCCCAACCTGGGAATCGAACCCAGGAGCTCACGCTCAGTAGTAGCGCTTGCGACCACTACACCAATGACGCAGTCCTATAAAATAGTACTTTAATACATAATCATGCTAATCCGTGAAGGTATGTCGGTTATATGTAAGATCTAAAACTTAGGTACAGTCAACTGCATATCAGTATTCAGGGGTAACGTTGATAGCGCCTTATTGACGTACCAGTAAAGACGATTTTCGAAGTGCAAGTTTTACTGATGTACGATTTTATGCAGCACAAAAATACATCAAAACTCAGGATCGCACATACAAACACACAAACGTGTCGAATACACAACATTTTCTTTGGAAGTCGGATAAATATACTTACACAGTCATTGTACACTGATACATGGATCCGCTGGCGCTCGAATGACGTCGACAGGCGTAAACATTTGTGTAATAATGTTTTTGTGAAATGTGTGTGTGAAAAGGGGGCTCGTGGCTAAGTAATAATAGCCCCACGGGACGATAGAAGGTTAAGACGCTGACAACACCTAAACCGCGGTCACTGTCAGATTGCATAGAAAAGAAAGAGAAGCGCGATGACAAAACGCTTGTAATTTATTGCAAAATATGAGGCAATTATCTATTTATTCAAAATTGAGTTGAGTAATCGAAAATAAAAAACAACCAAGTTCTGCATTCAAATAAGACGTTCTTGTTAATAATTAAATACGTAACGTATGTTGATATTTAATACAGATATTTTGAATTAGAACTCAAGGTAAGAGGTTAGTTTGTATCGAGAATTTTTTTTCAAAACGTGTTTTGGTAACAACCAAGTTCTGGGAAATATGTTCAAAATTAACATATATTTATTCCGCTACCACAAACTATACCGATTTGGCATTTTTTTTTTCTTAAGAGAAGCCTATTTTGTTCAATTGGGTCTTGTCAGCGTCTTAAGCTACGCTTGCCGAGGTCGGTCGGTGGATGGGTGACAATTCATTACACATGCCTCGTAAAGCACGTCCCGACTGTCATTTGTAGTGCAATTTTTGTCAGTCGTCATTGGTAGTTAGAAGCACGTAAGTCTGTCAACCTGTGTTCCTACTTTGGCCACGCGCCAGAAGATCCTTACACAGCTCTCAACATCAACTCTCCTCACCATCATACATTTCTCTAACCGATTTTAAAAGAACATTTAAATTCATTCCAGTTTTGGCTGAAATACCTATAACGTCCATACTCCTTCGTATCTCCTCATACACTCTCCTCCCGTCCTCTAAGTCTATCTTATTGATGACGACACACGTCCTCCTCTCGCTAAATTTCGAGTTGTACTGTTTTAGTTCGTATGAGAGTGTCTCGAACTGTTGGAGGGGGTCGTTCGTTGCGTCTAGGAGGTAGATGAGACCTCTACAGCGCTCGGCGTGCTGGAGGAATTGGATGCCTGGAAATAAAATTATAAAATATCATCATTCATTTTGACATTTATTTTATTACTTTGACTTTTGTAATTGTATTCTCCAAAACATTTTAATTTCTTTTTTGACATTGACGTTGTAATTTTATAAATTGATATTAATTTCAAATACTTCGTTGACATAATTTATTTACTTTTATTGTTAATATTGTGTATTAATTTAGAATTATGGCCATGTCCAAAAATTTGCATGCTGAACTTAGTAGGCGGAATATGTAGAACTATATTGTATTTTAAGATCTGTAAAACACCATATTTCAAGCAAATAAATTATTATTATTTAAAAAAAAAACACGCTTGTTATCCTCGAGGGGTTAGGCAGAGGTGTACCTCACAGCCACAGACACAACAAGTTGATGTGTCATTGTATCAGTTGAGTATATCGAGGACAAAGTATTGTCTAAACCAAAAGTATCTGATGAAGTGCAATCATTCAATTTAGAGAATTAGTAAGACATTCATCTGATCTGTATTTAGGTTTCAACTTTATTCAATTACAAGTTTTTCCATCAATTATTGTTTAAATAACATTATTAAATTGTGGCAGCTGAGATGAGAATGCTAAGAGCGATGTGTGATGTGACCCGAATGGATAGTACAAGAAATGAGTATATAAGAGGACGTCTGAAAGTGACACCGGTCACTGAAAAGTTGTGTGGAAAAGGTTGTGATGGTACGGGCATGTGATGCGGAGGAATGAGGGAAATGGCGTGAGGAAAGTTTTGAGTATGAATGTGGATGGCTATGCGAGTAGGGGAAGACCACAGAAACGATGGATGGACTGTGTGAAGGATGATATGGCTAGAAAGGGGGTGACTACCGAGATGACAACTAATAGATAAGTATGGAAGAGACATGTTGCGCCGACCACAAATAAAATGGGATAAGGGCAGAAGAGTGATGTGATGATGGACATTATTAAATTGTAATTGAAAAATCATCGAAAATTGAGTTTATATAAAATTTACCTCAATAATTGTCAAATGAAAAATATCTTTAACACGTTGCGGGACGGCACTGACTTTTAAAATTTATTTTTGTATTTATTTATTTCCAACTTACATCTATCCTTACAGAGAAACCTATTGCGATTGCGATAGTGTACATCTGAACTCTTATCCTAACTTATTTACTAACACATTATTTTAATTAAATTTTGTAAGTTATTACAAATAATGCGATATAATAGTAAAATTTCCCATACAAGTTACGACCACCACTATATCCGTACTGCCCTAGAGCAATACTAAAGAATAATAACACGACGACAGTACTTTCATAGCCGTAAGCCGGTTATAGCCGTACTGTCATATAATTATGCATGAATGGCATGTTAAAATTACACTACGGCTATTCCCGTAATCGACTATTGTACGGCGGTGCCCGTACTGTCATTTTTCAACTTCAATAATCTACTGCTAATGCAGTGTGTCCCGCAACGTGTTATGGGGAATTACATTTAGAATTTCGTGTATTTAAATAATCAAATTAAACCACTCAATTTGTAAGTGGCACTACAAATTGGCATCCACAGGTAAATTTTTTTAACCAATTTTTATTAGATACGTTTGGAACAGACCATTCCAATGTAAATTTTGTTACACTTACCTAAGCCGTAGTTCTTGTGTGAGCCGGGAATCAAACCCGGTAGATCTGCTATGGCTACTTGCTCGTAATCGTCGTATGGTACCATACCTAGAACAAAATGATTGCAATGGGGTTAAAAACTGAAAGCTCGTGATAGGTGGCAGCACTGTTGTTAGTCCAGAGACCGACATTATTTAATCACTAATTAAACAAAAACTAGATAAAGATGTATGCGACTTGGAGTGTATTATTAAAAGACGAGCTAAGGACAGGGGAAGCGACTACCACTGGTAAAGACGCAGCTGTACTGGAAATGTCAATAAAATATGAGCATTTTATGATTTATAGGTTATTTTATTGTAACGTTGTTGCCTTGCAGGTAGAAAAAAAACAACATATTGTTGGAAGCAAGGTACATCTGTTTAATTAAAAGTATATAAATATGATTACAAAATATTTAATATTTAAATATGTTAACGTGAGTTCCCGATATCGAGCGCGTGTGAAGTTCTAGCCCGCCTAAAGAAAAACCACTATCCTGGTAGTTCCCAGAACGTAGGTGACTGGTGGCAGCCAAGTAGGTAGGTTGGTCTTCCAACGGCGGTTAAGGCAGCTTGTAGGGTCGACCAGCCTCAGCCCTCGCAGCGACGGTACCAAAAAACTCCGGTACGGAAGAACCCTGGAATTTCCGGAATTGGACATTTTAGAAAATGACCGAATTCATGCTACTGACTGCAACATCCTGACAACCGTTGAACGTGGAATCTACGGTGGAAAGCGGCGTTCTAGCATCAATTAGCTATCCAGATGAAGCAGTCTAATCAGCGTGGTACAATTTTAAAAGCATGATGAATGACTAGCAGAAAAATGATAACTAGTGATGTAGGGTAGGTGAGAAAAAATATAACAAAATTTTATATCAGAATTTACGGATACATAACCACCTCCTACTAATCAAAACAAAGAATACATTTAAAGGAAGAAGATAATTATTTAAAAAGTAACTGTTATGATCCGTTACACCTATGTTACGGTCACTCGGTAAAATCACAAAGTTAAGGTAGTGTTTAAAATGACGATCACAACCAATACACTAACGTAAAAAACACATCGGCAATTCGAATGACATGAAGCTGATTATAGCAAACAGCGTATATTTTTAGCAAGTCATGCAGCGAATACTTAAAACTAGTTATTATAAGTTTTGCAACACTCACCCGATTTGGGGTTACACTGAATTAAATATTATTTAATTTTAATAGATGTAGCACACACGTTTGAACTTTGTAACTTTTCAAAATGTTGTTCGTTGCGTAAAGATGGTAGTGGCAGGTACAATTAATAGATCGCTAGACACGGTCACTCTGCTCCGTAGTGTCAGGTCAAGCCGCCGGTCGAGATTGTTCCACGGACCGCTGGAAGTGCGCGAACTTTAACGACGCGCATGGAGAGGGGAGACGCCTACCAACAAACCAGTTTCGTGCGCGAAGCTCGCCACAATATTTTATAAAACTGATTGGAATGTTTAGTTATTTATATATCAGTTGCAAGCGTAAACTATTCATTAAGTAGGTTTGCAAATAGTTAATAATTATAGATATAATCAACGTATAACGTTACATTATGTTTGTTTACTTCGAGCTCATTTCAGGGTTCCGTACCTCAAAAGGAAAAAAACGGAATTCTTATAGGATCCCTCGTGTGTCTGTCTGTCCGCCTGTCACAGGCGATTAGCTCCAAATCTACTGAACCGATTAAGTTGAAATTTGATACACATATGAATTTCTGTGACCCAAACACGAATGTGTAACGTAAATAAATAAATTAAGAATACGGGATAATCCCTTTTGGGTGATGAATAAGAAAATTTAAAAAAAAATGTTTTGCGAACTGTTCCGAGTGACACATCAAATGAAAGGACTTGATAAGAGGATTTCAAATACTTATTTTTATAATTATAAAATAATTTAAATAATCATTTTCAAATTTATTAAAGAAAATAGATGAAAATCGACCATACCCCCTTATCTCCGAAACCACTGAGCCTAAAATTTTCTGTTAATAATGTTCTACACTTATAGATTGCAGGAAAACCTATAGGACGTCTATGGTATTAAAATAACATGGTATATCTCTCAATATTGTGCGTAAAAACCTACGTTTGCAATTGGATTGTATTGGGGAATATATGTCCCAACTACAATGTTAAGTTTGTTCTTGGGATGGATCCACCCCAACTACGTAACCCTTCATTGTGCGTGGTCCGACACGCACTTGGCCGGTTTTATGGTGAAGACTGGAAGCGTACGACAGGAATAACCTGATCGGAATTGAAGACCTAATCGAGGATGATCTTTCTAACATCTTGCTTTGGAAATCCTTAGACATGTTATGTTCTATGTTCTATGTTAGAGGGTTTGGTTTCCGCACTTAGTCCTTCAGGTGGACCATTGTGCGTGAGCCATGGCGGCCGTTTTTTGGTGGTTATTCCAACCAGCCCACCTCCTTCCAGAAGTTGATAACGTCTCCTGGTCTCTTTAGAATTTCTGTGTAGGATCTGGGTGCGCCGAGGGTTTCTGTTCTAATGTGGGTGACGCCTGTGCATTTGAAGAGCACATGCGCAACGGTCTCCTCTGCCTCCATGCAAGCTCTGCACAGAGGGCTGTCCGTTATGCCTATTGTGTGGAAGTGTTTGTTTAGCGAGCAGTGGCCCGTGATGGTCCCCGTCAACAGGCGCAAGCCGGTCCTGTCCAGGCGTAACAAGCGCCTGGTTAACTTACCATCCAAGGATGGCATAGCCTCCTTGGACTTGGCTCTCCGCTTGTGTGTGGGTGAGCTCCTGTAGCCACCTGCGTAGTTGATTGAAGGGGATGGGCACGATCGGCTCCGGTCCGCAGACTGACGTGCCGGATGCTCTCCTGGCTAGTTCGTCAGCTGCGTCGTTGCCCAGCGATCGGCTGTGTCCTTTTATCCATTGCAGTGTCACTGTGTTGCGGTTGAATACCGTTATGCGTTCTAGCGCATTGTGACATTCTTGTGTTAAGTCTCGAAATACTGTGTTTCTTCCCTAGGGATTGGAGAACTGAGGCGCTGTCGGAGAGTATACGTATTTGAGTGTCCGTGACTCTCTTGGCTTCTATGGCATACGCCGCTTGTATAATGCCCACACACTCCGCCTGGTAGACGGTGTTAAACATTCTCAGCAGGCAGGATATGTTTATGTTAAGGTCGTGTGAGAAAACGCCAGCTCCGGTTCCAGAGTTGGTCTTTGATCCATCGGTGTATACTCTTACCTCATACGGGCCTGAATAGTCACACCGTTCCTCTGTGAGTATTATGTTGTAGTGCTTTTGGAAACAGTGTAATTTTGCGGCTCTGTCGCAGGGTGATGCCATCATCGGTCTTCGTTTGATCACATCCTCCCTTATGCGTATGTGCTTGACTCTAGAGTCTTTGCTCAGGGTTCCTGTTATGTTAAGCCTAAAGGCTGCCAGGGCCGCCTCCTCTCGCACGATAAGATACAGAGGCGGCAATCCAAGCATCGCCTGTAGGGCGGCGGTGGGCGTAGTTCTCATACAGCCTGTGATTGCTACACAAGCAAACCGTTGCAGTATTTCGAGATCTTTTTAGGCTGTGCTCAGGTCTGTCCTGGGCCACCAGACTAGTGAGCCGTATGTGATAATTGGCCGGATGACCGTGGTGAATAGCCAGTAGGTAATCTTGGGGTTAATTCCCCAGTTCCTGCCGAGCAGTCTTTTACACTGCCACAGTGATATGCTGGCTTTTGTGATGATGTAGTTGGTATGTTTTGCCCAGTGTAACTGTTTGTCCAAGAAGATGCCCATGTACTTGGTTTCAGTTGACAGGCTTAGGGTGGTCCCAAAGAATCGTGGTAGCTGTAAAATTGGCAGTTTCCTCTTCTTTGTGAATAGAATTAATTCGGCTTTTGTAGGGTTTACTGATAGTTGTTGCTTATTGCACCAATCCTCTACTATTTTTAAGGCTTGGCGCATGAGGTTGCATAGGGTATTTTCGTGGGTGCCATTAATTATTATGGTTATGTCATCCGCGTAGCCTACGGTGAAGTAACCTTTATCGTAGTGTTTTGATGAGGTTGTCGACGACCAGGTTCCATAAAAGAGGCGAGAGGACGCCTCCTTGTGGGCAGCCTTTCGCCACTATGGCCCTGGTAGTGTCGTTCGTTTTGTCAAAGGCGCCCTCGATGTCAATGAAGGCGGCCAATGCCGAGCATTTGTGGTCCACTGCGCATTCAATTTTGGAAACCACGCTGTGCAGCGCGGATTCTGTTGATCTGCCTGTAGTGTACGCATGCTGTTGTTTATGAAGGGGTTTGGCCCGAAGAGATCCATCTCGGATGTGTCCATCGCAGAGTTTCTCAAGGGTCTTCAGTAGGAAGGATGTGAGGCTTATAGGCCTGTAAGCCTTGGGTTGTGTGTAATCGGTTTTGCCAGGTTTGGGTATGAAAATGTCTTTCACTTCGCGCCATGCGAGGGTTATGTATCTGAGTGCCATGCAGGCTCGATAGATCTCCGTCAGCAATGGCATCAGATGATCTTAGACATGTTAATTCTAGCACTGATCTAATATGATAATATAAACACACACACCCTTCATATTATTTACATAATATTCCACCACAAGAGCCTGCAGGTAATGAAAAGAGACTAAGTTCTCTTGGAAGTATATCCAGTATACGACTTTATCCCATAAAATTCTTCAGTTTTAACAAAGATAGCACATAGTCTCGACGAAATATCAGTTCCCAATTTTTTCTTCGGAGACCTTTCTCCCAGTTTTCGTCTTTAACATCTTGGGGAAATCCATGGGTCCCCGTATTTTTTAAGTTAACAGCTGCGCATCGGTGCATATTAATTAGTTATGCGTAAAAGAAGTCGCTTTACATATTTTATTTTTTTGTTCTTTACACTTGTTTCACGATCAAGTAAGAGGCTTGTGGCTAAGTAATAACAGCCGCACGGGTCGATCGATCAGGTTAAGCTACGCTTGCCGCGGTTGGTCCGTGGATGGGTGACCATCTTTACTTACCAAGAACCCTCCGTGCCTCGGAAAGCACGTTAAGCCGTTGGTCCCGGCTGTCATTTGTAGATCTTTGACAGTCGTTACGGGTCGTCAGAAGCTCGAAAGTCTGACAACCAGTCTTACCAAGGGCTATCGTGTTGCCCAGTAACTGGGTTGTGGAGGTCAGATAGGCAGTCGCTCCATGTAAAATACTGGTATTCAGCTGCATCCAGTTAGACTGGGTATTTAAAGCGTATCTGTGACGTTGTATTGTTTGCAGATGACACCTCACTTCTTTTTAAAGTAAACAGGAATAGACAAGAATTTGATGACGTAAACAGTGCACTCTCATTGGATTGGTTTACGACGAATAACCTAGTTCTCAATGCCAAGAAAACGAAATGTATAAAGTTTGCCTTGCCAAATGTTAGGAATCTAGGTCCCAACATCGTCTTAGATAATGGGGTGCTTGAAGTCAAAGTCAAAGTCAAATTTTTTATTTCAAATAGGTACATAAAAGGCACTTTTGAACGTCAAAATTAACAAAAAAAAAATTGAATTGATTCTAGTTGCCCCTTCCAAAAGGTAGATCGTATGGAGAAGAATGGGCAAGGAACTCCACCGTTACTCTTTTAAAATGTTTTACAAAATTTTGTATATGTACATTTTAAAATTATATGTGAAGACGATGCACCTAGAATAAAATTACTATACCAAAATAGGTAAAAAAAAACAATGAAAAATAAAGCAATGACAGATAAATGAATTATGTGATAGGTACACGATGCTCACATATTTACAAACATTGTAAAAGTATACGTTTTCCTAAAAATAATAAATAAAGTCAGTGTGTGAGTTAAAGTAATCACAGAATTTAAATTCAACATTGATTTATTATTTGTATCAAATAATAAATTGTACAATAAAAATAGCAACCAGTTTGATTTTGTCTAGACTCTAGATTGTCCTATGGAGCTACACCAGCATGTTTCCAAGTATTCTTATCTTGGATATAATCCTCTAATTTGTAATATGCTTGTTTACATAGTGTACTTTTAACATGAGTTTTAAATTTTCTTTCATTTAATTGCAATATATCACAAGGCTGGCTGTGCTGGCGCCGCTGCTGCAGTTGCTGAGACCCTCAAGCGGCGCAAATACTGCAACCTTATAGGAAACTACAGTTTTGAGCCGTTTGGGGTTGAAACGCTCGGGTCATGGGGCCCAAGTGCGCGTCTCCTTTTTAAGGAAATCTCTCGCCGATTGATCGACACTTCACGTGACCAGAGGGCTGGCTCGTTCTTTGGACAAAGAATTAGCATTGCCATTCAACGTGGCAATGCTGCCAGTCTTCTGGGCACGTTTCCGGATGACAGCGATGCGGACGAATACTTTGACGCCTAAGTGTCCTTTTGTTTTTTGTATTAATTTGTATATATAGTTAGTAATTTAATTTAGTGTCTACCTAGTGTAAATAGTTAGTAGCATCAATATTGTATAGTTACTTTTTTTTCTGAATACAAATAAAGTTATTTACTCACAAGGTATTTTGTTGTAACATTGAAACTGTAGACTCGGCAGTTTTTCTTGGTATAACAGTAGATGCCAAACTTCAGTGGGGCCCTCATATATCAAGCCTAGCGGGCAGGCTCGGTTCGGCCGCCTACGCCGTCAGAAAAGTAAGACAATACACTGACGTTGATACAGCTCGATTAGTTTATTTTAGTTATTTTCATAGCGTTATGTCCTACGGTATTCTGCTGTGGGGCAAAGCCACTGACATTCAAAATATATTCGTTCTTCAAAAACGAGCTGTTCGAGCTATTTACCAGCTAGGTGCCAGTGTTTCTCTGAGAGATTTTTTTAAAGATGTTGGTATTCTCACGGTGGCATCTCAATTCATCTTCGCCAACATCTTATATATTAGGCAAAATATACACTTATACACTAAAAACAGTGGTATTCACAATATTAACACCAGAAATAAAGACAAATTACGAGCTCCAATTCACCGGCTTCATAAGGTACATAACTCATTTGTTGGGCTTGATATAACTTTTTATAACATGCTGCCCTCTTCTTTGCATGATTTGCCTTTTAATGCGTTTAAAACTAAAGTAAAATCCACCCTTTGTTCAAAGGCATACTATTGTATCAATGACTACTTAAACGATAAGAATAGTTGGTCGCTGTGATAACTCAAAACAATGTTTATGTTCTTTCTCCAGAATTAGCTTATCTACTGACAGGTTATATGAGTTCATAAAATTGATTATTTTTTTATTTGACTGTATAAGTCAATGTAATTTAATGTAGTTAAATTTTAATTTATTAGTGACATAATCTACTCATTACAATGTGTGTTTTATGAGTTGTATTGCAGTAAGTGGTTAGCCAGCGTCCTCGTCTAGTGATTATACTATTCTTGTCTGAGCAACCGGCAGCAAGCTCGTCATGCTCCCTTAGATGTCACTGCCTGCGGTAGCGTCGGGGGTCGGGTTGCCTCCTTCCCTCCAATATGGCGAGGGGGGTGATGGCTGATCTTTGCGTTATGCTCGTGAACGGGTGCTGCTTGTGGTGACTGGTCGTCTTGCTGACCATGGTTTTAATTGTTATAAGTAATTGTTTACTTATTTGAATTCGATGGGGCTAGTTTATCATTTCTCACTTCGAGCTACAGCAATAGCCTTATGTAAGCGGGCACTTCCTTTATGCCTGGAGGCTTTTATTTAGGTATTAAGTTCTATTTACGTTTTTTTATGTTGTAATTTTTATCTGCTTGAGTACAGTTTGTTCATTGTTTTGTTGGTATACTGGCGTGTGCTAGCTAACATATGGCAAGTATGTAATTTAATCTAATGTTTTGTGTTTCGTAATGTTAATTACTTTGCATACGATTTGTATAGAATCAAGTTTATATAACTAAACAGACAGACGTGCTGCTGGGGAGTTTGTTCCACCACTTCTTCTTCCCAGCTAAAGCACTAGGAAGTGGTGAAGGGCGGGCATTTTTTGGGGGACTGTCTTATGTAACTTTGACGTTCAAAATGTGCTGATTTTCAGCCTAGTTTGAATAAATGACTTTTGATTTTGATTTTTTTTGACTGGAAGCCGACCCCAACATAGTTGGGAAAAGGCTAGGCAGATGATGATGATACTTGTTTCATGATTATTATTGAATATATTATACAGATAAGTTTAATATGTTTTATGTATGTATGTATGTATGTATGTATGTATTTATTTATTGTATATATGTAAATGGTACACCAGACTACCTGCAGTATTCTTTCTCTCCTTTCCCCGCTAATCCATCTAAAGGTTGTCCTAAAAAAATCGCTTTTAGCGATAAGACCGCCCATTGTGTCACCCTATGTAAAATTTCTACGTTTATATCTGTATTTTTTACATAATAAAGAGTATTCTATTCTATTCTTTGCAAGAAATGTTTGGATAATGACAGCCAGCTGTCAAATTCTTGGACTAGTGATAGTAGCGACATCTGAAGTGGGCAAGTGGCAGTTTTATGGTAGCAATTTATTATCCCCATTAATAATTTCGTCTACAGAGGGCCTGCAACTATTAAGCTACCATACATGTCCAAATGCTTCCACTTAAAGATAAATCAACATTATGATGACTGATTTCAAAATGACTATACACTGAAGGAAAAACTGTTGGAAAAGATATAAAAAAAATAAGTTGTAGCGCAAACATAACTTTACGTGTGAGTAATAAAGTTAATTCCCCATGTTTGGAACACCAATTGCAAACGTAGGATACCGCAGCGCAGGTTCCCCTCATCAGATTGATCTCTCCGTGACATCACAGCGGGCCCTATCAGAATACCAGCGTTGCGACACTTATTAGGGTTCCGTAGTAAACAAGGCACCCTTATAGTTTCGCCATGTCTGTCTGTCTGTCTGTCAATCAGTCTGTCTGACCCCACTGTAGCTGAGAGACGCTTAGTACTAGAAAGCTGTAATATGCCGTTGGTATACATATTAATCACCGACCGATGGCGGTATAACCATCTAACAAGCCAATCTAAATTCTTCAGAGCGATGACGGGTAGCAGCGTCATTGTTGCGAAAGGATTGGCACTGCGGTCACCAACCCGCTTGCCCAGCGTGGTGACTGCGGGCATTAAAACCTCCTCATGTAAAAAGTGCCAAAACAGCGGCCCCCAGTTCCCGGTGGTCACGCTATTCCTGGTCAAGGTAGCGGTCACGGTTACCTATTCTACTTTCGCGAAGGTGATCAGCTCTCCCAAGGCGGTGTCGGCTTCCTTGTTAACAAGGAACTCACTAGCAGCGTTGTGGAAATCAGTAGTGTGTCGACACTCACTGACAGGTACTACCTGAAAGTGATACAGGTATATATGCGCCGACTTCGACATGCTCTGACGAGACAGCCGAGGCCATGTACGAGGACATTGCCAAGGCAATGCACAGTACTACAAAGGCCCACTACAACGTTGTTATGGGTGACTTCAATGCCAAACTGGGAGTACAAGAATGCGGCGAAACGAAAGTTGGACCGTTCGGTTTGGGACGCAGACTGGAAACCACAGGCACTGTCGATGAGAAGGCCGACGAAGTGGTCAAAGCACTACGCGTCGTGTCCCGCAGACTTTTCCCGTCGCAACGAAAATGTAAGGTGTCCAAACTTTCCTCGGAGACTCTCGGACTTATGAGGGAGCGACGAGAGTTGCCATCTACGCCACCGTCTTCGTCAGATAAGAAGGCCTTAAACCTAAAAATTTGAACGCTGACGCGACGCGACCTTTGGTGCGGTGTGAAAGTGTTCGCTCAGGAGTTAGGGAGATCCCATCTGACGATCTGACGAAACTGAGAACTGCGGATGGTAGGATCGTGACTTCAAAGTCCGAGATACTTGAAAAAGTCGATGATTTCTACGAGCACTTGTACTTAACGCGGACGGCGAAACCAGCGGGGCATAGTGAAGATGACCATCGAGCCGAACTAACGCGCCACTACACGGAAGACATCCCAGATGTCGACCAGTGCGAGATTAGGGCTACTCTCGAGCAGCTGAAGAACAACAAGGCACCTGGTGATGACGGAATAACGACAGAGCTCCTTAAAGCGGGCGGGGCTCGTCCTGAATGAGCTAGCGAGTCTCTTCAACTCCGTCATCCAAGAGGGTACAACGCCGGAGGCGTTGAGCAGAGGTGCGGTGGTTCTGTTTTTCAAAAAGGCGACAAAACCTTGCTGCAGAATTATAGACCCATCTCACTTCTGAGCCACGTTTACAAGCTGTACTCGAGGGTCGTCACGAACCGTCTCGCCAGGAGACTTGACGAGTTCCAGCCACCAGAACAAGCTGGTTTTCAAAAAGGCTTCAGTACCGTGGACCACATCCATACTGTTCTACAGATTGTACAGAAGACCGAAGAGTACAACCAGTGTATGGCCTACGTGACTGTTGTTGACTACGAGAAAGCCTTCGATTCCATCGAAATATGGGCAGTTCTGGCTTCTCTGCAACGATGTCGAATTGACTGGCGTTATATCGAAGTGCTGAGGTGTTTGTATGACGCTGCAACGATGACTGTCCAGATCCAGGATAAAAAACCAGCCCTATCCAACTGCTCAGGGGGGTGAGACAAGGGGATGTGATATCCCCGAAACTTTTCTCCAATGCGTTGGAGCACGTGTTTAAGACGCAGGACTGGACTGGACAGGGTATCAACGTAAACGGCGAGTACATCTCACACCTTCGTTTTGCCGATGACATCGTCATAATGGCAGACGCTGGTACAGTTAGACCAGATGCTGCACAGCCTAAATGGAGCCTCTCGGCGGGTTGGCTTCGGCATGAATTTGGACAAAACGAAAGTCATGTACATTTCGCACGTCTTGCCGAGTCCAATCCACATCGAAGGGTCGCTTCTCGAAGTTGTGAAGGAGTAAGTCTACCTAGGACAAGTTATCCAGCTCGGTAGACACAACTTTGACACACAACAAGAAAGAAGCCGAACGGAGGATCCGATTGGGTTGGGCAGCGTTTGGAAAACTTCGTCAAGTCTTCTCGTCGCCAATCCCGCAGTGTTTAAAGACTCAGGTCTTCAACCAGTGCGTCCTGCCCGTTATGACATACGGTGCCGAAACGTGGATACTGACAGTCGGGCTGGTCCACAAATTCAAGGTCGCTCAGCGCGCCATAGAGCGGGCTATGCTCGGAGTTTCTTTGAAGGATAAGATCAGAAATGAAATTATCCGGAAGAGAACCGGAGTTACCGACATTGTCTGCAGAGTCAGCAAGCTGAAGTGGCAGTGGGCTGGCCATGTGTTTCGAAGGACCGATGGCCGGTGGAGCAGACGGGTCCTGGAGTGGAGACCGCGTATCGGCAAGCGTAGTGTGGGACGCCCCCCAGCTAGATGGACCGACGACCTTAAAAAGGTGGCTGGGACAGACTGAATGCGGAAGGCGGAGGACAGGGTGTTGTGGCGCAGCCTGGGAGAGGCCTATGTCCAGCAGTGGACTGTTATAGGCTTAGTTGATTGATGTTCAAACCCTCAAGCTTTACTTTGTGTAACACCGAAGGTGAAGGAAAACATAGTGAGGAAACCGGTCCATGTCCAGGAACCAAAATTTCGAAGACATGTGACCTCTGCCAACCTGCACTGGGCCCGCGTGGTGGATTACGACCCACTCCCTCTCACAGAAAGGAGGCCTGTATCGCAGCAGTGGGAGCATTATAGGCTGATTATGTATGCATGGTGGAGTGATTTTTGGTTTGAATTATCTTATATTATGCCTTATCCTTGTGCTAGTTCCTTACTTGTTTATGATTTTGGCATTTTACTTCCGTTAAAGTCTTCAAAAGCTTCGAATGCGTTATAGTAATCGGTATTGTTCTGATAATATAGTGACTTTTGCTTAAAATAAGTCAACATATTCATGCTATTTATTTATTATGCATGGGTGTGTAATGCGTTTTCACTTAAAAATATATTCATTTAAGATTACACTATTTGACAAAAAATGCCACCCCAGTAATATTAATAATAATAATAATTTATTTCATATTTTTTATTTTTTTATTTTTTGATTTACTTTATAATCATTTTTTTAATTTACGTGGTAATTTTTATTATAATATTTTCAGGACATATCGTTTTTATTTATTTTATTTTCAGGACTCTTTTTAGTACAAGTTTTTAGTATAAATGGAAGAATCGATAACTTTCCGATTCAGTCAATCACTAGTGTATATGTAAAATAAATGGCTTTTGCACAGCACTACGATAGCGACCGATGTTTTTGTGTGACTAAGATGCATGGTAAACGCACGCTGTGTTTAATGGGATATAGTTTATAATTGATTGTGTAGTACGTTCTGATTTATGAAATGTGTGTGCGCGACTGCGTATCTATTGGTATAGTCATTGATTTTACTGAACTGCATGTGTAGTAGTTGGCGAGTGGTAGAGACAAACTGGAGACACCTGGTTCCGATACATTTTCAACTATGGGGCATATCTCCTTCATTCCTATATCTATGATATTAACCATAAAACAGCGCGTGAGATTATTTTGGGGAATCCCTGAACATGCATCCCCTGAAGTTTTTCACATTCGAGCATAGGCAAGTAGGTTTGACATATTTGTTAGAAACAGAATCTTATAAATTTTGCAGAAAAATGAGAAAAAGTAAATAAATAAATATTGCTGACGTAATCACCATCCAGACCCGTCCCCTATGTCGTCCAAAATAAGCAAAGCAAAGACAACCACGCCCCTTGGTGCTTACGTAATGAATCGCCCCTCCGGTACTGATTTGATGAAAATAGTGAACTTACCTATGTGTGGCCTGAGCGTGGTGAACGGGTAGGGCGCCACGGTCGGACGAGCTCTGGTCAACGCTCGCAATAACGTGCTCTTGCCTGAAAACATTACATCTTCTATTTAAACATGGTCCCCAATTATCATTATTTCCACAAATATCAACTTTATTTATGTGTAAATTAAGTAGATTTCTGAAAATTAAATAAAATATTGAAATTGCAGTGAAAACTAAACTTTATACGAAAGCATTAAGGTTCATTATCATTTGCCTGCCTTTTCCCAACTATGTTGACGTCAGCTTCCAGTCCAGTTAATTCCTTCCTTCCTTTCCAGTTAATGAACTAACTCTACCTTCTCTTTATACCTTAGAAAGTATTTTGTATGTTCGCAAAAACTTAGGTCTTTTCAAAATAAGAAGTGATTTTCATAACATAAATACACGCAGTAAACATGAAATTCAATCAATTAATCAACTCAGCCTATAACAGTCCACTGCTGGACATAGGCCTCTCCCAGGCTGCGCCACAACACCCTGTCCTCCGCATTCCGCATCCAGTCTGTCCCAGCCACCTTTTTAAGGTCGTCGGTCCACCTAGGTGGGGAGCGTCCCACACTACGCTTGCCGATACGCGGTCTCCACTCCAGGACCCGTCTGCTCCACCGGCCATCGGTCCTTCGAAACACATGGCCAGCTCACAGCCACTTCAGCTTGCTGACTCTGCAGACAATGTCGGTAACTCCGGTTCTCTTCCGGATAATTTCATTTCTGATCTTATCCTTCAAAGAAACTCCGAGCATAGCCCGCTCCATGGCGCGCTGAGCGACCTTTAATTTGTGGACCAGCCCGACTGTCAGTGTCCACGTTTCGGCACCGTATGTCATAACGGGCAGGACGCACTGGTTGAAGACACTGCGGGATGCGGCGTGCGGGAAACATGATATTGTGATACCCAAATTTAGATTAACAAAAAGAAGCAAATCATTTGTTATCAACAGTATCCGATTTTATAACAAGTTGCCAAAGTCGGTTACAGAACTTAGCGATGGAAAGTTCAAAACCCACATCAAACGAGTCCGTATCAAAAACGCATATTATAAGATTAAAGATAAGATAAGATAATTTTTATTTGTGCAAACATGAGTGTACATACAGTATAGCATGCAAGGTGGCACTTTATAAATGAGCTGTCACGTTTGGCCTATAAGGCGTACAAATATATAAGGTAGTCAAACTTACACAACAGTTCAATATAATATAATACAATGCAATTCAATTCAATATAGTATAATTATAATCCGATTCAATTCAATATACTTAGCATAATTAAATTCATTCGCGACATAAATTTAATAGGTCATTCATATTTCAATAATTTTATCATTTAGAAAGTCGCGTATGTCATAGTATGCTTTCCCTTGTAAGTGTCGTTTTAGCTTCATTTTTAATCTATGGACATTAAGTTCTTTCCACACTTTTGGTAGAGTTTAAAGACTACGTTGAAGACAAGGAAGTTTGGCAATAATTCCTTCTGCACATGTGGCTTCTCTGGCACCTCATAAACGGCATTACTATGTAAATGTCTATTAACTGTTCCTAAATTACGATACATTTTTTTTTTTACCTGTTTCCTTGACATAATATTTTCTTTATTTGATTTAAATATTATACCCGTGTGGGTTTATGTCAAATAAAATATTTTGATTTGAGTCTGATGATGCAGCTCAATACCAGTATTTTACATGGAGCGACTGCCTATCTGACGTCCACAACCCAGTTACTGGGTAATACGATACCCATTAAGGTTATTTTTCGTAAATCTCATAAAATAGTTAGCACGGTGTAGGTACGATATTGACTCACCTGCATTAGGGAATCCTATGAGTCCGATGTGTGCCATGGAGCGCACTTCCAGAGTGTACACGTTGGTCTCGCCGATAGCGCCGAGCTCGGCCACGCTGGGAGCCTGCAGAAGATGCACGGACATCGTACTGATAAGTATACAGGTGCAACTCACTTGCAACTTCTTATAAACACTAATAAAGGTACAGCAAATACTTTTTCGGCGAGGGCGCGTATAGAACAACTAGATTCGTTGTCACAAAATGTTTATGTGTGTAAGGACCGATGCGGACCTGAAGGTCAATCTTCGTAATAAAACGCCACGCAAATGAAGGGTTCCACAGTTGGGATGAATTTATCCCAAAAACAAACTTAACATTGTAGTTGAGAAACATGTTCTCCCATACATCGATATATGTATGTACGTCAGGGTCAATTCTTCAACTGCAAATGTAACTTGGTCGACTATTACGCGTTAACTTATAAAGCCAACTCATCAGTGATAGAATAATAAAAAATGGTAATAAAAATGTGGTAATTTAAGAAATGAAGGAATAGTAGTTTACCTTTGTGTGAAAAAGTGTCAAAAAATATAAAATTATGTACAAAACAAAAAAGGAGCTACGTCTGCCAACAAACTGCTTTGCAGTTTGGCAGAGGTAATATGCGTTCACTGTAAAGAATATTTCTATGAATAAACACTTTTTATTTTTTTTTTGTGTTTGGCATCTCGTAGTAGACCTTGAGAGGTCGTGACTACTTAACCTGTGAATCCTGTGGCTGCCTTAAGCGAACTCAAAGCCTCCAGCCAGGGGCGAATTTCTTACATTACTAAGCGACTGCACGCTAAGGGCAACCCCTGTGGGGTACGAACCTCAGCTTAGGGCGTCGCTGGGGGGAGGACAGCAAGGTGGGACAGCACTCGATAATTATTATTATCATGGGAATTTAAAGCTACAGGCTCAGCTACAGCGCGGGCTGGCAGTTCGTCGAGCAAGGGTCGGGGGGACAATTACGGCGGGGTCTTTGCGTTGGACCTTGCCAGCGAGGTCGGAATGTCGGTTTTATGTGTTTGTACACTACACTGGTCGCCCTACTGCTTTCCTGGAGGAGGGTGATGGGGTCATCAGGGTCGGTCAGAGCATGCCTCGGACGACGGACTGAGCTGATTCTAGAAGGCCTAACTGGCGGCCTTGACAACCAGAGAGTTGCGGTGATTGACGGCTGAATCGAAGAAACGCTTGGAAATGCGTTTCACGAACTGCTGGATAGAGGGAATTTTCAGGTCTAGGTGGAGGACTTCGTTACAGAAAGGAAACGAAACGGTTCTGAAGGGTCTGCATCCTATGGATGTGGTGGGGCCTAGCATGTGTTATATGGTTATAATCGGTCCAGTAGTTTCGGAGCTTATTCAGTACCAACAAACAGCAAAATCTCTCCTCTTTATAATATTTTCTAGCTGCTGCCCGCGGCTTAACCCGCGTGATTTTTTCTTAAATAAAAGTAGCGTAAGTTACTCCTTATTACATCAGCTATCTGCCAGTGAAAGTCCCGTCAAAATCGGTCCAGCCGTTATAGAGATTAGCCGGAAAAAACAGACAGAAAAAATTATAAAAAATGTTATTTTGGTATAAAATATGTACATCCTTAGGCATTTAGTACAAAGCGGTTATTTTATTTATTTGTATAGATAATAATATGGATATGGCCATTAGAGTACGTCACCTGTTCCGTGTCAGTGAGGAAGAACTTGTTCCCGCGGCCGCCAGAGCCGCCGCGCGCCGCCACGAACATCACGCCCTCGGCGCTCAGGTCTCCCACCACCTGCCCCGAGCCGTCGCGGATTATAGTGCCTGAAAGTAAACATAATCATTGGATGGTTTTATGAAACCACGATGAAAGTAAACTTTTTTACGGATCATAGGCATCTAACTGAAAATTTTCGTAGAATTATTCGATTTACGTATTAAAATCGCGTTTTTAATCTTAACTTAATAATTGGAAAATGAGAATGATAATGTAAAATCAATAGTAGACAAGATATCCAACTATAAATTAATACACTGATCAAAACACACAAATACCGCGGAGCACTTGCACGAATGAGTGAGAATAGACACGCGGTAGCGTGTCAAGCCAAGTTCAAGTAACAGAACTGGCGAGCAGCACCGTGTGTAATATTACACGAACCATTTGGAGCCATTTTTGATCCCCTCATAACTCAAAAACTATTTCCCATAAACGTGTCAAATTTGGGTCATATATTGAGATTTGCGAAATACATGTACTCCAAATTTCATAAACATATCTCAAACGGTTATTTAGATATTAACGTCCAAAAATCGTCATTTTTATCACTGACTGACCTATAGATCAAAACTCTAACCCGAACTAACGAATTAAACCCTTCGCAAGTTCAAAACCTGTTACTTGTCGGTTCTTATTTTATTATTCTGAAAATTTGGCTTGCTGGTAGAAACTAGCCAGCGAACATAATAATTCGTATATGAGAACTAGCCAAGTCAGACCTTAGGCTACAATATATTATCCTAAGTTATAAGAAGAAATGATATTTTATGTTGTTATAAATAAATTTCAGGACTGACCATCGAACTTGGCACCCATTTAGATCTCACTTCTTTTGTCGTTGAAGTCAACAACCAAGGCATATATCATAATATTGAACTTGGCTCTCATTTCACATTTATGTTTTTGATGGGTATAAATGCTACACGGTTAGCTGATGCGAGCCATGGGCGCCGCCATATTGTCCTTGACTGCTCTGCCAAGCGCCTGTCACTTTACCTCAACTCCGCGGCCTGCTGTAATGCGACATGCGATAAATGGACGAAAAAATTGGAGGCGATGGAATAAAAGTTTCACTTTAAAAACAACGATAACACAATAATAATACAAAAGTATATACAATACATACATATGGAATTTAAGGGTAGTCTAGGCAGGACATTGACTTCTAAATCTAAAGCTCTGTTTAACAAATCATATTATCAAAGTTTCATGATATTTTGGTTTACATGAATACCCTTCAAAAGTTTTTTTTTTGGTTTACCCTCTGAAGGCCTAAAAAACTAGTTCCTTATAAGATATGGTTCGGATTCTCGCCACAGTGTGCTTTTGGGTAACACGTGTGTTCAGAATTTTTTTGTTTTTCGGTGATATTGTGTTTACTGTGACTTGTTATTGTGTTTGTCTTTGTGCTGTACCGTTGTTATCTACTACCAGGTTTGTTTTGTGTTTGTTTTTAATTTGATATTGGTCATCATTATCCATATTCAATATGAATATGGATAAGAATAAACCCCCTGACCCCCCTGATGATACCCCTACAACCCCCTTAACCGGCTTTTCCCAGTTTAACCCAAGCCCCACACCCAACCCATTAAGCCAGTTTGCAGATGTGGTCTGTAATCTGGAGTCCCAAATCCTCTCACCTCAGTCTAACATCCGTAAACGTCCCGGCAACGAAGATGTATCCAATCGTCCTACAAAACAACCGAGAACCCATATAGGTCGTGTTAGGTACTCAGTAACAGATAAAGGACCTTTTATCGTTCATGTTTCCCGTCAGGAAGCCCAAACAAATTCTCCAACTACCCTTCATCCAATTTCATTCGGGCGCTTTTTGGCAAACCAGAATATTTATAATATTACTTCAGTGAAGCGAGTTGGTAGAAACCGCGTCTCAGTTGAGTTTGCATCCCCTCAGGATGCAAACGGCTTTATTTCTAATAATATTTTAGGGACAAATTTATATGAGGCTGTAACCGTATGGGTGTTGTAAGTGGCATTCCTACTGAGTTCTCAGAAGAGGAAGTTTTGTCATTTTTAAAAGTTCCAGTAGGCTGTGGCCCAATACTAAAAGTTAGGCGATTGAACAGAAAGGTTAACAAAGACGGTTTAACTGAATACAGGCCCACTGAAACTTGTGTCATTACATTTGATGGCCAAGTTTTACCGAAACGAATTTTCTGTTTTTATACATCATTAACTGTAGAACAGTATGTTTACCCACCCATTCAATGCCGCAAGTGTTGCCGATTTGGTCATGTAGAATCTCTTTGTCGTTCCAAACCCCGTTGCAGCAAGTGTGGCAATGATCACCCCGGTGATGGTTGTAGCATTGCTGAGAGTGAAGCCTTCTGCGTGTTGTGCTCTGGAAGCCACTTTGCTAATAGCAGGGCCTGTCCGGAGTACAGTAGGCAGAGGACCATTAAAACAATTATGGCTGAGAAAGTAATTTCATATTCAGAAGCAAGTAAAACTGTTCCCACTTCTACTCGCAGCTATGCAGACACCGCTAAATTACAGACTCAGTCATATCGCAAAACTGTATTTCTTAAGCCAAAAACCCATGCTCCCCTTTCTCCCTCCTATAATAAAACAGCTCATCAGCAGCTTATTAGCACTCCCCAATCCTCTCAGTCTAATGGCTGTGCCCTCAATAATCAACTAACAGAATCTCCTGAAAACATGTCTTCAATAATTGAACTACTTAGTAAACTCCTGTTAACTTTAATGTCTTCAACCAATAAAATTCAATTACCGTCCAACGTTGCTTCTTCACTTATTAATTCGCTCTCATCCCATAATAATGGCTCGGTTTGTGTTCCTTCAATGGAATGTGAGGAGCGTGTCCCATAAGAAGCACGAGCTCACATCCCTTCCGAACAAATACAAACCTTCAGCTTGTTCCCTTGCTGAGACTTGGCTAGTTCCGAGTCTTAGTTTCCGCTTACCTTCCTTTAATATTCTCAGATGCGATCGATCTGATGGCTATGGCGGGTCGGCTCTCTGCGTGAACAATCGTGTTTCACTTGTGTCTGTATCTCTGCCTTCAGTTGGTGATGATATTAGCATTGTGGCTGGTAGGGTAGAGGGTATAACCCTCTTATCTGTTTATATTGCTCACCCTCATCAAAGTTTCCTTCCGATTTTAAAAAGTACTTTGGAAAACATAGTAGGCCCTGTACTTGTTATGGGGGACTTCAACTGCCATCACTTTAGGTGGGGCTCTGAACGTTGTGACTCTTTTGGGGAAGGTTTAGTAGAAGTCTTGGATGATCTTAACCTGTGTATCTTAAACAATGGTTGCCCAACCCGTAGGTCTCATCCTGGTCAGCATAAGAGTTGTGTGGATCTCACCTTTTGCACACTGGATATCGCAGCGTCGTGTCATTGGGAGTGTACCAGTTTGTCACATGGCAGTGACCACTATCCAATCATTATATCTTTGGCTGATAAAACTTTCCTGGAAAAATCGAGCCCTCCACTCATGAGGTATAATTTGTCTAATCCTGATTGGTCAAGATATTCCTCATTATTGGAGGACAAAATTGATTCACTTCCAAATTTAATGTCCCATGATTTTAATCCTCTTGGTCCCCTTCATGTGGCAGACTGTTATAATAACCTCATTTCTGCCATAACAGCTAGTGCAGACTCATGCTTCCCTATTAAAAACTCAGCACGTGGGCGGATTCCTCCCCCACCATGGTGGGATCAGGAATGCACAATAGCCATAAGGGAAAGGGATGATGCTGAAATTATGTATAATGGGGCGATGGTTAGCGATAACCTAATAGCTTTTAATAGGATCCTCGCCAAATCTAAAAGATTGCTGCGAAGGAAGAAACATGCTGGTTGGGCTGACTTTTGCGGCTCTTTGTCCCCCTCCACCCCTTTATCGGTTGTATGGAAGAAGATTAATCGTTTTAGATCTGGATGTTCCCCTGCAATTTCTTCTCCCATCCCTCGAGAGACTGCTGAGCAGTTCTTTGATAAACTGGCTCCTCCGTATGTTCCATCGGAAGCAGAACATAATCAGTCGTCTCTCATTTCTTCAGATGATCCTTTGGATGCACCATTTTCTATTCAGGAGCTTAACTCTGTTTTAAATCATGTTCATGACTCTGCCCCCGGTGTAGACGGTATTGTCTATTCCTTTATGTCACACGCAGGTCATAGAGCAAAAAAATATTTTTTAGACATTTTAAATTTTTCTTACACACATGGCTGGGTACCCGATCAGTGGAAAACTCAAATTATCATACCTATTTTAAAACCTGGCAAGCACGCTGATGACCCAAACAGCTTCCGACCAATCGCTTTGTCATCAGTCCTTGCAAAATTATTAGAACACTTAGTAAAGATCCGACTAGAATTTATAGTAGAATCCAGAGATCTACTTCCTGGGTCTCAATTTGGCTTTAGAAAGGGACTCAGTACTATGGATAGTGTTGGGGTTTTGGTTGCAGATATACGCTCAGCGTTTTCGAGAAATGAATCCGTAGTCGCTGCCCTTTTAGACATTTCCTCTGCTTATGACAGTGTCCTTCTTCCCATTCTCAGGCAAAAATTGCAACAGCTGAGAATACCGGAGAGAATGGTCCAGTGCATCTGTAGTTTGCTTATGTCTCGGTCTTTGGTTTTGAGAGTTCCAGGTGAGGAATTTGACGTCAGGATGTCATGGAAGGGCCTACCACAAGGCTCTGTTCTTAGTCCCTTACTATACAATTTGTATACAGCTGATATCGGTTCATGCATCAATAACGATTGTCAAATTCTTCAGTATGCTGATGACTTAGCCTTATATGTGATAAATAATTCTGTTAGTGACGCTGCATCATCGCTCTGCGTATCCCTGGACTCTCTAAACCAATGGCTAAAATCCCACGGTCTGAGTTTGTCTGCCCCTAAAAGTGCTGTTGTTGTGTTTTCCCGCAGAAGGCTGATCCCACAAATTTCTGTGGGCATCCAAGGGCATTGTATACCGGTTTCTTCAAAAGTAAAATTTTTAGGCGTTTATTTAGATTCCAAATTGATTGGTTTACATCACCTAAATTATTTAGTGAATAGATGCGAGAGAACTATTCCCGTATTAAAAGTGGTCGCCGGTGTCTGGTGGGGTGCACATCCTTACACTATGAAACTTGTATACAATGCCTTAATTCGGAGTGTTCTGGACTACGGATCTTTTCTTTTAATTCCCTGCAACAAAGGTGCTTTGACAAGGTTGGACAGAATTCAGGCCAAGTGTCTACGGATCATATCGGGTTGTATGAAGTCCTCACCGATTAACGCATTGCAGGTAGAGTGTGCACAACCGCCGCTGGCCTTACGAAGACAGTATCTAGCTTCAAGATTTTGGACTAGAGTCATTACCAAATCCTCCCACCCTCTTGTTCAGAAAGTGGACGACAAGGATGTTGTATGCCGAAGTTCCAATTATTGGAACCATAAAGAAGTCCCTTTGTTTTTAAAAGCCTTTCGTTGTTATCAAAATTTAAATTTCCCCATTATTCAATTTCCGAAACTTCCTATTTTCAGTTTTGACTATGAAATTATATGTTTTAAACCGGATATTTTCTTCAATATTGGCATATCGAAGAAGTCTCCGTCGGCTAACTCTATTTTCAATGCGGCGGTTGGTGAGCGATGGTTCAATTTCGAACGATTTTTCACAGACGCCTCTAAATTATCAGATTCAAGTTGTACTGGTGCTGCGGTATACTACCAAAACTCCAAAATCGTTTTAAAATTCAAATGCCCTGTACAATCATCAGTGTTTACGGGTGAGTGTGTGGCCATATTAGAGGCGTGTCTATTTATAGAGGCTCATAGCATACGTACTGGTGTCATCTTTACGGATTCGCTTAGTTGCTTGCAAGCCTTGGAGCAGAATCCTTTCAAGAGTAAATTGCATAGTCCAATTCTGCTTGAAATCAAAAAGTCTCTTTTCTCTTGTGCCAAGAATCACAAAACCGTACACTTGGTTTGGATTCCGAGTCATTGCGGCATAAGAGGAAACGAATATGTTGACGCTCTTGCTAAGGATGCTGCTACGTCCCAAGCCGTTGACCTTAAACATTTTCAATGCCAAGGCTACGATTTGCTGAATCTTCCAAAAAAGAGCTTGCTAACCTCATGGCAGGTGCAGTGGCAAAATTCAAGTAAACGGAAAGGTGCCTTTTATCACGCAATACAGCCTAAGGTTACACCCAAGCCTTGGTTTTACCCTTACAAAAAAATATCCAAGAAAGTGTTATCGATTATTTGCCGTCTCCGTATAGGCCATTGTTGTTCTCCGGTTTTCCTTCACAAAATCCGGGTCAGAGACACATCGCTCTGCGAATTTGGGTTGGATGAAGGTACTTTGGAGCATATTTTTTTTAACTGCTCCAATAATAACCCAGCCCATGACTTGTATAGTCATCTCCCTAAATTAAATATCCCTGTCCCTACTAATTTTCCATTCCTACTAACATACTCTTCCCCAAAGCTCTTCGGGGCTTTGATGTTTTTTATCCGCGTCAATGACCTCAAATTATGATGATTTTTGTGTGGTTTGTGTTCATTTATGTACATATTTAATAATATAACTAACAATATTTTTACCTGTTTGTTTCAGTGTACTAATACTCGTCAACAAGTTTCACACTAAATCCAATAATTAATTAAAAACAAATTCATAGATATTCCTTTTTTTTATTTTTGCACGTTTTCTCAACACATTGACATTGGCAGAATTGTCGACATCGGCACCATTGCCATAGAGAAAAAATAGAATAGAAGATATGGTTCTGCTTTGTGCATATGAGGTGCACCTTGCACAGTGGATCATAATCTCACATACAGATGCATGACAAATTCCTAGTTTGGGGCCAAGATTTTTATACCAAACTTCATTTTAAAAATTTTGCTATGACCTTGAGAGTTCCTAAGAAGTTTTAAATGAATACTTTACTTCTATCTAGGCAAGTGTGCAACATTATCAAGCGCATATTTGAAACACACGCATCATCTAACTAGCTGCTAGTGTGTCTTGCCAAATAATAATAATCCAACGGAACCCGTACAAGTCACAGTGAACGACACTACCAGGGCCATAGGGGCGAAGGGCTGCCCACAAGGTGGCGTCCTCTCGCCACTCTTATGGAACCTGGTTGTCGACAATCTTATCAAAACACTCAACGATAAAGGTTACTTCACCGTAGGCTACGCGGATGACATAACCATAATAATAAACGGCACCCACGAGAATACCCTGTGCAACCTTATGCGCTAAGCCTTAAAAATAGTAGAGGTTTGGTGCATAAGCAATAAGCAGTAAACCCTACAAAAACCGAATTGGTTCTTTTCACAAAGAAGAGGAAATTGCCATTATTACAGCTACCACCCTAAGCCAATTAACTGAAACCAATACCTGGGCATCTTCTTGGACAAAACATACATCATCACAAAAGACAGCATATCTCTATGGCAGTGCAAAAGACTGCTCGGCAGGAACTCGGGAATTAACCCCAAGATTACCCCAAGATTACCTACTTTCTACTCACCACGGTCCTCCGGCCAATTATCACATACGGCTCACTAGTCTGGTGGCCCAGGACAGACCTGAGCACAACCCAAAAAGATCTCGAAAAACTGCCACGGTTTGCTTGTTTAGCAATCACGAGCTGTATGAGAACTACGCCCACCGCCGCCCTACAGGCAATGCTTGGACTGCCGCCTCTGCACCTTATCGTGCGAGAGGAGGCGGCCCTGGCTGCTCTTAGGCTTAACATAACAGTAACCCTGAGCAAGGACTCTAGAGTCAAGCACATTCGCATAAGGGAGGATCCCATCAAACGAAGACCAATGATGCCATCATCCTGCGACAGAGCCCCTAAACTACACTGCTTCCAAAAGCACCACAACATAGTACTCACAGGGGAACGGTGTGACTATTCAGGACCGAATGAGGTAAGAGTATACACCGATGGATCAAAGACCAACTCCGGAACCGGAGCCCGGCGTTTTCTCACACGACCTAAACATAAACATATCCAGGCCACTGGGAATGTTCAACACCGTCTACCAGGCGGAGTGTGTGGGCATTATACAAGCGGCGTATGCCATAGAAGCCAGGAGAGTCACGGATACTCATATACGTATACTCTCCTACAGCGCGTCAGTTCTCCAATCCTTAGGGAGAAAACACAGTACTTCGAGACTAACACAAGAATGTCACTGCAATGGATAAAAGGACATAGCGGCTCGCTGGGTAACGACGTAGCTGACGAACTAGCCAGGAGGGCATCCGGCACGTCAGTCTGCGGACCGGAACCAATCGTACCTATCCCCTTCAACTAACTACGCAGGTGGCTACAGGAGCTCACCCACACACAAACGGAGAAATGGTGGTCCTCGGCACCTGGGTGCAGACAGGCCAAGGAGGCTATGCCATCCTTGGATAGTAAGTTAACCAGGCGCATATTAAGTCTGGACAGGACCGGCCTGCGCCTGTTGATGGGGACCATCACGGGCCACTGCTTGCTAAACAAACACTTTCACACAATAGGCATAACGGACAGCCCTCTGTGCAGGGCTTGCATGGAAGCAGAGGAAACCGCTGCGTATGTGCTTTTCGAATGCACAGGCGTCACCCATATCAGAACAGGAACCCTCGGGGCACCCAGAACCTACACAGAGATTCTAAATAGACCGGGAGATGTGATCAACTTCTGGAGGGAGGTGGGCTGGTTGGAATAACCACCAAACGGCCACCTAGGCTCACGCACAATGGTCCACCTAAGGACTAAGTGCAGAAACCAAACCCTCTAACATAGATCATAATAATCCAACACCATCAGGTGAGTCAGTGGTCACATATGAGCTGAACAATAAAAATAAACTCACCAATAGGAACGGGCACTACGACGTGTTGTGAGTTCTTTCCATTACAGTCCTTGTTGAATCCCCTCTCCCCGTGCTTGGCTTGCACCACTGACTTGCAGTGGTTCAGACTTTTAGATGAGTTTGTGGCCTGAAATTATAGTTATACAAGATCAAAAGGGTTGGATTGCATTTAACAATACATACAAACCTTTGTAGTGTAGTTTTCTGTTCTGTTCTTCTTTTCTGTTTTTATATGTGGGTACATAAATGGTTAAATAAATAAATAAATAATAAATTGATAAGAAATCAACAAGCAAAGCCATTAAGTACCCCTGGATACTTGATGAATCTATGATTTGAATTCAGAGAACTGAAAACAGAATCACCGCGTCGACAGAGAGCACTTCTGTTCACCCACCAACATTTAAAGCCGTCAGTTCCTATTCATCGTTAGTGCCATAGTGCGGGTAAACAGTGACACACTTGGTTTGAATGGAAAGTGTTGACAATGCCGCCTATAGCCGCGGCCGCCGAGGCGTCTCCGTGCTCTGTGATTCAGACACATATTTACAAAGTAGACATTGACAGTGGTCCCCAGAACTTAAGACTTTATCGTCTTCGAGCAGATCCTACTCATATGCCTAGTCAGCTGTTACAGGGCTAAATATAGCCATGTTCAGACTTGTTTTCGTAATCAGAAGCATGAACTAAAAGAGTGTGCAATATAAACAAACCTGGAAAATAACATGTCCACCGTTTCCGCCATCACCTCCATCGGGTCCTGCATGGTCTTTACACCACACACTGAGGAAGGATATGCAGCCATCACCTCCGGAACCACCGACAGCTCTAACCCGGTATGAATCTACATAATATTGAACTGTGTTGCGAGTAGACTTCGCTTTCAAGCTACGAAGTGGCTTCGGCACGTATTCGGAACTGAAACGAGTTATTTGCACTTGTGAAGTTAGCTTTAACGATTTAAATAAATTTATTAGTCGCATTTTTGTGACTTATTTTAGGTTATGTTCATGTTATGAAACATATATAGAAACTTCCCGTCACTTTCTGACAGTTGACGCTACAGATAATATTAGTTTACTCTTTGCGCACAATTCATTGCTTTTTTTGTTTTCTTCACTTTTGAGATGTGAGTCTTTTCAGCATACATATTTTCTTCACGACTTTGTAGCGTCAGCAGCGAAGCGAGAATACGTTCATATAGATCTGTTATTACTAATCACTTTTCTGCACCTTGTAAGACCTAGCAGGTAGAATATATAGTAAATAAAGTAGGTCATATGGCTTCCAACATTCCTCACCGTATGCTCGATGTTTATTAACACCATCAATCACGTGCGAGCATCCATCTAATGAAACACCTTCCCACGTGGCTTACTAACGGTCTTTAGAATAATACGCAGTAACACTTCAATTAAAGTGCCTCACTTATCAAAGTAGTCTTACGATCAAATAAATACAATATTGCACGTTATTATAATGTAATGTTTTATGAAATTAATGTATTTGTATTGTTGTGTTGTTGTTGTTGTATGATGTTGCGATGTTGTTTTTTAACACTTATTTCTGAAATGTTTATGCTCATTATAAGTATTCTCTCTAAGCAATTATTGATGACATAACGTATACACATTTGCATTCCCAGAATAGGGAAGCAGAGGTGTACGAGTATATTAATTTGTATAGGACGTACACCTAAATGTCTGTTTTTTTCATTGGGGGCAAAGGTATTGTCATCAACAAGGAACAAATCTAGTCTCCGGGCTGCTGCTGATAGAAAAACCAAACTATAATTTCACCCGAACTAGGAATCAAACTTAGGACCCCACACTCAGCACATAAATTACGCTTACAACTACTAGACCAACGAGACAGTCTAGTTTATCTTGTTCTAATTCTATTCTTAAGACAAATGACAAAACACTTCTGCGAACACTCAAGTAGGTACTTCATATTAGTGAAGTCACACTTGTAGCGTCCTAACACTCGAAACTAATCGCGTTGATAATTTTCCTCGTCTTTCCTCAATATAAGAGCACTCTGGACTCCAGACCCTCATTCCACAGCATGAAGGGAGTAGTCCTGTTAGTGTGTGTCCTGGGACTGGTGGCCGGTGAGAAGGTGGCCCACAGGTACCACCAGCGCGTGGGGATACCTGCAGCAACAGCCATCAAACGGCAGGAGTCTATGAGAATTGCAGGGGGCCTGAACTCGTACCTTGGAGAACATCCGTTTTTGGTGAGTTAACGAAAATTAATATGAAGTCACGTAGGCAAATGTGTTCAGTAAAACATTACGTCAGCAATGCACGCCATACCACGAGCTACGCGCTTAAGCGAACGCATCTTGCGAAGGAAACAAAAAATCAAAGTTGTTTAGAGAATGACGCATGCAAAGACAAGAGACGCGCGCATGTGTCGCTTGACACTAGACACGTTGCAAGTTGCATGACTCGAAGCCGTAAACGGGGCCTTATGGTACTTGTTGTGTATGATCACACCAGTTTCCATGAAGCCTAACAATTTAATTTGCTTGGTATAGGCAGGCCTCGTAATCACCCTGACGACTGGCGATACCTCTATCTGCGGCGGCGCTCTGCTGAGCCACACGCAGGTGGTGACGACGGGTCAATGCTGGTGGGACGGCTACTCGCAGGCCAGGAGTGTGCTGGTAAGCTTGCAAATTTTATTGAAGAACAACTTGACAACATCTATCGTCATCAACTAATTGATATCGTCGTCATGCAGTGAAAACCTTTGCAAAGAAAAATTAATTGTTTTTCTTTTTACTTATTTGTTGTGATGAAACCCTCGTAACGCACATTTAAAACAAACGGGTACAGCTCTGAGATGCTTCTAATGCCTTCAATTCTACGAAAAACGTCGTTTTTTTATCTTCACCTATCAATCAACAATCAACTCAGCCAATAACAGTCCACTGCTGCGTCCAATCCACATCGAAGAGTCGCTTGTTGAAGTTGTGAAGGAGTACGTCTACCTAGGACAAGTTATCCAGCTCGGTAGACATAACTTTGAGAAAGAAGCTGACAGGAGGATCCGATTGGGTTGGGCAGCGTTTGCAGAACTTCATCAAGTCTTCTCATCGGTAATCCCGCAGTGTTTGAAGACTAAGGTCTTCAATCAGTGCGTCCTGCCCGTTATGACATACGGTGCCGAAACGTGAACACAGACAGTCGGGCTGGTCCACAAATTCAAGGTCACTCAGCGCGCCATGAAGCGGGCTATGCTTGGCGTTTCTTTGAAGGATAAGATCAGAAATGAAATTATCCGGAAGAGGACCAGAGTTACCAACATAGCCTGTAGAGAAAGCAAGCTGAAGTGGCAGTGGGCTGACCATATTTGTCGAAGGCCGGTGGAGCAGACGAGTCCTGAAGTGGAGACCGCGTATCGGCAAGCGTAGTGTGGGACGCCCCCCAGCTAGATGGACCAACGACCTTAAAAAGGTGGCTGGGACAGACTGGTTGCGGAAGTCGAAGGACAGGGTGTTGTGGCGCAGCCTGGGAGAGGCCTATGTCTTCCCCTATAAAATAACATATTGCAATCTCGAGGTTTTCATTGCACGAAAACGATATTGATGATATTTTTTAACAAATTAAAATTAAGTTACAACAACTATTTATTGTTGTTGTAACTTAATTTTAATTTATTATGGTGTACAACAATATGTCGTTATGGCCCAGTGGCCCTGCTTCACATGCACGAGGTTATAATTTCAAGTCTGAGCTAGTACCAATGTGACTTTTTCAATTCATATGTATTTCTGAGTTTATGTTGGACTTTACTGACATTGGTGAAGGAAATATATTATTGTAATAAGTCTGTAATCGTTAACCAATTTTGAGCAAGTGTGTTGATCAAATATGGCTGGTGCCATCTCTGTATGAGAATAGGCGTTTGCGTTTGTGTAAAAAAAAAGAGTTTTCTATCTATGTATATATGTATATCGCAATAAAACGGCTCGTAACTCCGATTGCCAACTCCACAGAAAACGGGGATAATTTTTATAATTTATTTTGCTGACCTTCCTCAGGTGGTTCTCGGATCAATAAAGCTGTTCTCCGGCGGAGTGCGGAAGGTCGCGAGTACCTGCACCATACACCAGCTTTACGATGCTGACAACTTGCAGAATGACATCGCCATGCTTAAGATCTCATACGTGTATTATACCAGTAAGTTGCTTTGTGCTAGGTATGGAGGAAAGAAAGCAAACAGGAAAGAAATAAATTTTCTTTCTTTCTTGAACGCATTTCCTTTTATAGACTTAAAAAAAAATTGTGTCTTTGAGGAAATTTTGAAGTGAAAACTTCTATAGGTGCGCTGAGCGATTTTTAGTAGGCGAAAACTTATAGGTTCGCGTCATCGACATGCCCGCGCCGACATGCTGTAGTAGCAGTAAGTGAAGTTAAATTTTAGGCGCGTTAAGCGATAAGTTTTCATTTCTGTCGTCAGCCCCCATGACTGCATATGTTTTTTTTTGTACCATCTAAGACCATTATTAACGACAAGCAGAGCCAAAAATTGGGTTTTATCCATAATTGCTCAGTAGCAGCCCGGATTCAAGATGTTTGGTTACCCCATAAACACTAGCGAAATGTGAGTGTACTCTAACACCTCTGCCTTCCCCTTCGGGGAATACAGGTGAGTTCTAGTTCTCTTAGGGTGTGAATGTTGTTTGGATCGCCCGGAGGACTCGGTGCAGCATACGGTGAAGGTCTGCCCGGCTTGGGCAGAGCACCACCGTGTCCTCGTGGAGGCGATCGGTGGCGAAGATTTCTCGCGTCCGGCCTGGTACGGAGCGAGAGGCATGCGAAGCCGTCACCTCCTTCTGCGAAGCAGTAATGCTCGCGAAGGAGGAGTTGGAACGGGTGAGGGAGAGGCAAAGTTCGCGCCCTCACGCCCATAGCCGCCGCAAGAGACGCCCTGGGAGTCGGGAATCTCAGGCGGATTTCCGGCCACCGTAGGCGCGGGCTTGCGGACAGTGAGCAATGGGCAGCTCACCGTCCGATAAGGACCAGGCCCGGGTCGAAGGTACATTGTTCCACGCGCGCCTCAAAGAGATGTCAGCACAAGTTTAGGGGTCCACTAGGGCCGATACCTGCCGGGGTCGCGGGATTGTCTGAAAGGGATACCGAGGCCCCAGGCAACACAGGCAACGGAAAGAACACGCGTGGGTAGGCAGTAAGAGTCTGACACACCCTCCCGCTCCGACCAGAGCGGGAGAAGCTATTTAATCATTTCAAGCCCAAAAAAAAAAGCGTGTGAATATTGGACAATTTTAATGAGTTCGACACACGTTTAACAGTAAAAAGTATGTATTGGCATAAAAAACAGTACATGGTAAAACAAACAGGTGATCAATAAATCAATGAAACTTTCACGAGCAAGTCGCGAGGAGTGTTGTATACTCGCGTTCCTTTATCTCCCGTCGCCGCGCTTACACACTACACGTTCACACACTACCGGCGTATTTATTCATCATGTTATTATCGAGTACTTTATTATTTACAGGCTACATCAAACCAATTGCTCTGCCTACGGGGATAAATTCCACCTTTGTGGGCTCACGGGCTGAAGCCATCGGGTTCGGGAAGACGAGTGATGGTAAGTTCTGTCCGATTTTTACGGGAGTAGATGGAGTTTAACTGTGTTTGAATGAAATAATAGAGTTCGAGGTTAGTTTGTTACCGCCAGGAACTTATCAGTGTTTGCTTGGAGTCTGGATTTGTACCTACGCGGTTGATTTCAATAGTATCACCCCTTATTACATGGAACTTAAACATAACTGGCGAAATGTGAGTGTACTGTAGGTAGGTATACCTCTGGCTACCCTTTGGGGAAAACAGGCGTGATGTTATCTTATTAATAAACTGCATTTACGTCTAGTTGCAAGTTATGCAACTATGCACCGCATTTTAAGTCTGGCGGTTGCAAGTGCGAATGCTTCTTGGGTACGATTCCCAGGTCAGGCAATGAGGCAAAATGTGGTTAGAAATTTATCAGTCGCAGTCCGAAGTCCATCCTCGTACTCCACATATTATGTGCCCAGTTTATAGACTCGCTTACTGCACGGGTCTAAAACATAACTGACGAAATATGGGTGCACTATACACCTCTTTCTAACCCTTCACGGTGGTGTTACCGAGTTGTAGATCTGTGTATAGTCGACATCGTAATTACTTTACCACTTCTGACAACAGTTCCCAGTAAATTGAAACTTCACTAAGGCTGAAACTACCTAACTGTCACAGACACAAATATATTGTCGTTTTATGTTTTTACGTTCAAGTGATATTGAACCTGAGCTCGTCATTGGTGTTATGGTGTACCATTCGATTATACCTATCCGTTTTCCTGACCACACCTGTATGTTCCAGCGGCCATAGTGACCAACAGCCAGGCCCTCCGGGATGTGTACTTGCCGGTGATCAGCAACGAGCAGTGCGCAGAGACTTACGGCGACATCGTGACGCGCAACGTCATGTGTACCAGTGGAAAGAACCATACAGGACCCTGTGGGGGCGACTCCGGGGGGCCACTAATAATGCGTTATTATTCTGGGAGTAACGACTTGCTGGTAAGGCTGCTTCTTCTTCAACCAGAACCCACTCAATACTTATGCCCGTTTTCACGAACGCTAAATGAAAAAAGCGCACGATTGCATAACCGAGCGTTGATAATTCAACATTTCTTTCTTAGGCATTATATTAAGCAGTCGCTTAGTGTTAGAGAAAATGGGCATTGGTGTCGATATTTTCCACACATAAGTAATCACAGTTTTATTACGAAACCCATACTGCTAATAAAGGCGCTGTCAATGTCAAATTGATACCATGGACTTACGCACGCATACATACAATGTTACATTCTTTTGGAATCAAAATCGGAATTACCGCCGCCGCCATCTTGTTTTTTCAAAATTTTCAATACATTTTACAAAACATCTTCACAAATGAATAGTTTATTTGAGAAATCCCATAAGTCAACAGACCCTAACTTTACAGGAAACGAAAAAAACCTCTACGTGAAAAAAAAATATATGGAAGTGGATGTGTTTTGTATTTAGTTTAAATGGTTGAAGTGATATCTATATAAATTGATGCTTTTTTCTTAAAATTTTGTCCTTATCATGGAATAAATAGCGCCGGAATGTCGTTGACTTAAGGGCTTTCTCCAATAAACAAAATGAAACACGTTTCATAGGTTTAAATATCATGAAATTTTAATCAGACAACATTATAAAGCAATAATTATCTTCTGAATAATTGAATTATTAATTGCTTAGGCCAAAGTCTCATCTGTATCGCGATCTGTGACCGGCCATGCGTATATTTTTTCGTAAAAGTCCTGTACTTCTTTATCTTGAGGCAAGTAACTTTTAAGTTTATTTAAATCTTCCATTTTCTTTTTGTTAATTGGTATTTGACCCTCTGGATACGCTTTGTTGGTTGGCAAAACAAGTCTCTCTTTATTTGCATTCCTAAGATTGAAAGAATGTTCAATCAGACCATCAATAAAGTCCCTTACGACCACTACTCCATCTCTTTCGTGAAAATAGCGAAAGTAGCAATATTGGCTGATCTTGAATGACACTTTCTGTTCTTTGGGTATGTGTCTACCAGCTGATTCAACCGCGAGCATATTATTTTTGTAAAATTTTGGCCACCACTTTTTGTACGACCAAGAAAATGTTTTTCGCCGTTGAACTTAGAATCAATGCTGCAACTTCCTTCACTGTGTAGATCCGATCAGTTCGTCTTATTTTTTCTTTTCAAGACGGCGAAGTCTCGATCGCAAGGTAAAAACGAGTGACCTCGAATCGGAAAATACTGCTCGATGGTCTTAAACATTCCGAGCGACACCAACGCCGATAAAGCTCTTACGATCGTGTGGTTTTTATTTTGTCCACCACAGCCATCAGTAAACACATGCAAGTGCTCAACATCACCCATATTTTCTTTCAAATATTGATGAAGAAATGTGCTTACTTCGTTAGGCCCTTTACCTCCAACTCCTTCGTGATACACTATGAAGTGGGCACTGTTATCTTTTAGGTTGTGAATGCAGCAAACACTTACAGTTAGTTGCCTTAGGTAAAAGGTTTCTTGCACTGGTATAAAGGGAAGGCTAATATTTTGCATGTAATCTATGCAAATGGCTCCATTCTTACCGGATTCATTTTGTACTAGCTCCGTAACAGATTTAATTTTTTTATAAAATTTGTTTGCACGTCGTAAATGTACCATTTTTTCTGCCACTGCCACACGTTTAGCAGAGTCATTTAAAAATTTACTTTTTATTTTCACTTCCAACTCTTCACAAGTACAGCAGGTATCTACTTGGGGTCGCCCAAAACGAAGCAAAAATTGTTCCTTAAAAATTTTTATGTAAAAGGAATATTTTACATCCAAATATGGATGTTTCGCTCGAAACATTGAGTGCATAATTTTAACATTAAGTCTAGCATCCAAATAATGGCACTCTTGACTAGCGTAATGTGATATCTTTTGAGGAAAAGACTCAATATCTTGCTTCACAGCTTGTATTAGGGCTCCGTCTTTCGCGTTCCCGGGTGTATTCAGTCCTCGTTTATCAATAGGTGCCTTTCCTTGAGACAGTAGGGAGCACAATCGTCTTATACGGTCGATGGTAATGCCGTGAATATTAGCAAATGCTAATTTGCAGACTTGATATTTACCAGAACATGTCGATATATTATACTCGTAACTTGAACCACGTGACGGCCTTGTAGTATCCGACACAGGCCTTCGTGGTCTTCTCTGTTTTATTTCAACTGAAATTTGGCCCTGTAGGTAACCATCTTGTTCGTTTTTTGTGTTAAAACTGATAATTTTATTAAAAATTAATAAACGTTCTTCTTCACTGATTTTATCGTAACACTTTCTTTTGCAACTGGAACAAACATAGAAAATCTTGTACCTAATGAAATTAGAATTAATATTCGCTAATATGTATAAACTGAACCTTACCGGCAATCTTCCTTGGGTGTTAAAGGGTTAACAATCCGCCCCTTCGAGTTTGTGTATTGAAGTCCTTTTACTCGAGCATGTTTTATTATTTCCGATTTATAGGCAGATTTATTGATAACGCCTCTTTTTCTCTTCTTCGTACTGTCACAGTAACTGCTTGAATCACTACTATCGGCCATTCTTACACTTTTTTAATTTTAACAAAATCAACAACGACAAGAAACCGTTACAAATATAATTAAAACAAAACAACGAGTGACACACAGACTATATAAAGATTGACTGACAGTGACAATTGACGACAGTTGATTCGGTGTTGCCATTCATTTGTTTGAGAAACACCATTAGTCACTGACTTAAGGGGTTACTCAAATAAACCAAATATTCAGCATGTTATAATTTCCATACTAATGCATTGACTTGTGGGATTTCTCTCTGTAATGTGTATTTACTGTCAAAGAATGCATATTACAAAAAAAGTAATTTTGCCAAAAAAGCTGACTTATGGGGTTTCTCAAATAATCGATTCAAATGTCGTGCCTGTCAGTATCATTCAAATGCCAAAAGATCCTTGTCGCACTGTATACTGTACAGTTATATTTGTGTTATTATTACCTTATTTGCTATTGCAGATTGGCCTTGTCTCCTTCGGGGCGGCCAATGGCTGCACAGATGGATATCCGTCAGGCTATACCCGCGTGACATCGTATACGAGTTGGATCAATAGTTTATTGTAAATACGCATTACTCAACATGTTTCAGCAATGACCAAAAGGCAGCAACGACCGGAATGCTGTTAATTTACTGTAAAAGAATGTTAGGTAATTCATGTTCAAACAATAGTATAGTAACTATATAGCTTATCATCATAATCAGCCTATAATATTCCCACTGCTGGGACACAGGCCTCCTCTAATCAAATCAAATCAAAAGTCATTTATTCAAACTAGGCTGAGGATCAGCACTTTTCGGACGTCAAAATTACATAAGACAAACTTACATAAGACTCTCTTCGAAAGGGTGTGGGCTGTAATCCACCACGCGGGCCCAGTGCGGGTTAGTAGATTCACACGTCCTCGAATTTTTGGTACTAGGACATGCCGGTATCCTCACGATGTTTTCCTTTACCATTTTTAGAGCAGTGGTGATGAAATAATTTACACAAAGCAAAGCGCCTGCCTGTAACTAAAAAAAACCACATAGCCGTTACCACTGGGCCACCACTGCTCTCTACATAGTTCTGTGTTATGTAATTACTATAGATACATACTAGTAAAGGAAATGTTAGAAAAACTGTTTCAACCACTTTTTTGTAATTTTGTAAATAATCGCTGCTTGAGTGAATTATTAAATAAAATCAACTATTTTGTTTAACACTTTGACAGCCGGCCGGTTGTAAGCCCGCATTCTCTTGTATCCCGGCATTTTTTAAGATATAGTAAGAAAAAAAATAGCTGTATGTGCTTTAAGCATATTTTTTCTTTATTTCTCTTATGTATTATCTAAACTACATATATGAAAGTTGATCACGTATTCCGTACGTAAAAGGCGTCCTGTGAAATGAGCGGCATCACGTATTGACTACGTGATTGGCTGTCAAAGTGTTAAAATAAATGTTAAATTTCATGGTCTTTCTTTTATTTTAGAAGTTATGTTATTTAGAAGAAATAAATGTATATGAGTGAGCCTTTCGATCGGCACAGTAAAATTAGGTCCAGATTTTTTTCCCATTTAGGGGGTGCGATTCCCAGTCCAGACATTCGTTTATTTAAAATTCTTTCAATGCAGTTCGTATTGTTTTTAAAATATAAATGAAGTCTTAATGCGGTATTTTTTCTATCTACAGTATTTAAGGTACTTTCCCTCCATGTGGCAAAGTCGTGGGAGACCCTGTATAGAATAAGCTATCTGTCGCTTTCTCTCACCTGGCCGTTGTCAGGTAGGCGCTCGCTATTCTCCCCAGCCTGTTACCCACACGCTTACTACGCAAACGCGAATTAAATCGTACTTCACACTTCGCCACCTGCCTATCTCGCCCCACCATTGTTACGCGATTCGAACTTATTATTTCGGGTTTTCGTTCCCAATGTTTTTGCGTGTTAAACTAAATGCAGAGGCCGCTGCACGTCACCAGTCTGGTACAACACGTCACATTATCATGTCACGGTTAGCATGTCGGTGACACGAACTCATAAGTTTGTCCCCCTACCAAAAATTACTCAATGCGCCTAAAGAAGTTTTCACTTAAAAAAAACATGATATCTAAAAGCCTTTGTTCCAAACTTACCAAAGCCAGCTGTGAGTGTCAAACTTTAGTAATTAAAAAAATGTGTGTAAACGAAACAAGTTAAAAATAAATATATTTGTATTGTATGTAATGTTATTTTTCTATTAAATTGGGTGTTGTCAAACAAAAAGAGCAGATATGAATGTGAGTCCAGAGAATTTGGACACGGTCTGTGAAGGCTGCTTGAGCACGGACCGGCACCTCACGTCCGAAGTAACCGATCTCCACATCAAGAAACTGTATTATGAAATTCTCAATATTGCAGAGGTAAGTACTTATTACAAAATTAATATAATTACATTAAAAAAAAAAACTAAAACAATCTTCTTTTTTAAATTTATTTTTAACTATTTGTTGTCATTTACACAGCCTATAGATGTTCTGTTCTAAATGCTTCTTCATAAGGTTCTAAATATATTTAGAACGCCTACTCTACTCGTTGTAGGTACCTAATACTTTATTTATAGAGAATGCCAACGGCATTGAGTATTATTGACTGTTTTCTTCTTGTAATTACCTGCAAATGACACTGTGACCTCATTTCAACTGACCTACTTCATTAACTATGAAGGAAATCAATAAATGCTGAATGCAATCACATCTGAGTCCTTTTAAGGGGTAGGTAGGATGTCTGGTGGTCAACAAAAGTCAAATAAACTTAATTTTTTAAAATCTTATTTATGGAGCTAAGTAATTAATTAAAATAGGTGGAACAGAAGTAAACAGAATATATTATTATTGACTTTTATTTTATTTATTCACAGTATTTTAACACATTATAAACAGACAAGAAGAAAGGAACTGTAAGCAGTTTGTTGAATCATTTTGTGTAAATTTTGATTCATTCAATTTTATAGTATTAATGGACTTTTGTTACTGAACATGCCACTCATTTTGACATTTAAGTCCTATGAAATAAATGACATGAAAAAAAAATACAAAAAAAATATAATCCTTATTAATGTGGGTACCGGAAATAGGCCAGTCACTTTAGATACAAATATTGTGTTAGATCCTAAAAAAATTCACTGCACTGATTTTTAGGGTTTCGTAGTAAACAAAGAACTTATAGTTTGCACTTGCGTAATATTAAGCATTAAAGTGCAAATTTTTGATAGAGTCAAGTGTCCCCACCTTATAAAACGCAAATTACAAGGAAAACTATCATGGCTAAGTAGACTTTACAAGTTAACGAGTTATAGTGACCAACTTAAATTTGCATTTGGAGAATTGACCGTGGCATATATGGGAGAATAGGTTTTCAACTACAATGTTAAGTTTGTTTTTGGAATAAATTCGTCCCAAGTAATCCCAATTATGGAACCCTTCATTGTGCGTGGTCCGACACACACTTGGCCAGTTTTTGTGATGTTGTTATGACAGACACGAATATTGCAAAACCAAGCTTGCAGCTTCGAAATTACTAGCTACAATTTTATATATGACTGGCCTAAATGAGTTTTTTTTTCAGAATGTAGATAATCTGACATTGCGACTGTGTCTGGAGTGCAAAGCCAATATTCTGAAGTATTTTGCTTTTAAGAAACAAGTGATAGAAGCTCATGATATCCTCAACAAGTATTTGGTAAGAAATATTAATGATTTCTTAGTTATAATGCCTTTACCCCAATGTATTTACGGTACAATATTACAGTTTTTTTTTGTCGTTATTTTTGGTCAACTTCTTCATGATGGAGAATGATTGGCCGGAGGCATCTTCGACCACGGCGCCAAGTCCTGGCGATGGGGCGGTGACCTGCGCAAGATGCACTACCAATGACAGTGATCCATATATGTGTTGACTTTATGTCAGCAATGTTTTGACTGCGTTTCTTGAGAAATAAACAGTTTATTTTGCATGATTTTTACTAAGGACAATTATCTTGACAAGTACATATTGTAAACTAAAAGATACGTACATAAAACTTTAGTTCCTAATTCCGGCAAGTACACCGGGTGCACTGTAAAAGTTCTTGTTTCTGAATTATTATTTCCACATAAACGAAACATCTAATTTAAACGTCCAATATAGGTTAATTTCGGAATTATTACTACCATAGAAAAAGTCGGAAAGTTTTAATAATACATACATACACATAAAACATAAACTCACGCCTTCTTCCCATGGGAGTAGGCAGAAACTATAGAACGCTACCTGCTACGATCCTTACATACTCCTTTTGCTTCGTTTACGTTCATACATCTGGTCATACACGCACGCCGGTTGCGAGTACTACGCACCTGACCTTTTTGAAGAACACCACCAATGAGGTCACTATATGTCTTCGGCGACCCCTCCCGGCGTTACCACTCACATCTGCCTTGTAAATACCTTTTGTTAGTCGCCTTTCATTCATCCTCTCAACATGACCAAACCATGTAAGCATACTCTTTTAAATTTTTGTCAGTACATCTTCCTTTAAACCGCATCATTTTTCAGACTATCATTTATAGTCAGCGTCATTTATGTATAGCGGCGCCGTATCGCGTCGCTGATGTTCCGCACGCGTGGGAGCGCCAACTCTATCCTGAACGTGCTCAGCCACAAGCTGGACAGCCCCCTTCGGGGGCACTGGGTTCAAGCACAAGTGCGTGTGCCCGGGGCCCCAGAGGGCGGCAAATACTTAAATTAATATTGTAATTTTAAATACTAACATAGTTTTAAGTTGTTTTACTAACAATATGTATGGGCCAAATATGCCTGAAATAAAAAGATTTTTTAAATTTTTATTTTATAGTCACACCACACATGCTTCGCGAGGAACGCATTTCCACAGCATTTAATCTACTTTCATGCTTCTTATAATAAATAAGAATAACAAATTATTTATTTCTGAAATTAAATCGATGTTCTTGTTAATAATAATCTAACAGCTATATTAGTAAGCACACAGAAAATACACTCATAAAAACCATTTCGCTTTACAGCGCCTATGATTGGTTATTTGTTGCTGCTTTTAAAACGTCATCATCAATCTTCTGCCCTTTCCCAATTTATTTGTGGTCGGTGCAACATGTCGCTTTCTTCCATACTTCTCTATTAGTTGTCATCTCGGTAGTCACCCCCTTTCAAGCCATATCATCCTTCACACAGTCCATCCATCGTAAGCGCCGGCTGGCCTAGTCCATCCATCGTTTCTTTGGTCTTCCCCTACTTCTATAGCCACCGACATTCGTACTCATGACTTTGCTCACGACATTTTCCTCATTCCTCCGCATCACATGCCCATACCATGTCAACCGATTTCCGCACGACTTTTCAGTCACCAGTGTCACTTTCAGACTTCCTCTTATGTACTCATTTCTTATTTTATCCATTCGTGTCACACCACACATCCCTTTCATTCATCTTTTTTGTGGCTCAACATTCTGATCCATACAAGACAGCAGGTCTGACAATTGTTTTATATATCTTCCTCTTAATTTTAAGGGGAATGCGGGAGTCACAGATTAAAGTACTTATTCAAATATTTTTTTCCAAAAACGCATTTTAATAAATTATATTTTATTTCTGCAAGTTAGTTGCAAAAAAGTCGGTGTTAACATGGTCGGAAACTAAATCGTGAACGTAATTTAGTTCCCACTTCCGTGACACGCTGGGCGCACTGTACTGACTTTTGGTCTGTCTGCAGCATCCGCGCCCGAATACCAGTAGCTTACGCTTGCGGGCGCTGCTGGCGAGCTAGGCAGGCAGCGAATGAGAGAAGAGCGCCTTCTATACGCGGGAGAGCTCCGCACGCAGCGCTGGAACCTGGTGGGTACTGGAGTGGACGTGTGTCTCGGACTCTCGGTGCTTTGTGCTGAATAGAAAAGACAATAGGATGTTTGACTAATAATAACAATGTGAACCTCAAATAAAAATTAATTTATTCAAAAAATTGCCGAGGCTAAGAATTTGAAATGCAGTTAAATGTTAAGAAATGCTCGCTTACCCGCAGCCATTTCCAACTATTTTAGCGGGATTTGGATTCTGCACACTTGTATAAAATACACATAATAACTAATTGACTTAATAATTAAATACAAATTGCCTAAAGCGTGGAATACACACCTAGAGCAAGCTAGAGCATGCTACTTAGTAGCATTTAACTAGCATGTGAAAAGAAAAGAACATGATTAGTTTACAGGCCCAGAGAGCATGCCACCTAGGGGCAAACTAGCATACGTTGTTAATAGCAATACAGTCTGAAGCCTGCATGTTGTGATGCCGAATTTAAATGTAAATTCTAACGTCTCTTTTTACATCATAGCTGTCAAACAGCCTATTGTTATTTTTAAATTCAGTAGAGATCGTTTACCTACTATAAAACTGCACGCCCCTCCACTAAAATTTCTATACAAACATTTGAAAAGTGTTTGCAACAAGTAGTGGTGGGGGTTGGGGGGCAGTTTTATAGTAAACGATGTCTACAGTAGTTCGTTATTCCGCCACTTACCGAGACACGCTGAACCACTGTGTATATGTTGTGGACGTTTAGATTCTACGCAGAGACAGAGAAATTACGTGTATAGATACAATACAAAAAAAAAACTGCGCAAATACGAGTTGAACTCGCGAGGTGAGGGTTCCGCACAATGAATATGTTATCTACCATGTTTTCTATCTCAAGATAATTTACCCCAAGTACAAAATCGGAGTTCAGCCAGGTCCGCTCGGAGCTCCTCGTTCTCCTTTCCGAGAAGCTCCATGGCGGCTGTAAAGCGAGTGACCTCCGCCCGCATCTCGGACATTCCGTCCGACGGAGACCCGAGGTGAAGGGCCTCCGCTGCCGCCACAATAGACGCCGTGGCCGCGGATATGACCTGATCTTTTGAGGACTTAATCCTCTTCACGGCCACACCCTTGATCGCGGCGATCACGACCTCCGCAAACCTGGCCGCACGCTCCGAATTGCTGAAATGCTGAAATGCTGGAGTGGATCTTTTGCCGCTCTCTCTGGTTCAAGACCCACTCGTCGGAGGACGACCCCGAGTTGGGGCGCTTGAGAGTTCGAAATGAACTCTCGGTTCCTACCGACCAACTACTTCGCGCGTCGGATTCCGGCTCCGCATCACTCTCCTCCACAGTTGAGATTACTTGGGATGAATTTATCCCAAAAACAAACATATTATTGTAGTTAAAACACATCGATTCACATAAGTCACAGTCGATTCTCTAATTTCATTATATCGCTCCCCCCACCGAATAATATGGTAATCGATAAATCTAAATTTTACAGGAAAAATAAAAAACTGTTTTATGCGTATATTTCAGCACGGGTAGATCGTAAGATAAACATTTATACGTCAAAACAAAGGTATTTTTTTACAATATATTTTATATTATGATTTATTTATTATAATAGTTTGACAAAATGAAGTTATTGACAACAATAATGTTACTGAAATTAAAGGGCAAAAATATAGTATGCAACGTATCATCACCGTATTATTCGCGTGTAAACACAACGATATCGTAGTCAATCTTAATGCGTTATAGTATTATTCGTTGAAATACGGTGTCAAAAAACCTAACGGCAATATGATATTACGATATAATACGGGTGAAATCCAATATATTTAAAAATAATATAGAATAATATTCAAAAATATTAACTATAAGATACAGTGCAACGACGTTACGATTTTGCATAAACAACTAACACCTTTTGTAAAAAGACATTACCAAAATTGTTTTATAGTTTATGTGGAAAAAGATATGCATATCTTAAGATATTAAGGGAATTAATCTTGTTGTGTTCATTACGATACCATTGAATTTATTGTACTTTTATAAATATACATAGAAAACATACAAAAAAAAATCACAAGATGGTAATAAGTGCTATAGACACCGAATATACAATAAAACGAAAAGTGTGGTAGTACCACATTACCATATTATTCGGTGGGGGGAGCGATATGTACTACTGTCATGATTTTTCACATCTCCATAAACAACCATTTAGCTGGCAGGTGGGGGGGGGGGGGGGGGTATTGTAAAATTAGCACTTTAAAGCTCAATATTACTCAAAAAGATACATGAATTGAAAAATGGTATTCACAGACCCGTAATATTATTTAACGGCCTATCCAACGATACCCCACACCATGGGATAGATGAGAAAATAAATATCATCCCCACATTACGTGCAAGGGAGGACCCTAAAAAACTTTTTTCCAAGATTTTGTTTTACCAATTTGCTGTCGGCGTGATTAATATGTATACCTATGCCAAATTACAGCTTTCTAGTACTAAGCGTCTTTGGGCTACAGCGGGGACAGACAGACAGACGGACATGGCGAAACTATAAGGGTTCCTTGTTTACTACGGAACCCTAAAAAGTAGTCAAGGAACAATGGGCTCGAGAGTCGTAATCATAATCATTTATTTGTCAGAATATGGTACATTATATGGTCTTAAAATTAGTCGATGGTATCATCACAGACACAGTCTCCCAGTCTTCGTATTGGAGAAACGTTTCACCTTGAATATAATCGGAGGTGTCCGAAAAGGACTTCTCTGTATAAAAAGAACTGTTTCAGAATGTAATAATGCTAAATAATCTGTTTTAATTTAATGTGACGATAATTAATGTTGAATGTATTGTACAATTTATAAATAATAGAAATTAACATTTAAAGCATACCATTGGACATAAATTTCAGTCTCTAACATAAAAATATATTGTAATGTTTTGCATGTCAAATGTCTGACTACCTATGTATTAGGAACTTAATTACTTACTTTAACACCGACACTGTACCAATATCTTCTGCAAAATAAAATTATTTAGATTATGAAAGATGGTCTTCAGAAGTCAACGACTTGTCTACGCCGAATTACTCAACTCCATAACTTAGTTAATTGTATGACTATGTTTGTTCTCATTGCTATTGAAGGAAATCTGAATTAAGATAAGCATATGTCCGCCTATGTTAGACAAGCCTATCTGCGTTATTAGAACTAGCCTTAGTCCGTTACTAAGACAAGCCTTTCTCCGTTATTAAAACTAGCCTTAGTCCGTTACTAAGGCAAGCCTATCTCCTTTATTAAAACTAGCCTTAGTCCGTTACTAAGACAAGCCTTTCTCCGTTATTAAAACTAGCCTTAGTCCGTTACTAAGACAAGCCTTTCTCCGTTATTAAAACTAGCCTTAGTCCGTTACTAAGACAAGCCTTTCTCCGTTATTAAAACTAGCCTTAGTCCGTTACTAAGACAAGCCTTTCTCCGTTATTAAAACTAGCCTTAGTCCGTTACTAAGACAAGCCTTTCTCCGTTATTAAAACTAGCCTTAGTCCGTTACTAAGACAAGCCTTTCTCCGTTATTAAAACTAGCCTTAGTCCGTTACTAAGACAAGCCTTTCTCCGTTATTAAAACTAGCCTTAGTCCGTTACTAAGACAAGCCTTTCTCCGTTATTAAAACTAGCCTTAGTCCGTTACTAAGACAAGCCTTTCTCCGTTATTAAAACTAGCCTTAGTCCGTTACTAAGACAAGCCTTTCTCCGTTATTAAAACTAGCCTTAGTCCGTTACTAAGACAAGCCTTTCTCCGTTATTAAAACTAGCCTTAGTCCGTTACTAAGACAAGCCTTTCTCCGTTATTAAAACTAGCCTTAGTCCGTTACTAAGACAAGCCTTTCTCCGTTATTAAAACTAGCCTTAGTCCGTTACTAAGACAAGCCTTTCTCCGTTATTAAAACTAGCCTTAGTCCGTTACTAAGACAACCCTATCTCCGTTATTAAAACTAGCCTTAGTCCGTTATTATGACATGCTTATGTGCGTCATAAACACTAGCGTATTTTCGTTACTAAGCAGGCAGGTGACTATACAAAACTTGAAAACACTCATACAGTGCACTCGGTGTTACTTGGTAGGTGGTGAAATAAGGAACTAAATAAAAATGTACTGAATTTTACTACCTAAATATGTAAAGTCAGAGAAATTAATTGTTACGTAAATTGACTACCAACTTAAATTGTCCGTATATTCAAATCACAATGGCACAACGAGCTTTAGAAAAATGTCTGTCTCGTCGTCAGTGTGCCTCATACCTATGTGGCAGTTTGTTTCTACAGCTCGATGTGGTTAGTAGATTTCACCTAACTAGTTAAATACTTGCTTACAACTTTCAGCTCAAATCATCACAAAGCACGTCACTAAAGTTTTCAACTACACTCGTCACACATGAACCGGATTCAAGCGGTTCGCACCAGTGCCATCCGCTCATCAAGACAGATACAGACAGCGAGCGCGTGTGGCACGTGCCGCTGGCGTTCATTAAGGTGGAGGATGCGTTGGATGACGCGGGTGACTACTTTACGGATGATGGCTGCAGTCGGGAGGGAGGGGATGATAAGGATTTCACGGTACGTACTTATATTATTACTAGAGGCGCCCCGCGGTTTAACCCGCATAAGTTTTGACCCCGTGGGTATATCGGGATAAAAAGTATCCTATGTGTTATTCCTGGTTATAAACTATCTGTGTGCCACATTTCATCCAAATCCGTTCAGTACTTTTTGCGTGAAAGAATAACAAACATCCATCCATCCTTACAAACTTTTGCATTAATAATATTAGTAGGACTATATTGTTGTTTTTGGGAGGAAACCCCCTAGAAGGACATAGTGACTTTATTGGTGATCTTCTTCAGAAGTTTTTAGGGTTCCGTAGTAAACAAGGAACCCTTATAGTTTCGCCACGTCCGTCTGTCTGTCTGTCCCCGCTGTAGCTCAGAGACGCTTAGTACTAGAAAGCTGTAATTTGGCTTAGGTATACATATTAATCACGCCGACAAAGTGCTAAAATAAAATCTTGAAAAAAAAGAATAGGGTTTCCTCCCTTGCACGTAATGTGGGGATTATATTTTTTTTCGTCTACCCCATGGTGTGGGGTATCGTTGGATAGGCCGTTCAAAAATATTGCATGTATAATAATTCGTGGATTTGCTTGCGTAATATTAAGCATTAAAATGCTAATATTTGTTAGAGTCAAGTGTCCCCCCCACCCCCCTGCCAGCTAAATAGTTGTTTATGGAGATGTGAAAAAAATCATGGCAGTAGTACATATAATGAAATTAAAAGCAAAACTATCACAGCTAAGTATGCTTTACATGTTAACGAGTTATAGTCGACCAACTTAAATTTGCAGTTGGAGAATTGATTGTGGCATATATCGATGTATGGGAGAACATGTTTTTCAACTACAATGTTATGTTTGTTTTTGAGATAAATTCATCCCTACTTCCCAACTACGGAACCCTTCATTGTGCGTGGTCCGACATGCACTTGGCCGGTTTGTTTGGAATTGCACAGAGTTGTTAATCTACCATTTTGTAAATTAACATAGTAATACAAAATGGGCAATTCTTCCATGGTTGTACACACGGTAACATAGCAAGCTATACATTTCCAGTTTATGCTGATCTCGCATTGTATAGGATTTCCGTACAATGAGAGGTCAGCTTATACTGGAAAAGCATAGCTTGATATATAGCCGTGTGTTGTGTACCAGTTCTATACTAGATCTCATCATCGCGCATTCGTATTTCCGAAGACAGTAGATGATTCCCGAATCGCATACTTTTCTTTGAAAAGCTGTATGTATTCTGTTTTCTCCGTGAGTTTTATTGTTTTAACTGGAAACATTATAAGTTTTGCTGCTTTAAAAAGTTTTATTTTATTATTACAGACAGTATTAAAATCAGATCTCATAGCACCAAACAAGTTAAAGTTAAGAGTTAGAAATAAAAATAGACATACGAAGAGTCAAGAGGAAGACTTCGACGCTTCTGATGAGGAGCCGCTGAAGAACAAGAAGAACAGAGGAGCAGACGCGGGGACGGGAAAGAAGAGGAAGAAGAGGAAAAAGGAGAATGATGGTAAAATCAAAATATTTTATTTCACATAAACCTACATAGCCACTTATGAAACGTCAGAAGCTAGGTGCACGGTTCCAATTGGTCGTTTCCTAGAAGAGCCGGCAAGAAATTCCATGGTTATTCTTTTAAAAATAATTGGCTTTTACAATGTTTTCAAATTACAGTGTTTATAAATAGGTATGGGAGTACAGTGTAGGCCTGTCAAGAAGTACCAGGTACTTAACAAAAAAAAAAACAATGGTCTACAAATCCAGTCTATTAAGCCTACAACGTTCTCACATTAACAAAATATAAAATAATTGACATATGTAAAACATTAATGAAATAATAAAAACCTATTTAAACCAAATGACATGTTTGCCATTACAACTGTAACAAGTCTGAATTAATATCTTGTCCACAAAAGTACGTCACGCGTGCGTCAAAGTGACGTCACGCGTGCGTCAAAGTGACGTCACGCGTGTAGGTATTATTGTAGAGTACAAACATATTTCCCCAGCAAGTCCCATTTAAGAGAGGGTAAGCCACAACCGGGTTTAAAATAATTAGACTCCAGGCTCCTAATTTTTCAATAACATCCAAAAATCAAACGTCATTTATTCAAATTAGGCTGAGGATCAGCACTTTTCGAACGTCAAAATTACATAAGATAGTCCCCCAAAACGCCCACCCTTCGCCACTTCCTAGTGCTTTAGCTGGGAAGAAGAAGTGGCCAACAAACTCCCCAGCAGCACAGCTGTCTGTCCGTCCCGGAAAAAGTCATTGTTACTTTTCCTCACCTAAAAATTGCACCCTGGAACTCAGTTTTCCCGGCCTGGAAATCGGACTCGAGACTTATATTAGCAGTTACTCTTGCGACTACACCAACGAGGCAATCTTTTTTGCAGCCAAGTAGCGTTTGTGTTCCGTTTTTAACAGTATACAGCTTTGTCTCGGCTTTGTGTCAACGATGCCAGGTGAATGAACGAGGACGAAGAAAAAGGAGGATCTAAGAATCGTAGCTCCTATTGTTTCTTCCTACCCCCATGGGAAAAGGGCCAGAGTTTTTAGTTTTTGTATATGTACGTAAAAAAAAATACTGATCCATCCATTAGTTGGTTCTTCTTAACGTTGGCGGGCGGGGCTCCCGAAGCTGCAGAAAACTTCGCGTTCGCTTCGTACAACGCTACTACGCTACCTCGGTAGACCGCGCCACTTCTTGTTCCAAGGCTTTGATACGGTTCTCACGTTGCATGCCGAACGATGCCTGTGGCATTGTTGATGTCAGTCCTTACCGTCAGGTTTATCTTTTACCACGGCATTTGCTAATATTCTCGAAGAGCTTGTGACGACAGGTGCTGACTGACACTTTTCCTATTATTTGCAGCGTCACCTAAGATCGACCGCCGCAAGCACCCCGCTCCTAAAAAAGAGAAGCCACCGGGCGTGGTCGACAACCAGCGAGTTAGGAACAAGTTGCAGCGACTCAACGTGGCGCACGGGTTGCTCGAGATGCAAGTGTTGAGTTGGGAAGAGGTAATAACACACTACATCGCCACTATATCGCCACTACGTCACCACTACATCACCACTACATCACCACTACATCTCCACAACATCACCATTACATCGCCACAATATCACCACTACATCGCCACTACATCGCCATTACATCGTGACTATATCTCCACTACATAACCTTTACATCACCACCACTACATCACCACTAGAACCACATTATAGGACTACTTCTCAAGAAACCCTACAACTCCACTGCAGCGCCTGTACAGTCTGTGATCACCATTACCTAAGCCCCTTTAGTTTTAACCAATTTGAACCTTTTCGCGAATTTGCAATACTGCTTCGTGCATTTCCTTATATTATGTTGTTATGTGATTTTGATCATATCTACGTAGTTGTCGTTAAGGGTGAAAGGCTAAAGAGTTTAGCAAATGATAATAAAAAACCGGCCAAGTACGAGTCGGGCTCGCACACGAAGGGTTCCTTATTTGCAAAAAGGATAAAAAAGAATATAAATACATTTCAGGAAAACGTAAAATCACATTTGGCGTGCCACAAGGCAGCGTATTGGGCCCACCATTGTTTTTAGTGTATATAAATGACTTTCCTAAACACGTCACTTTTCCAATGGTTCTTTTTGCCGATGATAGCACTTTAATTATTAGGCATGATAATTTAAATAGAAACTATGAAAGGGACATTAAAAATGCATTACAACAATCAATTGCTTGGCTTGAACAAAATAATTTAACTCTTAATTTAAATAAAACTAAAATCATGCAGTTTCGACAAAGAATTACCACTTCTGACATCAATCTATCTTTTAATAATAAAACAATTGAAGAAGTAGGACATATAAAATTTTTAGGATTGACAATAGACTCTTAAACTGACGTGGAAAGAACATTCATCGATCCTAATTACAAAATTGACCAGGTTTGCCTTTGCTCTTTATAAACTCAGCAAAATAGTAAATCAGGCGGCTTTCGTAACCGCGTATTATGGCTACGTAGATTCGTTGTTACGTTAGTTACGGAGTAATTTTCTGGGCAAACTCTTGTGAAGAACTTGAAATTTTTAAAGCGCAAAAGAGGTGCATAAGGTCCATGTGCAATCTTAAATCAACAGAAACTGGCAAACCGCATTTTATCGCCTTAAAAATACTAACGTTACCTTGTCTGTATATATATGAGACCGCTTTGTTCATAAAGAAAAACAAAACACGTTTCTTGTCTAACTAATTGTCTACCTATTACGGTTCATGAGATACAGCCCGCTGAAAAACAGACGGACGGACAGCGAAGGCTTAAAAACACGTTTCTTGTCTAACTAATTGTCTACCTATTACGGTTCATGAGATACAGCCCGCTGAAAAACAGACGGACGGACAGCGAAGGCTTAGTAATAGAGTTCTGTTTGGTACGCTCCGGGTACGGATTCCTGAAAACTGGCGTTTCAAGTAAACACACTGTCTACGGTTGCTAACCCCCATCATAATGATCATCTAATCATGTTCCCCCTACAAGAGCACTACAGCCGCTCTCCGTTTCCTCCAAAAGAGCACTCCTGCCGCTCTCCGTTTCCCCCACAAGAGCACTATAGCCGCTCTCCGTTTCCTCCATAAGGGCACTCCTGCCGCTCTCCGTTTCCCCCACAAGAGCACCACAGCCGCTCTCCGTTTCCTCCATAAAGGCACTCCTGCCGCTCTCCGTTTTCCCCAGAAGAGCACTACAGCCGCTCTCCGTTTCCCCCACAAGAGCACTACAGCCGCTCTCCGTTTCCCCCACAAGAGCACTACAGCCGCTCTCCGTTTCCTCCACAAGAGCACTACAGCCGCTCTCCGTTTCCCCCACAAGAGCACTCCAACCGCTCTCCGTTTCCCCCACAAGAGCACTCCTGCCGCTCTCCGTTCCCCCACAGGAGCACTCCTGCCGCTCTCCGTTTCCCCCACAAGAGCACTACAGCCGCTCTCCGTTTCCTCCACAAGAGCACTACAGCCGCTCTCCGTTCCCCCACAAAAGCACTACAGCCGCTCTCCGTTTCCCCCACAAGAGCACTCCTGCCGCTCTCCGTTTCCCCCACAAGAGCACTCCTGCCGTTCTCCGTTTCCCCCACAAGAGCACTACAGCCGCTCTCCGTTTCCCCCACAAGTGCAATACAGCCGCTCTCCATTTTCCCCACAAGAACACTACAGCCTCTCCGTTTCCCCCAGAAGAGCACTACAGCCGCTCTCCGTTTCCCCCACAAGTGCAATACAGCCGCTCTCCATTTTCCCCACAAGAACACTACAGCCGCTCTCCGTTTCCCCCATAAGTGCACTACAGCCGCTCTCCATTTTCCCCACAAGAACACTACAGCCTCTCCGTTTCCCCCAGAAGAGCACTACAGCCGCTCTCCGTTCCCCCCACAAGGGCACTACAGCCGCTCTCCGTTCCCCCCTTACAAGGGCACTACAGCCGTTCTCCCCACAAGGGCACTACAGCCGCTCTTCGTTTCCAGGTGGAGGCCGAACGCCAGAAGGCTCTCTCCAGCATTACGTTCACTCGACACGAGTACCGCTGCTACGACTGTGCGCTCGGGTTCAACCACAAGTTCAAACTGACCAACCATCTGAAGAAACACGACCCGGTATGTACTTAGACGAGGTTCATGTACTGAAACCGACCAATTTATGTATTGTAAATGACTGTGATGTTTATTTGAACAAATATACTCAATAATATACTTATTCTGACACACAACTCCCAGCCTAAACCGCTGGGTCTTTATGCACGAAGCACAAGAGTTCCATATGCAGGAAAAAAAATTACCCCCAAAAGGGTTTAACCCCTGTGGGGGTGAATTTTTTCCGATATTAAACATAGCGGGCACACAGCTTCTAAATAAATGTTCACGGCTAGGTATTGTTACTTGTGTCGCAGAGCGCGGGCGAGTTCGTGTGCTCCGTGTGCCGGGTGCGCTGCAAGGACACGCACTCGCTGTGTGCGCACCGCAGGAGGCATCGAGTTCGGTAAGATTAGTACACATTTAATACTAAAACTACATTTTGTCCGTGACTTATTGGCGACTTAGTAATTTCCATAAGAAACTACACTTTGGAATGAGCAATTGACTTCAAGTTTCTGGCTAATTGATCAACTCCTTGACTATTTAAACGTGACTGTAAGAAAGTGTTATCGTGTCCTGCGATCCACAATAGTCATGGCACCAAATTAGTGGCTAAGTTCTGGGCCGACTTCAAATACATTTTTTTTGAAAAGCTAAGAAAATGATTAAAATTAAAGCTTGAAGTTTTATGCAATTCTCCATACTAACTTCGATTTTTAGGGTTCCGTATCTCAAAAGGAAAAAAATCGGTCCAGTATCATCATCTGCCTATCCTTTTCCCAACTAAGTTGGGGTCGGCTACCAGTCAAACACAAATTTGTTGTACCTACAACAAGGCTCAAGAAAATAGGTGGCTCATTCAGATGTCAATGTATACGTTTTTATAATAAACTTCCAAGCCACGTTCAAGATCTAAGCCTTAATAAATTCAAATCATTTATTAAAAGTAAGTTGTGCCAGAAAGCCTTTTATACTATTAAAGATTATATTGAGGACAAAAAGGCTTGGGATTAAGCTGCTCCAATTATTGCATACTGAAACTTTTATTTTATTTATATACCATTTTGACATATTTACTTTGTGAAGTTCAATATACTGTTTGGAACTTAATATTTACTTGTAAAGTATTATATTGTTTTCAATTATTGTGAATGCGAAGCCTATGTGGGTCATTATTGTTTTTTTTTTTATTATTCTCATTTAGTATTAATCATGGTCTGGCAGTTTGAGTAATTTATGCGGCCTACCCAAATGTTCTTTCTTTGGTATTGTTCGTCGAATCGTTGAGCTCCTTAAGTTCTGAGTTGAGCTGCACGATTACTGACATATGCGTGCACTGACTGGACAGGTCCACTCAATGTGTGTGGTTCTTTCCTCAAAAGGACCATTTCAGACACCAATCTACATGGCCTTCACATGATCTGACCAAGATTATGTCTGGACTTTAAAAGAGACTGTGACCTCTGAGTTTGTTTCGGCCTTTCTTCTCAGAATAGTCAGATAGGAAACGCCGACCTCATCTAGCTTTATTTTAAAAATATGATTGACGTGTAAAAGTGTTTGTACAAACCTACTTACAGAAAATAAATCATTTATCATTTGTCATTTATCATTAGTCTTACCGGATACAGCTGAATACCAGTAATCGGTCTAGTATATTCGGAGAAAATCGGCTGTGACAGACGGACAGACAGACAGATGGACACACGAGTGATTTTATAAGTGTTCCGATTTTAGGGTTCCGTACCCAAAGGGTAAAACGGGATCCTATTACTAAGACTCCGCTGTCCGTCTGTCACCAGGCTGTATCTAATGAACCATGATATATTTCTGTTGCCGCTATAACAACAAATACTAAAAAACAATAAAATAAACATTTAAGGGGTTCCCAAACAACTAATATGATTTTATTTGCCGCTTTTATAGATAATGGTACGGAACCCTTCGTGCGCGAGTCCGACTCGCACTTGGCCGATTTTTTTTTGGTATTCAGAACCCTAAAAGTCTCCCCCCCCCCCCCCTTCCCCGCAAAATGGTTATTTTTTAAAAGTTCATGGCTGTAGTACATATAATGAAATTAAAAGGAAAACTATGAGAGCTAAGTAGGCTTTACAAGTTAACGAGTAATAGTCGAACAACTTACATTTGCACTTGGAGAATTGACCGTGACGTATATCGATGTATGGGAGAACATGTTTTTCAACTACAATGTGAAGTTGGTTTTTGGGATAAATCCATCCCAACTACGGAACCCCACATTGTGCGTGATCTGACACGCACTTGGCCGGTTTTTTATGAGTTAACCTCACGTCCAAATTAACAATCTTAGTATTAGTCGTAGCTGCAAGGAGATTTTCTTAGTAGAAGGGTATAGCTTGGCCAAAAAGTCGTGAAAATAATGGTGGCGCCACTATCGTGCATGTTGTAACCCTATATAGTACGACGAAAACGGTTTTGATACTTAGTAGTTTTTTTTTGACAATTAATGTGAATATTGGCAGTTTTTATGAAAAAAAGAAAAGCTCTGAAACGCTTGTTCAGCCACTGCCTAGAACGATAACATTTGCAGTTATTTTACCAAATTAAAAATAAAATTATTAGGTATTTCAAAATACCTTGAAACTAATCCCACATTATGTGAGATCATTTTATGTTTTACAAGACCCCAGATCAATTCAATAGGGTTTAGATTACAGTGACAAGTTGGAAGCTTTACAACTGTGTGACTGTGTCCCACAAATCCAAGTTCTTCTCTACCCACAGGCAAAATATTCCATAGCTGGTGTTCTAAACAAAAACTAAAAAAAAAGTAGTCTGAATCGAAAATTTTAATCAGAATCAAAAATGTTTTCCTCTAAGTATCCCACGCCCGATAAGTCTTCATCCATGTGTGAGCTTTCACCGAAACTCTGCTGGCTATCTTCAGATGTGTCATTACTGCTACTTTCATCTTGTAGGTTTATGATATTTTTTTCAATGTATCAAAATATAGAGTTTGCTTCGAAAATATTTTTTTTCTATTTTCATGACATGTTGACATGAATGTTTCCAGTCGTCAACTGAAATGCTCTGAAACGCATGTTTAGCCACTGCCTAGAACAATAAAATAAAAACCACTGAACATTTGCAATTACTTATTATAATGAATTAAAAATTAAATAATTATATCAAAATAACTTGATGTCAATTGATCCTACATTATGTGAGGCAATTTTATGTTTTACTAGACCCAATATCAATTCAATAGGGTTTAGATCGCAGAGTTAGTAGTAAAAGTATCAAAATTATACGAACGCGCTGCATTCCTAATGTGTTTTGTAAACATAACCTCAAATTCGTTAATGTACATTTCAATAATTGTATAAAAGGTTTATACTAGATATTGCTCCTTGAAATACACACATTACATCTGATTACATGTATAAAATATAATTTTACCTGTCAATTCAGCGGTTCTTTTATACACATCGTTGAGATCGGATAAAATTTGTCCGGCATCGAGTTCCGCCAAACATCTCACGTACACTTTATAATATATCGCTCTTGCGGAGTTGCAAATAACAGATCTGTTCATTATGAACACAATGGGTCACCAGTATCACCACAATAACGCAAATAAATAAAAATAAATACGAGAAACAGTCACCGAATACAAGAAATGACAGAATATGTACCTTACTTGACGACGCAGAGTGAGTGTTGCCAATGATTAAATATTTTAGTTCCGTTTCAGGAGTTGCCAAACTCTTAACTGACGTGTCCGTATACGTTGTGTGTGTGTCAGGTGGCGCTGCTGCGCGTGCCAGGCGACGGCGTCCCGCGCGGACGTGGCGGCCGACCACGTGGTGCGCGAGCACGGCGCGCCCGCCGCCACGCACGTGTGCCGCGTGTGCGGGCACACTGCGCCGTGAGTATACTGCGACATGCTGCGGCGTGTGCCGGGCGAGCACGTGGTGCGCGAGCACGGCGCGCCCGCCGCCACGCACGTGTGCCGCGTGTGCGGGCACACTGCGCCGTGAGTATACTGCGACATGCTGCGGCGTGTGCCGGGCGAGCACGTGGTGCGCGAGCACGGCGCGCCCGCCGCCACGCACGTGTGCCGCGTGTGCGGGCACACTGCGCCGTGAGTATACTGCGACATGCTGCGGCGTGTGCCGGGCGAGCACGTGGTGCGCGAGCACGGCGCGCCCGCCGCCACGCACGTGTGCCGCGTGTGCGGGCACACTGCGCCGTGAGTATACTGCGACATGCTGCGGCGTGTGCCGGGCGAGCACGTGGTGCGCGAGCACGGCGCGCCCGCCGCCACGCACGTGTGCCGCGTGTGCGGGCACACTGCGCCGTGAGTATACTGCGACATGCTGCGGCGTGTGCCGGGCGAGCACGTGGTGCGCGAGCACGGCGCGCCCGCCGCCACGCACGTGTGCCGCGTGTGCGGGCACACTGCGCCGTGAGTATACTGCGACATGCTGCGGCGTGTGCCGGGCGAGCACGTGGTGCGCGAGCACGGCGCGCCCGCCGCCACGCACGTGTGCCGCGTGTGCGGGCACACTGCGCCGTGAGTATACTGCGACATGCTGCGGCGTGTGCCGGGCGAGCACGTGGTGCGCGAGCACGGCGCGCCCGCCGCCACGCACGTGTGCCGCGTGTGCGGGCACACTGCGCCGTGAGTATACTGCGACATGCTGCGGCGTGTGCCGGGCGAGCACGTGGTGCGCGAGCACGGCGCGCCCGCCGCCACGCACGTGTGCCGCGTGTGCGGGTACACTGCGCCGTGAGTATACTGCGACATGCTGCGGCGTGTGCCGGGCGAGCACGTGGTGCGCGAGCACGGCGCGCCCGCCGCCACGCACGTGTGCCGCGTGTGCGGGTACACTGCGCCGTGAGTATACTGCGACATGCTGCGGCGTGCACGTGGTGCGCGAGCACGGCGCGCCCAATTTTTAGTTCTAATACATGTCGGTTTCCTCACGATGTTTTCCTTCACCGTTTTCAAAGCAGTGGTGATGAAATAATCTACACAAAGTAAAGTGCGTGCTTTTTTTTTTTTGGTACCAAAGGGTTACCGAGGCCCCTGGCAACACAGGCAACGGAAGGAATACCGGCGGGTTAGTCAGTAAGAGTCTGGCACACCCTCCCGCTGCGCCCAGAGCGGGAGAAGTTATTTAATGCATTTCCCACCCAAAAAAAAAAGTGCCTGCCTGGGTTCCACCTACGGCCTTTAACTCGTAAGTCGCGGCCGTTTCTACTGGGTCACCATTGCTCTCTTAGTACTAGAAAGCTGTAATTTGGCATGAGTATATATATTAATCACGCCGACAAAGTGGTCGTGGCCTTACTATTGATTTTAAATAATACGATACAAAAATCTTAAGTTTTGCCAATTAATTAGAAATGTTAACATATTTTAGCCCTTCTACTTATTTGTTCAAGAAATACCAGACATGATGTTATATTATTTTTTAGATCTCTGGCGAAACTACGCAACCATATGAAGAACCACGGCGAGCGCCAGAAGTGTGAACTATGCGGCAAGACCTTTAGGGACAGGAGCTCGCTCCGCACGCATCTCTTGTGAGTACTCATAATATGAAAAGATAATTTTAGTAGTACTAAAATCAATTGAAATCCGTGCTCCAAAGTCATTCAGTCAATCCAAAGAAGGTCTAATTTATATACAGGGTGGCCCAAAAGTCGTGGATCAAACGTAACTAGGGGTTAGATGGGGTCATCAGCTGCAAAAAGTTGTTCTACGGGAGGTCCTTAAGGTCAACCCCTGCAGAGTTATAATTTATTTTGTGTTTTTATGAGAAAATTGACTTTTTTTAACTAAGTCTTATTAAAATTCGAAAAAATCTACACCCTGTATCTTTTTATAATTTTCAATAGATTGGTACTGATGAGTCCTTGCGTTAGACATGCTATTTATGGTTGTTTATTGGGTGTGTTGAAGATAATATTAAGTTTTACGATATTTTTTTCTCAAATCATAACTTTTTATTTACTTTGGACCCCACTGTGAAAAAAAAACACTCTACTGAAAAGTGACCCTGTGTTACAAGTTTTGGCGCATTTAATAGGGATTCTGAAAAGGTATTATTACACATGGCCATGAGTGGCTCTAATATCTTTCTAGGACGAAAAAACAAACAACGATTGTGAAATAATTGTTTTATTAAGCAAAACATTTTACAATAAATGCTCAAAATTCCTGCCTCTGACCATAATACATAATCTGCACCGTCTAATAAAATTCCTACGTAACCTACGGAATGCACCTCTGCTGTTGTAACTTGTACCCTAGCAAATTCGAGCTTTTGTCGTAGTTCTTTTTCGCTATTGTTCTCTCCTTGGTAAACTATTTCTTTAAAATAGCCCCAAAGAAAAAAATCTAATGGATTTAAATCGGGCGACCGGGGTGGCCACGCAATAAGTCCGCCTCGACCAATCCACCGGTTGGGGAAGCGCTCGAACAAATGATCTCTAACTGCTCGAGCGTAGTGAGGCGGGGCGCCATCATGTTGCAGCCACATTTCTGCTATTCTTTCTTCTGGAACTTCAGCTTCGTTAAGAATATGGTTTAAATTATTTTGCAAAAAATTTAAATACTGAGCACCATTCAGCCTTGCTGGCATTTCATGCAGCACCAACTGCTGGCCAATTATACCAGCCCACATGTTAATACCAAACAGATGCTGGAATCGATCATTTCTTATGATATGGGGGTTCACTCTGGAGTAAAAATGTAGATTGTGGATATTGAATATTCCCATTCTTCTAAAAGTTGACTCATCCGTCCATAAAACCTTGTTGAAGAACTGCAAAATCAAAATCAAAGTCATTTATTCAAACTAGGCTGAGAATCAGCACTTTTCGAACGTCAAAATTACATAAGACAGTCCCCCAAAACGCCCACCCTTCACAACTTCCTAGTGCTTTAGCTGGGAAGAAGAAGTGGTCAACAAACTCCCCAGCAGCACAGCTGTCTGTTCAGTTAGAGGGAAAAAAAATGGATTCTATACAACAGTATGCAAAACAATTTACATTACGTGCAACATAAAACATTAAATTATTAGCCATATGTCAGCTAGCACACCACTATACCAACAAAAAAAAAAAAGAAAAGGAAAACACCGAAAACTATTAATTCTCAAGCAGAGATAAAAACGTAAACAGAACTTAATGCCCAAATAAAAGCCTCCAAGCATAAAAGGCGTGCCCGCTTACATATAGCTATAGCTGTAACAGTCACAAATGATGAACTAGGACCATCAAAGTAAAATAAATAAACAATTAATTACTAATAACAAAACAAAACAATGGTCAGCAAGACGACCAGTCACCACAAGCAGCACCCGTTCACGAGCATAACGCAAAAATCAGCCATTACCCCCCTCGCCATATTAGAGGGAAGGACGAAGGTAACCCGACCCCCGACGCTACCGCAAGCAGTGACAACTAAGGGAGCATGACGAACTTGCTGCCGGTTGTAAGAATAATATAATCAGTTATCGAGGTCGCTAGCTAACCACATATTGCAATACAACTCAACAAAAAACATTGTAATGAGAAGATTGTCAATAATAAACGAAAATAAAATTTAAAATAAATTGACTTATACAGTCAAATAAAATAAACAATTATATGAACTCATATAACCTGTCACTAGGTAGGCTAATTCTGGAGAAAGAACATAAACATTGTCTTGAGTTAATCACAGCGACCAACAATTCTTATCATTTAAGTAGTCGTTGATAGAATAGTATGCCCTTGAACAAAGTTTGGATTTTACTTTAGTTTTAAACGCATTAAAAGGCAAATCTAGTAAAGAAGAGGGTAACTTGTTATAAAAAGTAATACCAAGCCCAACAAACGAGTTATGAACCTTGTGAAGCCGGTGAAATGGAGCACGTAATTTGTCCTTATTTCTGGTGTTAATATTGTGAATATCACTGTTTTTAATGTATAAGTGTATATTTTGCCTAATATATAAGATGTTGGCGAAGATGAATTGTGATGCCACCGTGAGAATACCAATATCTTTAAAAAAATCTCTCAGAGAAACTCTGGCACCTAGCTGGTAAATTGCTCGAACAGCTCGTTTTTGAAGAACAAATATACACACAACAGAATACCGTAGGACATAACGCTATGAAAATAACTAAAATATACTAACCGAGCTGAATTAACGTCAGTGTATTGTCTTACTTTCCTGACGCCGTAAGCGGCTGAACTGAGCCTTCCCGCTAGGCTTGATATATGAGGGCCCCACTGAAGTTTGGCATCTACTGTTATGCCCAGAAAAACTGCCGAGTCTACAGTTCCAAGAACCTCTTTATCCAAGACGATGTTGGGTCCTAGATTTCTAACATTTGGTAAAGCGAACTTTATACATTTTGTTTTTTTAGCATTGAGAACTAAGTTATTTGTCGTAAACCAATCCGTCACAATTGAGAGTGCACTGTTTACGTCGTCAAAATCTTGTATATTCCTTTCTACTTTAAAAATAAGAGAGGTATCATCTGCAAACAGTACAACGTCACAGATACCCTTTAAATAGAATGGTAAGTCATTAATATATACTAAGAATAAGAATGGACCCAGTATTGAGCCTTGTGGTACACCTAACTGTACTAGAAGCTCGGAAGATTTCACACCATTAACATCTACACATTGCAACCTATTATGTAAATATGAACTTATTACTTTAAGAGCTTCATTTTGGACACCGTAATGATGCAGGTTACGCAAGAGCGTGTCATGTTACACACAATCAAAAGCTTTGGAGAGATCACAGAAAACTCCAATAGCATTTTGCGGGTTCTCCCATGCGTTAAATACGTGTTTCAGGAGTGCAACACCTGCATCTGTAGTCGAACGACCTTTTGTACCTGCGGATCCTCTCTGTGGTATCTTAGCATCTCTCTGCAAAACCGCACTCTAGGTTCATAGTCACCGGGCAGCAAAGCTTGCACCCTTTGCACGTGGTAGGCGTGATATTTGTTTCTGTTAATGACACGTTGCACCGTCGATCTTGGAATCCCGAGATTACGGGATATTTGGCGTTGACTTATACTAGTAAGTACGGGTAAGACTCCCTCCATGTACGAATTATGTACGCGCATAAAGACCCTGTAGTCCGGAAAACGATCACGGTTAGGGTAGCGTTGACGATATTCCCTGGCAGCAGCCGGGGCATTACCGTCGCAAAAGCCATACATGTAATGCATTTCTGCATACTCCCGTTGGGTTTATTCTCTCCTCGCAGCTGCCATCTGTCCACTTTTGTAGCCAATCCGTCCGATTCCGAATCTAGTCCGATTCACACAGCACTGGTCACAGGTAGGTAATCTATCACAAGTCCGAAAAACAAAGCGTAGGTCAAAGGAAAGAAACTGATCACAAGTCGTCGTAAAACCGAGAAAAAGAACACGTGCGTACTCACAGGCAGGAAGCGAGTCACTAAAGAACACTAAACATTCTAAAGAAACATGCTCACGCGCATCCCCGGCCCCCGCCCCGGCCGGCCCGGCCTTTTGTTTCCTAGAAAAGATATCGCTACCTAAACTGACGGGCGAACCGGCCTTTTATTGACAAAGGATTAAATGGTTAGTGTAAAAGAGAGGCAGAGAGTCTTTGTCATTAATTGTATTAGTTCCAGTTTATTTTTAAATAAGCCTAACCGAGTTTTATGGTTGGGTTAACTTTGGCCTTGCTACGAATAATCGTCCTTGAAAGATATCAAAGCCACGCATAGCCATGTGTAATACCTTTTCAGAATCCCTATTAAATGCGCCAAAACTTGTAATACAGGGTCACTTTTCGGTAGAGTATTTTTTTTTCACAGTGGTGTCCGAAGTAAATAAAAAGTTATGATTTGAGAAAAAAAAAACCGTAAAACTTAATATTATCTTCAACACACCCAATAAACAACCATAAATAGCATGTCTAACGCAAGGACTCATCAGTACCAATCTAGTGAAAATTATAAAAAGATACAGGATGTAGATTTTTTCGAATTTTAATAAGAATTAGTTAAAAAAAGTCAATTTTCTCATAAAAACACAAAATAAATTATAACTCTGCAGGGGTTGACCTTAAGGACCTCCCGTAGAAAAACTTTTTGCAGCTGATGACCCAATCTAACCCCTAGTTGCGTTTGATCCACGACCTTTGGGCCACCCTGTATACAAGCTTAGTTTTTGTTAAACCTGAATAACTTACTATGGGTGTGAACATAAATATATGGTGCATCATTTTTAGGGTTCCGTAGTAAACAGACAGACGGACATAGTGAAACTATAAGGGGTCCCCCTTATAGTTTCGCCATGTCCGTCTGTCTGTCTGTATTACTAGTAGTACTGTCCCTACTTTAGCTCAGAGACTGTAATTTGACATTGGTATACATATTAATCACGCTGACAAAGTGATTAAATAAAACCTTGAAAAACATTTTTTTTTGGGTACCTACCTCCCTTGCACGTAATGTGGAGATGATTTTTTGGGTACCTACCTCCCTTGCACGTAATGTGGAGATGATTTTTTGGGTACCTACCTCCCTTGCACGTAATGTGGAGATGATTTTTTGGGTACCTACATCCCTTGCACGTAAATTGGAGTTGATTTTTTGGGTACCTACCTCCCTTGCACGTAATGTGGAGATGATTTTTTGGGTACCTACCTCCCTTGCACGTAATGTGGAGATGATTTTTTGGGTACCTACCTCCCTTGCACGTAATGTGGAGATGATTTTTTGGGTACCTACCTCCCTTGCACGTAATGTGGAGATGATTTTTTGGGTACCTACCTCCCTTGCACGTAATGTGGAGATGATTTTTTGGGTACCTACCTCCCTTGCACGTAATGTGGAGATGATTTTCTGGGTACCTACCTCCCTTGCACGTAATGTGGAGATGATTTTTTGGGTACCTACCTCCCTTCCACGTAATGTGGAGATGATTTTTTCTCGTCTATCCCGTAGTGTGGGGTTTCATTATAGGCCGTTCCAAAATATTGCGGGTCTGTCAACACCATTTCACGATTCAGGGATCCATTTGCGTAATATTAAGCTTTAAATTGTTGTTTTTATATGTGAAAAAAATCATGGTTGTAGTACATATAACGAAATTAAAAGGAAAACTATCACAACTAAGTAGGCTTTACAAGTTAACGAGTAATAGTCGACCAACTTACATTTGCAGTTGAAGAATTGACCATGACGTATATCGATATATCGGAGACATGTTTATCAACTGTTAAATTTGTGTTTGGGATAAATTCATCCCAATTACGGAACCCTTCATTGTGCGTTCATAACATTAAAACACACGCAGTGACTCCTTAAGAGGTTTGGTCCGATTCGATGATAGTGCAAATCGCAAACGAATTAACTCTCATCTGAAGTAAATAATTTGACTGTGCAGTATCCACGCGGGCTCGAAGGAGTACGCGTGTGCTCGCTGCGACAAGCGCTTCCTGTTCAAGAAGGCCATGGAGGTGCACCTCGTCACACACGACGCGCCCGCGCTTCTCTACTGCTATGACGTGAGTGTTGTTCACATTTGTTGATTTCCATGTAAAGCGGCCTAACTAATGAAAGTGCGTGGGAATCACCCTGATTAGAATAGATTTATTGGATGGAATCAAACACGGCAGATGCGACATGATGACGGGAACCTTCTTTTATTGTTGACAGATGTCACAGATACACCACAGACTACACAGAGCACATTTTGACACAGAGTATACTACAGGTACATTTTAATGAATATGCCACAAACTGACTTATATTTACATTCGATGATTACAGAGCAAATATTATGTTCCTTTACATTCGGACTTCGCTGAGGGAAAATATTCAAATGCGATCTCAATACGTCTAGCGGCACACACTTTTCTATGTCAAAAACAGGAACTAATGAATGTTGCCACTTAATTTTTAACACTAACAGATAAAAATTATCATGAGACAGAGAAAAGTTTTAATAATAATAATAATAAAGGGACCTTGGGGACCTTTTCGGGGAAACTGAAGGTTTCGTCTGTGCAATTATGGACGAAGTTATCTTGACGAATAACTACCGGAGACATATTATGAAGGACGGGACGGTTGACGTGTGTCGGGCATGCCACCGTCCGGGTGAGTCTATCAGACATATTATCTCTGGTTGTTCTCGTCTGGCTAACGGCGAGTACTTGCACAGACATAACCAAGTGGCTAGGATTATTCACCAGCAACTTGCTTTGAAATATAAACTTGTGAACTCTGAGGTACCGTATTACAAGTATGCGCCCGACCCAGTTCTCGAAAATGACCATGTCACGTTGTACTGGGATCGGTCTATCATTACTGACAGGACTATTGTCGCCAATAAGCCTGATATAGTGGTGATAGATCGATTAGCGCGCCGCGCAATGATAGTCGATGTTACCATTCCACATGACGAAAACCTCGTGAAAGCTGAGAAAGAGAAGCAAATAAAATATCTCGACTTAGCACACGAGGTTGTTGACATGTGGAATGTTGACTCGGCTGTCATTGTGCCGATTGTCGTTACGGCCAATGGCCTGATGGCTGAAAGCCTCAACCATCATCTCTCGAGGCTCTCGTTAGGCGGCTGGATCAAGGGCCTGATTCAGAAGGCAGTACTCCTCGATACGGCCCGCATTGTGAGGAGGTTCCTGTCTCTGGAGTCCTAACCACCGGTAGCTTGGACTCTGCTCCCGACACCGGCGGACCACTATTTTTTATATTTTTAAATGTTTTTTTTTATACCTTTTTTCAAGAAATATTTAAAAATATATTTTATATGTAAAAAAATAAATAAACGAAATAATAATAATAATCTCATTTATTGCGGAACACACATATTCCATAAAGTATTAGTAACCATGACTTAAAAACTATGTTAATAAAACTAGAAAACTAACCCAACAATAACTAATAGCTACGTGGCTCAATACAAGTTGGCGCGTGCCTCCGCACCCAGTGTCTAGTAAAGGGGCTGTCCACCTTGCCATATAATGTTCGTAGGACGCTGTTGGAGCTTCCGCGCAACCTACCCACAATTGACGCTGATCTCTTTCTCATTATGGCATGAAAATCATCGACATGGGCTTGCGCGGACATCATTGCAGTGTGTGTTGTGTTTAATGCAGTTTTGAAGATATAAAGAGAGACCTTTTGCAAATCCAATTGCTTGAACCGACAACCCAAGACAGATTGTCTTGGAGCACTGAGAAAACCCGACCCCGAATAATAGGAGAACGGAAGGACAAAGAAGACTGAAGACGAGACTGGTCATCAAAATCAAAAATAAAAGTCATTTATTCAAACTAGGCTGAGAATCAGCACTTTTCGAATATCAAAATTACATAAGACAGTCCCACAAAACGCCCACCCTTCACCTCATCCTAGTGCTTTAGCTGGGAAGAAGTGGCCAACAAACTCCCCAGCAGCACAGCTGTCTGTTCAGTTAGAGAAAAAAATGGATTCTATGCAACAATATGCAAAACAATTTACATTACGTGCAACACAAAACATTAAATTATTAGCCATATGTCAGCTAGCACACCACTATACCAACAAAAAAAAAAAGAAAAGAAAAACACCGAAAACTATTCTCAAGCAGAAATAAAAACATAAACAGAACTTAATGCCCAAATAAAAGCCTCCAAGCATAAAAGGCGTGCCCGCTTACATATAGCTATAGCTGTAACAGTCACAAATGATGAACTAGGACCATCAAAGTAAAATAAATAAACAGTTACATCAAGCAAGCAGTGACATCTAAGGGAGCATGACGAACTTGCTGCCGGTTGTAAGAATAATAAAATCAGTTATCGAGGTCGCTAGCTAACCACATATTGCAATACAACTCTATAAAAACATTGTAATGAGAAGATTATGTCAATAATAAACGAAAATAAAATTAAAAATAAATTGACTTATACAGTCAAATAAAATAAACAATTATATGGACTCATATAACCTGTCACTAGGTAAGCTAATTCTGAAGAAAGAACATAAACATTGTCTTGAGTTAATCACAGCGACCAACAACTCTTATCGTTTAAGTAGTCGTTGGTAGAATAGTATGCCCTTGAACAAAGTTTGGATTTTACTTTTAAAACTCAAACTCAAACTCAAAGCATTTATTTCAATTAAACCATTTACAGGGACTTTTGAATTGTTAAGGAGTCGGTCAGTTAGAAATATGAAGCTAGTTGCCCAAGTTAAACGCATTAAAAGGCAAATCTAGCAAAGAAGAGGGTAGCTTGTTATAAAAAGTAATACCAAGCCTAACAAACGAGTTATGAACCTTGTTTATGTGCTTAAGGTTCACTTTCTTTGCGGTAATGGAACGGAGTTTTAGAAAAAATAACAAACGTCTTTACTCAATGATGATTTATTTTCGACTGTTTCTACATCTCACTACATGCATTAATATAGGAACTGGACATACCGCCCACCAAAACATTAGTTTTCAATCCATACTTATTTATACTAATACATGTCATGCAAATCGAACAATGGACTGTAAATATTAAATTTAACTAAAATTTTGCTATACATTTTGAATTTATCGCTTCACTTTAACACTTACTCGTATCTAATCCTTCATTAAACCGCCCACCATAGCTCACTAACCTATTGGTTCTTTGGGAAGCAGTATCAATTTATATAGGGGCCTTTTTAACTCCTTGTTCCCCATAGTCTGGACTGTTACCACTCTTACGAGATTGTCCTTTCCAGGATGTAGTTGTTTCACCCGTCCCAATAACCATTTTGTAGGAGGCAGATTATCTTCCTTAATAATGACCACATCTCCAATAGCAGGCTCTGGAACCTTCACTTGCCCTTTGTATCTTTGTTGAAGCGTGTTAAGATACTCTGTACGCCATCTATGCCAGAAATCTTGAGTCATTTTCTGAATGATTTGCCACCTAGTTAACAGACTGACAGGCTGACACCCGTAGCATGTATCAGGAACCGAAATCAAGGGCTCGCCAACTAAAAAATGCCCTGGAGTAAGCGGCATCATAGTATTTTCGATTTGATAAAGGGGGCGAGAGTTGAGACACGCCTCGATTTGTGCTAACAGGGTAGACATCTCCTCGTAGGTCAGTTTTGTGTCCTTATTTATCCTATAGAGGTGTCTTTTAGCAGACTGAACTCCAGCCTCCCATAAGCCTCCACATGTGGGCATCCTTTTTGGTATGAAGTGCCATATTGTGCTATCGTTAGCTAGAAGTTCAGCCGCTTCCTTCGCGATATTATTCTTCCCCTTCTGGAACATATCTTTCAATTCTTTGGCAGCGCCAACAAAATTCGTGCCATTGTCGCTCCATAAGTTCGAACAGTGGCCTCGGCGCGCCACAAACCTCCGAAATGCGGCTATAAAGGCTTGTGTAGTTAGGTCTGTGACCGCTTCTAGGTGGATTGCGCGAGTGGCCATACATATGAATAAACAGATATAGCCCTTTGTTGCATGGTGTCCGCGGCCTCTCGATGTCCTTATTAATACCGGTCCAGCGTAATCAACCCCGCTATTCATAAATGGCCGATGTTGATTGACGCGAACAGCAGGCAACTGACCCATGAACTGGGTTTTTACTTTCGCCTTATCCAAAATGCAGGTCTTACAGCTGTGAATACACTTTCTTACTGCAGATTTCAAACCTATGACCCAGTATCTAGTTCTCACAAAAGCCATCATCGCTTGTATCCCACCATGTAGTGTTCTAAGATGAGCTTCTTGAACTAATAACTTAGTTATATGCTGATTACATGGTATTACAATTGGGTGTTTTGTAATTTCAGCTATGGAGGCATTTGTTAATCTTCCTCCCACTCTTATTACCCCGTTTTTATCTAAAAAAGGGGCGAGTGTGATAAGAGAACTTCTTTTCTTCACGCTTCCATCCTTCTGTAAATCTTCAATATCCTTCTGATAAACTAAGTCTTGATAATACTTTATGCATAATTCTAATACTTTGTCTAGCTCATTAACTGTTAGATATATTTCCTTTGTTTCCTTTTCTCCTTTTGTAAATCTTCTGCAGTAAGCTAATATTCTTTTCATCCTCGATATTGATGAAAAGTGTTCCCAGATTGGTTTGACTTCTAAATTTGTGTGAAATGATGAACCCTTCAATTCTAAGTCAGTTTGAGGAATTTCGTATGTTTGTAAATCGAGATTTTTATGTTTTAACCATACAGGCCCAGTCCACCATAAGTCTAAACAAGCCAGGTCGCTTGCTTGTACACCTCTTGTAGCGATATCGGCTGGGTTATCGGTAGACTGAACGTGTCTCCATCGGTCTTTGTCTAGTATCCGTGTTATGTCAGCCACTCTATTCGCAACAAATGTACGCCAACGATTAGGTTGAGATTGCAGCCATGACATCACAACCATGGAATCAGTCCACGCAAAGATTTTGTTTATAGGTATTTTCAATAGGTCTACCAGATCGTTGATTAAGTCCGTTAGTAATGCTGCGGCGCATAATTCCAATTTGGGAATTGAAATTTGCTTCAACGGTGCAACCTTGGTTCGAGATGCGATAATTGTGATATATACTGTGTCCTCTTCAATAATCTTAAGGTAAGTAACAGCAGCATATGCGTGCGTAGATGCATCGGCAAAACCATGCAATTCAATGTTTGTATAATTGAACGGTGTAGTTTTCAGCCAGCGTGGTATTGTAATGTTTTGCAGGTGTATTAATTCTTCTCTATATCTCATCCATTCATCTATCAACTCTGATGGCAACTCGTCATCCCAACCCATGTTGCATAGCCACAGTTTCTGTATAAAAACTTTAGCGTTGATGATCACCGGTGATAGCCATCCAAAAGGGTCAAACAGCCTTGCTACATCAGATAGAATAGATCTCTTTGTTACAGGACATCGAACTTCAGGTAAGTTAATTCTGAATTTAAATGTGTCATCCTTCCTATCCCATGTCAATCCCAGAATTTTTATAACTTTATCTAGCTTTATCTCTATTCCATCCTTCGTACTGTTTGTACCATGTCCCTCTTGCAAATACTTTAATACTTCTTCCGAATTACTAGACCACTTTTGCATTTTAAAATTTCCTTTACTTAGTATCAGTTTTATTTCCTCACACATTTGCTTCGTTTTTTCTTCCGTTTCACTTCCCGACATCAAATCATCCATATAAAATGAATCTTTAATTACAGGTGCTGTATTAGGATACTCAAGTGCTTCATCATCGGCGAGTTGTTGTAACGTTCGTACAGCTAAATAGGGTGCTGAAGCTGTACCAAAGGTTACAGTCATCAAGTTAAAGCTTTCTAGTTTTTCTTCAGGGCTATCTCGCCAGACTATGCGTTGTAAATTTGTATGCTCTGGTGTCATATGGATCATTCTATACATCTTTATTATGTCTCCTACTACACATATTCTATGTGTTCGCCATGTTATAATTAAGCTTCGTAAATCAGGTTGCAATACAGGTCCAATCATCATGGTGTCGTTCAAAGAATGGCCGTTAGAACCCTTCGCAGACGCATCGTAAACTACTCGAACCTTCGTTGTATCTTTGTCTTCGCGTATTACAGCGTGATGAGGAAGATATACTGATTTGTTGTCGTCGTTTGGGTCAGATTTTTTTAAATGACCCATTTCTATGTACTCATGTATTACTTTAGAATAATCTGACTTTAACCTTTGAGAATTTTGTAACTTCTTCTCCAATTTTTTGAATCTATACACTGCTTGTTGTTTCGTATCTCCGCATAATTTCAGTGCCTCTTCTATTCCTTGTCGCAAAGGTAAGTGCACTGTGTATTTTCCGTTCACTCTTTTAGTTGTATTTTTGTAAATTTCTTCACACATTTCTTCTTCTTTTGTAAGCAGTTTTCTTTTCTTGTATGAACTTGTTTCAATTTCCCAGAATTTTCTTAGTAAATCATTGTCTTCTGATACCATATTTGATACATGTAGTGTTATTATTTGGTGTTCATCGTTAATTGATTTGTCTTCCCTTTGACCTGAAAGTATCCACCCCAAACGTGTCTTCTGAGCCACTATGCCATCAGAACATCTTACTAAACCAGCTTCTATAATTTTACCAAAGATGTCTGCACAGAGTAAAATATCAATTTTGCCGGGTTTGTTATACGTAGGGTCAGCCAATAGTAATTTTTGGAGTTCTGGCCAATTTATCGTGATGTGTTTTGAAGGTAATCTAGCGGACAGTGATTTCAAAACATAAGCCTTCACTTGAATAACTTCCTTTCTATTATATTGTGATGTAACTGACAGGTCAACTACATGTTTTATAGGAACCAGGTTTCCTTCTCCAACCCCTGAGACTACACCGTTGATGCTTGTCCTCTTCAATCTCAAGAGTTCGACTACTCTTGAAGATACAAATGAAGCCTCTGAGCCTTGGTCAATCAATGCCCGAAGTACATGTGTTTCGCCGTCCCTTGATGTAACATGTACTTGTGCTGTTGCCAATAACACTTGGCGACCAGGTTGTTCTTTAGAGAAATGTGCGCTTGTGACCTGGTTATGTTGTGGTCGTTCTTCTTGTTTGTCATTCTCTTGTGTGTCACTCTCTTGTATCGTTTCTTTTGATTCATGTAAAAGAGAATGATGTTTTCTTCCGCAGACTCGGCATTTCCTCTTTTGTTTACACTTGTAAACTATATGATTCGGTACTAGGCAGTTGAAGCAGAGGTTTTTGTTTTTCACAAATTCACGTCGTTGTTGCACAGTTTTTTTTGCAAATTCTTTGCAATTAAAGATGTAATGACCACCCTTGCAATATACACAAAATGGTGATGAACTGCTATTGGTGTGTGCAGATTCAACTTTATCGTTTTCAGTATCTTTTGCAACGACATGATACGCTTTGTGACCTTGTGTCTTCTCTTTTGTAACTGTAGTAGTGATGGGAGCGATTAGCTCGAGCGTACGAAATTTAGACTCGAGGAACTTTTTCAACTCCTCCCACGTAGACAACTCATCGCTATTCTCTTTGTAAGCTTCCTCTTCCCAACACTTTAACGTCTCTGAATCCAATTTCTGCGCCACTAGAAATACTAAGATTGGATCCCAAGTGGCGGTGTTTATATTCATGTTATTCAGACTGTTGATACATTCTACAGTATTATCAAGCAAAACTTTAATTTGTGTAGCTGATGGGTTGCTTATCTTTTTCTGACTGCAAAATTTCTTTAAAACTGACGACACAATCATCTTTTTGCTACCGAAACGTCCTTGAAGTAGTTCCCATGCTGTTGCATAATTACTTTCCGTAATTTGAATATGTCGTAATAACATCTCTGCCTCTCCGGCAACACTAGTCTTTAAATAATGCAACTTACGTACATCGCTAATAGAAGTGTTATGGACCAGTGCTGTAAATATATCCTTATACGTAGGCCATTCTTCATATCTGCCCGAAAATGTAGGTAGCTGTATTCTCGGTAGCTGACCATCGTGTGACGAAGTAGACATGCTGGATGCTTCTAATAATCTCTGTTGTGACTCCAACTTTGTTAGAAGATCGGTTAAATCCGCTTGTAAACAGAGATACATTTCTTCGTACGTATAATATTCTTCATTAAGAAAGTAAGGCAAAACGCCCCGCTGTTCTCGTGGTGTACACTTCGTAAGGTAGCTATGCGGTTTGAACGAATCCCAATATTCTTCAATGGTTTTAATTCTCGCTTTAACATAACCTGCTGTTAATCGCTGTTTCGGACACTTCTTTATGTTAACTTGCGCTTTCTGTATCATACTAGCCACATCTTCTAACGAAGATAAATATTTAGACTGTTCTGGAGTTGGTGACGTCATTTTGCAGAATTAAATAGTACTAGCACGTAGTATTATTGGCACAAACACGTTCAATACAGTTGCAATGTCTTAACCACTTTTTATAAAGTTTTTTTTATAGGTAGTCTTCACATACACTAATTACTTGTAAACAACTTCAATCCTTATCTGAGGAATGCGGTCCTCTATTGTATTCGCACACCGAGTCCGTAAGCCGTTCCATTCACTAATTAATCCGGTTCGATTTCGACCATATGTTTATGTGCTTAAGGTTCACTTTCTTTGCGGTAATGGAACGGAGTTTTAGAAAAAATAACAAACGTCTTTACTCAATGATGATTTATTTTCGACTGTTTCTACATCTCACTACATGCATTAATATAGGAACTGGACAAACCTTGTGAAGCCGGTGAAATGGAGCACGTAATTTGTCCTTATTTCTGGTGTTAATATTGTGAATATCACTGTTTTTAATGTATAAGTGTATATTTTGCAAACAGTACTACGTCACAGATACCATTTAAATAGAATGGTAAGTCATTAATATACACTAAGAATAAGAATGGACCCAGTATTGAACCTTGTGGTACACCTAACTGAACTGGAAGGCCAGAAGATTTCACACCATTAACATCTACACATTGCAACCTATTATGTAAATATGAACTTATTACTTTAAGAGCTTCATTTTGGACACCGTAATGATGTAGTTTACGCAAAAGCGTGTCATGTTGCACGCAATCAAAAGCTTTGGAGAGATCACAGAAAACTCAATAGCATTTTGCGAGTTCTCCCATGCGTTAAATATGTTTCAGCAGTGCAACACCTGCATCTGTAGTCGAACGACATTTTGTAAAGCCATTTTGTTCATTATGAAGGAGGCTGTTTAAATTAAAATGTCTTAGCAACTGCTTGAGTATTAACTTTTCAAATATTTTGCTAAATGCAGGTAAAATAGAAATATGCCTGAAATTGCCAACGTCTTTTTTAATACCTGATTTAAATAATGGTATGACTTTACTACTCGTCATGAGGTCAGGAAAAGTTCCTAAATCAACACATTTATTAAAAGTAACAGCTAGATATGCTATGTAGTTTAATGTAGATACCCCAGTGTTTTTAGACTTAATCATCATTTTGGTGACATTATTGTTCCAAATTTGAATTACGTAACATCACGCCTTGTATTACCCAAGGGTTAGGCAGGTGTACCTATAGTACAGACACATTTCGCCAGTTATGTTTAGGTCCCATGTAATAGGGGGCGAGCCTATTGCCATCAACCGGGCACAAATCCAGACTCCAATATAAACCCAATAACACTACCCGACCCGGAAATCGAACCCAGGACCTCATGCTCAGCAGTAGCGCTTGCGACCACTACATCAACGAGGCAGGCAAATTTGAATTCACAACCTTATTTCCCTGTAAAATCAAAATCAAAAGCCATTTATTCAAACTAGGCTGAGAATCAGCACTTTTTGAACGTCAAATTTACATAAGACAGTCCCCCAAAAACGCCCACCCTTCACCACTTCCTAGTGCTTTAGCTGGGAAGAAGTGGCGCAACAAACTGTCCAGCAGCACAGCTGTCTGTTTAGTTATATAAACTTGAGTCTATACAAATAGTTAAAAAAGGGATGGATCTTTATGTATGAAGATGCAGGGTGGCTTGATTGAGAAATTCGGGAGTGTATTTTAATGTTTATAAGATTTGTGTTGGCCCCTCACTTTATCCTTAGGCGCTAATAAATAGGCCTTATTTTCACTATCATGTGTGACTGTAATTAGGGCATGCAATATCGGAAGGTTCTTAGTTCCGGAACTGGTAACTTTGTTTTGGTGTATCTTCCTTCTTTATCTAGGAATAGTAAAAGGTTTGTTTCAAATGAAACGAGATTTATAATGAAATGTATCAGTATCTTAATAATTTTTAGTAACATCCAAAATTAAACATACTAGTGGTCGCCCATTGGTTGAAATTCGATCCCCTCTACTTAAAATCTTTATAGTACTTACTTATTCCATGCTCAAGCTGTCATTTCTGTCACCTATCTATCTTCAAGTCATGAGGTCCTGCTACTATGTGTGTGTGTGTCAAAGACATGGTATTGTGTGTAATGTTTTTTTATTAATTTAGTTTATTTTTAATGCATATTATATAACAATATTAGCTGTCTGCACTTCTCCATATAATCTATAACTGTGACAAATTTCATACTCCTCCGTCCGTGTAGTTTTCGTAAAAAGGGGTAAAAAGATTCCGCTTCTTGGATTAATATAATGATTGGTCATCTTTCTCCCATAAACTCAGACATTTCAAGGCTTAGTAATCACACAGTAGAATAAAACATTAAATATTATTAATAAAAAACATACGATATTTGAATCGTAGTATATATCACGTGCCACGTACATACTACATAATCTTTACTCGCAGGCCCGGCCGGTTAGCGGCTTGGAAAGTTCCAGAGACGTTAGATTGGGTGCGTTCAGGAAAAATAATCAAATTATCAAACATTTATGATTATGTAATTATGATATTACTCCTCTCAATTCCGGAATTCACATCAGAAAAATTGTTACGGAATTCCGGAATGCATGCACTATCTGTAATAAGTTATTGTCTGTATTAAATTATGACCTCGCCACTGATCAAAGATTGCAAGTGAACTATTGCACCAACATTGGTGTATTACCTTCAAGCTTAGTTGTTCTGTTGCAGTGCGACCTGAACTTCAAGAACCGCATGTCTTTCAAGCAACACATGAAGTACAGTTTGAAACACATCGACCCCGCCAAGCTCAAGTGAGTATTCACACATACATACGGTATTTGGCACTGGTTTATATGAGTTTTTTATAATAATATTTACTTGTTATTTGTTAGTTTTACTTATTATGTTTGTTAATTTTGTGTAGTATTTGTTATTGTTATTCCTTTGTTATTGTAATTATGTATTATTTTATTGAAATTTAAATGTGCAATAACTTGGATTTGTCTGTAATGTTGCGCATTGTTGTTTAAATAAATAAATAATATATGATTGAAAACAAAGACCCAATGTTGAACCTCGTGGAACCCCATTGTCAATTGTAAATTGACCTCAGTGAATTGACACCATGTAGTGGAATATGCTGCTGTCTATCATTCAAATAAGATTGCAATCAAGTTGTCCTAGTCCGTAATGCTTAAAGTTTCTGGAATGCTGGTTAGTAAAGTTATCTTGAGTTTCGTGATTAACTCGTACAAATGCCTAGACGAAGTCACACAGCTTCAGTTGTCCTTTGGTCAACCCAATCATAGTATAAGTAAAAAAGAGGCAGTTATGTTACTTCCCCAACATCCGATGGCTTACTAAAGTCGAATTATTATTCACTGGAGTAATCTGAAATGTGCTAGCTGTCACTTTGTGTAATAAAACGGTCATATTTATTGTATTCTAAACTTTTACACTTATTATTATACTTTATTTTATACTTATATAAATTGGCCATTCTGTTGATTAAGGTGAGAGGTGGAGGTGAAAGGTGAAGGTGAGATATTAAACGTTATAATAATGGTAGTGTCTCCCATCCAGGTACACGTGTTCGTTGTGCGACAAGAAGTTCATGAAAGCGTCCCGTCTTGAAGAACACAACCTCGCCGTGCACCTCAAGGAGACGCCCATCTCCTGCACGGTACCCGGCTGTAACTTTGTGAGTATCTGAGTTATCACCACATGTTTCGCTGTTTTTATTAATGTATCAATATTACTGATTGAAATTGCGACATATTGGTCTATAGTGCACTAAAATATTGATTCTTAGGTAAACTTCTCCCAAACTACCTTCTGAATTCGGCCCTTGATCCCGCCGCCTAACGAGAGCCTCAAGAGCTGTTGGTGGCTTTGATTTGTTTATGCTTATTATTATAATTCAAACAAGGTATGGAATGGATCCCTTGTTTGACATACGGATGTCAAACATGGAAATTCACAAATAAAATAATTACATGCCAAAGAGGAATGGAACGCAGTCTGGTAAATGTTTAAAAAAATACAGAAGATAAGACATACAAAAATAAGAGCTAAGACAAAAACGATAGATGCTATCAACCACGGTTTAAAATTTAAATGGTCTGGTCACGTGGCGCGTCTCAAAGACCACAGATGGACCAAAACGGTTACAACATGGAAAGGCCCACAGGGTAAAAAAATAGCGGGACAAAAATGGCATCTTATAGCTAAAGACCGGGAAAAATGGCAATCTTTGGAAGAGGCCTACACATCGGGGGGAGGGGGGTTCCTATTACCCAAGAAACGTAAAGGAAATTGTTTACTTAAAACTTATTATTTTTGACGTGATAACTTCTTATAAATCGATGAACGCCGGCTGCACGCACGAAAAGTGTCACGTTCCGTCTGAGCCGAGCGTGCAAGCGAGAGCGTGGAACTAGCGATAGAGAGGCACGATCGGCCTAAGCGTTCGGTTTGTGATGCATCTCTAAAAATCATCGTCCGTAAACCGACTTTACACACCCAATTTTTTCAAATTGTAAAATATAAACTGATAGGAAATAAAATGGCTTTTATATTATATTATAATGATATTATTATACTGCCTATGTGCGCAGGCGTGCTCGTCCCGGCCCGTGCTGCGCACGCACGCGCGCATGCGGCACCGCGGGGGCCGCGCCGTGCGCAACCACGTGTGCCACGCCTGCGGGAAGGCCTACATGGTGAGATTATATTCTCGTTGTTATTGATGATAAATGATTTTATTTTTATAAGTAGGTTTGTACAAACACGTTTACACGGTAATCATATTTTTTAAAACTAGATGAAGTCGGCGTTTCCTATCTGACTACTCTGAGAAGAAAGGCCGAAACAAACTCAGAAGTCACAGTCTCTTTTAAAGTCCAGCGATAATCTTGGTCAGATCATGTGAAGACCATGTAGATTGGTGTCTAAAATGGTCTTTTGATGAAAGAACCACACAGATTGAGTGGACCTGTCCAGTCAGTGCACGCATTGAAATATAAAGTCCCAAAAAAATCGGACAAGTGCGATTTTAACTAGCGTGGTGATGGTTTCGTACAATGAATATTTTATCGAATGTGTGTCACAGCCGACCTGCTCCGAATCTACTGGACATAAATTTGGTACACATATGAATTTCTGTGACCCAAACACGGTCGTGTAACTTAAATAAATGAATTTTGAATATGAAGGTCTTGTTTGGAGGCAAATTAGAAAATTTTAAAAGAAGTTTTGCAAACTGTACCGTGTGACATATCAAATGAAAGAGCTTGTTGTGGGGGTCTCAAATACTTTTTAATAATTTTAAAATAAATAGTTTTAAAGTTATTATAACATAGATGATAATTGAACATTCCCCCGCCTTTTCTCCGAAACTACCGAGTCTAAATTTTGAAAAAAATACAGATACTCTTCTCTCTCTCTCGGTTCTTTACTTATAGATTACAGGAAAACCTATAAGAAGTCTACATTTGCAGTTGGAATGTATGGGAGAAAATGTTTTTCAACCGCAATGGTAGTTTGTTTTTGGGATAAAAAACATGGTGGATAACATATTCATTGTACGGAACTCTCACCATGAGAGTTCAACTCGCACTTGTCCGGTCTTTATTTATATATATTCTTGTACAAGTACATAATATTGCTACTCTGTATATATTACATATACATTTTAGTTCGAACCACATAACAAAATACTACAACAGTTGCATTTTCAGTTAATCTGATCTTTTTGATCAGTATTTCGTTCCTACATTTGGTCCTGGACTGCACCACATCACATCCCGTTTGTTTCCCACAGACCAAGAAGACGCTAGAAGGCCACCTGCGCTCCCACACCGGCGAGCGCCCCTTCAAGTGTGCGCAGTGCGCGGCCACCTTCGGGTACGAGGCCGCGCTCTACAACCACAACAAGCTGGTGCATCTGCACGCTAAGGTAATCACTCATGGCACGACATAACGTGTTGACATGACACTACATGACATGGCACGACATGACAACATAACTTAACATGACAAATGGCACTATGAAAAAATTAAGTTTAGAAAGAAAGAAAGAAAGAAAAATATTTTATTTGGGACACGCGCAAGAAATACACCATCGAGTACAAAGCCCAGACTGCGGCCAAGAAACTGGGCATCCTAAATAAGGTGAAGCGATACTTTACGCCTGGACAGCTTTTGACCCTTTATAAAGCGCAGGTTCGATCCTGCATGGAGTATTGTAGCCACCTTTGGGATGGCTCGGCTAAATACCAACTTGCCGCGCTTGACTCGGTGGAACGCAGAGCTAAGAGGCTCATTGGCGACGTAAATCTGGTGGATGCCAAGCTTCACAGTTTGGCCCATCGTCGCAAGGTTGCCTGCTTGTCGGTCTTCTATAGATTGTACTTCGGAGAGTGTGCTCAGGAACTCCACGACCTCATTCCACCGGCCCCCTTCTATTATCGGTCATCTAGGCGCACTTCAGGTTACCATCCCTTCCTGGTGGCTATCCCACCAACTCGCACTAAGCGTTTCCAAACTTCTTTTATAATGCGCACAGCAAAGGAATGGAACTCTCTGCCTGCGTCTGTGTTTCCGAACGCATATAACCCTAATCTCTTCAAAGTGAGAGTGAACAGGCTTCTTCTGGGTAAGCTCGCTCCATCGTCGACTTTGTTTCTGTCGCCTCTGGCATAGACTAAAGTCAAGAGCAAACCCATCACAAATAAAAAAAAAAAAAAAAAAAAAAAATACAAAAGTAAAAAAAAAGAAGCATTTAAAACTAAACTTCGAATAAACAAAAAACAACAAAGAAAATCAATAAGAACGACTTGTGCGATGCCAAAAAGGCTCCTATGTCAGCATAATGCTGCGATATTTAAAAAATAAATACCGCAGCGCTGGTATTCTGATAGGGCCGTTTACTGAAATCTGTTCACATAGTTTAAATCAAATCAAATCCAATCTTTTTATTGTGGGCATATGTTATACATACAGATGTTACAGACCTATTATGCCCTGCCTAGTAGGCATACAATAATAAATTATGTCAACGTGCAGTATACAAAATTGAGTTATCATTTTTAAAGCAAATCTTACAAAAATAATTAGTGACAGATTATTGTACAATTAAAAAAAATCGCAATTTATATTTGAATAGTGGGAGTTCCTTGGTGTTTAAAATGTCTACAGGTATTTTATTGTAAATTTTAGATGCCATTCCAAAAAAACTTTTGCCCAGAAGAGCAGATTAGGTTTTTTATATAAATAATATACATACATAACATGACGCCTTGTATCCCCGAAGGGTTGGGCAGAGGTGTACCTGTAGTACACCCACATTTCGCCAGTCATGAAGTCGCATGTAATAGGAGGCGAGCCTATTGCCATTAACCGGGTACAAATCCAGACTCCGGGGTGCTACTGAGAAATTCCAGATAGAAAAACCCAATAACACTTTGCCCGACACTGGAATCAAACCCAGGACCTCATGCTCAGCAGTAGCGCTTGCGACCACTAGACCACCGAGGCAGTTATATAAGTAAATAACGTTTATTTCGACCAGAAATGGATTATAGGCACAAAAAAACGAGCGAGCCGTATGGTAGTCGCATATGATGTGTAACATCCGACATGTCACCTTGGTAATAAGCAACTGAGCAGCGACAGAATTTAATTTCAGAGTTTAAAAAAGCTAAATATTTATTCATTGCTAATGGTCGTCCACTGGTCGAAATTCCATCCCCTCTACTTACAATCTATATAGTACTAACTAATTCCATGCTATTATAAAGTACTTACTTATTCCATGCTGAAGCTGTCACTACTTGTCTACACACTTCCGTCTAGTGTTGCCAGGCGTCCGGATAAAGCTGGACACAGTCAGGATTTTTGGTTGCTTGTGCGGCCAAATTTAAGCTTTTTAAATTTGACCATTTTTTTACCATGGCCATTTTGTTTTCATTTATTTTCCATTGCATATTGCAATAGTAGTTACTATTGCAATTATTGATATTAATTCTGTAATAAATATTGAATGATTAATAATAAAGAAGACTGATTAATTCAATTTTATTTTTGTTCCATAATAATTTAGGAAGATTTTATGGTAAATGATACAAATGCCTTGTTTTACTTAAAAAAAAAATTGTCGTATTATACTATAACTAAAAAAAATACCCTTTTTACCCAAATATCTGGCTAAACTGGCTGGTCTGTCGGGTTTTTCGGTTTTAAGACCTGGCAACCCTACTTCCGTCCCTTTTCACGAAACCACTTCCACAGTAAGCGAGAGGAAAGATGTTCACACATCAAAAAGATGTCACATAAACATAATTACAAACATGTGACAAACTTTGGTCGTTCAGTCCGTGAACGAATGACTGTACGTGAGTGAAGACATGTGAAGTACCATCCGGAACCATTGCTCAAACTCAAACTCAAAGTAATTATTTCAAATAAACCAATTACAGGCACTCTTGAATTGTCAAGGGGTCGGTCAGTCAGAAATATGAAGCTACTCGTAGTTGTCCATTCCAATGCGTAGTAGATTCCTATGGAGAAGAACAGGCAAGAAACATCACGGACACTCTTTTAAATCAAGTTATGGTTACAAATTAATGTTTACATCATTCATTTTGAAATTATGCATGTGGCAATGATGTAAAACGTCAAAAGCGTTCGTAATAAAAAGATAAAAAAAAATAATTCAAAAATTAAATTAAAATAAGTCGTGGCAGCTAAGATGACTAGTCTCTACAGACGGCGTCAATACGGACTGTATTGACGCCGTCAGTCAGCTGTATGCAGAAATAGTTCCGTATGGTACTTTACATTACATTTCATTTCAGGGATCAGTCAGCTAGGAAATGCCGAAGCCATCTAGTTTTAAAATATTATCCTGTAAAAGTGTCTCACAAAATCCGCTCACAGAAATAACCATGATTGCTATTTGTCCGCAGGCGGGCCGTACGCGTACCGCGCCCTCTACGTGAGCGGGTGCCACTGTGTACTGGGTACTGGTTACTGGGTACTGAGTAGGTACTGGGTACTGAGTAGGTACTGGGTACTGAGTAGGTACTGGGTACTGAGTAGGTACTGGGTACTGAGTAGGTACTGGGTACTGAGTAGGTACTGGGTACTGAGTAGGTACTGGGTACTGAGTAGGTACTGGGTACTGAGTAGGTACTGGGTACTGAGTAGGTACTGGGTACTGAGTAGGTACTGGGTACTGAGTAGGTACTGGGTACTGGGTGCTGTGTACTGGGTATTGGGTACTTATAACTACTGTGGCGGCGTGGATAGGGGAGCGCTAAGGTAGCCCGCGAAAATCAAATTTCCTTAATCAGTCATTAACATCATCAATACAAAACTCTCTTAGTTAGAGTTGGACTCAAATTTAATGATTTCACGAAGTAGTTATTCAATACAATAATTTGAACTTAAAAGTTGTATTGAAGATTATAATTCTGTAAATACATATTAGTCATGGTCATGAATCATATTTTCATCAACATACGACCTGATACTGACCTGGAAATCGCAAAAAACTTGAAAATTACATTTTCACGAGCTGCGCTGACGCTTTCTCCTTAATATGTCACATCGACCTTTATAAAGAGACGGTCCCACAGATATGAGTGAGAGCGACGACGCGACATGAAGTTTTTTTTTGTAAAATTCGATGTGCCATATTTACGACTCAGTACCGTCATTAGATTATAAGTTTAGACTCAAAACCATTCTGTATTATAAAGTGTCTATTTAAACACGTGTATGTTTCGGACCTGAAAGGATTCGAGACTCCAACAGAGCCTCTAGAGCAGGGATTCCCAAACTATTTTGAGCAAGAGACCCCTTTTCCAAAATGAACTGATTTCTCGTTTTCATCTTGTACTAACTTGTGCACCCTTTTATCGACTTGTCGAGTTTTTTACAACGATACGTTGAAGCTACTAAAATATTAGTTATTCTTATAAAAAGTTACACAACTTATACAGTATCTTGAAAGTTTTAAATAAGAACTTGTGTTAATTAATAGGGTCGATTTTTTGACCTCGTCGACCCGCAAAAACAGTTTTCGATTATGTCGACCCCTGGGAAACCGATATCGACCCCAAGGGGTCGATATCAACCACTTTGGGAATCCCTGCTCTAGATTGAAGCTAGCTGGGTCGTTACGAAATCTCCATCAATAGACACCTGCCGACGATTAGCGAAAAGCGGGTAGAACTAGCAACTAGAACCTAGTTGGCGAGAAGCGAGTGTGTAGTTCGAGTAGATTTTTCGCTTGGCTATGGGCGAGTGCCACGAGTAGAATGACTGCCCAATCACTAGCTGGAATGCGTATGTACCTAGCGAGGTCTCAGCGAGTGTTCTGCCCGACAAGCGAGCGTCGCTGAGCGAGTATTTTCTTTGATAGTTCTTGTCGCTGCGACAAACTATTGAAGAGAGAGTTGTCGCGTAGACAGTCAGTAATCAACTATTAATATAATTATGTATCTTTTACTGACGCGGGACTTACATCTTTTGTTCGTTAAGAAAATAATCGATCGCTAGTCGCGTCCTCGTGTGCGATGACAGGTGACATACAGTATAGATCTCAAATGAAAGGAGATTGTTTTAATACTGGCACTATTTCTTAATGTCATAGATATTTTAATATTCACAAACACCATTTTTAGTGTTCCGTAGTCAACAAGGAACCATTATAGGTTCGCCATGTCCGTCTGTCTGTCTGTCTGTCCCCGGCTTACCTCAGACTTTAAGTAATAGAAAGCTGTAATTTGATGGGTGTACATTAATAAATCACGCCAATAAAGAGGTATAATAAAATCCTGAAAAAAAAAATATAGGGTAATTTAATTCCTTTCACATTCAATGGGGATGAAATTTTTTTTCTCGTCTTTCCCATGGTGTGGGGTATCGTTGATAGGCCGTTCAAAAATATTGTGTCTGTGAAAAGTATTTTTCGATTCAGGGATCCGTTTGCGTTATATTAAGCTTTAAAGTGCAAATTTTTGTTAGAGTCAAGTGTCAGCTAAATGGTTGTTTTTGGATATGTGAAGAAAATTAAGGCAATAGTATATATAACGAAGCTAAGGAAAACTATCACAGCTAAGTAGGCATTACAAGTTAACGAGTTATAGTCGAAAGTGTGAGGTATACCGATGTATGGGAGAACATGTTTTTCAACAACAATGTTAAGTTTGTTTTGAGATAAATTCATCCCACCTACGGAACCCTTCATTGTGCGTGGTCCGACACGCACTTGGCAAGTTTTTTTTTATTATTAAAATGAGTAGAGCTTAAAAATAAGTTACGTAAAAAACAGGCTGACTTCCATTTAAGAAAAAAAATTGCCAAGTCTGTATAGTTTGTGGTAGCGGATAAAATATATGTTAATTTTGAACATATTTCTCAGAACTTGGTTGTTACCAAAACACGTTTTGAAAAAAAATCTCGATACAAATTAACGGTAAACTAACCTTTTACCTTTTTTTTTTATAGGGTTGGAAATCATCAAATAACTTCTCCCGCTCTGGGCGGAGCGGGAGGGTGTGTCAGACTCTTACTGACTAAAACCCACCCGTATTCCTTCCGTTGCCTGTGTTGCGGGGGACTCGGTGACCCATTAGTACTTTCCCGCGACCCCAGCAGGCATCGACCCTAGTGGACCCCTAATTGTGCTGACGACATCTCTTTGAGGCGCGCGTGGAATACAACGCGCCGTCGACCCGGGCCTGGTCCTTACCGGACGGTGAGCTACCCATTGCCTACCGTCCGCATAACCTTTTACCTTGAGTTCCAATCCAAAAATATCTGTACTAAATATCAACGTACGTTACATATTTAATTAATAACAAGAACGTCAGTTTCGGATGCAGAACTTGGTTGTTTTTTATTTTCGATTACCTACTCAACTCAATTTTGAGTACTTAAATAGATAATTGCTTCATATTTTGCAATAAATTACAAGCGTTGTGTCATCGCGCTTCTCTTTCTTTTCTATGCATTCTGACAGTGACCGCGGATTAGCTGTTGTCAGCGTTTTAAAGTGATATTAAATAAATGACACCTTTCACTACTGACAAATAAATAAAATTGAAGTGTCTGTTTGTAATGTCAAAATAACAATTAAATGCTAATGAAAGTACATACGGTACTTATAACAAAAAAAAAACAATTTTTACATTTTTTGTCTGTCTGTTTGTTCCGGCTAATCTCCGAAACGGCTGGACCGATTTGACAAGACTAACTGGATAGATAGCAGATGTTACATGAAGTCACTTAATAGTACTTTTATTTTAGAAAAAACCACGCGGTTAGTTGCAAATAAATTCAAAGTCAGCCTGTATGAAGTCACATTAAATTGGTAATTTCTCAATATTTTGGTGTCTATATTAATTATATTCGGGCAAATATTTGTTGTACTTACGCGTATTAAAACACTTGAATCTCTAAATAATAATATAATAAATAAATAAAAATAGTTTATTTATAATAATATTAAATATAATTAATAATCTCACAAACCTTATAAACATAGTGTTCTCTTTTAACTAACAGTATTATTCTTAAGAAAGTTAGAGACTGAACTATTTTTGTGTGGCTTTACTATATTAGTTCTTCTGAGGCGGGCTGATAAGTGGAAGAGAGACAACGACATAGTCTCTCTTTCTTACGCTGCATTTCTTGCAACAACTGTTTGTCCCGAGTATCGTAGTTGTCTCAATATTCATTATCTGTAATTGATTGAAATCAGGATGAGGCGAGAGGACGATGACGGTGTATTGTATACCGTCCTACTATCTCATGGTAAGATCAGCAGGCTAAGACATGACGCTTTGTATTGCTACTCTATTGCAGAATAGAAATCGCTTGTCTATATTTCTCGGTAGAAAACTGTCAACTGTCTACACGGACCTGCCGGGGTCGCGGGAAGGTACTAAAGGGTCACCGAGGCCCCTGGCAACACAGGCAACAGGAAGGAATACGGGTGGGTTTTAGTCAGTAAGTCTGACACACCCTCCCGCTCCGCCCAGAGCGGGAGAAGTTATTTGATGATTTTCCAACCAAAAAAAAAAAAAAACTACACGGAAACGTCATTTTTGTCTGCTTTATACGCTTCTTTACGGTTCTCGTGCTAAGCCTGCTGAAAAGCATTTATTTTGAAAGAAGCGCACCGAGTATTTTTATAATGTACCTAATTATACCATATTAATAAAATAAGAAGTCGTAGTAGATTTAGGTATAAGTGTATAATTAAGAATGTTGCACTACAGATTTGTAGGGTAAATCTACGAGACCGCCGCACAATGATTGTTGAAATAACTTCCTACAAGTTAAGAATCTCAAAATATAATTAAATATTGGTATTTCACTGCATCCTATTATACTGGAAGCCACGTACGAAAAGTTAACCTTTAAACCGTCATGAGTTTTAACAGTCATGTATAGACGACAGAGCAAAATGTGCCCAGCACGCCACAATAAAGAAAGAATTAAAGAATAATTCGTAGCTTGGCGGCGAGGGCACGTCTGCTTTTTTGACGTGTCGGTCAATTGGTTACATTACACTTGAAACTTGAGAAACCAGGAAAATGAATTCAAGTAAGAATATTAATGCCGTGTGGGATGTGGACTCAGCGATCGTTGTGCAGATAATCGTGACAGCCAGTGGCTTAATAGCCAAGAGCCTCGACCAACACCTGAGGAGGCTCTCGTTGGGCAGCTGGATCAAGGGCTTGAGTTAGAAGGCGGTAGGTACTTCTGGACACGGCGCGTATTGTTAGGAGGTTCCTCTCTCTATAGTGTGTTTTTATTTACTTTTCTTGTTTGGTAAACAAACAGAATACACCATGAACAGTCAGCAACAAAAGTCGATGAACACATCAGTTTTTTTTATTTTAAGTATTGACTTGAATATTTACTCATTCTGGGGTCTTACGCTCCTACTTATTATATAAACCGCTGGAAGGCAATGTATCGAATAATTTTGTGTTCATTAAGATGACGTGTAAAAGTAGCAGTGTCGACTTTTGTCGCTGAAAGTACCTACTGAAATGTTAATCATGAGAAAATGTATGTGGTTATAATTCATGGATATTTCAAAGCAATATCAAAATGTTATTGATACTGTATATGTTTCTTACAAAGACGAGACTGAGAGTGCAAAAATTCTTGTCAAAAATTATATTCCTTGTTTACCAAATATGACATGTAAGGAAGAACACACTATAGTTAGTTTAGACCACAGAACTGATGGATTTTTAGCATTTTAAATGTGTTTTTATTGGTGTAATATTTAAAAGTGTAATAAGTATGATAAGTGTAATAACTTTAATGTCTGAATGTCACAATAACATTAAATGTTAAATGTATTTTCAGAATAAATATCAAAATTTTTGGAAAAGTACCACGTTGTTTTATTTGTACTTAATCCATTATTATTATATATATACAAAGTGTTTACTCTTGAGATACTGGCCAGATTAATGGATGACCTCTAATAACCTTGACCGTGATCTTTTTCAAAATACGAGATTCTTGAGTACAGATTAGACACGCTTCTCCGTGACTTAGGTAGTCCATTTGTAACCGACGAAAAAACGGAGGAGGTTCTCAAGTCAAAGTTCAGGAGGCTGCTATGAAAGACATATATAATCAAATAAAATTACGATACCTACTCAATAATTAATACTGCTACTGGATTTTTTAGTTACTTAAGTTTGAAAGTATTTTAGAATACACCACTTTCACAGAACTTAATCACCCCGTTGCGTATTAGGTAGTGTGTGTGTAAAAGGGCAGTTACAGTGCGGTATCACACGGACCGCGTATTAACATGCGGATCTCACACACGCCAATTTCCAAAAATTAGAAGAAAACAAAATGACCCTATTTTGTTACTGATTCTTGTCGAGATTGATTAGCATAGTTACCTCCTTGAATTTGGGATGCGAGGATGTAAAACGACACCTTGTATATATTATGTTTTTTTATGTCTGACCACGCTTAACATTTTACAGAGTAGTCCGATTTTGATCATTCTTTTTTATTGGATAGGTTATACCCCGAAGTTGGTCCCATATAATTTTTGATCATTTTTTTTATTGGAAAGGGTCCCATATAAATTTGGAAATAATCCTACTCTAAGGGTGGAGTCGAGGTTTTTTAACAATGTGGCCAGCAGAATCTCCTTTTTGAGTTAATATCTCAAAAACTAGACGTCCTAGGTCAAAAATAATGAAATTTTCATCCCCCTTGTGTCAACACCTACCCGGAATCTTGATTACAGATTATTGGATGACCTCTAATAACCTTGACCATGACCTATTTCAAAATACGGGATTCTAGAGTACAGATTAGCCACGCTTACCCGTGACTTAGGTAGTCTAAATTAATCCATCAATTTTTCCCGCGTCTTTTAACCGAAATTTTTAACAATGTGGGCAGTAGAATCCCCTTTTTGAGTTTTTAGCAAATATCTCAAAAACTAGACGTCAAAGGTCAAAAATAATGAAATTTTCATCCCCCCTTGTGTCAAGACCCCCCGGAATCTTGATTACAGATTAATGGATGACCTCTAATTTATTTATTTATTTAATACTTTACGCACACAAATGTACAGAGGCGGACTTAATGCCATAGGCATTTTCTACCAGTCAACCTTTGGGTGATGCAGAGACAGACAGCGGTAGGTGCAATAACGAAAACTGTGAAATAAATATTTATTAAAATATAAGTATATACATACATATACCTATTAAAAACATTATATATAATAGATATACCTAATTATACATAAATATAAGACCAAATAAATACACGAATATACTAAACAGTAAGACAAACAATGGGAAAACATTACCGTCGTGATGATACTGCCAGCTTCTTACGAATGTGCTCGCGAACTTTAACTTTAAAGGATAATCGGTTGGTTGCCATCCTGATTTCCTGGGGGAGCGCATTCCATAGAGAGAATCTAATAACCTTGATCATGACCTATTTCAAAATACGGGATTCTTGAGTACAGATTAGCCACGCTTACCCGTGACTTAGGTAGTCTAAATTAATCTATCATTTTTTCCCGCGTCTTTTAACCGAAATTTTTAACAATGTGGGCAGTAGAATCCCCTTTTTGACTTTTTAGCAAATATCTCAAAAACTAGACGTCCTAGGTCAAAAATATTGAAATTTTCACCCCCCTTGTGTCAACACCCCCCGGGATTCTTGATTACAGATTAATGGATACCTCTAATAACCTTGACCATGACCTATTTCAAAATACGGGATTCTTGAGTACAGATTAGCCCCGCTTCTCCGTGACTTAGGTAGTCAAAATGAATCTATCATTTTTTTTCCGCGTCTTTTAACCGATGTTATTTAACAATGTGGCCAGTAGAATCCCCTTTATGAGTTTTCAGCAAATATCTCGAAAACTAGACGTCCTAGGTCAAAAATGATGAAATTTTCATCCCCCCTTGTGTAAACGGTGCGATTGATCGGTCAACGCATACAGACGTGCACATCAATGCATTATAAAAATAAATAAATTAACACTTGCATAAATACTGACCCAGTTTTATAGTGTACTAGCGTGTTTTATAAATCAAGTAATGTTAAGGATGATCTGACTAGATTATAATAATATACAATTTTTATAATCTGAAATATGGACGGCAGCCCCTTTCCTCGGAGCGGGTTGACTCCGCGCAGTCCCCCATCGACACCAACACCAAGATCACCTCAACAACCCAAGCAGAACCAAGAAGTGGCTGTGGACCCAGCTGAACCTATCCCTACTCCGGAAATTCAGAACTGGTTGGGGTCCATTGAACAATGCTTGAATGAGGTCTGTGCCACTGCTAATGAAGGAAAACTCAATTCGGACCAGAAGTTAAGAATCAGCAATCTTTGCCGAAAAGTTGGACACGGAGTTTCTCAAATGGCCGTGCGATACCAGTCGTTGAAATCAAGTGCCATACAAACACATAACGCCCTTAAAACCATGACTGAAGCTCGAGACCTAGCGGACTGTCTTACAGAGATGAACCGCACCATTCAGGAGTCCTGTACGAAGCAAGGAGCAGGGAAGTGTGATACATCTTTTGCCGAAATGGTGAAGAAGGGATCCAACAATTTTGTCCGCCCCAACCAACTTAGCTCCGTGGCAATTTTCCCATGTGACAACTCAAAGACCAGTGACGAAACCAGGAACATGGTCCAAACATCATATGCCCAGGCGAAATGAAGCTGAAAGTACGAAGCGTGCGCAAAATCGGAAAAGGAGGTCTCATAATCAGCACGGAGACTAAAGATGACCTGGACAAGCTCAAGCAAACAGTCCAAACTGCTTCGTCAGAGCTTACCATCGACGAACCCCGAAAGCGCAAACCTCGCATTGTAGTAATTGGAGTGCCCGCATCTATGACTGAAAATGAGGTCTTTAAATGTCTATATGAACAAAATTTAGCTGACAAACTGCCTACTATGTCTCGAGATACTTTCATGACCTCAATCAAACTAAGCCACAAATCTGGGAGGAAAGATACTGAAAACTGCAATTATATAATTGAAGTTCCAGCCGTCATTCGGAAGGTCATGATCACCCAGGAACGACTATTTATAAATTGGACGTCCTGTCCAGTACGTGACTTCACTCTGGTAACCAGATGTTACAAGTGCCAGCAGTACGGCCACGCGGCCAAGTTCTGCAAAGCCACTGCCCCTACGTGTGGTCATTGCGGTGAAGAAGGGCACACCATTCAAGACTGCACAAAGAAAGCAGAAGCGCCAAAATGTGCAACATGTCTGCGCTTCAAAAAACCAGCGAGCCACAAAACGGGAGATCTGGATTGTCCAGCTAAAAAGTCTGCCGAAAACAGGTACATCAACTCAATCGACTATGAAGGCGCCTAAGAGCGCCACATACCTGTTTTTTTTTAGACTTTATTTTTTATTTTATTTAATTTTTAATATACTATGGATAGTACCTTAATTACGGACATAGATAATAGTTTTCAAACTGTTTCAAAGTCATGTAAGGTTGAGGACTGCAGACAATATCTTTCCATGTATCAAAAGTCACTAACCTTATTAACACAAAACATTCGTAGTATTTATAAGAACATGGATAGCTTTAACATTTTTCTTCATAGACTTAACTTTAATTGTGATATAATAATACTAACCGAGTGCTGGTTATCTAATCGCCAGGATAACCTCCCAGTAATACCAGGGTACAACGTATCTTTTACCAGAATCAATAACAATCAAAATGATGGTGTAGTGGTCTATTCAAAAGATTCTTTAATGGTCACTGTCGAGGAACCCAATCTACACGACTGTAAGAGTAATTGCTTGATTATCAAAATTGGTACAACCGCAGCAATAATTGCTATATATAGATCTCCTTCTGCTAGAAACTTGGATGCTTTTCATGCTTCCTTAAACCAAATCTTTCAAGCAGTAGCCACTTTTAAGAATGTTATTCTAACTGGTGATATAAATATAAACATTAACTCTGATAACTGCAATGCAGGGATTCAAGACTATCTTAATATCTGCTCATTCCACGGTTTTCTGTCCGCACATACACTGCCTACTCATCAAAGCGGTTCCTGCCTCGATCATATGATAATCAAATCCAATTTTTCGTTTATTACACTTGTTACTAACTCTACAATTACCGACCATCACGCAGTTTTACTGACCCTTAACTTAACGCTGCCTAAGCAAAATCGCCCGCAGACCAAAACGCAACTAAACACAAACAAACTTGAATATGATTTATGCAACATTGATTTTAGCCCAGTTTTCAATACACCTGACGCTAATTTTGCTTTATCGTACTTAATAAAACATGTTCAATCAGCTATATTACGCAACACGACCGTTATTACAGTAAACAAGAAACATTATAATATTAAACCTTGGATTACTCCTGGCCTAATTCGGTGCATAAGACAGAGAGATAAACTTCATCAAAGATATAGGAGGAACCCAGACAATCTTGTCACTAAAGTCACCTATACCAGATACAGGAATTTTTGTAACAAACTCCTAAAGGACTTAAAGAAAAATTACGATAAAAATGAATTAAATAGAGCGGGAAACAATAGCAAGCAACTTTGGAAACATATCAAAAACGTCACCTGTATGTCAAAACAGCGCGAATCAAATTCAAGTTTACTGCTTTCTAATCCTTCACCTATCCTGTCAGCCAACGAAGTGAATAATTTTTTCATAAATGTTGGGAAAACTCTTGCTGAGCAGATTCCAAAACCTGACTGTGTTCAACCTTCTTCCCAAAAGTGTGAAAATAGATGTACCCTAAAATCTTTTGCCCTGCTAGACACCGACGAAGACGAAATTACCCAAATAATCTGTAGACTAAAAGATGACTGTGCTGTTGGATGGGATAACATTAGCAATAAGATCCTTAAACTCTTTAAGCATATCCTTGTACCTCCCTTAACACATATTTTTCGTATGTGTTTTTCTGAAGGCATTTTCCCTAAATGTTTAAAAAAAGCAATTGTAATCCCTATCTTCAAATCCGGAAACAAAGACCTAGTGAACAATTATCGGCCAATATCACTACTCCCCTCAATATCTAAAATACTGGAGAAAATTATAAACAGTAGACTAGTTAACTATCTAGAAAAAAATGACCTCTTATCATCTGCGCAATTTGGTTTTAGAGCCAAATTATCCACAGCCGATGCAGTGCACAGTCTAACAGATTATGTCTCTGAAGAACTTGGTAAAGGAAACCAGACCTTGGGGATCTTCCTTGATCTGGCGAAAGCTTTTGATACAGTCTCCGTTTCGACGCTTTTGTACAAATTAGAGGCCTTAGGAATAAGGGGAACGCCGCTAAAACTTTTTGCTGACTACTTAGACGATCGCTATCAATGTGTTGAAATTGACAATATTAGTAGCGACGAGCAAAAAAACACAGGTTTTGGTGTTCCCCAGGGAAGTATTTTGGGCCCCACCCTTTTCCTGATTTATATTAACGAATTGTGTGGTTTAAATATTAATCAAGGCAAAATTATATCATATGCAGATGACACGGCGTTAATATTCACCGCTAAAACTAATACCGAAGTGTACAAATATGCTCAAATAGGTTTCAATACTGTGTCTAACTGGCTTCAAAGCAACTCACTAACATTAAATGCCGACAAGACAAAATATATTCACTTCTCCATCCGCAAACCGCATTTAAATATTACTAACTCTCATCTGTATGCCCATCATTGCGGACTCCGCCCAGTCAGCATATGTAAGTGTCCTTTTATCCTTAAAACATGTAGCATAAAATATCTCGGGGTTCAAATAGACGAGTTGCTCTCTTTTAGACCACATATAGACAGTTTGGTTACAAGAGTACGCAGGTTAATTTTTGTTTTTAAAAGATTACGAGCAATTGCAGATAAAAAACTAGTGTCACAAGTTTACTTGGCCCTAGGTCAATCTGTAATACAGTACTGTATTACTTCATGGGGTGGAGCACCTAAAACTTACTTACTGCCTCTTGAAAGAGCACAGAGAGCAATTTTAAAAGTGGCAAACTTCCATCCCTTTCTCTATCCTACAGATCTGCTATACAAATCCTGTAACGTGCTGACTGTTCGACAGCTTTTTATAACGCACTTGGTATTAAAACAGCACACCATGCTCTCCTATAACATTGAAAGTACTAATAAGAGACGGAATGATATTGTATGTGAGTCAAATGCATCCTCTAAATATGTCTTTGTTAACAGATTTTATACATTTTTAGGCCCATTTCTATACAATAAATTAAATAGGAAATTAAATATCTATAAATTAAATAACTACGACTGTAAAAAGGTTATTCTGCAATTTTTACTTAGCATATCATACAGTGAGACAGAGGATTTACTCGTTGTCTGTAAATAAAACTTACTGTAAATAAAACTAAACTGTAAATAAAACTCAGTTGTTAATTATATATTTTAAATTTCTAAGCACCTTTCTAGCCTGAAACACAGGTCCTACCTAGTTCAGGCAAATGAGCAAATGTGTTCTTTATTATCTTTAAGATAAGTTATTGTAAATCTGCACCATTTTTTTAAATAAACGATATTATTATTATTATTATTATTAAAAAACACCCGTCGGGATTCTTGAATACAGATTAATGGATGACCGCTAAATAACCTTGACCGTGACTTTCAAAATAAGGGTTTCTTGAGTACAGATTAGCCACGCTTCTCCGTGATTTAGGTAGTCCATTTTTACACCGTGCGAAAAGGAATCTATCATTTTTCCCGCGTCTTTTAACTGAAGTTTTTTTTCAATGTGGCCAGTAGAATCCCCTTTTTGAGTTTTTAGCAAATATCTCCAAAACTGGACGTCCTAGGTCAAAAATAATGAAATTTTCATCCCCTCTTGTGTCAATGTCCCCGGGATTCTTGACTACAGATTAAAGGATGACCTCTAATTAATTTTGACCGTGACCTTTTTCAAAATATTTTATTTATTTATTTAATACTTTAAGCACACAAATAATAATAATAATAATAATAAATCTTTTATTTCAGACAAAGTCCATAGGGTTGGTAACAATTTACTTAACTACTAGTGTTAGTAGGTACAGAAATATACAACTAAAACTAAAACATACAGCTACACTACAGCGTGGAGTTGCATCCACCTCTGCATTATCGGTGAACCCACCGGTGGTCCCACCAATCTGCGAACACACTGTGAATAGTGTTGGTACTGCCGCGCAGACACATCTTTTTCTAATAATGGCGGCAAAACCATCAATGTTCGTGTCCGCAAACATCCCTGAGGCACTGCAACGCCACGGCAGCCCCAACAGTACCCTCAATGCATTATTATATTGGACGCGTAGGTCGCTGTATGCCCGCTGAGTGAAACTGACCCACAGGCTGCACGTGTAGAAGAACTGGCAGTAAGCTTTAAAAAGCGTAATTTTAACGGGCTTCGTACATCGTGCAAACCTGCGGGCCAGCATGTTACAACGAACAGCCAGCGATCTACGTTCCCTCTCAATGTCACAATTGTCTTTAAGATCTTTGGTGACCTAGTGGCCTAGGTATTTAAATTTTTCTACCCTTCGCAGAGATTCTCCACACAGAAAGACATTTGGAATATCAGAATATGTCACACTGCCAGTCTTAAAAACCATAATTTCGCTTTTTGTGACATTATATTTTAGGCCGTGGCTCACCGCGTAAGATTCGCATAAAGCGATCAGTTGCCTCAGAGCACCGATCGATGGGCTCAGCGACACCATATCATCAGCATAGCTAATATTATTAATGCACACCCCGTCTACATGACATCCGATATTGGTGCTACTGAGCTCAACGATTAGTTGGTTCATGTATAGGTTGAAGAGACGGGGTGAGCTAAGCCCCCCTGCCTCACCCCGCACTCCAACCGATACACTTCCGAGTGCGAGCCAACCCACTTCACACTATTGTTTTGATTACTATATCAATACTTAAATACATATTGACACTATCTCAGGTGGTAAAGTAGTTTCACACTGTAGTTTACGCCACAGAACATCGTAAGAAACGAGATCGAATGCCCTTGACAGGTCCAGAAAACAGGCAAATATAGGCGTCTTCCTGTCTGTGTAGTATTGAACAGTCTGCTTTAGTCACAAGATTGCACTCTCAGTCGACAGCCCAGGCCTAAAGCCGAACTGGGCGTCATGCAGTTCGAGGCGTTTTGCCAATTGTTTATTAAGCAGACTATCCAAAACTTTTGCTATGACAGTGGCCAGAGAAATGGGCCTGTAATTGGAAATGTCAGAGGCATCCCCCGTTTTATTTTTTACAATAGGCACTACCATTGTATATAAGATCATCCGGTAAGTAGCCGTGACTGATGCACAAATTAAAAAACAAAGCAAGCACACGTGGCAGGTGCCCCCCTGCATACTTCAGTTGCTCGATGCTGAGGTCATCATGACCCGGTGATTTACCCCTCTCCATTTTCCTCACAATAGCTGAAATTTCTCGAGCCGTAAAAGTAATCGTCATATCCCCAGAGTTGGCCCCCCGCATCGATCACCTGTACAGGGGTAGTAAGCGGCGAATCAACTTTAAAATGACGCTGGAAAGCATTAGCTATCTCTGCTGGCTCATGTACGCCTGCCACGCCCATTGGGGGACTCGACTTCGGATTCAAACTATTTTTTGATTTCCAAAAGGATCCGAATTTCTTTTCATTGTGATGTTTAGCCAAAATATCCATTTTTATCTGCTAAATGCACAGAGGCGGACTTAATGTCATAGGCATTTTCTACCAGTCAAAGTTTTGTTTTCGAGTGTTTGACCTGATAAGGATTCTTGAATACAGATTAATGGATGACCTCTAATTACCCTTGACCGTGACCTTTTTCAAAATATTGTTGAGTATTTGATCTGCGGCGTGTATTGATATTGTAATTGTGTGTAATTGAGTTGTATTTAATTAACGTGGCGTTTAACACCTAAAAGTCACTTTTTAACAGTGTCCTTCAGGAGCTCCGCTCCCCGAACCCCCTAGCACAGGTTTGAATAGTATAAGTGTTGACCGCTGTTTCCCTCCAGATCCATAATATACGAGGGCGGGTCAATAAGTCCGTGACTTTTGGAATAAAACACAGATTTTTTGATAAAAAAATAATTTTATTTTTCAACGTAGTCTCCCTTGAGCTCTATACACTTTGTCCAACGCTTCTCCAATTTTTTTATCCCTTCCAAAAAAAATGATTTGTCGGGGTCCTCAAAATAGGCCTTTGTTTGCGAGATGACTTCATCATTGGAGTCAAATCTTTTTCCACCAAGCCATTTCTTCAGGTTTGGGAACAAGAAGTAGTCGCTCGGAGCCAAATCTGGAGAATAGGGCGGATGAGGGAGCATTTCATAGCCCAATTCATGGATTTTTGCCATGGCAACTGCACATGTGTGCACCCTTGCATTGTCTTGGTGGAAAAGAAGTTTTTTCTTGGCCAAATGAGGTCGGTTTTTTTTCAAATCGTCATTGAATCGGTCCAATAAATTGGCATAATATTCCCCATTGATTGTTCTTCCCTTTTGAAGGTAGTCAATGTGGATTATCCCGCGTGCATCCCAAAAAACAGTCGCCATAACTATATTGGCTGACAAACCCACCTTGGCCTTCTTCGGCGCCGATTCACCCTTAGAAACCCACTGTTTTGACTGTTGTTTGGTCTCTGGTGTGTTATGATGGATCCATGTTTCGTCCACGGTTACAAAACGGCGCAAAAACTCCTCCATATTGCGATTAAACAACGCCAAACCTTCCTGTGAAGTTGTTACACGATTGCGTTTGTGGTCGACTGTGAGCAAACGCGGCACCCATCTTGCGGAAAGCTTTCTCATGCCCAAGTGATCATTCAAAATTGAAACCACTGAGCCATGCGAGATCCCTACGGCTTCCACAATCTCTCGCACTTTCAATCTTCGGGCGGCCACCATATCGTGAATTTTTTCGATTGTTTCGGGTGTAGAGACCTCAACTGGGCGTCCAGGACGTTCGGCATCTTCAGTGCTTGTACGGCCACAACGAAATTCAGTAAACCACTTTTTTACCATTGAAATCGATGGTGCAGAGTCCCCATAGTATTTATCAAGCTTAGCCTTGGTCTCGGTAATGGTTTTTTTTCGCAAGAAATAATGCTTAATAAGCACACGAAATTCACTTTTTTCCATTTTCTCCTCAAATTAGTGAGTAGTCTGATAAAAATAGCTGTCAAACACAAACTAACTGACGCAGCAAGTTTAAATTTTGACAGGAGTCAACTGACAGATGCCTGTTGACAGGAGCAGTGTTGCTGTTTCAGTAAAGAGGTCAGAAATTCAAAAAGTCACGGACTTATTGGCCCGCCCTCGTACTATTTTACCAACAGAGCCTTCCTTATGTCTCCGTAATAAACAAGGTGGACAAGACTTATGTAAGTCTATTAATGCACAGCGTTTAGCAACCTCTGTACGCTCGGCTAACTTCACGCCGTGCAATAATGGACTACCTAAGTCATTACTACGTATCGTAATATACTATTAATTTTGATGGAAGAACTAGTTGTTCAATCGCTTAAAATAAAATGTAGCATTTTATTTTAAGCGCCTGTGAAATACGCTTGGCCATCAGTCGCATGATGTGCGTGATGCGGACACAAAGGTTGCAGGCGCTGACACAGATGAATTTATTGTCCAATTGACGTCCGCTCCCTGTAGATGTATCAGGAAACTACTAAGGCCCGTATTACAGAAGGAAACTCAAGCATTGATCTCTGTTTAAAACTAGTTTTAAGTCAAGTTGTAATTTTAGAACGTTCCTCAAGCATAGATTCATTGATCATAGTTCAGCTGAGATTCGCTTTATTTTAGAACGTTACTCAGTTCGTAAAGCGAACCTAAGCAGTGATTTGATCTGTAATCGCCCAAGTGTGGTCGAGACCGCGCTTGAGCATAGAATTGTCATGCCAATTTTTGTTTCAAGCGTAAGTTGTCGAGTTTTAATATCAAAATGGATATATTTGAAGAAGCAGATCATTACAATAATTTATTCAATGATGATGCAAATAGAAGGTTGAACTTTAGCGTTCCTCTTAGATATTTAAAAGATACACAGGACCCATATAATTGTGAAAACTTCATAAAGAGGTACAGGTTTTCACAAGGCGTGGTAAAATATTTAATTCTACCTATGATAGACCACGATTTAAGAAAACCACATAACCGTGGGCACCCCCTAGCCCCAGAATTGCAAATTCTTGTGTGTTTTATTTTTCTTTCGTCCTGCCATTTAAAAAGTTATAAGAATAAATAATAATCAGCAAAAAAAAAAAACAAAACTAATCAAAATATATAAGATGTTTTCATTTGCATAAATTGTTTGACATACTGACATTTTTATTAAATAGCGTACCTATTTATGGCCATAGATACAAGTCTTTTAAGCCTTACAATAATTATGCTTATAAAATGACTATACTTTATTTAAATAAATGAGGAATTGTACTATTCAGGACCGAACTAGACCGAACTAATAACGCTGATTTCCTAAATAATTGGGCGCTTATGGTATATTTTAATATTTCTAATCCAGTGAAGATTAAAACAAAGTTGGTTAATAAAATAAATCGTAAACGAAAACAGGCTGATACATAGACAATACACATCTCTGCTTGAGGTTCGATTTGAGTCTCGATTCAGCTGAATAGAGATTGATTACCGTTCTGGAATATGACCGATGCTCGAGTACTGATTCTATACTTAAACAGTGATCGACTGATTGACGCTCAAACTAGACTTGAGGAACCTTCTGTAATACGGACCAGAGTTCTTAGTCGCCAGTACTATTTCAGGTGGAAATCGTAGGAATAATGAAAATACAAGTAAATTATGTACATTTTTATTAAATCAGTAACATGCACAACTTTAACATGCGACACCCACAACTAATAAATAATATTTAAATAAATTGTACTCGATACAAACAGACTGTGTTACGAAATATACCTAACAGTACCTACTGGTTTGAATGTTACAAACTGTTTAAATCCGGTGTGTGTATTGATACAATATTTTTTATACTGTGTCGATACAACAGACTTTATTTTAACGCTTTGCATACCTTGGGAGTCGTTACTTAAGATTTTAAGTGACGTCTCTGAATGCGCCAGTTAGTGTCTTGTTAGCACAAATACAACATTTATTTTGTTTTCCATAAACGTAACTATTTGTGCACAAAACTATTGTTTTTAACTCAAACGCTATTTTGTATCAACCAAAGACTTGGTTCCCATAATGTTTTGTAGCCTTCTTTGTATTCGGTTTTGATACAAAATGCGATACAGTAGCCTCTATTAAAAATACCATTTACAAATTCCCAAAAATACTGAAATATAATCTTAGAGTAAGTTTAATATAAATTAACATAAATAATAATCGTAAATTACACATGAAACACGGACTGACTCGGTGTTGCCATGCTTTCTAACTAAAACTAAATAAAATCGTTTTTACATGATGGCAAATCCATAGACAATGTAATAGGCATCTATGGGCAAATCGTACCATAATGGCGGATGGAGCATTGATGACGTCACAGTAAAGAACCGACTAGGGCTATTTTAAATACATTATTATTTGGATTTTTCTTGGATGGACCCATCGACTTTACAATACTGGCCCAAACTTTAATTTCTAATATTTTGTATTTATTAATATCTATCAATTGACAAAATTTGTTCGATCTATTCTGCTGGTAGGATTTCAATGCATTGTTCAGTTTGAATTAAAACAATATTGCCATTTGGAGGCTGAATCAGGCTCTAAAGATCCCAGCTTATATATTGTCTTGGCTCGCAGTCGTGATAAAATCTACTTAAAAAAAATCTAGTTTTTGTTTGGCACAATAACGCATTCCGATAGGGTCTGTTCGGATTCACGGTTCGCCGTTCAATTTGGTTGAATGAACAAATTTTATTCGTGCACAAAAATAAAAGTGATTAGTACCTTTCAACCAAAGTGAATAGATTTGGTTGAACCGTGTATTATTGCCATTAGATTAAACATACGAATAATTAACTAACCCATTATGATTATTATTTTAAAATACAAATGCGGGTAGTTCGATGTACATCGGCTGTTGAGACTATTATTAGGTACACGATCGACTTAAAACCATCAGTGCAATGTAAATCTTATCCCTGTAAGGTAAGTTATAAATTTGAATGATTGCCAAGAGTTTTATCCAACTCACGGCAATAATTCTAATTTATACTTTATAACAATGAGATAAGAGTTATATTGCAATGACTTGCTAATGGATTTACGTCTTTCAAATTTGACAGTGAATGTTGTACCTTACAACTGTGTGTGTGAGTTGAAATGGCCGCGTTGAGACTAGAGTGCTACACTAGGCGCCGCCCCCACTGCCACTCGCGGCCGCGGACAGCTCGGTGACGGCGTCGCTGCGCTCCCCGAAGTAGACGGCCACGTCGCCGGCGTCCGTGTCTGCGTCCTTGTCTGTGGACTGGATGTCGTTGGGGGCGGGCACCACCACCTCGCTCCTAGAAGACCCTTCCGTCTTCAAATCACAGTTGTGTATGACTTGGCCATGTACGTGTTTGTGCTGGCTGCCCTGCGGTTCTTGATCAGCTGTCTTTGTGTGGTCTACAGGTTCGTACCCCGCCGGGAGGACGAGCCCGTCGAAAGATTCCAGGTTCACGTTCGAGTTGAACTTGTTCTGATACTTGTCATTGGGCAGTTGTTGTTGCGACAGTTGTTGTTGAGACTGCTGAGAGAATGAGTGCTGTTGTTGCGCGAACTGCTGCTGTTGCTGCTGCGTGGACTGGTGCTGTGACAACTGTTGTTGTTGTTGTTGCGGCAACTGTTGCTGTTGTTGCTGTGTGCTCTGTTGTTGCTGGACCTGCTGCTGTTGTTGTGAAAACTGTTGTTGTTGATTTTGTTGCCGAACTTGTTGTTGTTGTTTTTGTTGCTGAAGTTGTTGTTGTTGGAGTTGTTGCTGAACTTGTTGTTGTTGCTGAACTTGTTGCTGCTGAGAAAACTGTTGTTGTTGGTTTTGCTGCTGAACTTGTTGTTGTTGTCGTTGACTAAACTGTTGTTGTTGCTGTTGCTGACCGGGCTTGGACGGGTCGTCAATGGCTTGCAAAATGCTCTGCAGCAATCCTTCCGAGAGCAACTGACCGTGAGGAACAGAAGACTTGCCGCCGTTTGAGGACTGTATTTGCACGGAGTAGGAGCCAATCTGATTAGTAGAAGAACTAAGAGAACTCGGAGAACTAGCAGCGTCCGAATGAATGTTCTGACTCGTCGACACAATCTTCTGCTGCAGCTGCTTCGCTTCCTCGTTCAAGTCTCTGATCCGGTCAGAAGTCTTCTGTATCTGATCGCTCACGTACTGCAGCCTCTCGTCTTTGAGCGCGTGTTTCTCTTTCAATGACTTTGATTTTTGTACGTTGTAACTCTCTCTCTTATGAGTGGGCTGCACGAAGGAGTCGGGGATGGTGACCGTGTTCGAGGATTTATTTAAAGTAGTTCCGAGACTGCTGAGACTGTTGACATAGCTGGTGGCGAGGTCTGTCGGGATCCTCTCTCCCGCCTGCGCCGCTCTGAGGATCGCTTCATGATACGGACAGTGCTTCAGTATCGCGGCCGCGTCCAAGTTCGACAGGTTCGCGATGAGCGTACCGTCCACGGTGGACGTGACCGTATCGGTGTGCGACCCGGACGTCACGTGGTCGCCAACGCCCACCGTGAGCAGAGGGGCCGAGTACGAGTCGTGTTGGAAGGAGATGGGGCTGCCTGCGTGCGGCAGGCTGTACAGACTGGTGGGCTCTATGGAGAGGGTCACGTCCCTGATGGGCGGCGGCAGGTAGGCGGGCGCGTGCGCGTGGGAGAGCTGCCCCGCGTCCTTGTGCTGCGTGCCCTGCGCGATGTGCGCGAACAGTCCCTCCGGCACCGCCTCGCGGAACTGCAGCGGGCGGCGCGGCGAGCTGCCGCCCGCGTGGCCGCCGCCCGAGTGCTGGCCGTACGCCAGCGGCAGGCCGGGCGGCGCGCCGTACTGGCTGCCGGGTGGCACGCCGTACTGGCCCGATGGCGCTACCAGACCCTTCGCTCCCTGTTGCCTCAAAGATGCTGGGTAAGGACCGTTCGAAGAAAAGGAATCTGCCGGCGGTGCCCCGTAAGTATCGAACGGCTTCCCCGGGAATTGCACTACGGACAAGTCCGGCTGTTTGTTCTCGGTGTAGTGCGCCTCGAACACTGTCTTAGACTGGTCGATGTGGTTGGAGTCTCCACCGACGATCGCGTTCAGGTCGATGTTGGCGAGCGCGTCCTGGTGCACGTTGGCGTAGCCCGACGATATCTGAGCGCCCGACGAGAACTGGTGGTTGTTCGACGAGAATTGGTGATTGCCAGACGAAAATTGGTTACTTCCAGATGAGAATTGGTTGTTACCAGAAGAAAACTGATTACTTCCAGATGAGAACTGGTTGTTATCGGACAGGAAGTTGTTACTGCCAGATGTGAACTGGTGATGTTGGTTAACGTCGGGCAGAGGTTCGTCCAAGTCGATGTGTATCTCTTGTGTCTGTTCGGGCGGCCCGTACTGGTCGCTGCTGTGGCCGATGGAGCCCGCAGGGTGCGCCAGGCCGGGGATGGGCTTCCAGCCATCGTACAGCACGTGCGGCGGCGTGGGCGGCGCGGGCACGCCGGGGTGCGGCGGGCGCGGGTGCGGGTCGGGCTGCGGCGGGCCGTACTGGCCCCCTCCGCCACTGTTACCTACGTTCTGGAGCACGAGCTGGTCGTTCGGTCCGATCGGACCTAGCTCGTGTCCCGGTGGTCCGTACGAGTCGCTCGGGATCGGGAAGTTCGGTTTCAAATCTACTGGGAGCGATACTAAAGGAGTGCCGTATATAGGCGCCGGCAGGTTCAGGCTGAAGTCCAGGTTATTATTGTCCAAGGGAGGAAGATTTATCTGCGGTAGTTCCGGCAGAGGAAATGATTGAACATCTCTAATAGGAGCCCCGTAGTTTATCTTTGGAGGTCCGTACACGGGCTTCGGAGGTCCATACACGGGCTTCGGAGGCCCGTAAACGGGTTTTGGAGGAAACAACGGCTTGTTCAGCGTTATCTTTGGAGGCTTAAACGGCACACCATAAGTCGGCTTCGGTAGACTCTGTTTCGGTGGTCCATACGTTTTCTTTGGGGGACCGTAAGACTGTTTCGGGGGGTTGTATTTCGGGGGCCCGTACACTGGTTTCGGGGGTCCATAGATTGGTTTTGGTGGTCCGTAGATGGGTTTGGGCCTGTGTTGCGGCGGCGGCGGCGGGCCGTGGTAGTGCTGGCTGGGGAAGGAAACGGGTGCGGGGGGGCCGTACGCGCCTGGAGGAGGGGGTCCATATGCGCCGGGAGGGGGGGCGTCGTTGAACAGCAGCTGGTCGGGCACGCCGTAGACCGGCACTGGCACCGGGTGCGGGAGATCTTGAACTGGAAACGAGAAAAATTTGATGTAATACATAGTGACATTAGTCCCAATACCAAGCCGCAGGCTGTATTCTGTACATCTGACATTGAGCATAAATAATTGCTGGGGTTAACTGCAGCACGCAACTCCGCTTCTGCATGTGTGTGCCGTGGGACGTGGCGGTATTTAAAGTTTTGTTATAACATATTAGAATATTAGAAGATTGTTGTTAAAAAAAAGACATGGGGACTGCTGACAGAAGTGAAAATTTAAAACTTTGGAATAACATATTATGCGTATACATGTACATGCGCGTCGCCAGTCTGGCGCAACACGTCACATCAGCATGTTGGTGACGCGAACCCATAAGTTTTCTCCTACCAAAAACCGCTCAACGCGCCTAAAGAAGTTTTCATTAAAAAAATTCACAAAATACATGCTATGACATTTATTAGACCCTGCTTTAAGAATCTTTTTACACTATTTATGTAAGTGAATAATGATAAATGTATTTTATTTCTTTCCGTTTTCTTTATTTGAGTGGGCGCAACGCACCCGAGGGACGAGTTGAAACATAGTTTCATTGTTTTCGTTCGAACATGAAGAAACTATCCGGGTTGAACTGAGAATGTCCTAATAAAAATTCACTAACACTGCCCAACAGAGACTTCGAACCCGAGGCCTTAATACAAATAACTATAATAGGAATAAAGTAACTTACATGAGTTAGGTAGATCTTTGGGCGGTCCGTAAGCGTCGGGCGGCAGCGGCTCTCCGTACGAGTTCGACAGCGACGCCTCGCGCTTCTGCGCTGCACCGCCTGTAACCACAATACAATATTACATCATCTGACGAGTATTAGTATCTTGTTATGATTACACACAAGACTGTCCACTCTACGCCAAAGCCAAATGGACGGCAGTGTTTCGCACGCGTATAGATACTGTCAACCCCATGCAAACCCAACATGAACTATTTTATATGAACCGCCCTTATCGCTGCGAAATATGGCGCCATCAAAGTCAAATAATGACCATGAACGTGTTCAATAATTCATGGTTCACCTTTTAATTTGGTTGAATCAACCAAATTGAATGAGAATCTTGTGAAATTTGGTTGAACCGTGTACCTAATTCTATTTTATACAAAATATGAAATTGTTTAAATAATAATTTATATTTATTATTTAATTTTTTTATGTTGGGACAACTAGATCCAAAGGTAAGTATACAAAATCTTATGTTTTATTACAATACAAATACAAGAGGGATTTGCTTTAATTTTTTTGGGAGAATATTCAAGAATTTTATTCGTCGGCAATAACAACAACATAAAAGATTAGAATAGAATATTGTTTATTGTCGCTGTAGGTGATTAACAAATAAAGAGGTTAGGTTTACCTGACTGAGTGGCCTCCGCTTGTAAATCTTGCTCGCTGTCTTTGTTGACGAGGCCGGGCGGCGTCTCCTCGGCTGCTGCTGAGCACAGCACCAGTAGGAGCAGGTACACCTGCACACACGAGAACGTATTGTAGGAACATGTGAGCATACACTCGACCGATCACTGCTACAATGCTACATCGCTCTTCTGGCGCTTGAATGACTTTGACATGGAGGCGCTGCTGGAAAACATTTGTGAAATATTTTTTTGGAATTGTATTGAAAAACAGGCTGCGTGGGTGAGACGCAGTGGACGATCCCGTTTACATTTTCATACAAAACGAAGCTAAGTATGGTCTAATCCTGCCGTGGTCGGGGAAAAGTCCAAAAGGGTTACCGAGGCTCCTGGCAACACAGACAACGGAAGGACACACCCTCCCACTCTGCTCTTATTTGATAATTTTCCATCCAACAAAAAAAGTATGGTCCCTTAAGTATCTCATGAAAATGTTAACAAATTCACAATTTAGTTAAATTTTATAACCTCAATTTTCGTAGATGATTATTCAATTGCAATTAAATAATGTTCTGAAAGTTATTAAATATGGAGGCCTTGGCAGAGAGTACAACTTTGTACCCTTTGGCGTCGAGACCCTCGGTCCGTGGGGTCCCAGTGCGCATAAGTTATATGCGGAAATCGCGAAACGTCTAGTTGATGTAACTGGAGACCGAAAAGCTGGCGGCTTTCTCGCGCAACGCATCAGCATTGCAATTCAGCGAGGAAATGCCGCCAGCATCCTCGGTACAATGGCCCGAGGGCCTTTTAAAGCTTAACTTAGTTTTAATTTAATTTAGTTAATGTTAATAATCATCTTGTAATTTGGTTATGTAAATAATGTTCAAACATTTTTTTTGGAAAAACTGGTGAGATGTTGAAACCTAAATACAGATCAAATACATTTATTAAAAAAACTTAAAAAAAAAACAACCGACTTCCAAAAAACACTAGAAGTTTTATTTTAAGTTTTTTGTTTTCCTTTTTAGTGGGTTAGTTTGTAATTTATCTAAGTTACAATAGCCTAATGTCAACTGCTTATCACCTTTTACAAAATATTGCATTTCCCGATGTAGGGACGTTAATTGTTGAGGAGTTCTCCTGGTAAGAACCAGGAGAGCTGCCACTCACCATATGCATTGTGACGAGCATAAATGGCTTAGCTACCATATTAAAGTACCTAATCGTATCACAACCCGTTAAATACTTATTAGGTATTAAGTAGTTCCGGTGGCCATCTGTGGCACTTAACCAAATGGTGCTTTTCGAGAGTAACTCGTGCATTTGGGACGAGTTACTATAAAAATATCTAAATCGCTATATATTTCCATGGGATCCCCTCATCAGATTCTGACTTGGTGACAATGAGACCACCTCGGGAGCATACCTAACCTTTCAAACAAAAAAAGAATTCCTCCTCCTTTTTGGGAAGTTGGTTAAAAATAGGCTTTTTTTTTGGGTGGGAAATCATCAAATAACTTCTCCCGCTCTGGGCAGAGCGAGAGGGTGTGTCAGACTCTTACTGACTAAAACCCACCCGTATTCCTTCCGTTTCCTGTGTTGCCAGGGGCCTCGGTAACTCATTAGTACCTTCCCGCCACCCCGGCAGGCATCGGCTCTAGTGGACCCCTACACTTGTGAATAGAATATTGAGTATTGATACCTTTAATACTTATAACTTTCGAACGTCAGAATTACATAAGACAGCCCCCAAAAAACGCTCGCCCTTCACCATTTCCTAGTGCTTTAGCTCCCGGAGAAGAATTGGCGGGAGATGAATATGTTGGTAATTTGTGAGTGCCCTTTTGTGAGTGATAGCGTAAGATTGAGAACCTGGGTAGGGTCTGCATTTTCATCAGATAAGTATTTTGGAACATACAAAACGAAGCTAAGAGTTCACGTGCGTAGCTTTTGGCTGTTTTTCCACCAGAGATGTGCTATGCAGCTATGCTGCGAGGATGTAAAAACTAAGCTACGAAACTATGTAACCCTTTCCACTACGCTGTGTAGCGGAGCGAGTAAGATGTGCTATGAAGATGCGCCGCCGCGAGGTAGCTGTGTGAGGAAGATGGGTAGCTCGAGTTATGCATCCATAGCTCCACGCATCCATAGCCACCATCTACGTATTCATAGCACACATCCATAGCACGCATCCAAAGCACTAAACCATAGACGACGTCGACGCAGCTGTATGCGTCCCGTTTGCACCACTCTGCGAAGACTGTGGACATCGTAGAGTCCTCAGTAAATACGGGTAAAGACCAACTGGACCTTGAGGGTGGAGAAGTTGGAGGTGCGCCATAACACCAATTTCAAGTCATTTGTAGTGCGTGTTCCGTCTCATCATTTGGTGACCTTCCTCAAGGAAGAGTTTTGGCCGAAAGATGTGCTGTATCAGCGTTTCCGCGGTCGGCTACGCGACACCTCGCAGCGTAACACGACGCCGTCACTTTGTGTGCAGTAGTTTTTAAGTTTGTTGTAGAAAATATGTATTAGTTTATAGTTATTGATTTATACTTATATATGTATTGTGTTTTTATGGGCCTTAGTTGCCTGAAATAAAGGATATTATTATTTTATAATTATTATAGCACGCATCCACAGTAACGTAGCATAGCGAATCTGCGGTGGAAAAGCAGCCTGACCGTGGTCCTACAATCGAGCGGCGCCTTATAAAGATTCCACTTGTATTCCCCGATGCAGTGGTGTATACCCACATTTTGCCAGGCAAAATTAACGCTGTAACAACACAAACAAACCTGCGTGTAACAACTAGTTAAATGCGAAGCTTTCATTCATCTCACAACTTTTACTTTCCGCGTAGATCACGATCTATAGATCATGCACTGGAGATCATTCGTAGATCTTATTTATTCACGCGGACATACGAGTACCTGTCTAAACATAATCAACTAATTTATAATGTTATTATATTTGTAAATTATGTAATTTATGTTAGAAAGTATTTTCACGCACGCTTGCTTCAGAGCGAAGATAAATTATGCATAAAATAATAATATTGCCTAAAGGCCGAGTGTAAAAATCCGTGTGCGTCAGCGACGAGAAACAATCCGGCTCAACCCGAGCTTTTGATACATGTCATATCATCAAGCCTCTGTATTCCGCGGAAGGATAGACAGAGATGTATGGTACCTACATCCACATTCGAATCATTCCTACTCTTCCTGTACTGTCTAAAAGAGTAGAATTGTGCCCTGTACCACGTCGTAAAACATCAGTTGCACAAAGACATTTTATTGTACTGGCTCCCCGCATCTATAACATTGTACGTAAATAAAAAAATCAAAATTAGGAAACTTAAGTCAGTCTAAAAAAGCTATACTGCCTTGGATAAAAAGTTTGGACTACAACGCCACAGAAAACCTATTCAAGGCGTTGTGAAGAGAAACACTCACACTCTCCGACACACAGACACACTCCCCCTACACACACACACCACTTCACTTACCCTTTACACACTCACACCCCTACACACCTCAACTAACATGTGCGAGCACACACTCCCCGCTCACACAACACATCTATAAACACAAACAAGATTCTGTCACCCAGCGTGCCGAATTGTGTACAGCACAAGCACATGAATAATAAACCGGTTTTTTATTCATGTGGCACAAGTGTCCCCTACGCCTGCCGGGGTCGCGGGAAGGTTAGTACCTTCCTTAGGGTTACTGAGGCCCCTGGCAACACAGGCAACGGATGGAATATGGGTGGGTTTTATTCAGTAAGAGTCTGACACACCCTCCCTCCGCCCAGAGCAGGAAAAGTTATTTGATGATTTCCCACACAAAAAAAAGGGTGCCGAATTATTTTTATTTTTTATTTTTGTGGAAACTGGCGAATGTTTAAGTGCTGTGACCTACAAAACTACAGCTGCTCAAATTGTATCAAATCTTGTTTACTTTAAAAATGTAATCATAACCTTTTCCGCCCCTTTTAGAAGTTACAAGCAAAAAACTGAAAGAAGTCAGATTCAATTTTGAGGTTTTTCGAGCACCTCGCAATTAGCACAGGTTTTTCGAAGCTTGGTTTTACATTATTGGTATTGAAAACATCCCGAAAAATCAGTGCAATGCAATTTTTTTCGACCTACGATGTTTTCAATGACTGGACTAAAAGAAAGAACTGGGAATACTTACAGGCGTGAAAGTTACCAATAATTCCGTAGTTTTTAGGAATCCGGATTCGGAACTAATTCCGAGGTCATTGTTAACATCGTAGCTAGTAAGAACTCGTCAACAAAACCGTTCCTTCCGCTCGCACTCGATACTTTCCTCATTAACCAATTCCCATACACTGTAAAACCGTGTCTGCTCTATAATTTGACTCTATTGAACATTCTATTGTTTCGTAATCATAGACAATGGTGATTGGAGAAAAAAATCTGGCACTGCATCCGAGTAGAGATGGGAACTTATCTGTATTATGGAGTGTTAGGGATGTGGGCTGTTGATAAAGAGATGTCGATAATATATTAGGATTTATAGGTAAGAACTTATTTCATTGTCAAAATGGACAGGCATATGGATGTGCATAGTTTTGGCTTTGATTAAATCCCAAAATTATGCATTGTCTGCCAAGGGTGGCTCAATTATGTTGCTAACTGCGTCAAAATCCATCCAGTAATTAAGAAGTATTTAACAATGCACGCACACACAAACTACTTTGTCTTATCCTGTATAAGAATAGATACGTCTTTGATCCATTATGGAATTGGTATTGGAAAATAAACGGTCCATGTGCATAGCACTGGGTGACAGGCTGAGTCGGATTAAAGCCTAAGCTATTAAATAACAAACTCGATCAAAAGAGAAACTCTACTTATTATAATTTCAAATAGTCAATCAAGTTATCACTTTTATTGATTCGAAATCATTATTTATTCATTGACATTCTGATTTTAATATATTTATAGGTACATTATACAAGGTGTCGTTTTGCATCCTCGTCAAATTGAAGGAGGAAACTATGCTAATGATTCTGGACACGAATCAATATAATAAGTAGGCCTTTTTTTTCGGAAATCGGCATGTGTGGGACACGCTTGTTAAAACGCGGACCGTGTGATAACGCACTATAACTGCCCTTTTACACACACACTACCGCATATGCAACGGGGTGATTCTGTTCTGTGAAAGTGGTGTATTCTAAAATTCTGTCAAACTTAAATAACTAAAAAAACAAGTATGTATTAATTATTGAGCAGGTATCGTAATTTTATTTGATTATATAAGTCTCTCATAGTAGCCTCCTGAAATTTGACGAAGATGCAAAACGACACCTTCTATGAACTGTTTCTGATCGCCTAATCAAGTATCCCGAACTTTAATTCCGTAACACACTTTCAATGACAATCTGTATGATTTTGAAGTATATTGCTAATTCATTGCTTTATCTATATGTTCGAAAAAGGAGATGTTTGATTTTGGGCTACCACCATGTACACTACATATATAAATAGTAAAAAAATAGGGGATTTTCATAAAAATACAAAAAAAATAATTTGAGGAAGAGAACAGCCGTACAAAAAGATTATTTGGGAAGATTTTTAATATGATAACCCTATTTTTAAGGCAGCTATGACAGTTGTGTTTGTCATGACGTTTAACGACTGACAGTTTTAAGTTTCGTGACGTGACGTCTTTCTTAGACTTTGGCAGTTGGCTTACGTATTGTAGTCTGTGGTTGGCTTTGAAACGCTGAATCGTTGTATTCGTGCGTTTTGGATTGGATGGGTTTCGGAGTTTCTAGTGATTTTTTATTTTGCGTGATTGTGATTTGTGATTTGCGTTTGTGATTTTTTTAAATTGTCGAAATGACATTTCGTGTATTCCTGATCCACCATATTTATGTTGTGTTGCTCTCCTTGACAGAGTTAATTTCAATTTACATTAAAGCGAAGTCAAATTATAGAAAATGAACATTACAAAACGGTAACTATATTGTACAGCGATATTTACATATAGTGTACATAGAGCTGGCCCAGGTTCCATACATTTCTGGAACATCTCCTTTGTCTGCTCATCTGCGTTGTTGAGCAGACCAATTTTTCGAAAACGCAATGAATGTTGTTGAACTGTCAAGACTAAAGCCATCGCTACTGTAAGTTTTTTATGTAGTTACTCCGCTGATCAGTATCTAAAATTAATCTCATGTTGATGTTACACACACAAACAGCCTATAATATTCCCACTGCTGGAACACACGCCTCCTCTCGATGAGAGGGAGTGGGCCGTAATCCACCACGCGGGCCCAGTGCGGGTTGGTAGATATCACATGTATTCCAATTTTTGGTTCTAGGACATGCTGGTTTGGTTTCCTCAAAATGTTTTCCTTCACCATTTTGAGAGTAGTGGTGATGAAATAATTTACACAAAGTAAAGCGCCTGTCTTGGTTCGAACCTACGACCTATACTCGTAAGTCGTAACCGTTACCACTGGGCCAGCACTGCTTATGTTAGCTGTTTCATAATAATGTATAATCACAATCATATGAGTTGTCAATGATACCACTGAGTTGTAATGAGCTTAAATAGACATTAGGAGCTGTTAAGGCCAATAGGGGAATGTTGGGATGAATTTATTTCAAAAACAAACTTAACATTGTAGTTGAAAAACATGTTCTCCCATACATCGATATGCCACGGTCAATTCTCCAACTGCAAATTTAAGTTGGTCGACAATAACTTGTAAAACTCACTTAGCTGTGATAGTTTTCCTTTTAATTTCAATTATGTACTACTGCCATGATTTTTTTCACATCTCCTTAAACAACCATTTAGCTGGCAGGCGGGAGGCACTTGACTCAAACAAAAGAATATTACGCAAGCGGATCCTGAATCGAAAAGTGGTGTTCACAGACCCGCAATATTTTTGAACGGCCTATCCAACAACACCTCACACCACGGGATAGACGAGAAAAAAATATCCCTAAACAACGTGTGCGTTACCCGAGCAAAATAATGTCGAAAATAGGCATTTAAATCTTACAGATAATTAGTTGCCCAGCTTCTGTAATTGTTGCGCACATTTTTAAATTTGTTGCACTTATAGTTTTTTTAGTTATTTCACAAAAACATTTCCTGCTGGGGTAACGTTTCAAACGTTACCGCAGCCAGACATTTTTTTTTTAAATGTGAGTATTGAAACAAATATTAGCTATATAATTAGTTGTCTAGACGAGGTAAATGTTGCACCTTATTTTGTATTTGTTCTTTCTTCGGCTGCGAAGTTATTCGAGATCCTGCTGGAGTAACGTTTGTGGTTTTACTGGATCTCTGAAACGGTTAAGCGGATTCTTATCATCTTTTGTACATAACTTCTTAGGAATTAGTTGTAATTAGTTGTGCAATAAAAAAAACACAATAATGCACCGTTTAAAGGTTATTTAATTAAATATAAAAACACTTCAATAGGTCCCTGCACTCTAAATAAGAGTTCTAAAGACTTACTTTAAACGTTATTTTGTAGCTTGTAACTGCTTTCAAATGTATGTGAAGTTTCATTAGTATCCTGTAAGTAACTAACAAATTATGATGATATTCAGTTCTCCACGTTCACGGTCAATATGTGCGCGGAGTTTTTTGGCCACCGATAAACTTGTATGTGGATATATAAACTGAATTTTATATCAATAATTAGTTGCTTAGTTCAGTTTTATACCTGTAAAATTTCAGCGTAGTACATACAATAATTAACGAGATAATAAAATAAAAGTCATTAGGAAGCGCAAGACCGTAGTAACCCAACCAAGTTTAGGAGGTTACAAAAAAGCGACCGCGTAGTACATTATGCTATCTTCTAAAATGTTTAGTATAATACACCTTACAAGTTCGGTACAGACGCGTACACTGTTAAATACATAACAATATTATAATATCTGTAGGTACTATGAAAACATTGTTCTTATTATTATCTTTCGGCTACTTATTAGATAGGTATCTATTATTATGTGCACAATTGCAAATACTTACCAACAATCGACGATAACACGTCCAGGTGGGACGCGGAAGGGGTACTTCATTGTTTGCATAGCGCACTAAACTTGACCATTAGTTACATAATTCATCTTGTAGAATGCGTGTGCGCTTCCGCAATTCCGCTTTCTATTTTTCCAAATATTTAACGAGTGCGTAAGAGTTAATCAATAAGTGTGTACCTAATTACTTTTATAATTAATGTGGACAGCTCCTCTTAAGGACCATAATTATTGTGTGTGGCTTAATGAATTCACGAACAAGGTAAGCTTGCATAATGTATCTACACAGAAATAGTTGCAATATTATTATTATTAGTACATTTTGATAGGTACTTATCTAAAATTGATCATTTTTTTAAAGGCAATAGTAGTAAATATTGAATTTTAACTACCTACATACTTAGTATTTAAATTTAAATAATGGAAAATGCCATAAAAGAAAAATTGCTATCTGTGATTGTTTTAAAGTTTAATTAATATTTTAAAAGTTCATTTGAAATAATTATTGTACCTGTGAATAAAAATTATTTAAGAAACGTAGTTTTTTTAACACTTGTGTACACGTCTGTACTAAACTTCTAACACTATTCTACATATTTTAAAATATAGCATAATGTACTACGCGGTCGCTTTTTTGTAACCACCTAAACTTGGTCGGGTTATCACGGTCTTGCACTTTCATTTTATTATCTCCTTAATTATTGTATGCACTACGCTGAAATTTTACAGGTATAAAATTGAACTAAGCAACTAATTATTGATATAAAATTCAGTTCATATATCCACATACAGGTTTATCGGTGGCCTAATAACTCCGCGCGCATTGTGACCGTGAACGTGGAGAACTGAATATCATCATAATTTGTTAGTTACTTACAGGATACTTATGAAACTTCACATACATTTGAAGGCAGTTACAAGCTACAAAACAACGTTTAAAATAAGCCTTTAGAGCTCTTATTTAGAGTGTTAGGACCTATTGAAGTGTTTTTATATTGAATTAAATAACCTTTAAACGGTGCATTATTTTGGTTTTTTTATTGCACAACTAATTACAACTAATTTCTAAGAAGTTATGTACAAAAGATGATAAGAATCCGCTTAACCGTTTCAGAGATCCAGCAAAACCACAAACGTTACTCCAGCAGGATCTCGAATAACTTCGGAGCCGAAAAAAGAACAAATACAAAATAAGGTGCAACATTTACCTCGTCTAGACAACTAATTATATAGCTAATATTTGTTTCAATACTCCCATTAAAAAAAAAAATGTCTGGCTGCGGTAACGTTTGAAACGTTACCCCAGCAGGAAATGTTTTTGTGAAATAACTAAAAAACTATAAGTGCAACAAATTTAAAAATGTGCGCAACAATTACAGAAGCTGGGCAACTAATTATCTGTAAGATTTAAATGACTATTTTCGACATTATTTTGCTGGGGTAACGCACACCTAAACAACATTTTATTTTAGCACTTTGTCGGCGTGATTAATATGTACACCTATGCCAAATTACAGCTTTCTAGTACTAAGCGTCACTGAGCTACAGTGGGGACAGACAGACAGACAGACGGACATGGCGAAACTATAAGGGTTCCTTGTTTACTACAGAACCCTAAAAATGTACTTTTTATTTTTAAATTAGTTGACTGTCTTGAAATACTCATTTAATTTTGAAAAGGCTTAATATTGTAATAATAATTTTAAATTTAAATATTTGGAAATGTTGCATGCTGTACCTAAGGTACAATGTATCGGGAATATTTAAAAAAAAAAACATTGTTTCTGTATACATTATGTTATAGAGATGTTTTATTATTTTATTAGCCTATATTGTGTCCCACAGGTGGGCAATGGCTTCCCCTTTTCCCTTCCAAATCTCCCGGTCTTGTGCAATCTCTGGCCAAGCTGGCCCTGCAAACATTATCAGATCGTCACATCACCTTCGCCGTGGTCGACCTCGACGGCGATGTTCTCCCTCAGGCGTCCAGTGAGTGACGATCTTTGTCCATCTCTCCGGGTGCATTCATGCGCCGCCGCCGCCGGCCCACTCCCACATCAGCCTGGCTGTTTTTTCTCCAACAGGCACTACCTACTTGAGTTTTGGAGCGCATGGTGGCATTATTTACGTAGAAATAGAAATCATTTATTTACATATATTAAAATAAAATAATAAACTATTATTATTATTATGTTTTATTTCATTATTTACACATAAAATTATATTTTAAATATTAGAATTTAAAAATATACAATATTATTATTTTAATAAAGGTAAATAAATGATTTATATTTTTACGTAAATTAGAGGCATTTTTGACGGATGAACACAGATCAGTATACGATCGTTCTTAAAAATATGGGAATTGCCCCTCTGTTCACGACACCAAAGCTGTTTGCATCACGATCGATATCGACTATCACTTCAAATTATCGATAGTTTCCTATTACTAGCTATAAACCAGATTTCCGCTTTCGCTTACATTGGGAGCAGCGCGTGTCAACATAATGCTTCCGAGCTTCCGTGTCTCACTCATTCAAACCGGTCACCGTCACAATCAATACATTCAGCTGCTTATCATAATCCTCCTAGCACCTTTTGAGTTGAGCTACACGATTACTGACAAATGCTTGCACTGACTGGACAGGTCCACTCAAATTTGTGTGGTTCTTTCCTCAAATTACCATTTCAGACATGGATCTACATGGTCCTCGCATGATCTGACCAAGATTATGTCTGGACTTTAAAAGAGACTTTGACCCTTGAGTTTGTTTCGCCATTTCTTCTCAGGGGTAGTCGGATAGGAAATGTCGACTCCATCTAGCTTATTTTTTATTTATTTTTTTAATATGTCGTGTAAAAGTGATTCTCATATCCTATTTACAGAATAAACAATTTCATTTCCTTCCATAATCAGTCTATAATTTCAAACTGAAGCATTTATTTCAATTAAAACCTATGACAGACACTTTTGAATGGTCAAGGAGCCGGTCAGTCAGAAAGATGAAGCTAGTTGCCCATTCCAAAGCGTAGTAGGTTCCTATGGAGAAGAATGGGCAAGAAACTATTTAGACTTGGACGCCTTTTTAGTGTTCCCTAGTCAACAAGGAACCCTTTTAGTTTGGCCATGTCCGTCTGTCTGTCTGTCTATCCCCGGCTCAGCTCAGAGAGTCTTAGTACTAGAAAGCTGTAATGTGGCATGGTATACATGTTAATTACGCCGACAAGCGGTAAAATAAAATCTTGAAATACCGTGACGTACATATATCGATGTATTTTGTTTAAGTTTGTTTTTGAGATAAATTCGTCCCAATAGAATCCTTCATTGTGCGTCAGTCAGTTTTTTTTTTTTACATTTTTACATCATCTTAGAAATCATAGGTACATTTTGTGAGCTCGATTTAGAAAGACTTTCACGTTAAAAGCGTTCGCATCTACTTTTGATTTCGTTTTGTTGGTTATAAATTTCGTGTACGAGTACCTATTATGTTAAAATATTCTTCATAATTTTGAGTTAATTTCTTTTTGAAGTAATTTTTTTTTAATAACCTTTTTTTGAATCCGTAAAAAGTCATTTACCTATAGCCAGAGTGCATCTCATTACAATTCTAATAATTCCAAACACGGCTAGTATACATCGTTTTATTACGGAATTCTGGTGGCTAAGATTAATGGTACCATTTTGATCAGAACCATTTATTTAAATTTGCTTCGTCATAGTCGCTTTACTATCTTAATTGAGATATCTTATCGCCCGTGAAATACTTAATCATTGATTGGTTCCGGTGGCCATCTGTGGGCTTTTTCATCGGTTTCACTTCACCTAATGATACTTTCTGAATGCAAATGCTTGACTTGTTGATGAAGATACACAAACGCTATATGTATGCCTATAATATTTGAGGAGTTTCCTCAATTGCTCTAGGATCCCATCATCAGAACTGGATTTTAATAAAAGGGGGACCAATCTGGAAGTTGTGAGCAGTGGTCCAGTGGTAATGACCGCGACTTAGGAGTTTTAGGTCGTAGGTTCGAACCCTGACAGGCGCTTTATTTTGTTTAAATTATTTCATCACCACTGCTCTCAAAACGGTAAAGGCAAACTTCGTGAGGCAACCGGCATGTCCTAGAACAAAAAAATCGAAGACATGTGACATCTACCAACTCGCACTGGGCCCGCATGGTGGATTACGGCCCACTCCCTCTCACAAAGAGGAGGCCTGTGTCCCAGCAGTGGGAACATTATAGGCTGATTATGTATATGCATAATCTGGAAGTAGGTACATCCTTTCAAATAAAAACAAGTATTTTCCAAATCGGTTTATAAACGACTAAGTTCTGAGGTAACTAATATAGAAAAAAACTTTCAATATTATCGTTAATTCTGGACCGATTTTGGGTTGGATTTTTTTTCACTTCTTTTTCTCTTTGACTTCAAAAAGCGGCCAAGTGCGAGGCCGACTCGCGCACGAATGGTTCCGTACCATTATCTAAAAAAACGTCAAAATAATCATGTCTGTTGTATGGGAGCCCCCTTAAATGTTTATTTTATTCTGTTTTTTAGTAGGCATTTGTTGTTAAAGCGGCAACAGAAATACATGATCTGTGAAAATTTTAACTGTCTAAATATCTCGGTTCATGAGATACAGCCTGCTGACAGACGGACAGACATACGAACAGCGGAGTCTTATTAATAGTGTCCCGTTTTACCCTTTGGGAACGGAACCCTAAAAAAAGGAGGAGGGTATCAATTCTTTTGTATTTTTTTTTTATGTTTCTTTCCTCAGAACTTGTCCAACTGTCCGTCTCAAAAGTCCACCTTGTATACTGTCGCACCGATTAATGATCATGTATATTTCTTACCGCTCTCCGTCGGGAGATCTGAAACAAAACAAACACAATTAAGTAAAGGATAGCAACCAAACGTATTTTTAGAAATTTTACATGATTAGTTGGCACGGGTTAGTCAATGGTGCCGATTCCCTTGTTCACAAACTAAACTAAATTTATGTTCAGTGCATCTTTTTCTTTCTATTTCATTAGGAAAAGGACAGAAGATAAATTTTAGTTTAGTCCTGTCAAATTAATCAGCGCTTGACATAAATTGATGTAATTTCAGTAGGCAAGTTTTTAATCACGTCTAAACTTGTATGGAGTAGTGACAGGCGCTGATTAATTTGACAGGACTAAACTAAAATTTATCTTCTGTCCTTTTCTTAATGAAATAGAAAGAAAAAGATGCACTGAACTTAAATTTAGTTTAGTTTGTGAACAAGGGAATCGGCACCACTGTCTAGGTACGGTGTTTATTTTTGGCTGTAATTTCGTTTTATTTCATTGTATTGCAGGCAGCCTTCTGATGATATGGCTTCGACCAAGAACACTCGGTAGTTATCATATTTAGCCGATTGACACAGTACGTTAATTTGCCGTGTAATAGCGATTTCTTTCATACGACGACGGTCTATTTATTTATTTACTAGCTGTCGCCCGCGACTTCATATGCGATCCAAGATGAAAAATAACCTATGTCTTTACCCAGGTCATGGTATATCTGTGTGCCAAAGTTCATCCAAATCCGTCCAGCCGTTTTTGCGTGATTGACAGCCTGTCCCACCTTGCTGTCCTCCCCCCAGCGACGCCCTAAGCGGGCCTAAGCCGAGGTCCGTACCCCACAGGGGGTGCCCTTAGCGTGCAGTCGCTTAGTAATGTAAGAATTTCGCCCCTGGCTGGAGGCTTTGAGTCCGCATAAGACAGCCACAGGATATTCCGGTTGAGTAGTGACGACCTCTCAAGGTCAACTACGAAATGACATTGTCATAGAAATAAATTAAATTAATAAAACGACATTACACACACTACCATGCGTTTGACATACAAACATAGTACCAGTGCCTCATGACTTGAAGATAGTTAAGTGACAGAAGTGACAGCGTCACGTCAGCGTGGAATTCGTAAGTACTTTTTAATAGCTTGGAATTAGTAAGCACTTTATAATATCATGGAATTAGTAAGTACGGTCGCCAGCACATCATGTTACCACAAACTGTCAAACTCCAAATTATTTTAAACCTTAAAACGGCGTTATTACAAAACAATAATCATTTTTGGACATGGTTTAATCCATCGAGCCAGTTTTTGTAATAAGTACGTTACTATGGTTGAAATACAGTTCTTTATACAAAACTGACTACTTAGTCCTGTACTAATTTGACAGTTTTGCATTAAGAACTTTAACGTAGACGGAATAAAGTTCGAAATTCAAAAATGGCTCAATAGTTTAAACCTGGGTCTAAAGATAATCCTTGTTTTGTAATAAGACGGAAAATGTTTATTGTTAAGTTCAAAATTGAATGAGAAATTTTGATAGATTATGGTAACTTGATGCATGTGCTGGCGACTACACTCGCGTGCTAAGCATAAAGGTCTTATCTGATATTTTTAGGTATTTTTACTTTTTTACTTATTTGGCACCATGGCAACACTATTGAGGTGCCGACAAAACAAAAATGTCCTATCGGTACATTTACTTACTCAAACTCATGTTTCCAGTTTGACCTATCTGCCGTTTAGCACCCTGTTACAAGGGATTAAAGTCTTATCGACGAAGTGACTAGAACTCATAACTGTTATACTGGCGAATTTATTTTTTTTACGACTTCAAATAATTGTTTGCGTGAGCTGGAAAAAGCAGCTAACTTTAAATCTTATTTTTTAACGAGTTACTGATACCTGACAATGGTGCCGATTCCCTTGTTCACAAACTAAACTAAATTTAAGTTCAGTGCATCTTTTTCTTTCTATTTCATTAAGAAAAGGACAGAAGATAAATTTTAGTTTAGTCCTGTCAAATTAATCAGCGCTTGACGTAAATTGACGTAATTTTAGTAGGCAAGTTTTTAATCACGTCTAAACTTGTATGGAGTAGTGACAGGCGCTGATTAATTTGACAGGACTAAACTAAAATTTATCTTCTGTCCTCTTCTTAATGAAATAGAAAGAAAAAGATGCCCTGAACTTAAATTTAGTTTAGCGGGCCTAAGCCGAGGTCCGTACCCCACAGGGGGTGCCCTTAGCGTGCAGTCGCTTAGTAATGTAAGAATTTCGCCCCTGGCTGGAGGCTTTGAGTCCGCATAAGACAGCCACAGGATATTCCGGTTGAGTAGTGACGACCTCTCAAGGTCAACTACGAAATGACATTGTCATAGAAATAAATTAAATTAATAAAACAACATTACACACACTACCATGCGTTTGACATACAAACATAGTACCAGTGCCTCATGACTTGAAGATAGTTAAGTGACAGAAGTGACAGCGTCACGTCAGCGTGGAATTCGTAAGTACTTTTTAATAGCTTGGAATTAGTAAGCACTTTATAATATCATGGAATTAGTAAGTACGGTCGCCAGCACATCAAGTTACCACAAACTGTCAAACTCCAAATTATTTTAAACCTTAAATGTTTATTGTTAAGTTCAAAATTGAATGAGAAATTTTGACAGATTGTGGTAACTTGATGCATGTGCTGGCGACTACACTCGCGTGCTAAGCATAAAGGCTCCTACATACTGGCGCGACTTGTCGCGCGACGCGACGCGACACAAAGACACCGCGTGTAGCGCTACCAGCGATGCCTTTGTGTCGCGACGCGTCGCGCGATAAGTCGCGCCAGTATGTAGGAGCCTTAAAGGTCTTATCTGATATTTTTAGGTATTTTTACTTTTTTACTTATTTGGCACCATGGCAACACTATTGAGGTGCCTACAAAACAAAAATGTCCTATCGGTACATTTACTTACTCAAACTCATGTTTCCAGTTTGACCTATCTGCCGTTTAGCACCCTGTTACAAGGGATTAAAGTCTTATCGACGAAGTGACTAGAACTCATAACTGTTATACTGGCGAATTTATTTTTTTTACGACTTCAAATAATTGTTTGCGTGAGCTGGAGAAAGCAGCTAACTTTAAATCTTATTTTTTAACGAGTTACTGATACCTGACAATGGTGCCGATTCCCTTGTTCACAAACTAAACTAAATTTAAGTTCAGTGCATCTTTTTCTTTCTATTTCATTAAGAAAAGGACAGAAGATAAATTTTAGTTTAGTCCTGTCAAATTAATCAGCGCTTGACGTAAATTGACGTAATTTCAGTAGGCACGTTTTTAATCACGTCTAAACTTGTATGGAGTAGTGACAGACGTTGATTAATTTGACCGGACTAAACTAAAATTTATCTTCTGTCCTTTTCTTAATGAAATATAAAGAAAAAGATGCACTGAACTTAAATTTAGTTTAGTTTGTGAACAAGGGAATCGGTACCAATAACTATTAAGCAACCGATTACTCTAAAATTAAACGTTTTTCTTCGTTTCCTGTAAAATTATGTTTTGGTAGATAAAAGTTCTTGTCACTTCATCGTCGACATAATCGTCGAATACATTAATTATGAGCAAAACTAAAACAGTTTTTTATATAAACACAAAATGCTTTCAAACACTTTCACAAAAACATAAATATAAATAGTATCTAACAAAACACGTTTTCGCCTTTCTTGTAAAAAATACATTTGGCGGATAGGACATAGACGCTTGGCAGGGCAGCGTACTATAAATAGATTGTAAGTGGGGGGGAGGCAACCATTGCACACTGGTACTTTATTAGTATTTATGGGAACCTTGGTCGCTATGTCGCAACACAAGTCTAACCAGCTGTCTTTTCATGTTAATAGGTATTTGTTGAAAAATAGAAAGCGTTCTCTTGTAATACATATTCATATTTTGTTCTTTAGTTATTCTCTGACACACCTGCCGAAATTCGGACGACAAGATACACCACGACGAAAGTTACTCGTCGGAATAATATAAAATGCAAAGCTGATGATAATAATAAAATGAAATAAATATGAACGAATAAAATAAATTAAATTAAAGCAGCTGGTTTTACGCTCAGTAGGTAAGTACGTCAAAATACGACGTAATTTCGGCCCTTCGATCAATAATTATAGTATTATTGATCGAAGTTTCAACCAGATCTTTTTGCAAGCGTAAAGTACAACGAACTTTCATCGCGTTGAACTTCCGTTTGTGATTACAGAACTGTGCATAAGAAACGGAATGTAACCGCCCGGGCGATCACAATAGTAATGCTCACTGAAGGCTCGTGCAGACTTGGGCGATAACGCGATGTCGCTCTAACTACTGCTGACCATGGTTTTGTTATTGGTATTAGTAATTAACTGTTTATTTATTTTACTTTGATGGTCCTAGTTCATCATTTGTGACTGTTACAGCTATAGCTATATGTAAGCGGGCACGCCTTTTATGCTTGGAGGCTTTTATTTAGGTATTAATTTCTATTTATGTGTTTATTTCTGCTTGAGTATGGTTTTAGATATTTTTTGTTTTTTTTTTGGTATGGTGGTGTGCGAGCTGACATATGGCTAATAGTTTAATGTTTTGTGTTGTGCGTAGTGTAAGTTATTTTGCATACTGTTGTATAGAATCCATTTTTTTTTCTAATTGAACAGACAGCTGTGCTGCTGGGGAGTTTGTTGGGCACTTCTTCTTCCCAGCTAAATCACTAGGAAGTGGTGAAGGGCGGGCGTTTTAGGGGACTGTCTCATGAATTTTGACGTTCGAAAAGTGCTGATTCTCAGCCTAGTTTGAATAAATGACTTTTGATTTGTTTTTTTTATTGCTTTCATGCAATATTATATAAATTATATAATAATACGTAAACCACAGAATAATTCTTTATTTGTACAGAAAGTAGGTACAAGTTACAGATGTTAAGTTTAAAATGATCCATAAACTAACTACCTTAACTAAGCTATGCAAACAGTTTAAGCTAGAATAACAAGTATTCACTCAATATTATTAACACATTCAATCAAATCAATACAAGTTTACCATGTCAAGATGAAATTCAGTAAATAATTTGTATTAAGCAATACAATACTTGTCAAGTTTAATAAAATTGGATTATAAATTCGTCAAGTTCGAGGTTCATAGAGTTAAATTAAAATATTACAAAATACAAGTCATGAGTACAGAGATGTCATATTATGAATTTATATATGTACTAGATTCGCCCCGCGGTTTCACCCGCATAAGTTTTGACCCCGTGGGTATATCGGGATAAAAAGTATCCTATGTGTAGGGTTGCCAACTTTTTTTACAAGAAATAAAGTATATTTAGGTCTGAGAAGAATATTAAACAGTATTTTAGAAAAATGAACAGTATTTTATTTATTTCATGTTTTAAATACATATTTTTTAGAGCTTCTTGCAAAAGTTATTAATTAACAGTCTTTTTTAAAAACTTCATACGCCTCACCACAATTATAACTAAAATAAAAATTAATGAAGAGCTCATTTTTTATTAAACTAATATTTGCTGTATTTCTATCATCTCACCACTTTGCATTCATTACTGAAGTCATTCATTACTGAAAAAACAAGGTCCACACGAAAAAACGGTTATGTTCTGAGAAGTCATACACTCGCATGTCTGTGGCAGTAATGTTAGACAGCATTTTGATGCTGAAAACAGTATTTTGTATAAGTACTTTATTTTTCTTCAACAGTAAAAAGTATAATGTAGTGAAAAACAGTATAATACTGTTTTAAACAGTATAGTTGGCAACCCTACCTATGTGTTATTCCTGATTATAAACTATCTGTGTGCCAAATTTCATCCAAATCCGTTCAGTACTTTTTGCGTGAAAGAGTAACAAACATCCATCCATCCATACTTACAAACTTTCGCATTTATAATATTAGTAGGATTTATCGGTCAAAAATTCGCCAATTGAGTAATAACATTTAGGCCTGCCTCATTAGGTCTCGCTCATACTCATCATTGAAGCGTGTGACCACTATCACACGCTCCGAAGATGAGTATGAGCGTCAAATCAAATCAAATCAAAATATTTTATTTCACATAAACCTACATGGGCACTTATAATAATAATAATAATAATTTATTTAGCAAAAGAAGAAATACAATGCATGTTACGTTATTATGATAATACATTTGTGCTCAATTTTTGTGAATAATGACCCCGATGCTAGGAAAATCCTGTGTTATAGGGGCCATCAATTCGTCCAATAAGATTGTTTTACAAAATTAAGGAAGCTAAAACGTGTAACAGCAGCAATAGTGTGTGAGTAAGCGCGTGTAATGGTGTAATGGGGAAAGTTTATGAGTGTGTGATGTGTGTGTGAGTGTGTGATGTATGTGTGTGTGTGATGTGTGTGTGAGTATGTGGTGTGTGATGTGAGTATAACTGTGTGATGTATGTCGTGTGTGTGTAGAGAGGGAAGATAATTTTGGGTGTCTGTGTGGGTGTGTAAGTGTTCGTGATACTAATAATTATTTATTTGCATGGGGTTTCATCAGTGCTTCTGTTTCATCATAATCTAGGGTGAGGAGGAATTCTTTAGTTATTTTTTTACATTTGTGTTTGTTTAGTGTATGTATGTTATGTTTTTGATGTATTTTATTGTATATAAGCGTACTTAGATAAGGGTAGTGCCGTCTAGCGAATGTAGTTTTAGTATGCGTTGTGGGACAAGCCGGTTTGGGTCTTCTTCTTATTGTCGGGCTATTATTTAAGCTGTATGGAAGAGTCGCGTGTTTTCGCATGACTGCGCGTAGTATGTAAAGTTGTCGAACCGTTGGTGTTTTAAAGTCCCTGTAAAGTTGCCGCGTTGGGAATCTAATCGATCTTTTTAAAATTACTTTAATTACGGCTCTCTGGGCTCGTTCCACCTGTATAATGTCGGTCTTTGCGGCTCCTCCCCAGGCAGTGATGCAATAGGTCAGTACTGATTCGGCCAGTGCTGAGTAACCAATCTTAAGGATTTCGCTGTTGGCCCTTAGCTTCTTAAATAGAAAAATAAGTTTTCGTATTCGTGCGGACACTGTTTGTAAGTGCTTTTTCCAGGATAGGCAGGCATCTAATTGAAGGCCGAGATATCGTACCACTGCTACCCTAGTTACAACGGGGCATGTGCAAAGGAGGAGAGGGTCTGGACATTTGTGGGCTTTAATAAGCAGTGAACCGTCTTGTGGTAGGTTGGAACGTCTTGAGCCAAAGGTGATAAAATTAGTTTTTGCAACGTTTAGTATGAGACTGTTTTGCTCCAGCCATAACATCACTTCACCGAGTCCCTTTTCGGCTGTCTCTTTAGCTGAGGCCCAGTCACGGCCATAAGATAGAATTGCCGTGTCATCCGCGTAGGCTATTATTTTTGTGGATGGAAGAGACAGCTGACAAAGTTCGTTGACGTAGATCAGAAAAAGAAGAGGACTAAGTAAACTTCCCTGTGGAACTCCGACAGTCACAGGATTTGCTTCGCTTACGTACTCACCTATCCTAACGCACTGCATTCTATCAGTTAAAAAGTTTTTAAATAAGTCGTGAGCGATGCCTCGCACTCCGATGGATTCGAGCTTAGAAAGAAGCAGAGGGACAGACACTGTATCAAACGCCTTCGAAAGGTCTAGGAAGATTCCTAGACACTGGAACTTATTGTCGATTTTGTCAACTACAAAATCCAGTAAGGATGTCACCGCGTCCTCTGTGGATAATCCGCGTCTGAAACCGAACTGGTTTTGGGAGACAATTTTGTGTTTGTTGAGGTAGTTATTAAGGCGTTTGTACATTATTCTTTCCAGAATTTTGGAGATAGCTGGAAGGACTGAAATTGGACGATAGTTCGTGACCTTGTCTCTGTCACCCGACTTGAATATCGGATGTACGATGGCTTTTTTTAGAGCGCTGGGAAATATACCTGTGGATATTGCCAGGTTGCATATACGTGTGATAGGTGGAACCAGAATATGGCTAGCGTGTTTTAGCAATTTTAGTGGGATGCCGTCCCAGCCCGTAGCACTGTCAATCCGGAGGCTGTTTATAACTGAATTGACCTCTTCTTCGTCTGTTTCCAGAAGAACCATTGAGAAACGTCAGAAGCTAGGTGCACGGTTCCAATTGGTCGTTTCCTATGGAGAAGAGCCGGCAAGAAACTCCACTTCCTGGGTTCAATTCCCAGGTGGGGTGAAGCTCAGTAGCAGTCTAGAGACTAGATTTGTCCCCGGGCAATACGCTCGTGGGTTTAAACATAACTGGCGAAATGAGGGTGTACTATACTTACACTTCTGCTAACCCTTTTGGGGAATACAGGCGTCATGTTTGTAGGAAGTACGTAATGTATATTGATTTATTGAATGTTCCGCCTCCAGCGTGTATGCAGTGAGATGATCAGATCAACTTTCACTGATCAGGTGCGGGTTCGACGCCCGGCTTACACAAGAAGAGTAAACAAGAAAGTTGTTCGCTCATCGCGCTGGTTGAAAGGTTGGCCGCGCCTTTACCGGTCCGTGTTTTAAAATAAAACACGTATGTTTGACATACCATCACGCTTGTATTTTTGAAGGGGTTAGGCAGAGGTTTGAAGTACACCAACATTTTTACATGTGACTTAAACACGACTGGCGGGAAATTATTGTTGTACAAATCAAGAGTTCAAGAGCCCTGAATACTATTAAGAATTTCTTAAGCAGGAATCTACACAAATAAAGCGTCTGTTTGTAATTTCAATATAACAGCTTTTTAGGGTTCCGTAGTAAACAAGGAACCCTTATAATTTCGCCAAGTATGTCTGTCTGTCCCCACTGTAGCTCAAGAAATTTAGTACTAGAAAGCTGTAATTTGGCATAGGTATACTAACTAATCACGTCGAC